>CM024563.1:23327355-23927355 GCA_014182515.1 Eucalyptus microcorys
TAGTCTCTTCAATGGCGAAAGCGATAAGCATTCAAAACAAATTATGCAGAATGGTTTCGCTGCCACGACTTTCCGGCCTGACCTTCACTGAGTTTCGGCAAAGCACGCTTGGATCTAACTCAAAAGTCGGTACTACAGCGCACGTATCTAGAAGGGGAAAGAAACAGATTGTAGGTGCAGGAGAGAGTGCTAACCTGATAAAAGAACCAGACGACTGATAAGAAAAGGAGTTCCGCTATACTTGTAAAAGCATGTCGGCGAAATAGGCCGATGACAACTTTGTGGTACCGAGCTCCTCCTGTGTCTACATGCAAAAACCATTAGCGTGGTCATGCTAAAGAGTGTCAGTGCCATAGTGATGAATGAGAGACTTGAGAACCTAGCCTCGAGGAAACAAATGACGCAAGCTCTCCCGGAAGTTTTGCTGAGTTATGAATCTCTCAAGGCTAGAGCACAATCATTTTAGCTACGATCGAGTGGGTCAAGAAATTTATTCCTTCATGCCAAATCGCCAAGAAAATGGCAGTACATGGCAGGGAAATTATCAAAACATCTTCAACATATTACATTTGTGCTAATTTAGTCCTAAACATTTCGATTGTGTTAATTGAGTCCTAATCTCTTGACAATATGCCAATTTCCAAATTCCAATTTTGGCCAGAAATTGTTAAAATGGAAGATAGTCATCTTGTATAACACAGTTAGCATTAATATAGATCATTTTTGCAATTAAAATAAATAATTTTTAAATTCTTTTCTTTTCTTTCTTTTTCATTTTCCTCCTTCCTCAATTGGTAGCCAGCCCTCAGCAATGGCCAACAAATGGCCACAGGTGAGGCCTAGCAAGGGGCCAACTCGACCTCGCCAACCTTGCACCGACAAGGGCAAGCCTCACAGGGATCTAGCAAGATCGAGCCTCATTAGCCTCAAGCGATGCACAAGCTCATTGAGATCTAGTGAGATGGAACCTTGCATGTGGCCGATTGCCAGCCATACCAAGGCCTAGCGACTAGCGGAGGAAGAAAGAAAATGAAAAAATAGTAAAATAATAAACATAATTAATTTTATTTTGGAAAAATTGTCCACGCCAATGTTGACTATATCCACATTTCAGTCAAAAACTAGTCAAAATGACTAAATTGACAAATTTACAAAAGATTTAGGACTTATTTGATAAAAATATAAGAGGTTTAGGACATTTTGGTAATTTCCTTATCCATGATTATGTATGCCAATAGCATTACAATACAAATCCAACGAAATGTCCCCATGATAATTAAACAAATTCTCCATAGCACAACTTTTCATTTATTTCAGCATTAAAGGTGAGAGATTTTGTAAAACAACCATCAACTATTCAAAAGATTAAGTTAATAAGTAAAGGGAGACCACATAAATATGAAGAGTAGATAGTTACATTATCAAGTGATGTGAAAGAATATTTCAACATCCCCTTCACGTGCAAACTGGAATAGGAACAGCACATGGAATTTGACTAATAGAGGTGGATGCACATAAATGAAAGGGATAGAGCTAGCTCCTGTACCATGTTTAAATGTCCAACTTATAAGCTTAAGTTTATAGGTGAAGAGAGACCACAAAAATATAAAGAGTATATAAGATCCGTCGTCAATCCAAAAGCTTTCATTTAATTAAGCATTTAAGGGAAGGAGAAATATAAAGAGAAAAGCTCCAAGCAGCCCTCGAGAATTCCACCAATGCGCATGTGATGATCAAGAAAAGCTGAAGAGCTTGAATGCAACTTCTTCTGTATGGGACGAGCCAATTTCTCATCTTATAGGTTTCCAGCAACTGCAAATCAGCATCGTGTTTTCAGAGAATCAGGGGCAACAAATGATGGACTTGATTCATGATACAGAGTGGCACATGGTAAGTTGGATAGCTTTTTGGAGATTGATCTCTTGAGCTCCGTAGGCATGTAGAAACAAGAAAGGGACAAAAAGATTCAACTATTTGAAGGACTTGTGGAGGATTACTTATGAATTGTGTTCCCCTTTGAGAGACTCCTGATTTTATTAGACTAAGAAGGCACTCTTGCTCTAGGATAATTTCCACAATTGTATTTGTCAAAATATAAACCATTTACTTGACTAAGTGAAATCAGTGTGGATCATTTCATGCCGATAAAGTTTGGATGGTGCTATCAAGGTCATCATCCCAACACCATTCATCATCCTCATTAGAGATCAGTACTTTACCTAGCATTGGTGTCCTCAAGGCACCCTTGTAGAATATGATCATCTTCGGGCACTGCTTCACGGCAATACACACCAATAATGGAAATATGAAGGTGTATTCGTGGGGAAGAGGCTCTCAAGGCTTGGTGAACCATCAAGTATCAGCTCTCCTGGCTTGGGAAAGAGATCTCCTCTGCCCCATATCTGTCATTTATTACCACATCTTCTGTGGCACCACAATCTGTCATGACTAGCTTAAGGAGTCATAATATACTTGAAACATAAGTCATCTAAAAGTAAATCACTTTTTCAATGGGCTATACTCGTAAAAAAGAGGTACAGGAAAATCACAATGGGAAATCTACAATATATATTCTCCACCCAAAGACTATTAGCAAACCTCCTGCTTGAAATTTTATCAGTGAGCTACATGACGTATTTGTTGAACTCATCTGAAACAATTGAAGTGTTGGATTATTTAAAACTCTTAAGATTGTGGACCACAAATGATATTTTGCCCTAGCTAGGAGAGGATATTACTTCCTAATCCAAATAAAAAAAAAACAATTGCATCCTCCGTATTGGCGCTTATTGAAAGGCTATAAGGATGAAGCACCAAAGAAGCAATGAATGCAACTAAATTGCAACTAAGAGGAAAAGAGCAGAATCCAAACATTAACTGATCATAGATTCATAGCAACTAGCAAGTTAGCCTGTCTTCTTCATCCTGGCCTTCCAATGAACATATGAGTGATCCTTCGATCGTCTGCTTTTGCTCTGTTCTTGTATATGAAAATTGATCTTGAGAGCTTATCAGCATTAGATTGTCTACTTCTGTTACCACTTTTTCTTCAGGGAAATATTGGACGCTAACCGCAAGCCTGTTGGATTTTGAGCATGTCTCACTTTTCCCTGATATGTCACTCATCCTCCAGTGGAGAGGACCAAGTAAAATGTGGAAAAATCACGATCCATGAATCTCAGAAAGAGCAGGGGCGAGTTGTTTAATGAGAGAATTCTACAGAAAACTGGATCCAAGGCCTCTTTCTCTCTCTGGTGGTCGGACTATGCTCTAGCATGAAGTCATTGCAATTGAGAAAGACTTTCACATCAGCATGATCGATGCTACTGTTGTGGTGACAAAACACAGGAATATTAGAATGGCATAAATGCTGTACATAATATTTTTCTTGGTTTCCACCGGAGTCAATCGACAAGAATCAAAATGCAAAAGTAGCAAATCAGAGGAATTCATCTTTCAATGAGCTCAACTCTTCTTGTCCAAAAGAGTCAAACTCAGAAAATAGAACAAAAGAATGACTAAACAACACAGTACATTTGGTGTCCAAATTTTCTACAAGAATACAATGACCAAATCATGTGATACCATGCTAATTGATTATTCATTGTCAAGTCATGGATGTGGGCAAAGTTATACCTGTGTGTATAAATATCTTATGAACTCAAGGAAACCAATTGAGCAGTAGACAAGTTACGATCATTTGACCAGGATATTACTTGCCAATCCTTGTGATTATAGTACTTCGGACTGTCAAGAACTGTGGACCTGACCTTTTAAACAATTGTCTGCTAAAAGATGGATGAAACTAACCCTCCTCTCACAGACATCCATTATGTTTCAAAAGCCGGAGTCCATGTAGACACCATGTAAAATTGGAGAAATATATATGAAGCTATGAAACCATCACAATGCTCATTCAAGAACCCAGAAGGTAAATGTCTCTATAAAGCCAAAACAAAAGCTGATTCTTCTACTGATAGACAAATAGTCACAGTTATCTATATGTAACCAGCAAATGAACCAACACAACATCTTGCACATTCTCAAAACAATGTCAAAGATGTCAGTATATTCCCATTAGGAGTTGTGCACATAAACAAAGATCATGTTCAAGAAGGGAAAATTAGTCAAGATAAACTTTAATATCAATGCCACTGTCAATCAGAGACTGAACTACTGCTCTGATTTTTCCTTCAAACTTGTCCCTCTCTCTTGGAGTATAAGAAGCAGTGTACACGTCAGCTTCCCTCGCCCGGTCCGCCAATATCTGGCCTACGGCCAAGCATGCAGGTATGTCCGATCGAGACTTGAGTACAGCTTTGATGTCCTTAGAATTGGTACCCGCAACAGCGACCTGCTTGCATGTGACCCTGTGAGTCAGTGAAGCTGAGACGAAGCGCTTAGAGATGAAAACATCTAGCGTGAAAGGCTCCATGTAGGCTATGGTGCGCTGTTTGAAGGACACATGCTTATTCGGATTCTTGGACTTCTTCCCCTTTTGGTAAGTGTATGGCCGGCTGTTGTTATCATCCAAGTAGTCTTCAACTCCAAAGAAACTTCTTGGTGCTAAATGAGGCTGTTCAGACAGATGAAAATAAGTGTCAAGCTTACCAACCGGCACTATCTTAGGACATGAAAGACCTAGATGAGTACCATAAAAATCTAAAACAAAAAACTTAAGTCTTATCTACTAAACGTGGTCACCTAAAAGCCAACGTGCATACAATATCCCTACACAGCTCGTATAACGATAGAGCAAACCCACATTCAATTGATTATTTGCTCAATTATTATGCTGCACCAGTAACATCATCAAGGAAATGACATAGAGAGGACATCGCAAACTAGTAAAAGAATCAGATACTCAATGAAGTCACCTGGCCGCTGTGGATACCACATGTCAGCACAAAGACACCATGTTGAGAGGCATCAACACCACGCACTAGAACACTATTGGTGCACAGGTTGCGAAAAGCTTGCTTCAACATCTTGCTACAAGAGACAACTCTCTAGCAAATAAAAGCAGCCACTTTAATCATAGCGAGCACGACACCTGAAAGAAACGAACTACTGTCAGTAGGACATGGCTAACTCCCGAGACTCCTCAACACTAACCAGAAAATGGGCAATCACACACCCCCATAGAACGAAACCTCACAATCTTCGAAGCTGAATTGACACAGGTTATGCTAAGTGATTCATCAAACAGCTAGAATGCAATAGTGGGTAATTGCCCAAAAGCCCCCGAAACTCGAATCATGCCGCGATTCCTTTAAAACCCAGTCGAAATTTTCCACGAAAGAACGATCTCACACTAGCCAATGCAGAACAAACGAGACAAGTTTCTTCCTTTCGATATCGGGTTCGGGGAAACATGATCAGGCACCCAGATTTGCTCACTCCGAGTAACTACAGAGAGAGACAGAGAGAGAGACAGAGAGAGAAGTAAAGATCAGTAGCCAAACTACTTACGCAGGAGCAGCCGAGAGAGACGGAGTAGAACGGAAGTTCGATCGACGGGGACACCCAGCCACCGCCGAGGGGGAAGAGCAAGCGCGAGAGAGGGATTTCGACTTTGTTTGGCTCAAGCCCAAAGCGCGAACGCACGACCTTTCGATTGGAGATGGTTGCAATGCGATCGAGTCTTTTTCACGAGGAACATAAGATTTAGATAGTAAAAGCTTGAAAAAACATGGTCGAAAAGTTTAAATTTGTGAATCCATTCTTTTTTCACATATAAAAAAAAAGGTTACTTGTAAATCCACACAAAAAGATGTCACATTAAAAACATTGTTTGCAAGTTCAAAAATTTATATTTTTGTTAGTAACTCGCTATATAATTTTATAAAGAATTAGTAAAAAAACTATCGAGTTGTGTGGAACGATGTCATATTAAAATCAAATTATAGTCATTGATAACTAGTAAGGGCAAGCACTAGTCCCCAATTGCACTGGGCATCGAACCAAACTTAATGGTTCTGGATGGAGAGAATTAATCCAGTTCTCAATTTCAAATTGGAATTACAAATAACTAGTCTAATTCTCGGTTTTAGAGGTAGGATGAGACCGAAGAGATGAAATTGGCCTTGACTATTTTATTTTTTAATATATTTGGCAAACCCTGTTAAACTTACATCCTTGTGAAAATAGTTATTTTATCATTATATGGAATCATCTTTAGATTTTTCTTGTATAAATAGTTATTTTCTTGTAGGGAATGGAAGAAATCAAAAAAGGAAAAGGAAAACAACGCCAATTCCAAGGTCAGGTGGGTTAGCTCCCGGTTTCATAAAATGAAAACCAACCCACCTGAAAAATAAACAATGAAAAGAAATTATTAGAATTAATCCAAACATTCTATTCGACCAATCAGATCAGTTCTATATATAGGGTGTAGTCATCTTGTTCTTTTCAATCGCATTCGCAAAATTCATAGGTTCCGTACAAACTCCTAATTTCAACTTTTTTGATTTTCAAGTGAATTTTGTCCACATCCTCCCTATAAGAAACATTATATATTTAACTCATATTTTTTGATTTTACTAAAAACATTATATATTCAGCTCATATTTTTCGATTTTACCAACTTTCGCGAAATTCCAATACAATACTTTCAATCACTTCTGCTGAAAATCTTTCACGTGAAAATCCACTCATTATCAGCCATCCTACATAATAAACTATCATGTTAATGATTTCTAATAAAAATGAATGAAAGAAGTATATTGAATTGGCATCCGTACAATAAGATTAAAACCAACTGGGTAATCCCCCGAATAACTACTTTTTTCTATGGAAATTGTCCGCTGGGCGAAAATCCTCTTATATTCTTTGTAGAAATATCGCCTGCAGTGCATTAATGAGAACCGACCCTTCAGCACAAGTGAAGAGGTCAGACAGCCACCGAAAAGCACATGGAGAAAGCTAAGAACGATGGGGTACACCAACACATCGTGCACAGAGGAAACCATGAGAGGCTTGAAATAGGAAAGAGTTCCAAATTTAAGCAACAGGTGCTTTTTCGCAGATATAGTCGGCATATATTCTGTCGAACACCAGATTGAATATGCTAAATCTTTCTCCGGATCCACAGCGGCCAGACTCCAACCGCCAAAAGTTGGACCTGGGTTGCTGGCTACAGGACCCGGGTCGACCGCGTTTGGATGCACGCAGCAAGGCTAGAGTCTGATGATGGTTGGTCCCTTCTCCGTCTCTATATGTCAAACAACTATGATAAAATCTAGTGAAGCTTTTTGCCAATCAAAAGCTCCCGAACGGAAAATTAAAAGTAAACGGGACTGTAGTCATATTCTATTGTACACCTCATCAACCAAAATAACAAGCTGAAACTTCAGACTGTCGAGAGTGTAGAGATTCAAAAAGCCACATCGGCATGAAAGATTTTAGCAAATCAAAACAGATAAGCTCATCTGAGATTCCACAATGGAACGTCCAAAAACAAGACGGCTTTTAACTAAAGGGTAGACATAGAATGATAAAAACGATCGAGTCAAATTAGCATAAACTTCTTTGGCAAGAAGATTATAGCATCTAACATTTACCAACAGTTGGGACCTAATAGTACATCTGCCAATACCTCAAAAGTCTATGCAGTCAATCTCTATCTCCCTTTCACCCCAAAACATTGTCTTTGGTTTCAAAACTCAGTATTCGCCCTCTCCTGAGCAAAATATAATTGCCAATTCAAGGGGCATCAGTCAAGCATCTGAAAGACTAGAAAAACTAAGCATGAGGAAAAACTCTCTTCATTACCACCAATTCAGAATAATCCAAAACCCAATCTCAAACCTTTTCTTGTTGTTTGGTGATAATTCCTGAAGATGCCTGATAACCAACTATAGCTGCACAGCTGAAGTCTGATCTAACAGAAGATTAACAGGTTCATTCCCAGTCAAGTTGCGGAATATTACTTACAACTTCCAAGTTAAGCGGCCATTAGTATAAACTGCTTCTACATCCCTTCCTTGGCAGTAGATCCACTAGCGTTTACTGGACTACCGCTGTTTGCTTAAAGCCCTTGGCGACCTCCTTACAGGTGAAGTCTCTACTGTAGAATTTTTAGGCACGCGCTTCCTTACATCAGCATCAGCACTTTTCTTCTCCATAGTATCTCTGAGATCATCAATAACTAAAGCTGCAGGATCGAGTTCAAAAGATCCAGCAGGAACACCTCGTCTTTCATTGCCAGTCATCACGAATGATGGAACTAGATGAGAAAATCGGTACAAATCACGTGGAGCTATTTCAAATGAGGCATCTGCATCTTTACATGCATCTACTCGCTGAAACAAGCAAACAAAGCCTTTCACCTTGCTCAAATACACAACCTTAATGCCACAGTCCTTGACAAAATCTGAGAGGATCTCCACATATTCATACTTGCAAGGAAGACATTTCCCTGGTTCGGAGCCCCATTTTATATCCCAGTTCTTAAAAAGGGCCCAAATCTCCCCTTTTCTAGGATATACCAGAAAAGAGCCTCTACGAGCCCCCTTGAGACACTTGATCTGGTGAGAGAACATGAGTTTATCTACCGCGTCTTCCGTGTGTCCAGTTCTGTACTTTCCACAAGCAACAGGCAACTCATTGTCACACCAATCAATCTCATCTTGGTCATCCGGATCAGCCTCTAGCCAAGTGATTTGCACCTTAAAATCAGGCAAAAACACTTTCTTTATCTGAGCATAAAATCTCGGCATGCCATCTAGTGTATCATACACTGCCCATACTTGATTAACAGCAAAACAGGTTGGTGCTTTATCCTTCTCGAAATCACTAAACTCTGGATCAGGGCAGACGACAAAATGAGGTTCCAGCCCAGGAGACAAACCAGAACTACTGTTGGATTTAGATTTTTCATTATGCTTGTCTGCAGAAACTGCTTCCCCTCTCTTCTCTTCAGGCTTGATTTTCCCAGAATCTGTCCCAGATAAGCTTTCTTCCTGAGGAAGAACTTCTTCATTTTTTATGTCTCCATTAATGCCATTTTCAGGAATAGAAAATGTTGAATGACAATCATTACTGAAGCCTTCAACAATCCCTTGCTCTTTCTTAGCTTCTGCAGAATCCAATGCCTCATTGGCCCTCGACCTTTTTGGTGGGCTGACAAAGTCGTCATCACCAGCTGAATTGTCATTGTACGATGTATGCTGCCTTAGGCGAGAAGACTTCCTGGTGGGACGTTGCTCTTGCTGAAATTTCATAGCTCCATTGAGTTCAGAATTTGACTGGGAAGGCTTAATTACATCTTCTGAAGTGCCAGCATCACCAACAGTGTCATTCCTACTCACATTCTCAGAATTCCCACCAAATTCAACACCAGAATTCCCACCGCTCATGCTGCCAGTGGTACTCTGAGAACCTATTCCTGTTGGTCTTGCTGCATTACCATAGGGCATTCTATCTTCTTTCATTCCAGCTCCCTTGTCAACAGATTCATCGGCCACCTTAGCCCTCGAACTGCCAGCGACCTCACCATGCCCCTTTTGTTTAGTTAGCGAAACGAATCCCGAAAAACTGTCTGCAAAGTGCATAGGAGGAGGAACTCCATTAGTAGCCTGAGGAGTTGCTTTTGAGAACCCAGAATTTGAAAAATCCGGCTGGTCAGCAAAATGACTCCACTGTTGTCCAGGTGCCATGCCTTGAGTACTGAAGTCATAGGCAGTAAAGGGTCCCTTGCATTCCTGACAACGCAAAGTTTTATTCACAAATTGCTTGTAGTACTGATACCTTACATTACATTTGGGGCAGCTGGTCCAGAAAGTCTTCTGCTGCCCCTGCTGATCAGGGTTTGAACTTGGAAATTGTGAATTATGATGGCTCTCCGATTTGTTTCGGGTTCCGTTTTTTCTCCTGGCACCAGAGTACTGAGTTTGTTGATGTGCTGGAGGCTTCTGTGGCTGCACTGAATTTCTAAACTTACTGTCGTATAATTTTCTCTGCAACTGGTCTGTTAATACCCTATTTGCTTCAACAATCAGCTTGAATGCGGCCTCAGCACCAGGAAATTTATTTTTATCTGGATGAAGTAACAAAGCAAACTTTCTGTACTGCTTCTTGATAGTAATGTCATCAGCGGACTTTTCAATCTGTAGGATCGCATACCAATCATGCTCAGATCCACAAACTTTGGTCTGTGCAGAACAATGAATCTCGCAAACAGCCAGCATTCGGGATACGTTCTCAAGCTCTGAGAAAAGACGCTGGGCCTTCTGTACAAGGCGCAAGGCCCCTGCAAAGTCATTGTTTCGCATACGCACTTCTGCAATTTCCTTTGCCCTGACAGCCTCCTCTTTGTTGCACTCCATAATTTGTTGTTAATGTATAAAGTCCGGCAGTGAATATCAATTAAAGTTCCATCAATAGGTACCGATTCCGCCTGTAGAATGCAAAAAAAAAAACAGATGAATCCACCTACCTAGTAGCAAAGATTCGCATGGAACATGGACAAAACTGTCAGCAAGCTAAACGACACATGAGATAAAGAGCGCCTTACCTTTTTTTCTCAAGAAGGTGAAATCGCATGTCAGAAGCAAAGACCGATGACGAGCAAATGATACTAAGGCATTGGACCTTCTATCAATCCAGTCAGCCACATTCCCACAAACAATCCCCACGCCGATTCAAGCAAAAGACCTGAAAAATAACTGCCATCAGATGAATTGGATCCAGAACACAGATTCGAAGGTAGAACATGCAAAGAATCTGGATTGAAGACATTGCAAACACTCCAGCAGCACTCACGATCACACAATCTCCTCACCAAAAAAAGAAAAAGAAAAAAAATTTCCGCGCGTCGATCCGAGCAATCTTAACCCCAACTGTAAAAAGCCCTCCTCATCTCAAACTCAGAGCAAGCAAACAAGAACACGCGTAAAACGGTCTTCCGGGAATGCATGGCAGGCGAGAAAATGAGCACGAACCAGCCGAAATCTGTTCGCAAGTCCATAGCTCCATAAACCTCACTCCATCAGAAACACCCTCCAACTCAAAATCGAAACAACATTCAAATTCAAAGGCCGAACCGAGCGGAAAGCTCGCAGGCACGCAAAGCACCGAATGCCGAAGAAAAACCGAACTCATGCAAAAGCAAATGTCATTCTACAGTCGCGAGCAGAATGGGCACACGCCCCACGGAAGCCAACGAAACCGCACGGGAACAACATCATCGCCTCGCATCCGGCGCGCCGGAGAGCGAAAGTACGCTCCCCCAATCGGAACGACGGGACCATTTTCGAATCATGCAACGGATTGAGGTGGCGACGCGCCGGAAACCCTAGAACCGAAACATTCCCACAAGCAGAAATTGCAGGTCGGAGGAGAGGGAGAGAGAGAGAGAGAGAGCTTACCAAATTTGCGGAGAATCCAAACCGATGAGAGAGAAAGAGTGAGAGAGAGAGGGAGAGAGAGAGAGAGGGAGAGCTTCTGCGCGTGTATTTGAGAGAGAGAGAGGGAGAGAGAGAGAGGGAGAGGGAGAGCAGCGGGAAGAAGGGGAAATTTTGGGTGGGAAAAATGAAAAAGGGGGACAGGGGTCCCTGAGTTTGTGTGAAATTTTCTGGTTGCCTCCCCAATGTTTTATTTGCCTCCTCCTTCCTCCACTGTTTTTTGCTGTCCCTCCCTCTAGGATGCCTTGTTGATGATGGATGGCAATGCCCTAGGGTTTGCCAACTTGTGTGTGAGTTGGAAGGACCTAGAAGTAAAGTGGTGAGATTGATCATTGGGAGGGTTTGGGCCGGGCTGGATTGATCTGAAGGATAAGTTATAGGCCCGTTCTTAGAGATCGGGCCAGTCTTATGGATGGCTGTCCAAGTCCGTTTTGGAGATTGAAAGATTATTAGAAGTTCAAAATGAGTTGATGTGTAAAGTGAGGACATAGAACAAGCCTAGTCAAGTTGAATCAGGCTTAATGAGTCAATTTATGTCTACTTTTTTGACTAGGCAGGCAACATTTTGTGTAGTAGCTTTGATTTGGTATGGAAGGATGTATTCGAGCACGTTGAAACGATGGATAGATTGTCCAATCAAAGCATGGAATTTATTGAGCATTGAGAATTTGATGTCTATGGAAGAGTCACCGCTATTTTGTTTCAATATCTAAATCTATCAATATCAATTTTCACTTTAAGTTCCAGGAACGAAGTTAATGGAATGAGAATTGCGGCCCCATTGCCCTTCTGGATTCCCTCGATTCTCAATTGGACAACTGGAATGAAGTGGAATGAAATAAAAAATGAAGATTAAATTAGGGATGATAATTTTCACCCACTCAAGTAGATATCCACTTATCCTTACCTTTAAGCTACTTATCTTTAAGCTACATATGTTAGTCAAGATTAAATTGAGAATATGATGATTCCTATGTTTTGCTCTTATCCAAGATAGGATAAAACATAAGATAAAGTTAGATATAAGAAGATATAGGCTAGATTGGAGGAAAGAGAGATAGATGTAGATAGAATTTCTAATATCAATAGTATAAATGTGGATAGGAGTCAACACTAGTCTATTTCTTAGTAGGTTGATTAGAAAATCAAGTAAAGTATTAGGAGAATTACTTTTACTCCTACAAATTAGAGATTAAATGGACATGGAGACTTAATTACACTAGATTACTCTAACAATGTGCCTTCTCTTTTATTTTCAAAAATAATTTGTCAAGGAGCTTGAATAAATTTTAACTTATCTATTGACCGATGAGTTTTTCATGCAAGTGCGCAACTATTAATGAAACACCCAATGATTGAAGCACTAAATAAATTGCTAACATAAGGAAGAAACACTTATTTCGAAGCACTGTAAGTATTTGTAATATTAGTCAAAAACATGTATTCAACCCTAATTAGTTTCTAATTATCACGCAATTCAACTCAATTATTTTTTGGATTTTCTTTTATTTAGATGAAAAACTACGTATATGCAATGCATGGAATATAATTACTCGACGTACATTTGAACCTAACATGCAAGTTTTTATTGAATGGCCTAATTCTTTTTTGGGGTTTGCCCTAGTGGCCACTCTTCCAACAAGGAAGGGAGAGGTGAGGAGTTCGAATCCCTACCTTCTTAGGAGGGTTAGGGTGGGGATGATTTAGTTTTAGGGTTTCGACTTCCACGCCTTGCAAGGAGGCAAGGCAAAAGTCTTGAGGATAAGCGTTAAAGTAGGAATGGAGTATGTTCGACTATTCTAACATGATATGCAATTCTACTTATATCATTCTACATGATGTGCAATTTAATTAAATGAACCTATCATGCAATTACTAAATGACATGCAATTAATGCACTTAATTCTATATATGACATACATGACTTTTTTGTATTTTTCATTAAAATTCTTAATTAAAAATTACCATTTTATACATGTGGTCTTAACTAAGAAAAGAACCTAACATGTTCTAATATAATGTTTTTGATACTTTTTATAAAATTCATAATCAAGAACAACTCATAATTAACTATCAAAATTAAGATACTATGTAATGTAAACTAGGAAATAAAACATGCTAAATCTTAATTTAAAATATTTACCCAAATCTTCTAGAATCTATTTTAACGTGCATCCTATCCAAAATCATCTTATATCAAAAAAATCTATCTCAATCTATTAAGAAATATTATCTAGAATTAACATGCAAGAGTCACTACAAATCTAATCAAGCCTATCATGAGATTTTTTTTAATTTTTATTTAAGGAAACAATCAAAGATAAAAACAATCATCCATCACAAAAATATTCACCAAATCGCAAAAGATAATCATAGAATATTCCAAGCCTTTCAAATTTGTAAACAAATAAAACCGACAATTGTATCCAAAATATTGTAGATAGGATTAATCGATTTTACAACCAATCAAAATTGTATCTCAAGATTAGAGAGCGGATTGCCAACCAATGCACGTTGTAGATTAGGAAATTATCCTAATTCGAAGGATACCCTAAATCTTAAAAATATGCACATTATGGCAATCTATTCAAGGCTAGAAATCAAATGATTGAAATTTGGATAGTGATCCTTACCTAACTTGAAGATTTACTTCCAAATTGGAATGGATGACGAGATCATGGCTCAATATCACAATGGTGGTTGCTGTACCCACGGTGGTGGATGGTGATGGTGCTTAGCTAACAACTAGCCAAGGGAAAGGAGGTGTTCGGCCAATCGTGCTCACGGGTCACAGGGAGGTAATGATCGCGTCATGGTCATGGCTTGATGGTTGCATCTTAGTTCAACAAAGCAATGCCTCCAAAAACTTGCAAAATAGAGGAGTTCGGCTATGTAGGGGATCGACATAGGCACAACAGAAAGGCAATAGGAGGCTCACCTGGTTACTGTTGTCGAGGATGTCGAGCTTGGTTGAGCAGGCAGCAACATATTGGAGGTAGCAGCAATGTTAGCATAGGAGGACGAGGTAGCACGACGACATCGCTCGGGGGAGTCTTAGCCAAAGCTAGCCACTAGAGGAAGGTAGCCTATCGTCAGGCTTGTCGCGGAAGGGGCAGTTGCTTCGTTGGTTCACCCAAACAATATTTGAGGTCTCCACGATGGCTTGTTCACTGGCGATGTGGAGGGAGGTTTGGCCGAACTCTCTCTTTTCCCTCTTTACTTCTCGTGCTCTAAATAATGAATACCCCTTTTTTTCTGAGGCATAATCATGTACTTATAGGCTGCATTTGATAGTCGAGATGAAATTTAGAATAGCACATGGTGCCCGCTCAAGATAAATTAAAGTTAGATAAAATGGGATATAGACTGAATAAAATTATCCATAAGGGAGGTAGGATAAATATAGATAAGATTTCCAACATTCATAATAAGAAAGTTATTTTTCAAATAACAAACTTCTTAAATTAACTAAATTAAAATTATATTTCCATATAAATAATATTTGATTCTAATATAAGAAATTCAAAAAAATGAAAATAAAAATTTTAGTTATTTTAATTTATCTTATTTTTATTTGTATATTTGAATTTAATTATATTTTATAATATAAATATATATTTATATTATTACATATTTTAGGTATTTTGGGTATATTGGTACAGTTCATTATTTAATAAAATTTTATTAAAGAATGATGAAGGGGAAAAACAAAGAAGATATTAATTAAAAAAAGAGGAAAATAAATAAACAAACGAAGAGTCAAATATTTTGGCACTTCCTCATAGGGGGATGAATCAAGATAATTTTGAATTATAGCTCTCGATTTTTTATCATCCCTCTATCCAAGGGATGGAAGGGCAGAGGCCTTTGGTGTCCTCTGGGGGATAAATCAATATAATTTTGAATCATAACTCTCGATTTTTTTATCATCCCTCTATCCAAGGGATGGAAGGGCAGAGGCCTTTGGTGTCCTCTGGGGGATTAATCAAGATAATTTTGAATAATAACTCTCAATTTTTTATCATCCCTCTATCCAAGGGATGGAAGGGTAGAGGCCTTTGGTGTCCTCTCCAGTCAAGAATTGAGGCCTCCCAATTACTAGTCAATACACTTTTTTTGAATTTTTGATATATTTGCCGAATTTTTTCCCTTTTTTTAAAGTCCAATGACCCTCACCGACTGCAAAACTCTCGCCCAATGTGGCCGCAAAAGCCTAGGGTAAGGGTTTTGTAGAAGAAAAAGGGAAAAATTGGAGAAGAAAAATTATCCATGTCAATGCCGACAAAGCCATGTGGGACAACAGACGTGCACGTTGAATTTTCCGACATGGCAAATCGTTGATGATACTCAAGTAATCGATTTTTCATATCTATAGCACCCATGTGAATGGAAAAAAAGTTTTGGCATCAAGTGAGAGTCGTACAAAGGTTATGGCACTTACGCTGTTCTTACCTCTCAAATTAGGTGTCAATAGAGATGAATTATTCTATGACATGGGTTATTTCTTTTTCACCTGAAGAGCCACTCTCCACCAATTGGTAGCTTCATCTTTGATCCCAAAACCCTAACCCAAACCCTAATGAATTCCCCTTATAGTCATGTGAATTCTGCATATACCCTTCCATTTGGGTAGCTTTCACCCACCGAGTACATCCCTAATACCCTAAATTCCCTATAGAAGCTATCTTGATTTCTCCATTTCTATTCTACTGAGTTTATTCCCATTCTCAGAAACGATAACAAAATTTGAAATGGTTGAGAGTCTATTTGCTTTCCTTTGCACACAAGGAGGAGAGTTTCCTTGGGTCGAGCTTCTGATCTCCAACCCACAACTTTAGTCCAACTGAGTTTATCTGAATCTTTTGATTTCGGACCATCTGGAGAAATGAGTTTTCAGGTTTTCTTAGCAGAATGCTAAGCTTCTTATGTCCTTCACGCAACTGGTATTGGAAGAGAGGGCTCCTCTGGCTAGGGACTCTTCTCAATCTCTCGACAAGGTTAGTCTTTAGTCTAACTAAGTTTTGTTTGAATCTCTCGGCTTTTGTTCATCTGGAGTATATGGGTTGCCTCAGGAATGCAATGTGGCCTTGCTTGTAATCCCTACCAATTTCTACAATATATAAAAAGCTAGATCTAGAGTGGTGGAGTTAAAATGGAAACAAAAAATGAATTAGAAAGACACATGGCTATCCTTTGTAGAAGATTAGGTTATATATGGTCCAAGAGAAAGAAATTTGACTTACATGATGTGGTCTCTAAGGAAAAGCTAGAGAAATGTCAACGAACCTTATTTGGGTGTTTGTACGACAATCCTAATGTAAACTTCCAAGCATTCTTATCCACCATGACTAAGGCATGGCGATCAATTGATGTAACTTGCAAGCACTTGGAATTTGGGATATTCTAATTTGAATTTATCTCTAATGAGGAGAAGGAAAAGATTCTTCATTTTGTCCCATGGTCTTTCTCCAGCCACCTTCTAATACTAAAACCATGGGAAATGAGCACCCCCCTCATTGTATCGTGTTTGATTCATGTGCATTCTAGATGCAAATTTATGGATTGCCTATAGAAGCAAGGACAGAAGATGCAATTAAAGGGAATGCTAAAATTGAAACACGAGGATACACGTCCATTGCAATTGGAAAAGCCAAAGTTCCTTTATCCTTTTCTGCCTCACTTGTTTATGGAATTATCTCCAACTATTGAGGAAAGGAACATTTGCTGGATTTTAGGTACGAATGACTCCCAAATTTCCGTTACTCGTATGGAAAGATAGGTCACTATGTTAAGATGTGTGAGATAGTGCCTTACGAGGAAGCCTTTTTTCTTTGACAAATATAATTTACTATTTGGATCTTGGCTAAAGGCGGAAGTTAATGCAAGCAGTCCCTTTTGGAAGGCTTTCTACGGGGATATTTCTAAAGAAGATGGGTTGAATGAGATGGTGCTGGAGACTCCATCAAATTCCGAACAACTAATTATTGTTGTAATAAAATCAAATAGTCCCCATAACATGCAAAGCTATTCATAAGATGAAATGGGAAAAAGAAAGCCGTCATGAAAATTTATAGAGAATGGAGGGCTCATCTCCACCCTCAATAGTGAACCTTTCTTTTCTCTTAGAGCTCCCTTCATCACAACTTGCAAAATAAAACTTGCAGAAGAGACAGAGAAAGATAAACACCAAGATTAGCAAGAAAGATGGAAGGTATTGTCCTTATCATAGCAAACTAATGAGCATAGGTTGGATGAAACTCAACTCTTGGAAAGCCCGATCCAAGTTGTTGGGGGAATCAAGTATATGGGCTTTGGTAGCTAGCCCTAATAAGCTACCGAGGACAAACAAAAATATTATGTTGGAATTGTCAGGGGTTAGGCACTCCCCTGACGGTCCACGCTTTGAGAGCCATTATCGCTCAGGATAAACCTGGATTGGTTTTCTTAATGGAAACCAAGAATCAGGAAGTATATGTCTAAAGAGTGCAATGAAAGTTGAAGTTTTAGCACTATTTTGTAGTAAACCCAAGCAGGATTGCGGGGGGATTGGCTATTTTGTGGAATCATGAAGTTACTATCAAGGTTAACTTAGCCTCTAATGAGTTTCTTGATGTCATTTATGAAGACTCCAAAAGAAGATAGCCTTGTAGGATTACTTTTGTTCATTCTTTTGTTATATATAAGGATAGACTTGCTTTATGGGAGAGGTTAAAAACTCTAAATGCTTAAAACTTTTTGCCATGGGTTGCTTAGGAGATTTTAATGAAATTCTATACCATTGGGAGAAGGTGGGAAAATGAATGGCGGAATATTATCGATTAAATGCATTTAGAGACTTCTTAAACAATTGTGGTTTGATGGATATGGAGAGTAAGGGATGTGCATTTACTTAGGCTAATAACCGAGAAGGAGAGGAGTATGCGAAGAAAAGATTAGATCAAGTCATTTGCAATGTTGAGCGGAGACTTATATACCCTAAAGCTAAACCTTTTGCTTTAGAAGCTATTAGCTTGGATCACAACCCCTTACTTCTCTCTTTTAGCTGAATCCAGCGAGCGAAAAAAGGAATTCAAATTTAAAGTGTTTTGGGCTAGAATGTGGTAAGATAGTAAAGAAGATGTGGAATTTGGCTAGCTGGAAAGATTGCACTGTAGCTAAAGAGTTGAAAGATGTGTCTCGTGAGTTAGAGAAGTGGAATAAGAAGGCTTTCCCAAATAGCCTTAAGATGATTAATGGATAAAAGGAGGAACTTGAGCATATGATCAATAGTCAAAATGAGTCATTGGGAAGTGGAAGCCAGAATTAACTAAACAAATCGAAAGTTATTGGCGGCAAGAAGAGATGTATTGAGGCTTACGGTCAAGTGTAAATTGGCTAAAATGGGGAGACAAAAACACCAAATATTTCCATGGTACGACAATTTAAAGAGGGTAGAGAAATAGAATATCAACTTTAAAAAATGATGAGGGCACATGGATTTGTGATCCAAGGATGTTGAAAGAGATGACAATAGATTTCTTTAAAAACCATTACAAGTCTGTGGGACCCTGTAATTTCAACCCAATTTTATAGCAATGCCCAGTTCTTGTTATGGAAGAAATGAATTAGAAGATTTTTGCAGAAATATCATTAGAAAAAGTGCGACAAGCTGTGTTCTAGATGGGAACCTTAAAATCACATTGGAATGAAATTGGAAAAAAAAATTAGAAAAAACATATTCCAGGATGTGAGGAGAATCTTTGACTAGGGTTACCTTGATCCTGCACTTAATAGAACCTAAATCTCTTTGGTACCAAAAGTGCCTAATTTGAAGAGACTAGACCAATTCCAACCCATAAGCTCGTGTAACTTCTTGTACAAGATAATCTCTAAGGTTTTGGCGAATAGATTGAAATCATAGCTTTTTGACCTTATTGCAGTAGAATAAAGTGCCTTTGTGGGAGGAAAGCAAATTCAAGATGATATCTTGATTGTGCAAAAGGTGCTACATCAATTGAGAATACACAAAAGAAAGAAGAAATTCCAAGCAATGCTTAAACTTGACATGAAAAGAGCCTATGATAGAGTCGAGTGAAATTTTTTGGAAATGGATAGATAGGGTTATACTATGTTTGAAAACAATATCTTTCTTTGTGAAAATCAATGGCAAGCCTCGGGTATCATTCCAACCATCAAAAGGAATCACACAAGGCGATCCCATTTCACCTTACCTATTCATCCTAATGGCGAATACCCTATCAATCTTGATGAAAAAAGTAGTTGATGATGGAACAATCATTGGAAAAGTGAAAAGAATTTCAAAACTTAAGATTAATCTTGAATCAATATTGTTATGCTTCTAGGCAAGAAATCAACTTGAATAAGTCTGGTATTTCTTTTATTATGGGTTGTCCACAGTGTTTAAGAAGAAATATGGCTTGTGAACTAAGAGTTCCTAAAATTCAACAGACAAGAAAGTACTTGGGAATTCCATCAGATTGGGGAAAGTCTAAAAACCAAATGTTCACCTGGATTTTAGCAAGATTTAGCATGGAGTTAGAAGGGTAGAAGGAGAATCTAATTTCGAAAGCTGGAAAAGAAATTCTCATAAAAATTGTAGTTCAAGCTTTGCCTCAATACACTGTGTCAAAATTAAAAATCCCAGTCTCTATATATTGTTCATTAGAGAAAAAAAAATGCAACATTATTGTGGAGAAACAGTGAGTCTAAAGCTGGTCTTCATTGGAGAAAATGGGAGTTGTTAAACCTTATGAAAGACTTAGGAAGTTTAGGCTTCAGAGATACCATGCTGGGTAAATAAGCATGGAGATTATCTCAGAACCCTCCCTCAACCCTTTGAAGTTGGATATTAAAAAGAGATTTATATCCCTTAAAATTCCTTTTGGAACATAGAAAAGTGTCACGCCCCTCATGGGGATGACAAAGCATATTGACGGAAGAGATTCAATATCACATTCAGTTATGTGGTTAATGGGTAACGGGGATAAAATTAACATTCATCAAGACAGATGGCTTAAACATGGAATTATTAGAGGACTAATTAGCTATAGAGAACAAACAAAAGTGGTCGACTTAATTCTGAAAGAGGAGGATAAATGTGACAAACATACTCAATGCAGACTATTTGATGAGCAAATTGTTAGTGAAATACACAATCCCTCTGAAAACTCAACTCTCACAAGATAAACTCGTGTGGATAGGTACAAAATATAGTTAGTATACTGCCAATAGTACGTATGCCATAAAAAGAGGAGGCAAATCAAAATTCCACAATCAAGGCTTGAACATCATACCAGCCACCCCGTGAGCTTTGGAAACATATTTGGCGACTAATCAATTCCCTCTCTTTGAATGAATCCTTTGCAACAAGTTTGGCTTTATTACTCTCAGTGTTGCCTAATGAGTCTTTCTTAGTTTTAAATACCCATCTACAACCATTGGCTCTCGCCCCATTGGGCAACTCTACTAAATCCAAGACTTCGTCAGATGCCATTGAATTCATCTCTTCTTTCATTGCATTGTAACACAAGATGGATTTATCACAACTCATGACTTGTAAAAATGTTTCAAGATCATCTCAACACCAATATTATAGTCAGCTTCCTTTAAATGCACAATATAATCACTAGGAATTACTAATTTCTTTATTCTAGCAGATCTTCTTAATGTTTTATCAATATTCTCTTAAGGAGCATGTCATTCAACTGGTTATTCAACATTTTCTTGTAATTGTTGAACAGTTGGATCTACCGAATTAATATCAGTAGGTTGTAGAATTTCGAGGGTTGGTTGCTCAATAGCCTGATTAACAAAAGGGGCGTTACGAATAACAAACAATCTAATACTTGATGTGATAAGTAGAATATCTAAATGATCTTTCTTAGGAATAGGTCCCTGAAGTGACTGCTTTCACTAATCAAGTCATTCTTAATAAATTTAGCGTTTCTTAATTCCACAACCTTGCAGTTCTCCATTGGTCTGTACTTGAATTGCTCTGATACCAATTATTAGAAAATTTGCAAAAAAACCAAGATCTGGATTATCAGGATTGAATGCGGAAATATGTAAAATTTTATACTAACCTCAAACCATTGATGAAGTCGAGAACAGATAGCGGAGCTTGAATCATGAATAGGCACTTTTAGCTAATTGCCCTCTCAACATTAATGGTGTGTCATCCGATTCTCAAATAATTAGAATAATTGGAATTATCATAATAATAAGAGGGTTTGGTTTATATAACTTATTTATATTATATGCCCATACAAATCTTAGTAGATATAGTCTTCCATCAAGATTAATCGTGGTGGATATGGGCAATCTCCATAGTTATCATCAATTAGATTTGGATAATAAATCCTCATGAAATCTAATGTGGGATCACATTAATACAAATATTATAACAATACGATTTATTCATGTTAGGCAATTAAGATACATTTTCATTATTCTTCCATTTGTCAAATTTTGTGACATAATATACCTCACTACTTCCAATTTTGACACAAGAATGCAATCTTTCTAGTTAGGCCATCACATGAGCATAGCACATGTCAAATGGGGTCACAAGGAAAAGATTTGGGGCTTGGCCAAGTTTCGCTCTCCTGCTAGCTTAGTACAATTAATTTAATTAAACTCTGAGCCCCTGCTTAACTTGTTTAATATTTGTTTGATTTTAATGCAAAATTTTTTTGATTAGGGAGAGGGGTCGACTCCTAATTTTCATATTCAATGGGGTTAGCAAAATTTAGGTACCAACAATAAGAAGATACAACTCTTTATCAATTTGGATTAGACTAAATTTAGTATTTCACAGCTGTTTTTAACTGCCAAAATTCACTAAAAGCAGCTTTATTATACCCTTTTCGGATTGTAGAAGAAATATCAGACAAAGTGTAAAAGCAAAATGTTATACTTTCGAAAATGGCATTTAATGCTTTGTAGAGTGACATCCTCATGGTCAAAGAATGTTAGACCAATGACTACTTGACTAGGCAAAACTTCTAGGCTACGTTTGGTTGTCCAAACATTTTTGTTGGATAGTATAATGATAGGATAGGATTTTAAATATCCCATCCAATTTTTGTTGATGTCCAGATATAGTATTGATTTAGATAAATATTATTAAAATGAGTGTTTCATTTGTAAGATTAAAATTAAAAATATACCGTGGAAGCTGTAAAAACTATTCAGCCTTTTACAATTTCCATTTGTGTCGGACACCGCTCTTCTCCGTGACCTTGAGGACGATGCCTCTCCTTCGTCGGCGCAAGAACTTAGTCTCCAATATGATCATCAGCCTAGGTAAAAAAAACTCAAACTCTCATCAAGAAAAATTCCACACACTCTGTTTCTGCCACTTATGACCGAAATAGAGCCCACGAACTCCGGCGCTGCTTTTCCCAACAACTGACAGCGAGAAGTAGGTCGTTGCCAATGGGAGGAGTAGTGGCCATTGAAGTCTGCTCAGGCCATTGTGGTGTGAGTCCCACCTCGTCAACGCATTGACGAAGGCTTCTCTAGGTAGCTTTGTGGTGTTCTTGCTTCGGTTTTGTGGTGGCCAATTTAGTGAGAGAAATCGAAACTAGAATGAGATGATAGGTACAAGAGAGGAAGAGCAATTAGCGAGTGCAGAATTGGGAAAAGAACACGTGATTTATCAGTTTTCTAAATTTCACATATCATATCCAGATTTATCCCATCCCCCAGGTGAGATTTTTTAATCTGAGCTCTATCCGGGCTATAACTAAATTTTGCATTATTTCAAACACCAAATAGGACACAAGTTATTCTATTCGTAGTTTATTCAGCCCACCAAATGCGACCCTAATGGCTATTTTGAAGCTTGGAAGTCTTAAAAACATATGAAGTGGTTGGTGGTATATAAGAAGCTCACAAACAACTCTATCTTTGTCATATTAAAGTCTCTTGCTTTTCTTTGTTAAAAAATTGGGTGGTTTCTTATTATAAATCTCTATAAAGGTTGCAAAGTTTGTAATATGAAAATTGAGTGATATGGTGTCGTAAGAGGTGCTTGAATCAATAGAAACAACTCCATGAGTTTCAAGTGGAAGCAACACATTGTGTACAAACTATATTATCTCAAGCATTACATAATGGATTTTGGCCTTTGTTGAGGTTTTTAAAATTAAGAGAATGGTGTAGGCTAGGTGGAAAAGTTGAACCACTATATAAATCCAATTCGCATTTCTTCTATCTATTTGCCTTTTCAATTTATGTTTGATAGAATTTTCTAATTCTGCATAAGTGCACGTGTTTTTACAATATCGGTGCACCTTCTACACATTGCCCATCACTTATTTGTGAAAAAATCTCAAGTTTAGTTTTTTTCTTTTTTTTTTGTTAGGCAAAAATTACTTTGGTGAAAATGTGTCACGGAGTACCGATTTAGGAATTTTTGTGAGATGAAAATTAGTTTGAAATAAATGTGTCATGAGAATATTAGTTTAGGATTTTAAGTGGAAAAGCATAGACCCCATATGTCTGATAAGCATCTTAGGGCATACTATATGCGGAGCCTAGCTCTACTCTAAGTCCAATTGATCTTTTGGGGCTGAATGTGGTAAATAGGCTGTCAATTTATAGAATCTCCATAGTTTTAGTTTTTATTAGATTTTTCTTAGTGTTCTCCTCCATATAATGAGCAAGTGGATCCAACGGCCAAGGCCTTTATTCGCAAAATATATAACACAACATAAAAGTTATATGCAGAGTTAAATGAATTCGTGAAATGTTTTCTCGTAAGCTCTATTCATAAAATTGATAAGCAATTTTTGGTAGATTTTAACCCATATTTTCTTGAAATTGATCAATGTAATTTGTTTGACTAAACATGGTATAAAAGTTTGAACCATATATATATCATATTAGTCTTGAACTGCATGTTCAGATTATATTTGACCTACTCTCTTGCTTGCTTAGTCACCTCAGATTCCTTTTATTTTCACACAAGTAAACTTAAGCTGACAATAATTCGATTGAAAATAATTACATGGGTTATTATTAATATAATCCCAACGTTATGATAAGAGATATTACTCATAAGTAACCATTTTATTCCAAGCTTATTAATTGAAAAAAAAAAAAGAAGAAGAAGCCGTTTCAACGCTTTACAAAACTCACCGAAATTGATTATTTCAAGTAAATACATAGAAAAACAACTACCTAGTTAACTATTTTACTCCAAGCTTACTAATTGAAGATAAAAACTCCGACAAACCCTTTAAAAGAATTGTATAAAAAAAATTGGGAAATAATGACGAGAGGGGATGTAGCTCACATGGTAGAGCGCTCGCTTTGCATGCGAGAGGTACGGGGTTCGATACCCCGCATCTCCATCCTTTTTAGTTGAACCATCACCATCTGATTTCCCTTTTTCTTTTTCTTTTTTGTTATATTTGCTTGGAGTGACCACAAAAATTTCCATCAAACCACCATCTGATTTCCTTTTTTCTTTTTTTTTTGGGTAAAAACCAGAAAGATTGGACTGAACAAAGAAATCTAGAGTGAAATTTCGCAGTTGATTACCCATAATTTAGCTTTGTGGGGATGTTATGTTGTACTGATGTGTTGTGGTTCGTTTTGATTGAACTCTTTAGCCCCGGTTTGGTTGGTTTTGTGCGTGTAGCATCACTGCAACATACTCTCAGCCATATGGCTTCGTATGCCTCGCCGGAGAAAGAATAATCATCATTCAAATTGTGTTGAGAACAGCTTTAAACTTTGGATATTCCGTCAACAATTGGAGTAGCACAGTGAAGAATGTCGACACTACGGCATGAATATACTCGAACAGATGACACCAATTTAAATTACTTCAAATGTTTTATTTTTTCTCACCGCTAAGCTAGAGCTAGTTCGGCGGACAGTCGAACGAGGACATGATGTTGTCATTGCAGCATCGTCGTCGTCGCAGCTGGTCAGAACTTGGCCAGAACTATCCCCCTCATGAACTCCTTGGGTGCTGTAAGACAGAAGGAATCAGTGTAGTTCTCATCGTGTCCATCACGAATCAGATGCGGGCGGTCTATATTTGTGATCTTAATAGAGTTCTTCGTATTGGAGCAATCTCGTGATGTTTATGTCGAGCAAAAGTGGGAAAGATGCATGGCTTAATCATAAATTAAGTACACTAAGAAGCTTTCACCAGTCCAAGACGAACTTGGAATTTTCTTCTGGCAAATCCAGCAAAACTGAGAGACTAGAGATTGCCACACGATAAGCTAGTCTGAAACAGAAATCAGCTGCCTACATGATGGTTTGATGCCGAATTAGATTTGAAACACTAGTACTCAAAATCCAGTTTTGATCACACAAATGTCGGAGATTTGTCGACCAATCCTTCCTAATTCATAGCTTCATGCCACCAATTTGGCAAAGGAAAAGAAAGCAGACCTGACTACTACAAGACTGATGAATTCTCAGTGAAGCAGAAATTCGATCTTGGTCTTTCGGTGAAACTACGATGTCTTTTTGGTGAATTAGGCATGTCAAAATTTTCAGTCTTTTTCTTACTATATCCGGCAAAGAAAGGCAATATGCATCAGAGAAAGAAAAAATGCATTGTGTAAGCAAAGAGAGAAAACTGAAGAGGTACCTTCTCCTCCGGTAAAGAGATTGAACTGGCCTATGGCCTGCCTGAGGAACATTTCAACTCCACTCACAGTAATTGCTCCGGCAGCCTCGGCTTCCTTTAGTAGAGTGGTCTTTCTCGGTGTATACACGGCATCGAAGACGAGCTGGAAAACCCCCAAACTCGCCTAAAAAACATAAAAGCATCTTCAGCTACAACAAGCAAACTATCTCTTTTGTGATGAAGGGATTTACTTCAGGTTGGGACCTCGGAAACCGGTATTCGGTCCTTGTTTGGATGCATTCCGATCGGTGTCGCATTAGCAAGAATTGACCCTTTCTCCGGCTGGAAATCAGGTAAATCCCCGAAAGGCCTAGCTTCGCCAGAAACAGCATGAGCAAGCATCTTTGCCCTTTCTATTAACATGAAACACCACGGTATTAGGTGGAAGTATTTATCATCCAATTCCAGAACAATTATCTATGAACAATCACAAGTAAATTCATGCTAAATCAAAATAATTCCAAGTCTGCATACCAAAATCAATGTCGAAAATAATGATCCGAGCTCCTCTGGTTTTAGCACCAAAAGCCAAAGCTCGTCCTGCACCTCCAGCGCCAACTAGCACAAACTCTTTGCCCGCCAGTGGAGAAACCAAAGATTTTTCACCATTAATGCATTGACATTCTGCAAGAATGTGAAGTTTATCACTATTCAACAGGCAGAAGCAATAAGAAATTATGCTTCTTGACCCTTCCTTAACAAGGCTTCGATTGATATGCGCTAAAAATTTAAGTACCTTGCAGAGCATCTTCTATGGCAGTTACTGAAGCCTCACAATCTGTGTTATACCCGATTAATTTCCCATCACTAGGCCTCCTTACTATTGTGTTAACAGCACCTATGGTCTGATGAGAGATAATAATTTGGGGGATAGTCAATACACCAACATATTTGGATCGTGATTGAGGCCACACATCAGGAAGAGAGAATCAATCAATATATATCAGGGTAAATAAACCTGCATATTTATGGCAATTGCAGTGCAGTCATTTGAGATAAAATGAATGAAGGTCTGTAGCTTACTTGCTTAAAAGAAAATAAGAAGTGTGAGAGGGGCTCTATTTGTGTGGTATGAGCATGCAGATTGCAGTTTTCTGCATCACTTATATTGCAGAGAACTCATTTGCTACTAAAAGTTGGATAAAATTTAGGAAATACAAACAATTTGGGGACTATCAAATGTTCTCCCTTTAAGGATTTAGATTATAGTCAAAATGAACCAGGCTGAGTCAGTGAAGGTTAATGTTGCTTTTTTTCATGAAGGGGGGAAAACAAAAATGAACTACTATGTGTTGACCTGCTATGAGCAGAACAAGTTTAGAGATGGAAAGAACCAGACAATCATGTCATCAAAAATTGGGCAATAGGAAGAGAAGCTCACCTGAGCGAGTGGATGTACTTCATCACAAAACTGAATGACAGCTTCTTTGTATGGAATCCCCACACTGCAGTTCACAACTAAGAGAAATTCATGTCTACATCAAAACAAAAGGACTCGAACAGACTCTTTAATCCTGGCAAATAAAAAAAAAAGACTGTAATTATACAGACAAATTTTACTTAATGAGGTCATCACAGTGAAGTAAACTCGAGAGATCAGAAGCCAGGACTAAAAAAATGAGTAGATATGCATTATTTGACTTCTTCAAGCTGTTGTACTGGAAATGGGTTCAAAACGAAAGGAACTTGTTCAAAGAGATGGGAAAGTGTAGGTGGAGACTAGCCAGATTGCAGGAGATGGAGTGAAGCTTGTATATGTTTATATATGCTATATAGGAGTTGGTTGAGTAAGAGACTATGACGTACCGACATAATCAATGAGCAAGAAATTAAATGTACTGGAACCACCAATTTGAATAATGAGATACTGGCAGTAACTGGAAGCATAAAGCAGTACAAAATGATTACTGAATGTTAAGTGCATAGATGTACCTAAAACCGGCGAAGTCAGGGGTAGAGTATACTTCGAAGAATTCTTTAAGATTGTCAACGAACATTGGGACATAAAGTCCATTGAAATTCATATGTCTGAACGTAGGGTTATGCAAAATCGGACCTTTGCTGTGGCCAACTGGTTTTGAGATGAGGCCGAAAACTTTTGTATCTGAATCGATGTGCTCGACTTTGTATGCTTTTGTTAGGCTTTCCAAAGTAGGAAGACCGGGAACTGCCTTTCCTTCTATTGAGCCATAGACTAAAGTACCGCCAAATTTGGGACTCAACAATTGGCTGATAAGACCCCTTTCTCCAACAGAGTACGCAACTACTGGCATCTGCATGTAGGAGTAAGAACTTATGCACATCTCAACTTGAAATCTGTTAAACTTATGTGTGAATTAAACCAACAATCTAGCTTTTTTGGCTGCTTATCCAAAAAAATAGGAATAAGTTAACTGCAGTATTCGCATGTGGTTCCTACCTGGCCATAAGACAGTAAATGAAAAAGTCTGGCCAGTTCTGTGATGTTACTTGCACTAGTGACAATTTTGATAATATCTGCACCAGTAGCTTGCATGTGTGTAGCAAGATTGCTAAGTTCTTCTTTTGAAGGGGTCACGCCATCCAAAAAGCATGAAACTATCACTTTGGTACCTCCACAGTGCAACTTATTCTGCTTACTCATAAGTTCAGCAGCAACCTGAAGATTCATAACACAAATTCAGATGAAATTGTCAAGTAGATTGATTGGAAAAGGACATAAAGTTGGAGTGCTTTTCAAGAGTCATTTTGCATGTCATTACACCAAAATGTTCTGAAGCGCCATTCATAAGAAGTAAATTTTAAAAAAGGGTTGTGGAATACTATTTGATACCTTGAGCTCGAAATCGACATAATCAGCACCTAATTGCAGAGCAGAACGAAGTGCTTCCAACCGGGCTGCCTCGTCACCTTCATAGAGCCCCCCTTCGCATTTAGGCCTAGGGGTGTAAGTTCATTAGATATTCATAAATCACTCACATAGTACTTGTTCAACTGTTCCATCACCAGTAAAAGGAGAGGTACACAAGGAGCAGAACCATTTCATTGTTTTCTCTGCTCTTTCTGCTCCGAACATTTGCAAACCATCCACAAGATTTTCTTTTTCGACTCACATAATTTGCAGAATTTACAGGAAGTTAATTGACCTATGGAAAAAGCAGGGACTAATCTTTTGACCTATGCATAATTAATAATTATGCCGGTGTCAACACTCATGCACTGATTTCTGCAGCAGATAACTACAATATCTGAAATTCAAGATATGAGAAGCTCTCTTTTCCATTCCAAGGACTTTGATTTTTAATTACACTCAATGAGAAAACTCCACTGGAAGTTCTAGACCTCATAGAAGTGCAAAAGTCCCAAGCTTTTTCAAGAAAAGTGCAGTGAAGTCCTTTCCTTGTGAATTGGATACGTGGCAGCCCCAGAAGCGCCAAGCTGGCAGCCCGAGTTTGGAAAGAGAAACGACAACCCAAAAGATTTGAACTTAGCAGGACTTAAATGCACCAATTGATAAGTGTATGCCTGAATGCCTTGATACAACGTTTAGGTCCACCGGCGAATGAAAAAATCTAAAATCTATATGTTGAACTGATAATATGCATAAAACCTGGCCTTAGCAGAAACATGCGTACCTGTAAACAATGATAACCGGTAACGGCTTGCTCTTGAGGATGATTTCAAGATCCTGGTGAGCCTGAAATTGCTTGATGCAATCCAGCCTGACCTCAACCACGTCTGCACCTTGTGCCTTCGCCTTGTGCATTTCTTCAACCACTTGGTCAACAGATTCACCCATTACGGGTGCACAAACCATGGTCAGGCCAACACTTGAGAGGGAGAGGCTGCCCATTTCGACGGATTAATCAAGAATTACAAAACTCCGGCCGCCGCCCCGGCACCAAAACGAAAATGCTAGTCCTGGAAATCAGGAAATGCTGCACAGCTGCAGGTGAATAAGGACCGTCTGCTGTGCACGAAAGGCCTTTATCACAGGATGGCCCTTTTAAGGTGGAAAAAGGTAAATCAGACCAGACCTTTCCTTGTACAAATACCACCTCCACCACATGGGTTCAAAAGGTGTATACACTCAAACGCATGTATAGACAAATGGGATTTTCCTGTCTTTCAATGGCAAGAAAGTTTGTTTAGGCAGGTGAATTAGGAGGTCAATAAATGCCTGACTAAATGATAGGCTTGCCAAAATCTAGGAGGGACTTGGCAAATGGATTAGTCCAATGACACAGAAGATATTCGCAGATAAGGTTTGTTGGGGGGCCTTAGGGCAGCAGACGTCAGAAGACTAATCATTAAGAAAGAGGAGTTGATTTGAATATTGGGAAAGCTACAGGAGGAAACGTGACGATTTCCTTGGCCCTTTGAGGACCGTGAATGGACCCTGGACGGAACATGAATCATCCGAGTCAGTGCAGTGGAATCGGATCGCGAATATTGCAGAAGAATCAACATCAATTTTTCCTGACTTTGACATCTGATGCCACGTACATTGTTTCTTCTCAATTTTCTCTTGACCCTAAATTTATTACACGCATGCCGATCTACTCATAAATCTTTGAATTTGGCTAATTTAATCTTTAGTCTTTTGGCATTTTGTCAATATAGTCAATCGGGGTAATTTTGTCTAGGAATTGTTAACATGAACGCCGGCTGTTCTACCTGGCACACTTAGGGCGTTGATGTAGATAATTTCAATTTATTTATATATGTTTATTTATTCGTTTTCTTCTCTTTTCCTTTGTTTCTTCTTCTTTTCACTATGGGCGGCGCAAGTAACCAAAGCTCGCCAACCACTTGGCGAGGGCTGTGAAGTCCTCGCTTGTGATGGTCTTGCCCACATTTGGGCAAGGTTTCAGTTGGCAAGCATTGGAGACCCTCACCAACCACAACAAATGAAAAAAATGAAAAGAGAAGTAAAGAAAAAAAGGAAAAGGAAAAGAAAAAAGAAATAGAAAATTTGAAAAACTATTTAAAAAATAAAAAAAATCAATGCCAGCCCTGGCTGTCACTTATGATGACCAATATCTATCTTGGTAGTTTGGATGAATTATATTGACAAATTGTCAAAAATGTTGAGAGTCAAATTGGTCAAATTATAAGATTTGGGAATGAATTAGCACAAGCGCAATGAATTTGGAAATCTTTTGGCAATTCTTCTCAAAAATGGCAATGCTCTTCCCGAGCTTTGGATCTGGAGGTTGTCAAATATCTGTAGAGCTGGCTGCCGCTACACTGAACTTGATAGTATAGACAGAGCCGTGTTACGATTGAAACCTCGACATTTGGTCCCCTACCAAAGTACTGAGAAGACGCAGACCGCAGCTCCTAGGACTAGTATGACCCAGTTGTTGAGTTGATGTCAAAACTTAATTGTTTCTTTAATCAACATGTTGAATGGGCAATGGATAAGGACAGTTCCTTGATTAATTTTTTGGCTGGTGATTATCGAAGGGCAAGTTGTTCTTGCGGGGGTTGGTGGGGTTGGTGAGACGTGAGAGAATAATGGGGCAGGCAGGACCTGGTGGATCCTCTCTCCACGTCATCCTTGCCTGTAATGTTCCCACCCCCAATTTCAGATTATCAGCTCCGTTCTGTGAATACTGAATGCCATGATGGACAGATTCTGGGGAGATTTTAATGTCTGCGTTGTGTCTCTCTCGATTGATTTGAACTGTTCAGCTATGGGAAATGTAGGAGTGATCCGTCCCGATCCGATTCTCAATTTCACGTCTCTCTCAATTGATGATTTGAACTGTTCAGCTATGGGAAATGTAGGAGTGATCCGATTCCTGATTTCACGTCTCTCTCAATTGATGATTTGAACTGTTCAGCTATGAAAAATGTAGGAATAATAGGTTTTTGGTCCGGTCTGGGGAACTGGTTCACGAGGACCAGTTTTCCAAATTGGGAATAAGGGACCGGATCGAGAACCAAATTGGATTGGTCCAATCCAATGGAATCGGTCTTTTTTTTTTTTTTTTTTTTTTTTTTTCATTGCTTGATGCTATATGTTATGAATAAAAAAAAAAAGCTGGTTACTTTTATTTTTTTGAAGAAATAATATAAAAAAAAAGTATATATAGTTGGTCCGGTTCCTCTTTGAAATTGGAAACCGGACTTTTTGGACACCAATTCCACTTTTAGGAACTGAGAACCGGATAGACATTTCTAAAAATCGAACCAACTTAGCGGGTTCGATCTGGACCGGATGATTCAAGCAGTCTGTTTTGCACAACTGTGCGGGAAATAATTTCTATTACGGCTCAGATCGGATCCATCCGTTTCTTCCGTGCGGCAGACAGGACATTGAAAACGTTGCCCTTGGCTAAATGCCAATCGAGTTTGGAGTGATTTCGCTTTCACATGTTGTTGCCACTAAATACGCGGCTTTCCTAAACGACGCACTTGACGGACGGCCACGGAATTTAAGGGATTGGAAATTTGTGGAATTGGAATCGAAAAAAGGAAGAAGTCATTTTCCTCCCACCTTCATTTGATAGAGTTGCACATGCTTATATAATGACGCGTTTGTTTGGACTTAAATGAGAGGGCAAAAATATCCCATTAATTCATAATTTAAAAAATTATAAAAAAAAAAAAAAAATTATATGTAAATTTACATGTCAATTTTTTAGTGTCGTGAAAAGTTTGAGGAGTTGGGGATTTAAAAAGTCAAAATGCGTAAACCGCATAATTTACATTAAATAAAAAGTAAAATATAAAAGCCATTCAGATATATGCTCTAAATTAATTAATTTTTTTTATGAGAATGAGTGTTTCCCTATTTAAAACAGAGAAAATTAAGGAAGAGAGACATTCTATCTTTGTAGGAAAAAAAAAAGAATATAACATTCAAAGTTCAAAGCTATTGCACCTCCCCCACTACCTTTTGCAACTCATAATGAGTCCAAAAGTCTCACTACTTAAAAATTCTTTGCCCTCCCCCACAAAATTCAAATGGTTGACTGAGCCAACCCCTCGAATTTCATGTTGGATTGAAATACCATTTCAACTTTCTAATATTTTATTACTTAACTTATTCATTTCATATACGTCTTATAAAAAATTGCCCTTAATTAGAATTTGGTGATTAATGACTGGATAGGAAGCATTCATCTCTTAATATGTTCGTTTATAATTTGCACCAACAAGAACTAAAGGCCTTGGATAAAAATAATCTTTTCACCTTAAAACGAAAATTTTAATGTAACAATTAAATTCTTGAGTGTTTAAAATTAGTGAAATTCATTAAAAAAATAAAATTAAAACTAGTTCACTCCGTAAAATCATTACAATTGCACTCTTTAGTGCTTTCATCTCAGTCAATAAACAAGAAAAGTAGGTTTTTATTATTTCACTTTATTAATGGTGATTCATTGCATGCTATGCTTCCTTGTATGTTAAAACAAGAAATATCAATCAAAATTCTTTGAATTACCTCTAAATTTGGAGTGTGCCTCTGTCCTGCAATTTCCAAATAAGGAGGAGAATTACAAGATTGACTCCTCATATCTATGAAGACAAGCCAGCAAATACATGCGGGCCTGTTTTTGTGGTTTTCCAGTGATAGCATTCGGTAGAGAAGTTCAATTGAGTTTCTCCTGTATTTCCACTTCCTTCTGGTTTTTTCTATGTTGTTAGATGAAGCCCCCTTCATCCACCTACCAAGATAGTAGGTGAAGAAAGCTTTGAATTCCAAGCGGTTTTGTCCATGAGTTTAGGCAAACTCAAATGTTTGATATTAGTGCTTACCAAATCTGGTCGCTGAAGTTCACATCCATGTAATAACACTTTGATATCCACCTCAATTTGGAAGCAAGAGAAAAAGGGAAATTTCTATATCACCTACCTACTTTCGGATAGCGTACATTAGACCCCAAGCCTAAAAAGGTCGCATCGTATCTACTTGCAGTTTGTTGTAGCCGCTAATTCACCCGTCGAATGGCATTGTTGTCTTGCCATACACGACATTTCAAGAGGTAAAGTCTGACTTTTTCGATGTTGTATACAATGTCCTTTGTACCTTTGCTTCAAATAAAAAGAAACATACAAGTACCGAAAATAGTACCGAAATATGTAAAACTTCTTGAAATATCAAAATCCCGACTTAAAACTTTTAAATTGGTAAAATCAAGTTTTCCGTTAAGTTTTCCAATTCTACCAATAGAAAGCATTGACGTGGCCTCTTTTTTGACCGGTAACATAAACTCGAGGGAACCAATGACCAAAGCGACACTGTTTTGGGCAATTCACCACCAGTTCCCATGGAGCTCACAACCAGGTTGGAAACATCCAAATCACCCAACCTGGCTTTGATCAACCCTTTCAACTTTGTCAGGGCCCATCAAGACAACCCGCCCTCCCTCAGTGCGGCCGTGCAGCATCTCGACTCACTGCTTTCTTGTGTCGGCCTCTCTCTCTCTCTCTCTCTCTCTCTCCCCCCTCCGCTGGCCCAAAGCAACCGGTTGTGCATGGTAATATAATGCATAATTTTATTAGTTGGGATTCTTGGGAACGAGTACAGTGGTGATGGCGACCAGTCTGGTGGTGGTGGTGGTAGTGGTGGACGGGTTCAAGGACGGTGGTCTGAGTCTCATGATGCCAAGCGGTGGTTGGGGATGAGTCCAGAGGTGGTCAAGTACGTAGCTGTCTATGGGGCCTAAATAAGGTCGTGGCGGAGGTAATGTTCGGCTCCATAGGGGTTGTCTTCAAGCGCGGGGGTAACTGGCGAGGCAGTAAGCGGTGGTACCGTTTAAGTCCAGCAACAGCCGTTCGAGGTGACGAGGGCCAGCGATCACGGACAACTGTACTTAGGTTGTTTTCTCCATGAGAAAGAGTATCCGATGTCATACCGATAAAATTTCAAATTGATATCTCACGACACAATCATCTCAAATTATTTTTCGCCTCACAAAAAGTCTAAAACCGATACCCGCATGACATATCTTATCACGCGAGTCACGGGTGATAGTAAAGAGCAGCATAACAGCATTTGTTATCAACGACAATATAGAAGGAAATATGAGAAAAACTTCGCAGGATCACCATAAATGTCAACATTCAACAACAAGAATCAGGATATGCATGACATCAAAATCCTGATCCTTTGGATTCCATCCTACATGTCATGAACAGAGGCTCACCTCAAACTTGCAGAACACTTTAGAATCTTCAAATCCGAAGTAGAAATTGCACGTTTCATGACCCTCAGTTGTCATCGTATGACAGCAAGACATACAGTTTAACTGGAATTTGCCTGAATGCAGAACTCCGAACTCGGATTTCATTCGTTTGGGCAAGTGGTTCTGCCGAAAGAGCAATACAGAAAATATGGAACAAATAGCGGAACAGAGGATATAATCCTGATGAAAAAGAAGAATGTTCTTGCAACAGCTACTGTTTTTGCTCCGCAAAGGATTTTGCCCAACTCTTGCTTCTCCATGTCTTTGGGTCCATAAAACCATAAATAGACTGATGAATAAAGAGCAGAAAATGAATTTACATGATGGATGAGATACATGAGACCGGACCGGAAAAACTTACCATCTAGGACCACTGTAAGCGGCCCTTGGACCAGCCAAACGTACCGGCCGACCACCACAGAGAGGCACTGCACAAGTTCTGCCATGGTAACGATCAGTACCACTGAAAGGGTATGGTTCAAAAGGGTAGTCGTTCAGGGGGTTTGGCACCCCATAGTATCCAGACGATCTCGCCGAGTATGGGCCCCCCTTGTCAACCTATGCGTATCAATCGGGTGCCTATTGTAGGACCGCGTCGAATGATGATCACCATTGGGGGGTTCCTTTGGAGTTTGTGGTTGCAGAGCTATCCTCTTACGCTTCTTTCCACGCTTCTTTCGTGGCTGATGGCTTGAACTGGTGGCTGAAGTTGGAGCAGTCGAGGTGGTGACTGTTGAGGGGGCATTACCACATGAGGTGGCAACGTGATCAGAGGTGGCTTGTGCTGGTGATTCCTCCTTTTTGTCCTGCTGCGTCAATACATTCTGTGATCCTGCAGATCGATCAGCTTTGGATTCTGTCAGTTTACCTTCGATCTCAGCCTTTTGCTTTTCTAGCTGTTTGATATAGGCTTCAAAATCCTTGTGTGAGAACTCTGATTCTAGCCTGTATGTTGCTATCCATTTCATTGCAGTTTTCGTAGCACTTAACTTTTTGCTAATAGCCCCAATCTGCAAGCAAAACTAGCATAAGGACCTTAGGAAAGAGTGCAAGCTGAATATGCAGATTGACTTAAAGCATTACTTCTCATGGTGACATTTACCTGACTGCTAGGCGAGCTGTCTTTTTTCTTGGATATTTCATCTGCTCTTTTCTCCCAATATGCCAAATAATCAGTGAGAAGAGGCACTAGAGGGAACTTGTCCTCCATCTTCAGTGCATTAATGTACTTAATAGCATCAATCCAATGCTTCTTTTCAATAAGATTTCTGATAAAGCCTGGCAAAAAGAAGCAGAAAAATGAGAGAAACACGGTCAGATAAAAAGAAGCTGCAGATAAATGATTCTTTGAAGCAAAAATATCATAAAAATGAAACCAGCCAAGCATTTAATTCCTTGAAAACTGTACTGTGGGTTCTAACGAGAGACAAATTCCCAGGCCAATCATATGCATGGAAAGTATTCGAAACCTCTGAAATAACAGACATGAAACTTCTGCAACTAATCTCACTAAACGATTATATCCATGCATGTTAAGTAAATCAATACCGCATTTCTCAAAAACTAATAACATGTAGCTTTGCAGTACTTCCTTTTAATGATTTCATATTCACATTAAAAATCTCCTTTCATGTAATCACCAATCAAATTTCTCGACCATTTTAACCAGAGATTCTAACAAACCCCAAGGGGTTGCTCAAGTGGAGAGCAGGTTTGTCCTCCTTGATCAAGGCATGGGTTCAAATCACCACACTCGCATTTTCTCTTGAGGCCACCCCAGGAGCACAAACCTGTGTATCTCTGGTAATTACCAAGTGTGTGTCGAACACGGGAACTGCTATACCTAGTGGGGTTGGTCAAAAAGCCCCCCTAGCACCCTGTTGATGAACTAAGAAAACCCTGAGATTCTAGTAACAGAACCAGAATATTTAACACAGTTCCCTTGAACTTCTTTCCTGCTAAAAGCAAAACGAGGACACACAGAGAGAAAGGGAGGTAGTGGGAAGGACTCCTTACCAGGTAAAAACTCTGCTAATCCCAGAGATTCACAAGAATCAGGGACCTGTTTAGCCCACTTTGATGCATCCAAGAGTTTAAGAACTTCATTAGCAGCAACTAGAGGAGCCAATTTGAAGGCAGCCAGAAACTGAAGAAAACATATGGTCTCCATATGATCATCATTCCCTGCCTTCAACTCTAGTTTCCAAACAGTACAAAACTGTTTTGTTTCCTGACTTAACTGAGGCCCGATGATAGGTGAAAATCCCTTTAAATGTTCCAATAGTAAAATGCGATGCTTAACGGGGATACCTAACCTAATGAAATCTCTTGAGTTTAATGGATCAGTATATTTCAGTGTGTCGAGAACAAGACTTGCTGGATCTGATGAGGACAGAAGCAGAGCAGATATTTCATCACGAACCAACTCATATTCCACCTCCCTGCTGAGTATCTTTCGCAAAATCTCACCAGTAGGCTTAGAGCAAAGATTCTCAGATGATGCCTCTGGATCATGCAATAGTAAATTTCACATTAAGAGACAGCAAAAGGTATATAATAATTATCAAGCACCTTAAGAAACTGAAACAAAGTTACAACAAAGATAAAGGCTGTTAAAGCACGAGAAGCATAACTACGTTGGTTCTCAAAAAGAATTATGAGTGCTTGTATGCTCATAAACAATAAGATTCTGTTTCAGAATATGACAATCCCGTTCATTAGGCTTCCACCATCCATTTTCAGGTACCTGGCTTTTATGGTAGTTAATGCTACAATAAATACATTTCTCTTAGACGGGTTGGATGATTTGAACTTAAGCACTTTCCGACCAGCTTCCAAAATTTTTCCTATTTCGTTCAACACTAGTTCCATTAATAGACATTATTGAGAGTGATTTCGGAAACTGTTGAAGAGCTACCTAGGGCACTCATTGAGACTATTAAATATGGCATGCAAATGTAAATTTTCCACTTTCGGTTTCCTTAATATATAATCTTTGAATTTCTGAAGCATCTTGATAAGCATTCTTGCCATTGTCCAGTTACCTTAACCAGCACTGCAAAAGCATTTGCTAACAAGACCCACAATTACATAAAAGAGATGGCATCTACAGTATTTATGCACTTGTCTACGATCAAGAGTGCCTTGTTGCTAACTCCAAGAGAAGCCAAAAGTCAATCATATCAACGCTGAATTTCCTCCCGACAAAAACTTAAAATCTGACAAAAGAATTAGGGGCCTATGTACAGCCACTGGATGGCAATAATCACTTCGACTCACAAGTTTGTTAATGGGCGACAAAAAAGAAAGTTACTCAGACAGTCAGATATGCTATACCTTTATGCGTGATGTGCGACGACTGAGCATTAGAACTGGCACCAGCAAGAGGATTCGATTCAACTTCTGCCAATGCAGCTGTTTGTGGATGCTTGCCTCTATGCTGCGGTGGGGTTGAAGTTTCTGGTGCTGGTTTGACAATAGTCTCACTGGTGATAGCAGAAGTAGTTTTCACAGAGGTAGGGATAGAGAATGGAACAGAAGCAGCTACTATAACAGGGCTATGTAGTTTGCCATCCAGTTCTCTCATTTTGACGCTGCCGATCTCTGCAGCGGCTTTTTTTTGCTCCCCATTTTGTTTCTCCATAGAAGTAATGGCTTGCTTTAAATTTTCAGGTGAAATTGTTGACCTGATCTTGTGATCTTCAATGGATCTAATTCCAGCTTTCGGATCAGGAACTCTTCTTTTCATGGCCTGATCCTGTTTGCAAGACGTCATGAACACAAAGATTGCAATTCGCATTAGCCATAAGATGCAAAATTAGGAAATATGGCATACCACCTGAGCAATCTATACCTGAGCTTCAGGAGAGTTATGTCCATTTTGGAGAGTTGCCCCAGCAGCATTTTTGGAGATTCTCATGTATTCTTTCAAGAGCGGTTCCGGTGGAAACTCATCTTCCATCTTGAAAGCATAAATAAAACTTACAGCCAGATTATGTTTCTTCTCTTTCACAAGATTCCGAAGGAAACCTACCATACCAATAGTCAAGTGACTATCTTTATTAGACTGCCTCATTAAATGAAGCAACAAAGATACTGCATGTGTAAATATCTCCCCATGCAAAAGTTAACCCGTAGATTGCAAAAAGCTTGAGTTACGTAAAAAAGGCATAACGATAACATCAGACTGGTACGAAATAGTTTTGAGATCGAGTGTTTGATAAACTTGTTCTAAGAGATTGGACATATATCTCAGTACTCTCCTTAGTGTGAAGGCTGAGGCTGGTAGGATGAGGAAAACCTAACAAAGGGAATGGCCTACATAAGGGCAAAGGAATGGTTGAAACTCATAACGTACCCTCAAATGGGGAAAGATAACGAACTATAGAGCTCTAAACCTCGATACCATCATCAAATGAATGATAAATTCTGTTGATAACATCAAAAAGCAACAACAAATTGTCTTCCTTTACTATCAGGTCGACCAGATTGAACAATGGATCAACATCACGTTACTTCATTGAGAATTGAGACCCAGATTTCCAGCTCGACTCTGGCTAAAGAAAGACTGATTCATTAGTGCAGCTGTGTTTGGGGAAATGCCCTCCCCGAGTGTGAACTGACTGAAGAGAGTTTGAAGCCCTCTATGAACTCAAAATGCATGCTGAAAGTGAAGTGATGGGCACTGCAACGTTGTCCGGTGCTAAATTTTGCTTCAGGTATCAAGAGGCAGTTAAGATGCAAATAGACAGCAAACAACAACTGGATTAAGCTATACAAAATGCAAGTGAGGCAAAAGTTATACCTCGAATCTTATCCTTAAGGCCCAGGGCCAGACATAATTCGGGCATATTTCGAAAGTGAGCAATTTTCTCCACATAATGTAAGATCTCGTCAGTATCGAAAGATGAAGCCAATCCATATGAAGCCAAAAGCTGTAAGAATCCCAATACTTCCAAGGAATTTTCAGCATCTGCTCTCATTTTAGTTATCCAGTAGAAAGACAATTTCGTCGCCTCACTCTTTACCCGAGGCGTAATAATTGGAGAAATCTTCATCAGCTGCTCCAACAGCAAAATACAGCTCCTCCTAACAATACACTCGTCAAATTCCACATTCCCCTTCTTCAAATGCGGAGGGTAAAACCCTTCCATTGCATCCAGAACAAGCCTCGCTGGGTTAGGACATTTTCTAAGCATCGCCAACAATTCATGTCTTAATTTTTCACCTTCTGTCCAGCGCTCATTTAGGAAAATTTGCAAGTCCTTCCCATCCACTATTGTCTTCAAGCAAGCAGCATCTGGTGATTTGGCCAGTTCTTTCGTATGAATTTCATCGCTCGATTTTTTTATCACAGGCCTAACAGTATTATTATTCTGTTCCTCACATTCCTTGCTCCTCAAGTCAAGTTCCTTAGACAATTCTTTTACCCTGTTGTCCTTCAATTCGACCTCTCTCATTCTCGCTTCAAGTACTCTCTTCTGCATCTCAAGCTCCTTAGACCACTCCTGCAACCTCTTCTCCTTCAACCTAGCCTGCTCGACTCGCTCATCGCATTCCTTCTCTATCAACTCTAGACTCTTGATCCTACCCTCGAATTCCTCACTTTTCAACCCCACTTCGTTGATTTTCCCCTCCAATTTACTCCTGCTAGCCTCGAACGCCTTCCACCCCTCCCTCAATCTCTCGTTCTCCAACTCGATTCCCTTCTCTCTCTCTTCGACCTCCCTCACCCTCTCGTCAATCATCGCACCCAGCGCGCTACTCGCCTCCTGGAACCGCTTCTCCATCGCCTCCACCGCGCGGAGCCTCTCCTCCATCGCCCTCCTCGCGGCCTCCAACTCCTCCGCGCCCCTCTCGACCTCCGCGCGTCTACGCTCCGCCTCCGCCCCCCGCCTCGCCGCCATCTCGCCCTCCCTCCTCTCAATCTGCTCGAGCCGCACCTCGAACCCTCTGAAGCACGCCCTGACGGACTCCTCCGCGGCGCGCACCTCCCGCTCGCGCCGCTCGAGCTCGGCCTGCGTGGCCTGGTAGTGGTCCTCGACGTCCTTCCACTGGAGCGACAGCAGCAGGAGCGAGGAGGCCCGCTCGTGGAGGCGCTCCACCGCGTCGCGGAAGCCGCTCCTCTTCACCTCCGCGAGGCGCAGGTCCTTCGACAGCGCCTCGTCGTCGGCCATGGCTACGACCACCGACCACCGAGCGAGCGATCGGAAAACCCTAGCGCGACGAGGAAGACGAAGTGATGCTCGTAAAGAGTGGCGGGCGGTTTCTCTTCTTCTTGTTCTTCTGTTCTCGTCGCTGCTGTCGCGATCTGAGGAGTCGTGCATGTGATGGGGAGAGCGGAAGTGCGTGCGTATTTATAGGGTGTAACGGGCCGGACTCGGATTTTTTTTTTTTGAAATATAGTAAAATAATAATAAGGAAATAAAGAGAAAAAATTGGAAGGAAGGAGAAATTGGAATCCGAGGAAAGATTTTATTTCCACAATTGGGTTCGGATTCCAAAATTAATTTTGGTAATTTTCTTGCTTGATCCAGAGGCGAAGGCAGAATGTTCGATTGGGCGGCGGTGGCGGAGGCGGCGGCAGTGGCGGCGAACAGGCGGAATTGATTCCAAACGGGATGTTACATCCATTAGACATGACTTGAAGCCGAGATTGCACTTGTGCAAAGGGCACGTGGACCGTTGTCATGTGTAACCGGCCGATTCGGATTTTTTTTTTTTTGAAATATAGTAAAATAATAATAAGGAAATAAACAGAACAAAAATTAGAAGAAAGGAGATATTAGAATCTGAGGAAAGATTTTATTTCCACAATTGGGTTTGAAGTCCAAAAAAAAAATGGTAAATTTCTTTTTCAATCCGGAGATGAAGGCAGACTGTTCGATTAGGCGGCGGCAGTGGCGGAGGCGGCGAACCGGCGGAATTGATTCCAAACGGATGTTGCATTCATTAGACACGACTTGAAGTTGATATTGCACTTGTGCAAAGGTTACGTGGACCGTTGGCGTGTGTCGGATATGGTGACGCCTTTAGTTCGATTCTGGTTCCGGTTCGACCTAATCCACTTGTTTTGAATGAAGATAGTAATCTTTTGAATTCTTGTAGTAACGTCATTAATGAGTTACTTAGTTCGATGTGTTGAGCTGTATTGAACGAACAAGAATTCAATGAGCTGCTCGAAATTCGGCCATTTTGCATCCAGTAAATTTGGAAGGGTATTTATTCATTATTATTAGTGTAGATCATCACAGATCATGGGATTATGTTAAGCACTCGGCTGGAAAGATTAAAAGTGAAGATAAAATAATTATGATGTTTAGCCATCTCGTGATAATTATCAAATGATTTAATATCAGATATCAACTTAGAGCTTTTCACGAGCATAAAACAATACAAATTTTACGAAAAAAACATAATTGAGGATATTTCGTGCACATCAATGCTGATATAAACTCCATTTCGTGCGCGCTAATATTTATGTAAACATTAAGGGAGAAAATATACTATTATAATCAAACTTTTATCACCTATCATAAAATAAAAATAGTTTTAGAAATTGCATGCCACTTATCTACTAATTCAAAATATCACAAACACCTACAATTTTTTTTGGCTCAGTTATCCACTAATTCGGCACCACTTATCTACTAATATGCGAGACGATACCCATCCACAAATTCAGGCAAGGACCCATTTCTATCAACTTCTTACTTCATGATATCTTTTTGTATATCTATAATTTTGATATACTGTGTGACAATATTTTATGGTTCATGCATTACTCACTTTGATTATTCATATTCACATAAAGATGCTGACATTGATTGCAAATTTTAAAAGCACGCACCAGATTTGGTACTGTTGGTAATTTGTTTATAAAACAAATGAAGAGGCGCCTTGTCTTACATTGAAAAGATGTGAGTGCGTACGTGGACGAGTTTTGGCACTAACCGACGATCATTATTTTTATTTATTGAAAAAAATTCGAATTTATTTCTATAAAAATTAACTATAAAGTCTTGTTGAAATAGTGTGACTATTCACGAAAAATTACGGTTATTTTTTATTTTATATTGATTTAATTCCGAATTTTTTTATGTCTTTTCAACGTAACTTTTGAGACGTACTTGTTCATTTTGCAACCTTTCCCGAAAGGTTGTCTTTGTTCTTTTGCAACCTTTTGAAGGGTTGCCTATATTCGAAAGACAAATATAAGTACGTATGTTTTGAGTTTAAACACACATCTTCTTCCATTTTTTTTTTTCGTTTTCTTTCGAAAGAAACTATAGCCATTATTTCTAATTGTTTCTTAGAGAGACCCTGGAGAATTACTAGAATTGCTATCTAATATTCTCATTTGAGACTTCGTTGTATCTGAAGGAAATTTGTCGGTGACTATTAGCAACTTTGTGGGGCAAATAAATCCTTAAAAAAAGTGATATCACGCCTCAAAGTTCGACTTGATTACTCTAGAGATTCAACTTCATTGTTCTACCCAATTCGAAGCCATATTTTCCCAACAATTTTAAGGATTTATTTCGCAACAATAGAGTCAAGTGGATGAAGCACACAAAACGGTTTGTCAAAATGGCCTTTAGATATCCCTGCCAAGTAATTTCGATTTTTGTGTAAATCTGAGAATGGGATGTGGTTTAATAATCTCATTATTGCGTAGACTTAATTTTGCCTACGTTTCTTTATCGTTAAGATTGAAAATCTGAACACCTTTTTTTTTTGTCATTCTTTGTCTCTCTGTATCTTGGAGTATTCCCACATCCATCCATGGTGATCGTCCAAGAGAGATGTCTGAGGGGTGTGGATGTGCATACAAAGGAATCGATGGCCAAAAAATGAGAGAAATTGATCGGCAAAGCTGCCAAGAACCAGGTCGCCATGAATCCCACCAACTCCGTCTTTGATGCAAATTGGTTGTTCGGGAGGAGATTCAGCGATCCTTCGGTCCAGAGTATGAGGCACTGCTCGATGTCGACGCTGCGGTTGCAAACCGACAAGGAAAAATCTGCGAATCACCTTTCTCTGGGCGGAGCACATGAAAGCCATCGTTTTATATCAAGCGTACACAGACGCGGAGATGGAAAGATCCGAAGCTCCGATGTTTGAACGAGAAGACAAGGATCATGAAGGGCGATGACTATCTTGAGTATCTCCTCCTAAACCCCAACCATAGTCTCGAGGATGATCTGTTGCTCCTCGATCCGGAATTCATTGAGAAGTCCAATGACAACACTCCTTGGTCTAACAATGGGATTCGGAACCCGAACCCATTTGATGATCCCGCCATTTGGCACATGTTTAAGGGACAAACATGGTAACGGGAACAAAGGTGCCAGTTCATCCCATGCGGGTTCCTCTTGGGTGAGCAATGACGGCGAAGAAGATTGCTTCTATCCATGACCAGAGGATTGGGACTATTTCTTGCCAAGGCTGCTCGCCAATTGGTCAGCGCCTCCACTTCCATACAATTGCAATTGTTCGCTTGTGATTATAGAAATCATTCATACTCATGGTGCATTGAATCATTCTTCCAATAGAAAAGAAACTTTTCTTGATGATTATTCTGTGTGAGTAGTTCAAGTGTGGTCGAACACTATCGCCAGTGTTCTGTGTTTGATCATGTGCTGATGATGTTTGCCATTTGCTAATACTTTTTGTCACGATATCTCTAATGCTAGTTGGTTTTGTTATTGACTTGAATTAAGTCATGTTAGTTATTTTCTTAGTCATTTCAATGATCAAATGTGTTTTCTAATTCATCATTTTCTTTGTCTCATGTTTTATGCCCCGTGGTTACTAATGGTGGTTATGGGTGAGATGATGCTGCTGGATCCAAGTCCTAAATGATGATTAGTACACGCATCGGCATAGGCCAATGAGGTAGACACGAAAATTTGTCAGTGGTGCGTGTCTAGCAAAATTGCCATGTGACGTGTACACTTACCGAAGGAAAGATACTGTTTAGCAGATGGACCGGAGGCACCCTTTGAGTCTTTGGCTTGATTAAGCGAAGGGGACTTTGATTCTTTTTGCTCAAATTTCATTGAATTGAGGGAATCTATTTTTGATTTGTTTGGCAAAACGAGGAGAGAGATGATAACGCCAAATATGGGTTCGGAGGAACAATGACTAGAGGGTCATTGGGAATACGCTTTGGGAGCTATGGATCTCTACAACAACAAAAGCTGCTCCTCCAAAATGGTGGGTTGCAAATCCAATCGACCCCGCTTCCTCTGTTGCCGCTCCAAAAGCCGAGCAAGATGCCAAATTACTTGGGGAGGCTCGTTCACTGGATTGTCAAATTCACTGGCAGGAAGAAAGTGGGCATGCTCTTCCTTTGTTTGATATCCACGGTGGCTTTTACTTGGGAATAAAACTGATCTTGTTGATAAGAGCCTTACCGGGGATGGAGACATTAAACTCTACAAAACCGAACCCCGATAGCAAGGTTGCTTGCGAAACATGCACCAAGACCAACATGGTCATGGTGTTCAGAGAAATTACCACCAAGGCCAATGAAGACTATGAGAAAATTGTCCGTGACACATGCAGGTCTATTGGATTTGTGTTTAATGACGTTGGTCTTGATGCTGATCAATGCCAAGGTTCTGTTCAACATTATGTAGCATAGCCCTGATATTGCCCAAGCAGGCCACGACCTTCGTGCCTGACGTTGAGGAAGCTGAGACTCTGATCCACAAGATCAAGCGCAAGGTATGGATCTTATTGTATATTTCGGAAGGTTTCGGCTTATATGATATTGTTGATTCCGTTCCAAGAATTTGTTTTTTCCCCTTTCAATCCTAGTTTATGTGCTTTTGATACCTCCATACTTGATTTGCTCGCATTTATTGGATTGTTAGAGAATGTCATTACATGCATGGGCTAATATGTAGTGCTTTATTTATGGAGGCGATATAGAGATATTGAATGGGTTTTCAGGTGTCCCTTGTTTGGTTCTAATATGTTTTATTTGCTGTCCTTACCCCCTCATAGATTTGATTCTATGGAATAGCATGAATGAGCCAAGAGAGTATAATTGCATTGATTTACTATTTTGATGTATGTATTTCATCGAGAATGAAAATTTGATGATGCATAATTTCGATTAATTACCTCTTGGAATATTCTTGAAGTGGGGTTATGTCCAAATGGGACTTTGGAACTAATATGACTGGAATCATTGAGTTTAAGAAGTATCTGACTTTCATTTTCAAAATGAAAGATTTGGGTGAAACAGATACTATCTTAAGTATTAAAATTAAAAAAATAGTGGGGGTTATTCTTTGAGCTAAAGTGATTACATGGAGAAGATGTTGTATAGATTTAAACATCTTGTTTTCAAATATATAAGTACTCCATTTGATTCCTGGTGGAGAGTTTTTAATGTGAGTGCTATGGGTCTTTAATGTATGCAATACATTATACTAGACCCGATATTACTTTTTGTATATGCAAGTTGAGTAAATACTAATAATCCAAATATAGAACATATGAGAGTTATCTTATTGTTCTATAATAATCCGGCTATATTATAAGGATACACCGATGCTACTTGGATTACAAGTGTGGGAGATGAAACTTCTGGATGGATTTTCACATTACGTGAATGTGTTGTTTCTTGGGCGAGCAAGAAACAAATGTGCATAATTCACTCAACTATGAAATTTGAATCTTTGCTTAGTAGCAATTGGGAAATAGGCCGAATGGATTAGGAATTTGTTATTGGATATCAAATTATAGCCTAATCCTATGCCTCCTATTTCTATCCACTGTGATAGTCAGGCTACTTTGGCAAAAGCCTATAATAGCACCTATAATGGTAAGTCTAGACATATTAGTCTAAGACATAAGTATGTGAGACAATTGATTAAAGATGGTACCATAATAATTGTCTACGTGAGATCAAGTAATAATCTAGTTGATCCCTTGACAAAGGCTTTACCAAGAGACATGGTAATAATGATCTCATAAGAAACGGGGCTGAAACCCTTTAATTAAAATCACCAGTAATGGTAACCCGACCTTTTTCTAAAATATCACTAGTTACAAGGTTTAATGGGTAAAAACAAGTTACTAAATGTGATTGTTTGATACTAATGTAGCCCTGATATGAGAAGTCAGTATCGTCTATTACGTTTTGTATGTTGGATTGAATTCTTAATGAAATATAGTACAAACTTGTAATGTGTTGATAGTAACAGAAACACATAGTAGATACTTCACCTATATGAGCTTAGAAGTGGTATCGTTTCTTACGAAAGTTAGGGTTGCTTTCTAAAAAGCTCATGAAACAGGATCAAGCATAAGGCCATAATAGTGCGGAGTAATATCGAACTTCTTGCTGAAACAAGAGATTAGTGTATGTGTGGTATGCCCAGTTCTATTATATAAAAGTACAAGTTTAAAGCCGAGCTACTTGTCACTTTGATAGAACTTTGAGATACTTGCACCAAGCAAAGGTTTAACTCGAAAGAGACCTTTATGTATGTATATTAATCTCACGGAAATTTTGGATGTATATTTCTAATGTTTTATTTCTTGTTTTTGTTTTATAAACAAAAGTGGGGGATTGTTGGTAATTTGTTTATAAAACAAATGAAGAGGTGCCTTGTTCCACATCAAAAAGATGTGAGTGCGCACGTGGATAAGTTTTGGCACTAACCGACGATCATTATTTTTATTTATTGAAAAAAATTCGGATTTATTTATATAAAAATTAACTATAAAGTCTTGTTGAAATAACGCGACTGTTCACGAAAAGTTACAGTTATTTTTTATTTTATATTGATTTAATTCCGAATTTTTATGTTTTTTCAACGTAACCTTTGAGACGTACTTGTTTATTTTGCAACATTTCCCAAAGGTTGTCTTTGTTCTTTGCAACCTTTTTGAAGGGTTGCCTATATTCGAAAGACAAAGATAAGTACGTATGTTTTGAGTTTAAACACACATCTTCTTCCTTTTCTTTTTTTTTTTTTTTCGTTTTCTTTTGAAAGAAACTACAGCCATTGTTTCTAATTGTTTCCTAGAGAGACCCTGGAAAATTATTAGAATTACTATCTAGTATTCTCATTTGAGACTTCATTGTATCCTGAAGGAAATTTGCCGATGACTATTAGCAACTTTGTGGGGCAAATAAATTCTTAAAGAAAGTAATATCACGCCTCAAAGTCTGACTTGATTACTCTAAAGATCTGACTTCATTGTTTTACCCAATTTGAAGCCATATTTTCCCAACAGGTACTAACATAAATGGAACTTTTAAATTTGGCGTCCTCTATTTAGTTTACTAAGATATCCTTAAATTGTTATAATCTAACGATAACAAAATCAAAAACGGTAATTTTCAATATTGTAGCTGATAGTTCTTTATAGAGTGCAGAGTTAAGTCCACTGCATGCCTTTCTAAAAACATTGAAGGCGAGTTTCATTCTCCTAGTTTTGAGGTAGCACGTCTACTACAATTAGTTACCCTATAACTAACTTTTGAAATCAGTACTCGCATCAGAACTACTATTAAATAAATCAACGAGACTATATATTATTAGGGTTTTATAAAAATGCACGTTTGATGTAATCGTTCCCTCAATGAGATCTGACAACTACAAACGGTCACACTAATCATCGCTGTTCCCGCTACATTTCGAAATTGCCTATCTTTCCTCATTTGACATGTCCATTCAACAATAAAGCAAAAAAAAAAAAGAGAGAGAGAGAGAATACTCTCCTCCACTACTTCCACATCCGAAGTTGCGTAAGTTCCCTCACGTACGATTTAAATGAACTTTTACTCGCAAGAGTGATTTGAGATGTCATTAATATGTGTATCTTAAGATCCTACTAACCTAAAAGATTTATACAATAGTAATCATGCGCTCTGTGCATGCTTAAAAGTTAGTCTTATAACGTTGAAACTTTTAGATTTAAGCTGATAAGTGATGGAAGAAAACGGTTTTTTCCTTGTGGAAGAGAAAGCTGGGATCGGAGCTTCAATAAGCTTCCCACCAATGGTAAGACCAAAAACCATCTGCATTCCTTCATGGGAAATATGCAGGCGCGCGCAGCTCTTGTTGGTTCTAGCCTTCGTAAAAAGGGGAAATTACGAAATTCACAAGTGAGACCAGAAACCGAAACTCGGGGTTGGTTGCTATGAATCTGATATTTATGAGGATGGACGTGCATAGGTTGGCGGAGACGTCTTATATGCATGGGTTTGGTGCGCATCATTCACTAATTTTGCCATCCAGTTCATCAAGTGGGCCAATCGATCCTTTTCCCATGAACCCTCCCACGCCTGCGCCTCGCTGAAAGGTTTCTGTCTTTACCAGTCCGCAATAATACCATGAGGAAAGCCACAGCGATGACAGGAACATGAATTGCACTTTTCAATGCTCAATCATCGGAGACTATCATTCGAGTTCAAAACTTGAAGAGAGAGAGAGAGGGACCACCATGCGTGCGGACCGCTTAGTACAAGATAGGAATTTTTGGGTTTCATAACAAGAAATTTCGAATAACTTATAGAGAATTTCCGGAATAGAACTAACTCGGGAAAAGTGTCAAAAAGTCATTAATTTTTTGTCTTTGTGCCGATTTAGTCCTAAATCTTTTTACATTATGCCAATTTAGTCATTTCCGGCCAATTTTGACTGGATTTTGCTGAATGGACGCCGTCGGCGACCGGTTGGAGGAAAAAAAAAGAAAAAAAAAAAAAAGAAAATATTAAAAATATTAAAATATTATTAAAAATTATCCATGTCAGCAGCCGCCGATCCATGTCGGCCGGCGTCCAGTCAGCAAAATCCAGTCAAAATTGGCCGGAAATGACTGAATTGGCATAACGTAAAAAAGTTTAGGACTAAATCGGTACAAAAAAAAAGGTTTATGACTAAATCGGCACAAAAATAAAAGGTTTAGGACTTTTTTGGCACTTTTCCCAACTAACTCTAATTATCAATTGGGAGAGGATAAAAATGTGGGATTCATCCTAAACACAATTCGATATCAGAATATAAAAAATGTGGCAGATTTTAATGGAAAATTTAAATAGGAAGAATTATAAGTACAGCACAATGTGCTTTTAAAAAAAAAAAACAATACCTATACATCTATCACCATTGATTTGAACAGTTGATTAATTTTTCAAAGTAGGGAAAATTTCGTTTATCCGCCTGTATCGATAGCCACTTCTCAAAGTACCCCCCTCAACCTCGTTATTTTTCCTCCCCTAAAGTAAGTTGTGCCTCTACTCTGATCTATACCCACCTGAAGATCAAATTATAATCCACAGACAAAAGAAGAAAGAAACGCTGATAGCAAAGGAGGACAGCACGGAAAGAGACCACGAAGAGATTGATCAAGAACAAGAAGCCGATGAAGAATCTCGAGACCGGCATAACCGCTTCCGTGGTGATTGTGCGCCATCACCATCCTCATCTCGAGCTCCCTCAGCCTCTCGAGGCGGAGGGCCATCTCGTGGTATCGCCTCTGGCACTTCAAGGTGTTCATGGTTTGGATGGGTCTGGACCACGGAGATGTTAGAATGCGACCTGGGTGAGGGAGATGAGAGCGACGCAATGGTGATGAATGTGAATTATGTGAAAGCACCATATAAAAATCCATATCCATTTGAAGGTGACCTTCCATGTATTACCAGCTAGTTGAGTACACCCTCTACATGATTTGGCTGACTGTCTTGTGGATGGATTTTCTGTGTCTTTGGGCGACTCCCTTCGTAGCCTCAAATCCCTTCTGACATCCGCCAAGCAACCTTTTCCTCTCAATCCATTATATCCTAATCTCAACGGAAATTTCATCAAAAAACCAAATCAGTAATAGGTAGGTACCACTTTATACTAAATCTAGATGATCAAAAGCCCGATTTCCTTGGGAGACTACCGATCCTGCGTTTACAAGAGGACAAAAGTACGATGCAAGAATACATCATCAACTTATGGAGACATCAAATAAGACATGACATAGATGCACAACTAACTCGAAATTGCCACTTTGAATCCTTTTGATTCGCTATTGCCAGCAAAATGATATGAACACGATGACACTACCCTATGCCCAATGTTATATATAATTAACTCAATTTGAACGGGCCAAGTTACATATGATTCATTTAAAACTTTCAAAACTAGTATAAATGATTAAAAATATCAAAACCCAACTCTATGTGGGTCTTTGTGAGTTTACATCAGACTTATGTTCAACTCATTTTGATTACGAACTCAAGCCCAACTCTTGTGCCTGTACTCGTCCACCTCCAATGGCGGCTGCAACCACCAACCCCAGCCGGAGGAATGGTAGCTACGCTCTTGAGGGCGAGAGCTTCCATAAGTCCTTCGAGTTCTGCCTCGTCGAGCAGAAGTAGAGGTGTTAAAATGGGTTTTCCAATCCATTTTGAACCCATATTCAATGAGATAGGTCATAAATGGGTTTGTTAAATTTTAATAAATGGGTTATTAATGGGTTTGTGTTACAAGTAAGCCTAGTGATACATGGATTATAAATAAGTTTGTCTTTAAACATATTTAATACCCATTTAACTTATGAAGGTTATTTGTTGAGTCAACCCATTAATGAGATATCATCATCTTTACTAGTTTTAAATTTTTTTTTTAATTTCCGATTTTTATAATTATTTTATTTTATTTCTTATTTCTTCTTTTTATTTATTTCTTTTACATTTTTCCCCTATGTAGCACGGCATCGAGACCCTCACCGGCAGGGGGTGAGCTCAACTTGCTAGACATGGTGAGGCCGAGCTTGCTAGCGTCGGCATTGGTGAGGTTGGGCTTCTCGATTTGGTGAGACTCGAGCTCACCAGCATTGGGACAAACTCGACCTCATCGGATCTAGTGAGGTGGAAACTCACTTGAGGCTAGCTTAGCTCGTCAGAATTGGGTGCTTGGCAAGCTTGAGCCTCGCTACCCCGTGGTGAGGCTCGAGCTTGCCTTGTTGCCAACCATAGTGACTAGGGCCGACGACCGGGTGAAAAAGAAGGAAAAATAAAAATAAAAATAAAAATTCTAGTTTTTCAAATAATTAAACATAATTAAAAATTATATTTTTGAAAAAAATAAAAATAAAAAGCATGGAAAATAAAATTATATTTTCCATACAAAACGGAAAATATTTTTTAATTTATTTTCAGTTTTCAACCAAACGCTGAAAATTTTTGTTATTTTCAAAAATGTCATTTTTCATGAAACAAACGGCTCCTTAGTTTTTTAAAAAATTATAAAATTTATCCATTAAATTTGTAATTGTGTGGAAGTGATTTAACAATATATATAGTTTTAAAAAGGTCATAAGAAACAAGTTTTTCTATATTTGGTTAAATATGGAAGTGTTTAATAATATAGGTCGGGTCGGGTCGGGTATGGGTTACTAAATTTACATTACGAATAAAATGAGTCATAAACAGATTAATGAGTCAATTTTGATCGGATCATTTATGATCCAACCCAAATCTAATATGACCCACTCGTTTGACTGATTTGTCCAGAACCAACTTCTCTATGACCTCATCTCTGCCTCCTCCCTTGCTCTAGGCACCGACATCCAAGCCCTTTGCCCCATGATTGACTGTGTGATCCTCAACTATGAGGATCGCACATGGAGGAGCTCGATTAAGGATGCCTCTCTAGATATGAGTGGCGCCCCATCATGGCCTTTTCACCTCTTCTACTGCAATTCTCGCCTCCGGCTCAGGGCCGGCCTTGCCTACCTCATCCGAGGCCTCATCATCGATGACCTTGCCAGCCTCTCCCCAAGCCAGCTCACTCTCATCGACACCTCCAGATGAGAATGATCCGTGAAGAGAAGGCCATCGCCGAGAAGTTGGCGCAACCAGGAGATGATTGCCCACACATCCCTGGTGGAACTCTCACATGCTCTCACCGAGATGATATGCGGCGGCGGTAGGGAAGCCACGGCGACGTATGGAGCCACAATGGAGGAGATGGTGGAGAGAGCACTAGAGTGGGGGAGGAACTTCAAGCTCAAATTATTGTAAACGAATTAGGCTGTGAATCACTAAAATTGCATTACATGAAAATGGTTCAATATGGATTAAATGACCACTCAATTCCGACCCGACCTACCGTTTTATGGGTCTATAGTTAATATCTCACTCATCTGTATTTAGACTGACATAAAATCATTCACCAGCAGCAACAAAAATGTGATCAACACCGAACTAAAACACTGTACAAAGCAAGCGACAATTATGACAATGAACTATTATGTTGCCTGTTGGAGGTTTGTTTGTAAAAATAAACCAAGTGCATGATTCATTGTCCCACATAGGAAAAGTGAGAGGAAGTGGGCCAATTAATAAGTGTGAGGTTTCTTTTGTGTACCTAAAAGAATGATTGGGTGTGGGCTAGACCCTACCATACCCGCGTGCGGGTGTGCAATTATTAGCTAAACTTAGCACTAACCCCTTTGTTATTATTATTATTGTTTTTTATGGTTATGTTATTAATTTTAATCAATTCAAAGGTTGCTTTTGTTTTTGAGAATTTTTGGAAATTATTTAAAAAAATTCGAATTTTTTTTTAAATTATTATTTTTCCGAATCTTTATTTATGTCTTTTTAAGACAATCTTTGAAAAAGATGCTTGTTCAATTTGCAACTTTTCCCGAAGGATTGCATTTGTTCATTTTTTAACTTCTTCTGAATGGACGCATTTGTTCAACTGGGCAATTTTCGAAAGGACACGTTTGTAGTTGCATGTGTTTTAAGACTGTTTTATATATATACATGTTAGTTTTTGGAAGAACGAGTGTGATCATTTTTTATCTTTTCGAGCATTCTTTCTAAAAACTACAGTCATCTTTTCAATTGTTTCCTAGAGAGACCCTGGAGAAATACTAGAATTGCTATATAGTATTCTCATTTTGAGACTTTGTTGTATCCTGAAGGGTATTTGCTGGTGACCATTAGCAACATTGTGGGGCAAACAAATCCTTAAAGAAAGTGATATCACGCCTCAAAATTTGATTTGATTACTCCAAAGATCCGATTTCATTGTTCTACCCAATTCGAATCCATATTTTCCCAACATTGCCTCTTGGTTCGGTCATTGCACTATAGGTAGACTAGAATCCCCGCACCTAGATTCGGTGAGTGGTGCAGGAGCGTTTGACTTAACTTCATTGATGAGCCCAACACAAACGAAGTTCATTCAAGCCAAGATAGAGTTTGGTTATAATTTGCTGTGGTGGTTCTAGAATGAAGGCGTCCACATGAAGACTATAATCATGTCATCGATGCAAAAGAATGATTGCTGATTGACTACCAACCCTTCAAATAAGGAGTTGTTGATTCCTGACTTTTGTCAATTAAGTTTGTTTCACCAAAATAGTGGCTAATTTCAATACTCATTACAACATGTTGATGAGAGGCTATTCTGAGCTATTTCCTCAGTTATTTGTTGAAATTCTAAGATGGTTATTTTTTCGTTAAGATTGGTGAATGAATTTTGGAAGATAAACCGCAAGGCCAAAGAGTCAAGATTACAAGTCTTGATGTCATTTTGTATCTCTAAGTTCCTAGGTCTTTGTTATGCTTTCTAGTTCTCATGTTTTTAATAGTCGGTAGGTTTACATGTCTTTTCTTGGTTGTCTATTTCTTAAGTCTTAGTCCATTATAAATAGGGAAGTGTTCTCCATTGTAATGCGGAGTTGATGAATATATGAGAATTCCTCTTTGTGAGTTGAATTATTTATCCAATTGTTTATCCAACACCGATGGTGATAAATCAAACAATTCTTTATTATTGGCTGGTGGAGCAATCCTTTACACCTTGGTTGTGAGCTGCCATCAATCTTGATTCTTTATCCATGGAAAGATTGCATGAAAGATGTTTTATAGAAGAGAAAAAGAAATTGATATTGAGTGTTAGATGAATTTAGCGTTGTTGAGGTTAACAATACAACCTAGTGTGAAGCAAATATATTGAATGAGAAAATAAAAAATAAAAATAAAAAACTTTTGTGGAGACAACAAGTGAAACCTCAATAGTAGCAGAAACAATTTAAAGTATAAACAGATTATAAAATCATGAGTGCTAATAATGAAGAGATAGAATATAGCATATTGAGATTTATAGTGATTCAGTTTTATCTCCAAGCCTACGTCATCTCTCAAGACTAATAGCCACAGCTAGGCTGAAATCCACTAGTAATTGGCATTGCAAGTTATAACTGGCAAGTATCGTTCCCTTCACACGATAGATTACACTATTGGGATATAACCATTGCTCTAACACTTGTACACTTGACTCTACTATGATTACAATTTAGTAGTGCCTCATGGAGACATTATCACCAATATAGTTGCTATCAACAAAATGAAGAGCACTCAAAGCTGTAGACTCAGTATGAACGTTCCACCCAATCTCACCACTTCTCTTGGATTTAGTATATGTGTCCTTCCAATCTTTAGAACCGTTTGCAACTCAACTCCATGAAATAGCCATTGGTTCTAACATTGCCAACATTAGAACGGCTCCTTATCACTTTTGAGCATAAGAACGGCTCTCTCTAACAGTGGCAATTTCCGAAATTAGTCAAACTACTTCCGTTAGTGTTTGTCTCCTATCAAAATTGTCATAACTGCTCTTATTCATCTCTAGTGCTCCCGATGCGAACTTCAAGCCTTTGTAACAGCTAATTTCATCTCGATCAATGTTCTAATCAGATAACCATAAGGCCGGCACTTTCCAAGACTTGAGATCGTTACAATCTCTTACCCATAATCAGGATTGCCAATTATTACTGGTATGTTAATGTTGTTCACTGACGAACTCGTGTGGAACGACGTTGGATCAATCATCTAATGATCATCTTGGCTTCATTAGCTTCTAAAGACTTCTATGAACATTTGCATCCCAGTTAATTCCTTTTGAGTTAACATCCCAAGACCTGCAAGGACATCAACCTCACTGCCAATTCCTCGACTTCACTGAACTCAGTAGATCATTGGTATTGTCCTTGTTTTTTCCACCTCATATGAAGAAAATGCTCCAACCAGCAATCTGTTGTCTTGATAACAATATGTTCTTCTATTTTCTAATCATTCCAAGTATATTGGTGATCATGACTCTACCAAGCTGTTCATTTGCATTGTCCTTCCAAGCTCTATTGAAAATTCCTGTTCTAGACTTGTTCACAACTGCAGTCTTTCCAAGCTTCAACGAACATTACTATTCTATACTCGTTCACCATCACCAAGGTCCATCCAGCTGTACACCTTATATTAGTCCTTCTAAGCCATTACAAACATCACAGTTCTTCTTGACTTATTCACCATTGATCAAGGTCCTTCCAACTTGTTTACTTTTGTAGAGATCCTTCTAGCCTTTAGATATCTTTATGCCTAATACCTTGTCCATCTCAGATATTGATAGTGATCTTTCTATGTTGGCTGAGCATTACTGATTGTGGCAGAGCACTCAGAATCACACCAAATGGTACATCATCTACTTAGTGGCTTATGTATATATAACCCAACACTAAACTAATACACATATTAGTAGCATTTGATTATTTTTGTCATCGTCAAAACAACATAGAGGATTTTCCTAACAAGCGTAACCACGTCTCAAACCCACTGAATCTTTGGTTTGCAAAAATGGGACCGGTTCCTGCATCCTACTTGCCTCCTAATCAGTCCATAATAGGTTAGTGTCGATAGCCAAATGTCAATATGAAATTATAAAACCAAGTTGCTTTAGGCAGGGCTTTGAAGAACCTGTGCTAATTGAATTCGCTATCTCACAAGAGGAATCTTTCACACCCACTTCACAATTCGTCAGACTCCCTCAGGTATTACCTCGGGAGAGTGGCAACATAGCCAAAGTGAACAAGTTCCAATGAAAGCCAAAATATAAGAATCATTGAATTAGTTGATTTAAACCTTATGAGTCTATTTTGGAGTTTCAAGTGAATGTAGTGATTGAACTTCTATAAGAACCCATCCCAGCTTTCCTCTTCTTCACGCATTTAAATATTTGGTTTCTTTATATATAACTTTTATATTTACCGGAATTGTAAGATCGGACTTGATTCGAGCGTTACTTATCTATTAGATAAATCGCTAACACCAAAACTACGAGCGAACATGTTAATTCTTCAACATATCTATAGTTATATATATATTTACCTATTAAAATGATATAACTTTGCCATATTCTTACAGTGTATGTTGTACTCTGGTAGTTATTGAATATTTAAAAGTAACTTTTGCACTATAATGCAACGACATATAATTTTTTGTGATTTATATTTGAATGTAATTTTTATTTTGATAAATCAATTGGAAATTGTATCTTCCGATGCATAAGGATCATTACACATACTCAAAATTAAGATTTTTTTGCCAAGATAATTGTTCTTACTCAATTTTATATTACTTCAAATAATTTTATAAAATCGACAAATGTCCATTACACAAGTATTAAATTTAGATATTTTCCTGAATCTTACAATTCCAATCGTTAACGATTCACGATTCATAAACAAGATAAATGTCTCGATTCAACAACTATGAATACTTTGTTTAAACATGCTTAGTACCTGTACCATAAAAGGACTTAAGAAGAACGAATTCGTTCTATCACTAATAATTTATCATCCTCTCAGTGAACAATTCTAATTTCTCACATGCACCCAATTTATGTGGGCATGCAAAATGACCTTTTAACAAAAGGTTGCCTGAATTTAGAACGACACAAAATGGCTAGAAAGCGCATGCATAGGGGTGCAAGACAACTTTCTCAATAGAACTCGCTGGATCAAACGACAGAACAACTCTTTTTTGGCCTAGACTGTAGAGAGACTGAAGCTACCTTGTTCGGTGTCCCTCTTTGTGGTATCTAGCCTACCAGCAGCTGGATTCCCTGGTTGCCCAAGATTTAGCATTGAACTTAAGAATAATTAGAGATATTCAGAACTATAATAAAATTAGAGAAAATTTTAAATAAGGACCTGAAGTGTACTCATTTTCTCAAAGAAGAACCTAAAGTGAATCTTTTTTTCAAATAAGGGCCCAAAGTAACCAAGTAACCATATCAATTTCAAAGAAAGACCTAAAGTGGTTATATTTGTTTCAAATAAGGGCCTAACCTCACCAACTTACCGGCTGACAAAAAATTCTAGTCCACCATACGTAGTAGAAGGGGCTCCTCCTTCCTATGGCCGTTGCCCCATCATTGATGGGGTGGTGGTGCTAGCCAGTGCGGTCACCAGCGCTTGGGTGAGGGCCAATAACCCTTGCCGACTAGAGGCAAGGGCCAGCAGGCCCTCACTAGAGGTGGGAGAAGGTGGTGACCTTCTCCGAGATTTGGGCAAGGGTTGACGCCCTCATCCCAACCTAGGCAAGGGTCACCGGCCCTCGTGCGAGCGATGGTGGCCCTTGCCTAGGCCGAGGCGATGGCGTCAACCCTCACCCAAATCTAGGGAGACCGCCCTCTCCCGCCTTTGGCGCCAGCCCTCGCTCAGGTGTTGGCAACCCCACTGGCCATTGCCATTGCCCTACCAGCAATAGGGGGGTAGCCACAAGCGAGAGGAAGCCCTCCCTCCCATCTCTATGTTATTGTTCTTCTTTTTTTCAGTTTGTTTGGAAAAAATTTAAAAGACAAAATTACCCTTATCAAATAGTGAGTTGAGGCCCTTCTTATGGTCACTTCATGTCTTTATTTAAAATAAAATCCACTTAAGATTCTTATTTGAGAAAATGTTGAATATTTTGAAATATTATTTGAAATAATATCCACTTCAGACTCTTATTTAAGAAAATGAGAGTATTTCAGGCTCTTATTTGGAATTTTCCCTAAACGTTAAAAAGAATCATTTGGTCAATGGTGTTTTAATTTTCTCTCCTTTATTTAACCTAAACATAAGATTTTATACTTGATTTGCAGATGGTCTTGCGTGGCAATCTAATCCCAAAGTCAAACAAAAAGAAAAATAAAAGGTAACGCGGGATCGTAAAAAGAAGGAAAACAAGATGATATGATTGTGGCAGAGCCGCGAGATAAAAAAAAGAAGGTAATATGGTTGTGGCAAGCTGTCGAGATCCGATGTCCTCCACTCTTCATCCTCAAAGACGATGTTGAGATTGGAGCAAAGACATGCCACAATGATGAATTCATCAGCAAAGCTATTGTTTCTATGTTCTTTGCTGCTAACTAGTTGCGTATGAGATGTCTGGGGCAAGACGCATGTTGTAATCCAAAGTAATTTGCCGGCTGGGCCTACACTTATAGTTTATTGCAAATCCAAGCAAGACTGTCTCGGAGTCCAAAATATAGTGAGCAGCTGAGAATTTGAATTCAAAGCCAACTTCTTTGGGAGGACGTTGTTCTTTTTAGCTCTGTATGGCCTGGTCAATTTCACTAATATATATATATACACACTATATCTATACACACACACACACATATGTATGTATGTATGTATGTATGTATGTATGTATGTATGTACTACACAATTAGGGAGGAAACCTCTTATATGAATATTTGATAGAGAAAGACAATAGTGTGAGCTGATACATTATAATTTACATTGAATAAAAATCATATTGTCATCATTTAAACAAATATTCACACGTATATTTCTCTTCTAATAGCATCGTCATTTCGCTTCCAATTGGCATATCTTTCTTTACAGTGTAGTCTCTTCGCTTTCCGCCATTCTATTTGAATTTATTAGTTGTATCTCTTCTTCTCATTGTCAAAATGTTTCAATGTAAACCTTTTTTTTTTTAATAAAAGAAGTTAATTAGTGTCAAGCCGTGCCATTTTGAATTTGTAACTTGATGTCCATATCAAGAATTTACACCCATGAGTATGAAAAAAGGAAAAAAAATCCAATATGAGAGCACTAAATTGATGGGAGACAATTAAGGGTTGACAGTATTTTGGGCCAATGATCTTGGAGTGATCCTAAAAGCAATCTGGTGACAAGATATCTGTAATGGCCGACGATCAGGTGAGAGCCATATCAGAGGTTCATCACAGTCTTAACCTTGACTTCTAATAACGTTCCCGTTCAACTTGAAGAAGTTGAAGATTGTCGACTATATTCGTCAGAATCTGAAACGATGCTATGCTTCTAAAGGAGCAGGATACGGAACTGCCATTGTTGTACCGTAGAAGGATTTAAGAAATGCTCTATCATGTAAAATTAATCATCCTCTTGGTGAGCGATTTTTAATTTCTTATATGCACACAAATTATATGAGCCAAATGTGTATGCACAATGACCTTCGACAAAAGGTAATCTGAACCCAGAACGACACACAATGTGTAGGTAGTGAATGGTTAGCGCTTCGAGATAACTTTCTCTATGGAACTCTCGGGAGCAGAAAGCAGATTAGCTATTGTTCCTGCCCTCGCCCTGGGCTGACTTAAACAACCTTATGCCACTTCTTTTTCCCACTTGTAATATCTCGTGAAATGACATTTGGATTCCCTAATTGCAAAAGATTTGGCATAGAACTTGCGAAAATTTCTAGAGATATTCAAAATTACTGTTTTATCATTCTCACTTTTTTTTTTTCAAGAGAAGTCCCTTAAAGTTTTGATACATCATGCTAGTATAAGTTCTCCATATATCTAGCATATCCTAACATTTTCTTCTTAAACATAAAAAGATCAGTGAATGCGTGGCATCTGAAAAGTGTAATTATTTCCTTTTCTAGACAATGGCAACACAGAGTTGTTTTCCTTTTCTATTTTTTAATTAAGCTACACATAAGATATTATGCTCGAATTGTAGCTGATCTTATGTGGTGATTCTTGTCTCAAAGTAAAAAAGAACGACATTTAAAAGGGAATATGGCAATTCTTACTTAAAAGTAAAAGAAAAGGTAATATGGCTGTGGCGAACTAGCCACATCGGACATCCTCCATTGTTCATACTTAAATATCTAAATGATGAATTTATTGGCTAAGTTCATATTTACTAGTTCTTTATTGCTAATTAATTGTGTAGGAGATGTTTGGGGCAACACATGTGGAGATCACTAACAATTTGCCTGATAGAACTACTATGAGAATTCATTGTAAATCCAAGCACGACAACCTCAAAGTTCATTAAATAACGACCAGTTAGGGATTTGCATTCAAACCCAATTTCTTTTGGGAGGACGTTGTCCTTTTGCAGCTTGCACGGCCAAGTCGATTTTAGTGGTTTGATGTATATAAGAACAACAGGGATGGAACACATTGCTTGGACGAGTGTGTTTGGAAGACCTTGGCCAATGGTCCCCGTAGGCGCAATGAAGCATGGGACGACAAATATGTCAGCAAACCTGTCTATACATTCTACTGGGAAAACAAGACCTATCTTCTATACATCCTGTACGTCATTAGCCCCAAATATATCCTAGAAATCATATGAGATTTTTCTGGCAATGCCAAGAGGATGGGAGACGGATACTAGAAGTGTTAAAAATTGTATACGGCATTCACTTTAATGTCAAAAGTTTTTTTTTTAATCACTTAAGTATCATTTAAAAAAAAACAATTACTTAAGTCCCACTTTTAATCTGGATCACTGGAAATCTGACGAAATCATATTTTATTAATTTCTCAATCTTACGTGGCTCGTTAACGGGTCCAATCAACCTATAATCCTTAAATGACATCGTGTAGCAGGTTAAAAAGTGAATACTTCAATATTAATCTCGATGAAAAAGTGATCACTTTAATGCAAAAAGAAAAAAATACCAGCTTGGATAAATTTTTTTCATTATAAAAGCCACGTAATTTTTTTTATTAGAATTCGATCAGAAACATTTTTATTTTTATTTTTGGGTCAAACCAGACAAGGTACAGGGGCTGTAAATATAAAACAAGGCCTATTACCCCAGCCAATCAAGAAACACATTGCATCACCCATCGAACGTATGAAAGTTCCAACATGATATTCAACAGGCTCAGTGATCTCCAAGTTCGCAGTGCCCAAGAGAGCAACCCACCTCGAAAAAGAGGACGATCTACAATATAACATCAGTAAATGCTAAGAGCAAACAGATAGACCTGAAGGGAAGATTGGGTCCTATCAATGGGATTCGAAATCCCATGCTCCTCTCCAATGCAACAATAGCACCACCACGGAAATCGGTAAAAATGCTGTTTGGCTATCTGAAACAGAATGTCCCACTTCTAGGATGATTTAATCTCCATCTTCTATTGCCTATGCACAAGAAAAAAAGGAAAAAAAATAGCAATTTAGGGTCTGTTCGTTTTGCAGAAAATGACTTTCGAAAAACTATTTTCGAATTTTCCAGCGTTTGTTCCACGGAAAATGAACTAATCAAGGAAAATGTTTTTCATCATTGGAAAAATTAACCTTTAATAGTGAAGAAAATGATTTCCACTTAGAAGTTAAAAACATTTTCCATAACTTCTTCCATCTTACTTCTTTTTACCAATATAATTACGTTTTATTTTTATGCTTTCTTTTTCTTTTTAAAAATCAAGTTTTTAATTTTTTTTCCTTTTCTTTTTTTCTTTTCATTTTCTTCTTTGGCGATGGCCGGCGACCGGCCGCAAGCCAGCTCGAGCCTTGCCCCAGGCCGACGAGGCTCGCCTAGCCCGATCTAGTGAAGCCGAGCTCGAGCCTCGCCAGATTGGACGAGGTGGAGCTCTTGCCGACTGGGGCGGAGCTCACGGCTCGCCCGAGCTTGCTAGAGGTTCGTCGGGCTTTGGCAAGCCGCGAGCTCACCGGATCTGGTGGTGAAGCTTGAGCTCCCGATCTAGGCGAGCCCAAGCTTCACCGCCGGATCCGGCAAGCTCGCGGCTCGCCGAGCTTGGCGAAACTTTGGCGAGCTCGGGCGAGATCGACCGAGCCTCGAGCTCGCCGAATCTGCGACCGGGTCTTGGTCGGCAGGCTGAGTAGCCGGCCATCATTAGGCATGCGGCGGCGGAGGAAGGAGGAGGAAGGAGGAAAGAGAAGAAAAAGGAAAAAAAGAAAAAGAAAGAAATAATAAAAAATAATAAAAAATAATAAAAAATTCAATTTTTTAAAAATACAAATAATTAAAAAATCATTTTTTTTAAAATCTCAAAAATAAAACTAATTTCTTGGTCAATTAAAAATATTAAAATTCAATTTTTGATAATTTTTCTCAAACAATTAAATTAGCTAACGAACGGTGGAAAATATTTTCCACTCAAAGTTTAGGTTTCGACCGAACACCAGAAAATAGAGTCATTTTCCAGGAAAATGTTTTTCGGAAACATGATATTTTCCACAAAACGAATAGACCCTTAAAGAGTTAGACACAGAAAAATGGATACTAAAGAAAATGTACCTGTAATCTCATTGACAAGGCCAAGGGTCTGGCCCAACAGAGGAGCATCATTGAACAAAGAAGGCAAATTGTATGCAGCCAAGAAATGAAATGCCAATACCTCCAAAGCGTTCTCAGCATAATCAGATAGTTTCACTTTCCATTCTCTCGCCAGCTTCATTGATCCTTCTTTAGCCTCATGCGTTATGAAGGCGAAATTCTCAAGATATATATCGATTCAAGTGATTCAGCCTTTTTTATTATTATATATATTTACCTATCAAAATGCTGTAACTTTGTTATATTCTTAGGTTATGGTTGGTAGCCAATAAAAGCCATAATAAGATAAAATTTATCCCATCTCGTATTTGGTTCCTACCCAAAATATAATAAGTTGGATATAAAGAGGATATAGCCAAAATAAAAATATCTCATAAGGAGGTGGGATAAAAATGAATATGATTTTCCATAGCATAATATCTATTTCTTTCAAATAACAAACTTCTAAAAAATAAAATAATAATTATATATAAAAAAATAAAATTCCAAATAACAAAAAAAAAATGGATAATTTTCATTTTTTATTCATTCCTATTTTTATTTATATACTAAAATTTGTATCAATTCTATAATCTATAATCTACACGTATATTTTTTCAATATATATATTTATTATATATTTTAAGTATATCAGTATAGTTTATTATTTAATAAATTTTTTTATTAAGGAATGATGTAAAGAATTAAAAAGATATCAAAAGGAGAGGGAAATTAATTAAAAAAAAGTAAATAAAAATGAAGTAAAAGAACCCCAATTTTATATGAACAAATTCAAGCTTGAAACGAATTTTTCTAATCCACTTCGTCTCATTCTTTGTCTCATTCTCCATAGTTCTTTGTTCATGTCAAAATTCAACGAAATCAACAAGAGAGTTGAAGTTCCTTTTGCTTCGTAGCTCTCTAGTTCACATCAAAAGTCCATGGAAGTAGCAACAAAGTCGAAATTCCTCTTTTCCGTAACTCTATGGTTCTTGAAGTTTCATGAAAGTGACAAGAGAGTTAAAGCACTATATTTTTCAGAATTGTAAAGGTGAATAAACATGTTTTATGTTTTTTGCCAGATTTTGGCATTTACGTTCACTAGCCAATCTACCTTGTCGATATTAGTGTAGCCCATTTACTTTTTCCTATCATTGTCTAACCTGTTTAACATGTAGCGATACAATAATTATGAATTGATCAATGGGGGTTATATCTATTTGTGCATTGTGATTTCTTTTGCCGTGAATCATGAGAAATTCCTACCATCTTTGTTTTGCATTTTTGGATTCATTTACATCAATGTATCTTTTATACAAAACAATAAATAGGATAGGATATGAAAATATCCTGATTCATTATTGTGATTCACTAAATAGTGGATATGATATCACAAAATCCTTTCCTTTTTTTTTTCTTTTCCAGTCATATTTTGACTAGATTTCAGACGACCAAATGTAGCCTTATGGTATATGTTGTACTTTGGTAGTTATGGAATATTTAAAAATAACTTTTGCACTATAATGCTATGACAAATGAAATGACGTAATTTTCTGTGAATTATATTTGAATGTAATTTTTATTTTGATAAATCAATCAGAAATGATATCTTCCCATGCATCAGGATCATCACGTGTCGAAATTAAGATTTTTTTTTTTTTTTTACCAAGATCATTATTCTTACTCAATTCTATATAACTCACAAAATTGTCTAAAAAATTTATAAATGTCTATGACAGATATTTTGCCGAATCTTATGATTCCGATTATCAACCATTCACGACTCATCGATAACATTATTACCATAAAAAAGGACTTGAGAAGAACCAATATGCTCTATCACTAATAGTTTATCACCCCACGGTATATGATTCTAATTTCTCTCATGCACCCACTTTATATGAGCCAAATGGGTATGCAAAATTACCTTCTGAGTCCAAAACGACACCAAATGGCTAGGTAGCGAATGCATAGGGCTGCAGGACAACCTTCTTGATCAAACTCGCTGGATCAAAAAGCAGAGTATCTCTTTTTTGGCCCAGGCTCTAGGGTGTTTGAAACTACCTTATACCACTTCGGCTTATTCCCTAGTTGCAGAAGATTTGGCATAGAACTTAAGAATAGATAGAGATATTCAAAACTACAATAAAAGTTATTTCTTAAGGATCATTTGGCCAATGCTGTTCTAGTTTTCTCTCCTTTAATTAATCTATACACAATATATTATACTTGATTTGTAGATGATCTTATGTGGCAATTCTTATCCTAAAGTTGAAAAAAAAAAAAAAAGAAAAAAGAAAAATAAAAGGTAACTTGGGATTCTAATTCTAGAGTAAAAAGAAAGAAAAAAAAAGTGTGACATGGTTATGGCAAGCTGGTGAGATCCCATATCCTCTACTCTTCATCCTTATATAGCTGAACCTTATCCAGGGGTGTGTTGTGCAACTTTAATCTTAATTAAGGGTGTGTTGTGGATCTTTGGTGGTGGTTAAGAATATACCTCACCATAACCCAGGAGTCCGAAAGCTTCATTGGGTGCGGCCCTGCCTGCCTGGTAACCTTGATGGGCCGATAAGACTGCATTCCTTATTTTAAAGTGTTAGTTCTCGCATGCTCCAACCCCCAATGGACAAGGATGCTTTTCTTTCCCCTCGCTTAAGAATACCTCGCATTTTACATCTTAGAGTTCAAATGTAACAATTTAATGTCGTACTAAGAACAAAGGTAGCGAATGCATAGGAGTGTAGGATAAATTTCTCGATAGAACCCGTTAGATCAAAAAGCAGAGTATCTCTTTTTTGGCTAAGGCTATAGGGTGACTGTGGACCTGAGCAGGTCCTAAAACTGCTCAAGGGAACAGGAGGGAGAACCTCCCAGGGGTGACCCCGTGTTCCCGTATGGCCAGAGGGTTCCAGAAAATGACCCTCCCATTGATAGGTGTGCCAAGGGACCCCCTGCAAAGGGGTTACCTCCCTATCATGCCGGATCGGAGCTCTAGGCGACCTCCTTAAATGGAGGGACTATCTCCACATGAAGGTACCGGGAACTGAACATCCCCGGGTGGTGCGTGCGCAGAGTATCTCTTTTTTGGCTAAGGCTATAGGGTGACTAAAACTACCTTTTACCACTTCGGCTTATTTTGCAGAAGATTTGGCATAGAACTTAAGAATAAATAAAGATATTCAAAACTACAATAAAAGTTATTTCCTATGCATTGTTCCACCGGCTTAGCTGAGATAGGCAATTTCGCCTATGGTCAAGCACGCCAATGGTGGCTTGGCTACGAAACTCAGATGTGTCGGGATGGTCGATCGTTGTTGCGACTTTTCTTCAAGTGAACTACCTAAGATTTGACTAATGGACTACTAAGTCTAGATTTAACTCGAGCTCTTCCAAGCCCATACTAATTCGCGACTTAGGCTTAAATTTTTAGTATGTAAATGAATTTTAATTAGTTTATGGTAGGTAAATTAGACACCTAAGTAAAATAACGGGAGAATTGTTTTACTCTTATGAACTAGAGAATTTGGGTATGGGGACTTGCTTACACTAAATTTCTCTAATGTCCTTCCAGTACCATTCTTTTCATGAAAAAATGTTTATCAGGTAGCTTGCATTTATTTTACTATTCATTAACATGTGAGGTGACCATGCAAGTGCGCAATCTACTAATTGAACATCCAATAAAATAATGAATAAATTGCAAGAAAGCATTTGTAATGTTGACTCAAAATTCACATCAATAGCCTTAGATATGAATTCTAATTAGCATGCGGTCACCCAATTTTTTAAGATTTTTTCTTATTTAATGAAACCTAACTTATGTGCAATGCAATGCAATGATGTACAAAAATGTATATATACTAAGATGACATGCAACGTGTAACCTAATATGCAAACTATATGTCATGCGACGTTACTTACATGACCTAATCTAATGATGGGCAAATATTAATGCAACTATCCTAACATGCCACACGTTTAAATGTTCTTAATAACTAAATGGCGTGCAAGGAACAGCCTAATTCTACGTGAGACACACGCATCATATAGCAATATGCCGCGACCAAAACTACGTAACATGCATGTGATATTTTTTTGTGTTTTTCCATGAAAATTCGAAATTTAAATAATAACCAAATAAATTACGTAGTTCTAGAAATTATCCAATTCAATTTAAGGATTAATCTAGATTGAATCCTAATTTAAATTGGATAATATCTCTAACTAGATAAACCCTATCCTAGCATGTGATCTATGTCAATTAAAACCTACTCTATCTTAGTTACATCTTTTTGATATTTTTTTATTTATTTATAAGAATAAATCAAATCAAACAAAAAATGAAATCCGGCACCCAAGATATCATCCATATCTATTTACGTTTGGAAACAAATAAAATCGACGAATTATATCTCGGGCATGAGATTAGATTAGCCGATTTTCCTTGAAATCGCACATGAGATGGATTGACAACTTTTCATGCAATTGTGAGTTATATTTCGGGCATGAAATAGAATTGACAATTATATGTACGTTGTAAAATTAGGGAATAATCCCTAAGATAAAGGCTACTCGATATTTCGGATACAATAATAAGATTGGATCAAGGTCGCAATATTTCAAACGAGAAAACAAAATATTCAAAAATTAAATTGGATAAGGTTTTTACCTAGCTCGAATATTTGCTTTCAAATTTGGGCCTGACGCAATTTCGGTTTGGAATCGACGATGCTTCACAGCGGCGTGGTCGGCAGCAACGGCGACGGACAGCTCGCAGACTAGGACAGCAGGGCGCGGCTGGAGATTTGCTGCTGCTCATGGCATGGCTTATAATGACTCAGCGAGGACGGCGGTAAAAGGGTGCGACCATTAAACTTTGATTTTACCGATGAGTCACCAAATCAGGTGAGAACTCTCGAAATACAAATCTCTTCGTGAGTCTGAGCGTCAAATGAAGACTTTGACCACTTCTATATCTCAAAAGGAATAAGAATGTGACGTCTTCTGCATGCAATGAGTGATGAAGCCATGGGATAAAACGCCGAAAAGCCTATAGAAATAATAAAAATGAGAACTTTGCAGGATCGGTCTCCATCGTATGGAACCGAACACGTTGCCGTGGCTTGATGTGACACGACCAAGGTTCCTCGTTGTGGAAAATAGGGATATTAAAAATTAAACCAACAATCGAACCTAACCAAACCAAAAAATTCGATTGTTTTTTGTTTGGTTCTTATTCAGTTCGATTCTTATTAAAAACCGAAACTTCTTTAACCGGTTCAATTTATATCTTTTTAAACCAGTTCAATTTAACTGAATCAAACCGATAAAATTTTAAAAAATTTATTTTTTATTTTTCTTTCATTTTAAAATAATCATTTTTTTATTTTTTCTTTTTTTCTTTTTCTTTTCTTTTTCATTGGCCGATCAGCGGCCGCGGCCTCGCCATAGGTCATGGTACACAAACTTGAATAAGCATACCCTTAGGCGTTTGTATGGATCGACTAAGACGAAAGATGAAAGAAGGGCTTGTGTGATCCACCACATGTAATCACCTAACGAAAAATAAATAAATAAATAAAAAAGAACCCTCGCCACCCCCATGCCAATGGGATGCTTGGGTTTAAGCCCGAAAGTCTCGGCAAGCCCCGAGAAGCCTCAGTCAAGCTGAAATGCTCAGGTTGATTCAAGAAGCCCAGCATGAAGCTATAAGCCTCACTCGAGCCGAGAGGATGGTCAAGCCAAGACAAAGTTAAATGAATCTCTTATGCATACCGGTATATGCATAAATATGATATGTTGATGTGTTTATTGATAAGCTAAAAGGTAAGCAAGTATTGAAATATGTTGTAATGAACATCTAGTTGAAATTTAGCAATAAGTTTACCATTGATTTGCCATCAATATTGTATTGCAAGTACTATACTTACTAGATTTTGATGATGAGATGTCCTCCTAATAGAGAATTAGGGCTTTTAATTACTAAGTCCTCGACTCACTCTCTTATTTTTCAGACTTGTAAGCATGAAAGTCTTGCATCAATTTTGGGAACTCCAATCGTGCTAGAGGAGATAGGAATTCCCCTTGTCTATGTGGATACCTGTAGTGTAATGTAGAGAAAGGGATTGTAAATATACTGTTATAATATAAAGTAGTGTGTTCTATGTATTGTATGCCCTAGTCTTGTAGTTGTTGTTTGTTTGGGAAGTTTATTTATTCATATTTCTGCATGTGGTTGTAACAAGAGAAAAAAAAAATCAGGATGACGATGAGTCTGGAATGTCATGAAAATAGCCATGCTATTCAAGACCCTGGCGATGAAGTCAGGGTCATTACAATTAATCTATACATTATATATTATACTTAATTTGCTGATGATCTTATTTGGCAATTCTTATCCCAAAGTCGAAAAAAGGAAAAAGAATAATAAAAGGTAACTTGGGATTCTAATCCAGAGTAAAAGGAAGGAAAAGAAAACGGTAATATGGCTGTGGCAAGGTGGTGAGATCCAACATCCTCCACTCTTCATCATTAAATAGGTGAATGATGTTGAGATTGGAGTAACAGCACGCCACAATGATGAATTCATCAACCAAGCTCTTGTTTGTTTGTTCTTTGCTGCTAGCTAGTTGTGTAGGAGATGTTTGGGGCAAGATGCATGTTGTAATTCAAAACAATTTGCCGGTTGGCACTACTCTTACAGTTCATTGCAAATCCAAGGATGACGATCTCGGATTCATTAGTATACCAATCAGGTGGGAGTTCGTATTCAAACCCGACATCTTTGGGGGGACGTTATTCTTTTGCAGCTTTGAATGGCCGGGTCAATTTCAGAGGTTTGATATATATGATGAAGACAGGGACGTAGGATATTGCAAGCATAGGTGCCTTTGGAAGATCTTTCCCAACGGTCCTTGTAGGCACGGTGATGTTGGCCAAGAGGCCGATGATTGTTTTCCATGGAATCCTCCTACTCAATTAGGGAGAAAACCTCTTATTTGAATGTATGATAGATAAAGACGAGGGTGTGAGCTAATACATTATAATTAAGATTCAATAAGATTCATATTCGTCATCTTTTAAACAAATATTCACACACATAAATGTGTTTCTTTATAATTACCTTACCATCTCACTTTCGATTGGCTCTTCCTTTTGTGTCATTCTATTTGAACCTATTAGTTGTATCTCTTCTTATTTTTGTCAAAATGTTTCAATGTAAATCTTTTTTAATAAAAGAAGGTTAATAAATGTCAAGCCATGTCGATTTTGAATTTGTAACTTAATGTCTATATCAAGAATTTACACCCTCGAGTTCGTAAGTACGTAAAAACAAAATTCCAATATGAGAGCACTAAATTGATGGGAGACAATTTTGAGTTGATGGTATCTTAGGCCAATGATCTTGAAGTGATTCTAAAAGCAATCTGGCGACAAGAGATTTGCAATGGCCGGGGATCGGGTGTGGGCTACATGAGAGGTTCATACATTCTTAACCTTACCAATTCCTTTAGAAATATACTAACATGGAGTAAAAAAAAAAATCCGTTTTCGGGGAGTGGAACAGTACAATCATCCTTCTACGATAAGAGAACAATGGACCTATCTGTAGCAAATAAAAGAAAAAGACACCCCGACGGAATTGTTTAAGAAGTTCATATTGGCAGAGAAAACATCGATAATTGTAGCTTAAACATAGAGAAATTATTGTCTACACGGTACAACGCTCGATTTCGATGGGCAATGGACATGATAGGAGTAGGGTTTTTTCAGACCTCCTCCTACTTGGGGGAGCCTTCAATGACACCTTGAAGAATCACTTAGTTGTGTTTGCTCGGACTATACCGAAAGAAAATTTCTCGAATATTTTTTTTTACTTAGTGAAAATGCATTTATTCACAGTTGAGGTTATCCTCTATCCAACATCCACCAAGTGTACATTGACTACATTTGGCAGTCGAGATAAATTAAAATTTATTCTATCTTGCATTTAGTGTCTACTCAATACAAAATAAAATAAGATATAAAGAGGATATTGACTAAATAAAATTATCATATGAGAGATGGAATAAAAATGGATATGATTTCTAACATCCATATTATGAAAGTTCTTTTTCTTAAATGACAAACTTTTTAAATTAACAAAATTAACAAAATCAAAATTATACTTCAATATATAAATAATATTTGAATTCTAATATAATACAATTTTTTTTTACTCTGCTTCTTTATTACTCTAATATTGCTTAGTTGTTTATATTAATTGCTTGAGCATCACTTGTGAACACTTTCACATGTCAGGGGAATTAGAGAAAAATAAAATTGATGAAGATCGCATTTGCCTTTTCATATTAAAAAAAATTGTACTTAAACGGTGTTAGTCTAATTTAAGGTAATTAAACTCCCATATTCATAATCTCTTACTCGCAAGAGTAAGGCGAACTCTCACCGCATAGTTGAGCTCCTAATCGGTCCATTATAAGTTAGTAGCTACTCCGAAGCAAATTAAATTCAATAATTGAATGATGTACAATGAAAATCATTCGCGCTTGCTTGATAATTTATCAACTTCCCTTGAAACATATCTCATTGCCCTAGGGTAGCAATAAAACCTAAGATGTCATCTCACTATCTTTCAAAAAATGTACTTCGAAAACTCACTGAGAGAACCTTAATATTCTTCTTACTTGCTCTATTATGTAATTCTCAAATATGATCCTATTTTTATACATTCTCATTTGACTTGCCAACTCAAATTAGGAAACCTACTCAAATTAAGAATTCAACTCAACTTGAAAAGTATTCAACAATTTCTACTTGTCCGGATGTCAAACTACAAGTCTTATTCAGGTTTCAGAATTTCTACTTGAACCAGATTTCTTTCACAGACTCAAACTCAAGACATGATTGAACAATATATATATTAATTCGGCAATTCATTGTTTAAAGCATTCTGCAAAATTCTATAAATATTCACTGAGAGCTTGCTAGGAAAGTCTGCAGACAAAAAGCACTAACTTGCTTGCCAAGCATGGGACAACACATGTTAGGAAACCTTTCTATACATTCTACTGGGAAAACAAGACCTATCGTCTATACATCCTTAACGTCATCAGCTCAAAATTTTCCATGGAAAACATATGGGATTTGCCTGGCAATACCAGGTGCATGAGTCAGCCACACATAGCTCCGGCCTACTTTCAGCAAAGAATACCTTAGTCCAAAAGAGGATTACAGGGGACCTCCTTGACTGTTCATCTTGTTTTTACACTTACGTGCACAGGGTTGGGATTGTGAATCGATTGCTGGGTCACTAGCCGAACGTTTCTTCTCTCTGGGCAGTTGCTGATGGGCACTGGGGGGAGAGGCCGGTATGCTAGCTACCCCTGAAATAAGTTATTAAAAACCAGACAAGGTTCAGGGGGATTGTAAATGTAAAACAAGGCCAATTACACCCAGGCCAACAAGAAACACTAGGCATCCCCCAGCACACATATGGATGTGCCGTAACAATATTGCCTCTGAACTTTAAAGATGATTTCCACAGGCTCAATGATATCAAAGTTCGCAGTGCTCAAGAGAGCAACTTACCTTGAAATAGAGGATGGTCTACAATATAACATCACAACATGCTAAGAGCAAACAGCTAGACTTAAAGGGAAGGTTGGGTCCCATCAAAGGGGTTTGAAAACCCATGCTCCCATCCAATGCAACAATAGCACCACAACAGAAAACAGTAAAATTGCCGTTTGGCTATCTGAAATAGACTGTCCCACTTCCAGGATGATTTAATCTACATCACATATTGCCATCCTCAAGCAAAAAGGAAAAAGTTCCAATTTAGAGAGTCACGAGACAGAAAAACAGATACTAAAGAAAATTTACCTGTAATCTCATTGAAAAGACCAAGGGTCTGGCCCAACAGAGGAACATCATTGAACGAAGAAAGCAAATTGTATGCAGCCAAGAAATTCTGAAATGCCAAAACCTCCAAATCGCTTTTGGGTTTATCAGACAGTTTGGCTTTCCATTCTCTCGCCAGCTTCATTGCTCCTTCTTTAACTTCATGTGTTATTGAAGGCGAAATTCTCACGAGCTGCTCTAACATAACAATTTGACTCCTCATGACAACTGTCTGCGAATTCACATCCTTAGTGTTTGAGTATTGAGTATAAGACCCCTCAATAACATCCAGAACAAGTTTTGCAGGGTCAGATGAGTTTTGCAGCATATGTGAGATTTCTTTACATATCATAACATTCTCATTCAAATGCTCAAGCTCAGTTTGGAAAAGCTGCAAATTATTCATAGCTAAGATAGTTGGTGATGGTGGATATTCAACAGAAGAATCATCTGCATTGTGCACAGCAAAATTTTCTGGTTCCTCAGTCTTTATTTGCCACTGTTGAATAGATCCCAAAGAACCTATCAAACACAAGTCAACAGTTAAGAATCCGAACTGCCTTTGTCAAGATGACAGCACCAAACATGGTTTGCCATGAGGACTTTGGAATGACCAAGAAAAAAAAGAAAAATTAAAGACCAAGGAAAGTCCAACTTTTGAAAGAGAGGATCCAATTGATCTCAAGTCTCAAATGCACAACAAGCATCATAAGCAAGACAAAAAGTTCCAGCTTGCCAATTAAACATCTTTGGAGAAATTTCTTTGAGCTGCTCCAACTATAGAGCTTGACCTACAAGATGGTACCTTTGGAAAAAAGCAATATATATACAAATACGTGATGCCAAAATAACATGAACCTGAGAATTTTGTCTGAACCCATATAAATGGATTCGGCATTTCAATCTAAAAGAAAAGAAGGGGTTGTAGAGGAACATTATTGGATCCATTTGGTCAACTTCAGAATACATTCCAAAGACAAGCTTACTTTGATCATATTAGACATGAGTTAAAATTTATTAAATCAACAGATTGGACATTTAAAATTTATTTAATATAACATAAACAAGTGTTCAGTCAATGATATGAAATTGGATTTGGTGAAAAGTTGAACCTAAAGCAGAAAGTAGTCATTAGCATCCCCAAGATTTTTCATTGGATCAAATAGATAATTGGTGCTGTATATGCAATGCAAATAAGGGGAAAAAATGGGGAATGCCTCATCTCTCACATTTCAACATACAGAGCCATCACCATGTTTCAAAACTATGTTTGCATAGAGAGACAAAAATTCACGCGGCATGAAAAATATTACAAAAACCAGGCACAATATGATATAAAAACTGGCAACCAGATTCAACATTTCAAGTCAATAGGTGCATCTCCACTTACCAGGTGGCATTGCTGAGGAACCAAGGACCTGGTGTGATTCCTGACAAGCAATTGTGGGTTGAGAATTTTGACATGAAGCTAGAACAGGTCCATTTGTTAATGGGCGTTTCCAATTTTGAGCCACTAACCCAGAATGGACAGTAGTCCTCTCTCTTGACTCCATTTCCCTAGAGCACTTCTCGAGTGACTTTGCAATTGAATCAAGCCGTTGCCGCCCCAATTCTAGCTCCATACATTGCACATTACATTCTTCCTTTTTCATTTCAAGTATCCGAGACTGTTCTCCAATTGACACATGAAGCGTATGAAGGTGCTTTTCTTTAAGTTCAACATCTGTGAAGCATTCTCTGCTTCTCTTCTGAATGGAGCCCAACTGCCTTTTCTGAGATTCAAGCTCGTGAGAACATTCTGTGATGGAATTCTGCATCAGATCACATTGCTTCCTTTTGAATTCAAGGGCCTTGGCACATTCGAGAGTTGAGCTTTGAAGGAAAGCATACTCATCGTCCTTCAATCGGAGTTGCTCTGCCCTTTCTGTAATATCAATTTGAATGGACTCTAGCTGTCTCTTTCTTGATGCAAGTTCAAGATTGCAGTCTTCGATAGATGCTTGGACAGCATTGAATTCCCTACTTTTCAACTCAAAAGATTTGGCAACCTCCTTCTTCAACTCAGTTTCCTCATTACACCGCTTCACCCACTTCGTCATATTTTCCAGTTCCCCCTCCTTGGATTCAAGCTTTTTGGAAAGCTTTCCAATAGATGTTTTGATGGACTCCAATTTGCTATCTTTCAAAGCAAGTTCCGCTAACCGCTCATTGATCAACCTGTTGATTTTCTCAGCCTCCTCTTTTTTGGATTTGAGCTCGCCTTTTTGCTCCTCTGTCAATATATTGACTGAATGAAGTTGACTCTCTTTAATTCCGAGCTCCTTGGAACGCTCTTCGATGGATTTACAGATTCTTTTGAGTTCTCCCTCCTTCTCTTTGTGTTCAACTTGACAGTCATTTATCTTATCTTCGAGAGACTGCAACTTTCTGGCTTTCGCCAAGACCTCCTTATCACGCTCTTCAATCGTGCGCTCCAGAATGCTCAGCCGCTTCTCACTCTCATGATGCGCCTTGAGACTCTGGTCGAGCAGACTCTGCACCGTACTCAATTCCTCCCTTGTCGATTTAACTGATCTAGAGCACTCATCAAGAGAATGCTTCACCGAACCCAACTCCTCCACTTTCACATCAAGTTCCTGAGCATTTTTAACAAGCAAACTCTGCACCACCCGGACTTTCTTCTCCTTCGAGTCCAATTCCCGTCGCAGCGCCTCCAGCACCTCCTTCTTCGAATCATAATCCCTGCGACATTTCTCAGCCAACTGCTCCAGAGAGCTCACCTCCTTCTTCTTGTCCCTCTTCAGCGAGATACACTCCCTAAGGCCCTTGCGCGTCGCAACCAATTCACGCTCCTCCATCCTCTGCTCCTCCCTACATTTCTCGAGTCGCTCCTCCGCCGACCTCAGGTCCATCTCCTTCCTCCGCACCTTCTCCTCGCGCTCCTCGACCCTCCGCAGCGCCGACCGCATCCCCTCCTCCCGCGACGCGACGTCGCGGGCTCGCTCCGCGAGCGACCTCTCGCCCTCCCGGAGCTCCTCGGCGCGGCGCTCGAGGGACACCTGGACGCCATCCAGGTGGCCCTCCAGGTCCTTCCACAGGAGCGTGAACGAGAGGAACGAGGACAACTCCGACTGCAGCTGCTCGTACGCCTTAGAAAGGCTCTCCTTCTTCGACTCCGCAAGCTTCAGCCCGCCGGAGGTTCCCTCCATCGGAGCACCAACACCGGAAAAAACCACACCCGAAAGGAAAAAACGAAACAAACCCACCTACAGACTAAGGGTTTGCGGAGGAGGGTACCCGTAGAAGTCGCACGACGAGGATCGAGGACGAACCTGGCGACTGGGGCGAGAGCAAATCCGGCATTGAAAGGAGAGAGCTTTTCTGTTCGGTGGCGAGGAAAGAGAAAAATGGAGGGAATACGAGAGAGCAGGGGAGTTGAGTCGGTTGACTCGAGCGAGTCGAGCCGAGTCGAGCGAGTTTTGGACGGCGACGGTCAATTTGGCTTTGGGGCTTTAAAATAAAGCAATCAATCTTCAAAGGCTAATGAAATGTTTTTCACAAAAAAAGAATTTTCTCTTTGAATTTCGCCTATCGATTTCGGTTTCAGATTTCACCACCCAAAAGGTCCAGGGCCCTGGTCCTTCCATTTCCCTGTATCATTTCCCCGTGTTTCAAGGGAGAAGGCGTCGCGGGGATCCAAACTGCCTCCCCTTACCCCCAGAAGGGGGTTGTGGACGGGAGAAGCAATGGGGTTGGAATCTTTTTCGAAGCCCAACCCGGCCTTTATCCGGACTTTCCTGGTGGTCAGAGCCTTTTAAGATCCTGCTCAGGACCAATTTCGGTTTCAGAGTTCACCACCCAAAAGGCAGAGCAAAAGTGAGGGTCTCGCCAAAGAGTTTTTCGCCTTATCTGATTCACGTCTCATGGCACGAGAGTCGGCTTGCGCGACGGTGAAGACTTTGTTTAGTTCCCCCGACGAGGGAACTAGGCCACCAAGATGGCAGACACGAGACGTCAATATGAGGGCTCGAGCGAGGTGAGTTGCGTCACCACTCACCAGTGGATCAATGGCCATGGCCCCCCGTCGTCCCGATTGTCCGAGGTTGGACAACCTCGGCAATGGCATTGCTTGGGTTATTGAGGCCAAAGTTGATGCAAGGGCCGTGTGTGCGAGCTAGATATTGCTTGCATTGTGTTGTTTGGGTCTCGACATTTGCATCAACATTAGGGCTATCAAAGAGCTAGATATTACGTGACAACTTGCCATTAGGGTCACGTGGCGTTAGGACCGGTGCCATTATTGTGCCGCCGTCCTTTTGAGCTTCACATGCAAAAACAGCTCCTCTGTTCTCTCTTTTTTTTTTTTTAAAAAAAAAATTGCTTTGCTATAAAGTATTTAACAAGGTGTCTACCAACCCACTATTTTCTTTTCATGAGAATCTTTGAATTAATATCATTGGCGTAGATGCTAAGTTATAAAGTGTAAGCATAGCCAAACTCACCCATAATAGAGTATGACACCATTGCAATAATAATGATGTGTTTTGGAAATAAGGTCGTATTTTTTTTGGTTAAAATTTCTGGTTGAAGCAAACTTCAATTAACCATTAAAACGATTAGATGGTTGAAGGGACCAAAGGTTTTCCCTGTTTATCTTCTATTTGTTTGCTTTTATAAGTAATGGGGAAATATACTCGACAGGTTCAGTAAACCTTTAGCATAATTGTAAAATTTTGGGCAATGAGGCTCCGGTGGGGTTTTAGTTAATTCAAGGGTAAGCGAAAGGAATTATCGGATCAAAACAAAGTAGTTTGCTCTTGGGAGTGTTAGTTTGGTTTCCAATTATATAAAATTGTTAGTTTGGTTTCTAATTATATAAAATTGGAATCGGTGAATTTAGGGTCAGTTCTTAGTTTTAGATGTGAAATTGCCCGCTTGAATACTCGGATCGGACTGATTTTGTGTATCTAAATATCTTGAGACAGCAAAGATTCAAGTAGCTTGAGAGAGAGAGAGAGAGAGAGAGAGGGAGTAGTAGATGAGAGATTAGTGACAATGTCTAGAGCAAAACGAGGTTCACAAGGAAAATCAAAAGTGCTGCCTGCCCAATTTCTTTTACGGGGAAGGAGAGAAATCAGGGAACGAGACCTGACTTGTCGCGCAACTGCTGCCCTGGCCGACCTCTCTTTTCACGTCTGAAAGGGTCTTCCATATATATATATATAAATATCTCTCTCTCTCTTTCTCAAGTCCTTTCTAGAGCAGCACGCTCTCCAATCCCCTCTTTCTCTACGTCCCATCCGTGAACCGATCACCTCCGTATGTTATCCACTACTTGTGATCCTGGACTAGAGTCCTACAAGAAATTAACCAGTACAAGTCAATGAAGTCTAAGAGTTAGCATATCAAATCTGGTATGTTGGTTTTGTATAGATTTATAAATACAAAAAACTTACATAAATTAAAGGGAGAGTCTACTGTACTTTGTGGGCATCATGCCGTTACATGTAGTTGATCACAAGTAGTGGGCTTGCTCAAGGCAAGTTTTACTTTTCGCCTTTTGCCTTGTCAAATACTATGGCACACGTAATTTGTTCTTTAATTTCAAACAATTAACAAAATTAAAACTTTCGCAATATATGAATGTCAACACGTTGATTAGTGTTATAGATGTTGAACAATTGTTTAAATTTTGGCGAGTAAAGGTGGAAAAATACTCAACTCCAGTTTAGAGGTTGTCTTCTTGCATGTGCGAAAGCGGCCTCTTTTTGGGTTACATGAAAGCAAACCTCTTTTGCTGACTTCTACCGTGGTGGTTCAGCTTCAGGCTTCCGTTTCTGGAAAATTGATCTCTTTTTTTCCCGGGCCAATCAAAACAACAGGCATTTACTCCGCTGCAGATCACATTTATATTGTTTTCATTAGGAATTGGGGCATAATCAAGGAATGGATACTGCACTCATCTCTCTGTCGGTACTTCTTTACAGACCCTCCTATATGGTGCCGGTGAACGGGGACAGAATTGTTGTGAAGTAAGGTTGTCATTTTGCAGATTGTTTTATTCCCTTCTTCTTACACAATATTATGGGCTGGCCCAACTCCAACCAAGCTTTGAAGAGTACTTGCATCAAGTCCATGTAATGAAGGATGGATCCCGTGGGGTTTTTGTGAGATCAGTGGGTATGGGTCGGATTTAGATAAACGTTTTTATTGAATTATGATGTTAAAAATAGACTTGAAAAGATTCCTTTCCGTACTTTTGTTATTCACAAGCTCAAGTTCAGCAATTAAGGCTAGCAAATTTGGCACCCGCAAAGGTAGTAAAATTAGTAAATTTCCTAGTTTTATATAGAAGAGCCAAAATTACATAAGAATAACTTGGTGCAAAGGAGTATCCGACTCATTGAAGAGTACTTGCATCGAGTCCATGTAATGAAGGATGGATCCCATGGGGTTTTTGTGAGATCAGTGGGTATGGGTTGGATTTAGATAAACGTTTTTATTGAATTATGATGTTAAAAATAGACTTGGAAAGATTCCTTTACTTACTTTTGTTATTCACATCAATTCTAAATATAGATACTTCGACTCAGCTCGGACTTACACACATTTCATTGTGCGTCGAACCATAGGGCATAGTCCCATCATTTCAGTATAAATTGCTTGATAAAGTGTGTTAATATTGAAGTAGTTCATAGCATTAAAGATGGGGTCAAGTTCTTGAAGGACTTGAATAGTAGTAAGCTTAGGTTCGGCAATTAAGGCTAGCAAATTTGGCACTGGCAAAGGTAGTAAAATCAGTAAATTTCCTAGTCTTATATAGAAGAGCCAAAATTACATAAGAATAACTTGGTGCAAATGAGTATCCGACTCATTAATCTAACGTGTATTCTGATATTTTAAGAAGGGTTTGGCTGACATGAACTCTCATTGACTATGCTTTAAATTCCTTGTATTGTATTGCAGAGGAAGGAGATGATGAGGTGATGCCTACCAGCAAAGATCACTTGCGAAGAGTAGGACTCTAAAGCCTACGACACACATGGAATCAAGGGTAACTCTTTCATAAAGAGTATCTTTATTTTTAAGTTCAGCAAATTAGTAAGTGATTAGTAAGTGATCTTTGCTTGTACAACTCTTCATATCCTAGATAACAAGGCGCCGTTTCATTAAGTTCAGCAAATTAGTATCTTTATTTCGTGCCAACTACATTTTCAGTTTGCTCAGTCTAGCCTTTTAATTACCATTTGAGGGTTTTTGGAGGGAGATTCTCGAAGAAGATTGTTTTAAAATAGAAAGAGTTGCGTGTCATTTGCCAAAAAAGTGCACTGTAACATTAAAAAGGTCAATTAGACAGATTATAAGATTATTTTGACTTCAATAACCCATGATGATTTTAAGATTTTTTTCTTTTGGTCTGCTATTTTAAGACTTGATTGTGCTTGCAGAGTCGGAATTTGATCCATATACATTGTCGAAAGAGTAGATCGATTGATGGTCAAAACGTTGGAAGAAGGCCTTTAATTAACAAAAATCGAAATGCCGTTGGCCTTAATTTAGGAACCAACACAAAAGTTGAGGACTGATTTGCAAGTAAAGGAAGATGCGAATATGGGATTCGCAGGTCGTCGTAGTCGTGTAGTGTTCCCCACCATGTGTTCCTCTTCTCATGAAGGCCACAACTTTGCTTCGTCAATTATAACTATGCAAGCATGAGACAAAGCATCAAGAAAGATGTTGATTCCAATTCCAAGCTCACAATTAGAAGATTTCATGCTTTTTCCTATCACTAAAATCCTACTAATTCCCTTTCAGATTTGTAATTTTCAGGAGTCCTCGAGTTGTGGGATGGAATATTCTAACCCGTCCTATCCAATGTCAAGCGGCACAATACTAGAGACGATTCCGTGAACCCAATAATCTTTTTCACCCCTTGCCTTCTGCGTTTAGCGGAGTATAAAACAGATCATGGAAAGCAGCCATAAGAACATCTCCACAAGAACAGCGTAAACATCACTTGCTTTTGTTTGAGTTAGAAAGAACGATGGCATTAGTGAAAATGCTCAGCATTTTGGGACTGCTGGTTTCGGGATTGGCACTAACCCAAAGGCACTTGGTGTCTGGCAGCTCGTTTAACTGCAACTTTCCTGCTATCTACAACTTCGGGGATTCAAACTCGGACACTGGAGGCCGCTCCACTGCACTTACACAAATTCCACCAACCTGGGCAATCCGCCCAAGAGATTATCCAATGGGCATGTATGTCATCCTTGATTTTATAAGTGAGACTTTTAGCAGACTATTTGAAAGATTCGAGTCATCGGTTTCTTTAGAGCAGAATGGATCCCACGAGCATGCACAGAGAAAAACTTGACTATTATATTGAAATTAGACTTGATCTATGAGCGGGAAGCGTCAGATATCAGGGCTCGAAGTTCTTGTTCTAGCCTCCCCATGATTAAGAAATTGTGAAGAAATTCTCATGTTTGGACAAGCCTAATTAGTCGTTCGGACCGAAGAACAAATTACTTTGTCAAAAGTAAACGCACCCATGGCCGTGGTTTGTCATGCTTATGATGAATTGACCAAACACGCCTCGTAAACTACGGTGGCCACAACCCCTATCAAACCCATGACCACTCCCGAGGCTTACAAGCCAAAATACCGAAATCGAGAAGGACGGTGTCCAATCGATCTTAGTTCAGCAGGAAATCGAATGAATTTTCTGGTGTTTCTCAGAAATAATATGACTTAGCTCGAACGATGCCCGTCCTGTGAAAAGGAAGTGATGTAATAGATATGGCATCGAATGCTTACATCTTATGACAAAAAGAAGGAAACAGGTCACAAGTTTTATTGCTATTTATTCTTGTTCTTCCTTCTCCATACATATGACCGCAAGCATGATTTGGCTTTGCTGTGTTCTTCACTGAAACACCATCTCAAATAGAATGCACTAAGCAAATTACTTATCACATGCCTAGACTTCATTTTCTGCAAAGAGTTCTAATTGTCTTGATAGAAACTTCCATTTGATTAATCCTACGTATTACCAAAAACACCTATCATTGTTTGTCATGTTAAGTGATGCTTGGCTACTTTTGTCCGACTCCTATATGCATGTTATCTCTAACCTCATCAAGATTCTAAAGATGGATTTGCAAGTTGGTTTATGTGCAAAAATACTTGGTGCAAATGAGTATCCGACTCATTGAAGAGCACTTGCATTGAGTCCATGTAATGAAGGCTGGATCCCATGGGGTTTTTGTGAGATCAATGGGTATGGGTCGGATTTAGATAAATGTTTTTATTGAATTATGATGTTAAAAATAGACTTGGAAAGATTCATTTACTTACTTTTGTTATTCACATCAATTTTGAATATAGATACTTCAACTCAGCTCGACTTACACACATTTCATTGCATGTCGAACCATAGGGCATAGCCCCATCAATTCAGTATAAATTGCTTGATAAAGTGTGTCAATATTGAAGTAGTTCATAGCATTAAAGATGGGGTCAAGTTCTTGAAGGACTTGAATAGTAGTAAGCTCAGGTTCAACAATTAAGGCTAGCAAATTTGGCATTGGCAAAGGTAGTAAAATCAGTAAATTTCCTAGTCTTATATAGAAGAGCCAAAATTACATAAGAATAACTTGGTGCAAATGAGTATCCGACTCATTAAAGAGTACTTGCATTGAGTCCATGTAATGAAGGATGGATCCCGTGGGGTTTTTGTGAGATTAGTGGGTATGGGTCGGATTTAGATAAACATTTTTATTGAATTATGATGTTAAAAATAGACTTGGAAAGATTCATTTACTTACTTTTGTTATTCACATCAATTCTAAATATGGATACTTCGACTCAGCTCGGACTTACACGCACTTCATTGCGCGTCGAACCATAGGGCACAGCCCCATCATTTCAATATAAATTGCTTGATAAAGTGTGTCAATATTGAAGTAGTTCATAGCATTAAAGATGGGGTCAAGTTCTTGAAGGACTTGAATAGTAGTAAGCTCAAGTTCGACAATTAAGGCTAGCAAATTTGGCACTGGCAAAGGTAGTAAAATCAGTAAATTTCCTAGTCTTATATAGAAGAGCCAAAATTACATAAGAATAAATTGGTTCAAATAAGTATCCGACTCATTAAACGTGTATTATGATATTTTAAGAAGGGTTTGGCTGACATGAACTCTCATTGACTATGCTTTAAATTTCTTGTATTGCAAAGGAAGGAGATGATGAGGTGATGCGTACAAGTTAAGATCACTTGTGAAGAGTAGGACTCTAAAGCCTACGACACATATGGAATCAAGGGTAACTCTTTATGAATGATATCTGGATCATGGACGCTTCTATAGATCTTTGTTTGGATTCAAGGATAACCTGTTATGGATGATATCATGAATTGTTGAAGCGTTAATCTTCGTAGATTCAATAGCTTGACGTTAGGGGGAAGAAGAATGCCGGAATATCCTGCTGGTTTAATGCCTTTTCACGAGAAAGCCTTTTGATTATTGTGTTGTCGCTTCTTGAAATTAGACTGATGATCTAACCAGTTGCGACGAGCTGGTTCATTTGGGCCAGGGCAAAATGCCTAATCGTGATACGAAACCCGAACAGAACTTCTGGGCAGGGTGGCCGATGGGGAGGGAATGACACCATCATATGCGACGGGTTGTAATTGCGAGGCCATTGTCGGAACAAACTCGGGGTGAAGGGTAAGATGGTGTTTTAATTCCTGATGAAGAGACACTCGAGCCATCTTGAGTTTTGCAAGTAGGAGGAGGAGGATAGGTATTTCATTTCTCAATGAAACAATTTCCGCTAGTTTCAGAATCTCACTGTCATTTGACGAAGAAACCAGATTGTATGCTGCCAAGAAATGCTGAAGTGCCAAAACCTCCGAAGCGCTTTCAGGTTGAACTGATTGCTAGTAACAAGAGAGGAGTTCCATTATTCGCAGTGAATCAACTCAGGCTTCCTTTTCTTTTTTCCTGAGTTATGGGCTGCTGCGAGTGTCCTTCTTGAAGGAGCCTGGCTCCGACGACAAAGACCATCACCTCAGTGGCACATTGCTTGGGTTCTCGAGGCCAGCATCAATGCAGGCATGCAAGCTAGATCTCATTTGCTTTGCGTTGTATGATTCTCGATAGGGGTGTCAAAAATACTTCAATCGAACTGAAAATTTCGGGTCTCTTAAGGTGGGGTCTCATCCCGATTCAGCTTATAAAAATTAAAAAAAAAAATATTGGGCATGTTGACGGTTCGGGTACCGAAACACAATAAACACTAGACAGAAAAAGAACCCTAAACAAAAGGCGAATAAATTGAAGCTTTGCTAAGAACATTCTCGTGGCACGAACCAGGGAACTCACTCTCTGAATTGTGATTCTTCCTATTTCCAAATGACAACTCAAAGCTAAGCAACTCAGAAAATCAGGAAGCAAGCCCCAATAGTAGAAACGGAGCCATCGTTGCCCATCAACAAGCTTTTGAGCTAGCTTCAAAGCTTCAAAGTCTCAATTATGGACGAGATCAATGCAATCGAGGACCTCGAGCCCGAAGGTCTGGTCTCCATCTGTGCCCGGTGCCTGAACCTCATTTTTCCAATTCCGTCACAGTTTCCTCCTTCTTTGCCCGAGTCAGTGTTAGATAAGTACAAGATCTACAGAGAGCTGGCCTCTTCAGTCGAGAATGTGAGTTTCATCAAAGACATTGGCTTCCACAACGTAAGGAATGAGATTAATCGTCTTTGTTTGCTCATTTATTACCGAAGGTGACCACATCATGAACTAGAAAATGGAGCAACTTGCTGTGAAGACAGATGTGAAGGGAAGAAGAAAAAGGAATTCAAGTTCTAAATGGGTCGGGTCCGGTGGAGTAAAAATATATATAGACATGTAGTTTCTGTTCGGGTTCGTTCAGGTATAATTGGAAACCCATACCGAGCTGCCCTTTGACAATCCTAGTTCTTGATACTAGAATCAACATGAGGGCCACCGGTGAGCTAGATACTGCCTGTGTCACGTTGCCTAGTTGTGCGACCCTGGTGTTGCACCTAAGGTCATGTGACACCAACCTTATTTTGATTGAGTCATGCCACTGCGGCGGCTCACCTCCTAAGGTCACGCAATGTCTGGACTAGTGTTATTATTGTGCAGCCCGCTCGAGCTTTCATTTGCAAATGCAAGTTGCTCCCTTCTTATTCTTCTTCTTTAAAAATTATTTCAAAGATTGCTTTGCAGTAAAGTACTTTACAAGGTGTTTGCCATAACATTATTTTTCTTTCCATGAGAATCCTTTGAGTTAATAACATTTACTTAAATGGAAAGGCTTATAGTTAAAGCGCAGTCAAACGCAGAGTAACAAAATATGACCCCATTGCATTGAAAATGATTTGTTTCTGAAATAAGGTCGTATTTTTCTTTATTGATTGAAGTAAACTTCATTTAAGCATTAGGATAGTCGGAGGGATTAGGAGTTTTCCTTTTTTATCTTCTATTTTTTTTTCATAAATTAATGGAGAAATATATTCAATTTGAAAATTCTTATTAGAGTCTAAACTCAATATACCATGAATAGGATGATTCTTAACCATTGACAATGAGGCTCACGATGGGCCTAACTACTTGTGATCTTATGGATCACAATGGACCAGACTTCTGCAAGAAATTCACGAATACAATTTCAAGAAGTCTAAGAGTCGCATGTCAAATGCGGAATGTCAGTTCTCTATATATTTATAAACTCAAACAATCATAGGAACGATGGGAGGAGAGTCAATCGTACCTCGTGGGATGCAAAATTGAGCTCAGGTAGTCTAAAGGAATGAACTCGGTCAGTATGTTCGTAAGATTCTCGGGTCATATCCTCTCCTGATATGTTATACTTGACGCAAAATTGTCAGTCATCAAATTTTGGCCCTCTATTGCCCTTGACACAAGATCTGTTGACAGTTAAATCTTAACCTTTAGACTTGTCATTCATTTGCATAAGGAACTTAGGGATCAAATTCAACTCATAAATAGAAATATTGATATAGCAAATTTTTGCACTTTGCACTCTTTATTGCATCTCTCCGCATTCAAATACCCAACCTTCTTAATCCAAAGCCTTATGATGTAGGCATGTCCACATTTAATAAATTCCATTTGAGAATTAGCCGGGTGAGTTTTCAAAACCAAACCTACTTAATCCAGAGCCTGATTGCATTTCAAACAGCTCATACATGTAACTAGGAAAAAGTACCAAAAAATTCTTAAACTTATTGTATTAGTACCAATTTAATCCTAAACTTTTTAATTGAACCAATTTAGTACCAAACAATTTCACATTTATACCAATCGACTCTTTCCAGTCAATTTAAGCCGAAAATTGTTGACGTGAGCATCAGTTGTCCTACGTAACACAATTAGCAGTTAATTTGCTATTTTTTTCCTCTCTTTTTTTGCCTTTTTTCCTTATTTGCCTTCATCAGTCACCAACCTCAATGATGGCCAAGTACGAAACACCAACACTTTTCGAAAACCTTTGTGTCATATCGGACACTCTAACAGTGTCTTTGATACTCTCAGACACTCGGTCAACAAGTGTCGAAAAATCCGATACCTAATCAACTTTCCCTTCATTCTTCAACATTCGAGTCAAAATTTCGATATGTAAGTTTTCGATATATGATTCCAACACGTAGGGTCAATTGATTTTTTTAATATTTTGCACGATACGGCTCCAGTTCCTTATTTTTCCGCATCTTTATTTACTTTACTTGACTCTGCTTCATGATTTACTCTAACATTGCTTAGTTGTTTATTTTAATTGCTTGAACACCACGTGTGTTAGAGGAATTAGAGAAAAATAAAATTGATCAAGTTGACATACAGACCTTTTCACATAAAAAAAAAATTGTAAGTATTACATTAATCTAGTATAATCAAATTTCCATATTTAGAATCTTTGATTCACAAGAGCAAGCAAACTCTTCCCATTTACTCGAGCTCCTAACCGCCCAAAATAGATTAGTCGCTACCCCAAAGCAAATTAAATTTCATTAGTGAATGATGAAAAATTCTGATATGTAGAGCTCGAGAGGACCCGTGCTAGGGGCAGGCGCCACCGTGCAAGAAAAACCATTCGTGCCGCTTAATAATCCATCAACTTCCATAGGATCATATCTCACTGCCCTCAAAGGTCACCATAAAACCTAAAAATGTTATCTCACGATTTTTTAGAAAGAACTCGTTCAAAACACTTAAAGAGAGGATCTTAACACTTTTTTTATCTGCCCTATTATGTAATTCTCGAATATGGTTTCATTTTCATCTGTTCTCATGTAACTTGCCAATTCAAATTAAGAAGCCTACTCGAATTAAGTATTTCAATAATTTCTACTTGTCCGTCAACTTCCATAGGATTATATTTCACTGCCCTCGAACGGTCACCATAAAATCTAAAAATGTTATCTCGCGATCTTTTAGAAAAAAAACTCATTCAGAAAACTTATAGAGAGAACCTTAACACCGCCCTATTATGTAATTCTCGAATATGATTCCATTTTTATACGTTCTCATGTAACTTGCCAACTCAAATTAAGAAGCCTACTCGAATTAAGTACATGAATAATTTCTGCTTGTCCGGACATCAAACCACAGTCTTATTCAGGTTTTGAATTTCTACTTGAACCAGATATCTCTCATGGACTCAAACTCGACATGATTGAATAATATATACAAAAATGTACTTCAGTTACTTCTACTGTTCAAAGGATTCCGCACAATTCTATCAATGTTCACTGAGAGCTTCCTAGAAAAGTCTGCATGCAAAAACCACTAACTTGCCTGCCAAGCATGGGACGACACATGTGTTAGGAAACCTATATATACATTCTCCTGGGAAAAGCAAGACCTATCTTCTGTACATCCTGTACGTCATCAGCACCAAATTTCTCCTGGAAATCGTATGAGATTTGTCTGGCAATACCAGGTACATGAGTCAGCCACACATAGCTCTGGCCTACTTTCAGCAAAGAATACCTTTGTCCAAAAGAGGATTACAGTGGACCTCCCTGATTGTTCATCTTGTTTTTACACTTACGTGCACAGGGTTGGGATTGTGAATCGATTGCTGGGTCACTAGCCAAACGTTTCTTCTCTCCGGGCAGTTGCTGATGGGCTCTGGAGGGACAGGCAGCCATGCCAACTGGTCCTGAAATAAGTTTATTAAAAACCAGACAAGGTTCAGGGGATTGTAAATGCAAAACAAGGCGTAATACACCCAGGCCATCAAGAAACACCAGGCATCCCCCAGCACACATATGGATGTGCAATAATACTATTGTCTTTGAGCTTTAAAGATGATTATTACAGGCTCAATGATATCGAAGTTCGCAGTGCTAAAGAGAGCAACCCACATAACATCAGAACATGCTAAGAGCAAACAGCTAGACTTAAAGAGAAGATTGGGTCCGTCAATGGGGTTTGAAATCCCATACTCCCATCTATTGCAACAACAGCACTTCAACGGAAAACAGTAAAACTGCTGTTTGGCTGTCTGAAATAGAATGTCCCACTTCCAGGATGACTTGATCTACATCCTATATTGCCATGCTCAAGCAAAAAGGAAAATGTTACAATTCAGAGAGTCAGAGATAGGAAAATGGATGCCAGAGAAAATTTACCTGATATCTCATTGACAGGACCAAGGGTCTGGCCCAACAGAGGAGCATCATTGAACAAAGAAAGCAAATTGTATGCAGCCAAGAAAATCTTAAATACCAAAACCTCCAAACAGATCTCGGGTGTATCAGACAATTTCGTCTTCCATTCTCTCACCAGCTTCACTGCTCCTTCTTTAACCTCATGTGTTATTGAAGGCGAAATTCTCACAAGCTGCTCTAACATAACAATTTGACTCCTCATAACATCTGTCTGCAAATTCATATCCTTACTGTTTGAGTATTGAGTATAAGACCCCACAATGACTTCCAGAACAAGTTTTGCAGGGTCAGGTGAGTTTTCCAGCGTACTTGAGATGTCTTTACACATCATGGAATTCTCATTCAAAAACTCAGTTTGGCAAAGCTGCAAATCATTTCTAGCTAAGATAGTTGGTGGTGGTGGATATTCAACAGAAAATCATCTGCATTGTGCACAGAAAAATTCTCTGGTTCCTTGGTCTTTCTTTGCCACTGTTGAATAGATCCCAAAGAACCTATCAAACACGAGACAACCGTTAAAAATCCAAACTGCCTTTATCAAGATGACAGCACCAAACGTGGTTTGCCATGAGGACTTTGGAACTACCACGAAAAAAGAAAATGGGAAGACTACGGAAAGTCCAACTTTGAAAGAGAGGACATAATTGATCTCAATTCTCAAATGCACAACATGCATCATCAAAGCAAGCCAAGTCAAACATCTTTGGAGAAACTTCTTTGAGCTTCAACTATAGAGCTTGACCTACAGGATGGTACTTTCGAAAAAAGCAACACACGCAGACGCATGCACACACGCACACATATGTGATGCCAAAATAATATGAACCACAGCATCTTGTCTGAACCCATATAAATGGATTCGGCATTTCAATATAAAAGATAGAAAAGAAGGGGCTGTAGAGGAACCTTAATGGATCCATCTGGTCAACTTCGGAATATATTCCAAAGACAAGTTTACTTTAATCAAATTAGACATGAGTTAAAATTTTATTAAATGAACAGATTGGATATTCAAAATTTATCTAATATAACATAAACAAGTGTCCAGTCAATGATATCAATTGACTTGGTGAAAGGTTGAACCTAAAGCAGAAAGTAGTCATTAGCATCCCCAAGACTTTTGATTGGATCAAATTGATAATTGGGGCTATATATGCAATGTATATAAGGAAAAAACATGGGGATTGCCTCATCTCTCACCAGTCAACTACAGAGCCATCACCATGTTTCAAAACTTTGTTTGAGACAAAAATTCACTCGGCATGAATAATGTTACAAAAACCAGGCATAATTTGATAAACTAACTGGCAAACAGATTCAACATTTCAAGTCAATAGGTGCATCTCAACTTACCTGGCGGCACTGCTGAAGAACCAACAACCTGGTGCAATTCCTTTGCTATTTGAAACTGTGACACAGAATTGACAAGATCTTGAATTCCATTTGCATCGAAGGCAGAAGCTAGCTTATACGCCACTAAAAGCCTCAAAAAGCCCAAGACCTCCAAAGGATGCTCTGTTGATGGTGAAAGTTTCAACTTCCCTTTCCATTCAACAGCCAGTTTCATTGCAGCTTCCCTCTCCTGAGGATTAATCTCTGCTGAAGATAGTATTAAATTCTCCAAGAGAAAGATACAACTCCTTCTAATCACCCCAATATCTAGTAACCCATCTCTATTCCTGGAATCCGGGGGGTAAAATCCTTCCATGGCATCTAACACCAACTTTGCAGCATCATCAGATGTTTGAATAATTTCCAGCACCTTGTGGCAAAATCTATCATGCTCTTGAAAATGTCGATATAGGAACATCTGCAGATTCTTTCCATCAAAATCAATTGTCGGTCGAGAATTTTGACATGAAGCTAGAACAGGTTTATTTATTAATGGGCGTTTGCAATTTTGAGCCACTACCCCAGAATGGACACTAGTCCTCTCTCTCAGCTCCATTTCCCTAGAGCGCTCCTCGAGTGACTTTTCAATCGAATCAAGCCGTTGCCGCTCCAATTCTAGCTTCATACATTGCACATTACATTCTTTCTTTTTCATTTCAAGTATCTGAGAGTGTTCTCCAATTGACACATGAAGAATATGAAGGTGCTTTTCTTTAAGTTCAACATTTGCGAAGCATTCTCTGCTTCTCTTCTGAATGGAATCCAACTGCCTTTTTTGAGATTCAAGCTCATGAGAATATTCCATGATGGAATTCTGCATCAAATCACATTGCTTCTTTTTGAACTCGAGGGCCTTGGCACATTCAAGAGTTGAGCTTTGAAGGAAAGCATACTCTTCGTCCTTCAATTGAAGTTGCTCTACACGTTCAGTAATATCAATTTGGATGGACTCTAGCTGTCTCTTTTTTGATGCAAGTTCAAGATTGCTGTCTTTGATAGATGCTTGGACAGCATAGTATTCACTACTTTTCAACTCAAGATATTTGGCCACCTCTTTTAATTTCGCCTGGAGTGAAGCAAGATCGTCCTTCTTTAACTCGGTTTCCTCAATACACTGCTTCACCTGCTTCATCATATTTTCCAGTTCACCTTCCTTAGATTTAAGCTCTTTGGAAAGCTTTGCAATAGCTGTTTCAATGGACCCCAATTCGCTATTTTTCCAAGCAAGTGTCGCCAACCGCTCATTGATCAACCTGTTGATTTCCTCAACCCCCTCTTTTTTGGATTTGAGCTCCTCTTTGTGCTCCTCCATCAACATATTGATGGAATGGAGTTGATTCTCTTTATATTCAAGCTCCTTGGAACACTCTTCAATGGATTTATGGATTTCTTGAAGTTCCTCCTTTTTTTGGTGTTCAACTTGACAGCCGTTTATCTTATCTTCCAGAGACTGCAACTTTCCGACTTTCACCATGACCTCCTTATCACGCTTTTCAATCGTGCGCTCCAAAACACTCAGCCTCTTCTCACTCTGGTCATACGCCTTGAGACTGTGGTCGAGCATACCCTCCACTGCAGTCAGTTCCTCCCTTGTCGATTTAACTGTCCTAGAGCACTCATCAAGAGAACGCTTCACTGAAACCAACTCCTCCACTTTCATATCCACTTCTCGAGTATTTCCCTCGAGCAATCTCTGCAGCACCTTGACTTTCTTCTCCTTTGAGTTCAGTTCCTGTTGCAGCACCTCCACCTCCTCCTCCTTCGAATCATTCTCCCTGCGACATTCCTCGGTTGACTGCATCAGAGAGCACAGCTCCTCCTTCTTGTCCCTGATCAGCGAGGCGCACTCACTAAGGGCATCGCGCGTCACGACCAATTTACTCTCCTCCCTCCTACGTTCAACCCTGCATTTCTCAAGCCGCTCCTCCACCAGCCTCAGGTCCATTCTCTTCCTCCGGACCTCCTCCTCGCACTCCTCGACCCTCTGCCACGCCGACCGCAGGCCCTCCTCCCGCGAGGCGACGTCGCGGGCTCGCTCCGCGAGCGACCTCTCGCCCTCCCGGAGCTCCTCGGAGCGGCGCTCGAGCGTCCTCCGGATGCCATCCAAGTGCTCCTCCAAATCCTTCCACGGGAGCGTGAACGAGAGGAACGAGGACAACTGCGACTGCAGCTGCTCGTACGCCTTAGAGAGGCTCTCCTTCTTCAACTCCGCCTGCTTCAGCTTGCCGGAGATTCTCTCCATCCAAGCACCGACACCCCACCAACCGGAAACGCGAAAGTCACACGACGAGGATTGATGACGAACCCTGAAGAGAGAGGTCTTCTCTTTGGTGGCGAAGGAAGAGAAAATGGAGGGAATACGAGAGAGTTTGCCGAGCTGAGCGAGCCGAGTCAAGCGAGCTTCGAACGACGAGGAGAGAAGCTGGGTCCTTGATATTGTACGGATATGCGGGTGGTCTTCAGGAAGGGGACTGCTGGCGTCAAGCGAACGTACGCGAGGTGGATGCCTGCTCGCCCGGAATTGGATGAAACTTCTACTTTCTTCCTCCTCTCTCATGCACTACGCAGATGAGTTTCGTGAAAAGTTAATGCCGTGAAGATAGCCCAAAACTGAAGGCGAGGCCATCTTCCTTTTGGCTTCGGAGCTTTTAAGAAAGCCAACTTAAAAGGCTAATGAATTTTCTCTCTTTTTTTCCATTGAATTTTGCCCAACAATTTATAATTTCGAGTTAACCATCACAAGCCGTGTCTAATCGGCGTCTCCAGTAGGGGTGTGCATGGTCCGGGTGGGCGGTTCCCAACCTAGAACCGGTAACCGCCCGCTAAGGACCGGTTCCGAAAAATTGAAACCGGGATCCACCCGTTTGTTGCATGGATCCACCCGGGAATCGGACCGCCGGTCCTGTCCGGTTCCCGTGTGGATCCATGGAACCGATCTTGATGTGAAACAATTTTGGTTTTCAACATAAAACGACTACGTGACATCAAAGCAAACCAAAGAAAGAAAAACCAAATTTAAGTATGTGGAGATGCGGACGGCGGGATAAGTAAACGCAGCAAATTTACAAATACGGTTCCGGGCGGTTCTCGGATATTTTGCACACCCCTAGAAGGAAGTGAGATAAGATCTAGGGTTTTTTTTAGTAATTTTTTTTTAATATTAAAAAGGTTCCGGTCCGGTCCGGGTGGGCGGATCCGCCCATGGAACCGGGAACCGGACCGATACCCACCGGTTCCCATAAATTGGAATCGCGAACCGAACCGGTTCCTTCAAGAACCGCCGGTTCCGGGCGGTTCCGGTCCGGTTCCGGGTGGTCCGGGCGGTTCCCGGGTATTTTGCACACCCCTAGTCTCCAAGCCCGAGGGTTAGCTTGCTCAATGCAATTGAAGGGACTAGGGGCTTTCCTTCTTATTTGAGTCTAAACTTGGTATACCATGACTAGGATAATTGTAAATTATTGCCGAGGAGATCTGGTGGGGCTTATGTTATCCACTACCTATGATCTTGTGGGTCACCATGAACTGGATTCTAGCAAGTAATTCACCTAAACAATTCAATGAAGTCATGTCAAATGTGGTATGTCGGTTCTGTATAGTTTTATAAATATCAAAATTGTTAAAAAGATAGGGGGAGAGTCTAGTAGTCTATTGTACCTTGTGGGCATCATACCCTTGCATTTTACAATCGTTGGATGGCCAACATTTTGTGGCGCGCCTAATTAAAATCTTCTTTAATTCTTCAATAATTGGGTCTTTCACAATATCAAGTGGATTCATATATAATTTCTTTTACAATTTTTTAAAATTTTGTATGATTGTTTAAATTTTGGTAGGCGAAGTGGAAAATTACTTAACTAGATATTTACAGGTTGTCATCTTGCATGTGAGAAAGCAGCCTCTTTTGGGTTACATGAAAGCAGTCTCCTCGTTGACTCCTACCGTGCTGGGTCGGCTTCAGGCTTTCGTTTTCGGAAAATTGATCTGTTCCTTCTCGGCCATTATAATGACAGGCATTTACTTTTATGCAAGTCGCATTTATTGTTGTACTTTGAATTGATGTTGTCAATAGTTGTTTGCAGAACTTCCCATGTGGTGCCGATGAACTCTGGTAAGGAACAGTGCCATAAGGCATGTTCAGCCGATTTTCATCCACACCTATTTACATCGGGCGAGGGACATGGATTAGTTACCTCATGCCAGTCCAATCGTAGCCTAGATTTCTCTGGACGTGGTGTTTACATCCACCACCTTAGGCCCCCTAAATTCCCAGTTGATGTTTTATTAGCCAACTGAGAGGCTGGGGAAGGCAAGTACGAGGTCACCTTCCCCATGACGGTTTTCCCGCCTTTATCTTCCGTGAGTAGTTTAAGGACCTGTTCAGATCTGATCTTACAAGAGAGTATCTCCTAGCCGCTATGTTTTTCTTGGCACGGGAGCTGCCAATACCCCCCTTAATTTAAGGTCGGGGGGGCCTGCAAAGGCAGGGCGACCTGCCCAGATCAACTGCAAGCCCCCCCCACCTAGGGGCTTGCCCGTCATTTCCGATGGAACAGTTTAAAGACTTGCTCAGGTCTATGCATTTACTTTTATGCAAGTCGCATTTATTGTTGTACTTTGAATTGATATTGTCAATACTTGTTTACAGAACTTCCCATGTGGTGCTGATGAACTCTGGTAAAAGTGTCCTAAATTAAGGTTGTCATTTTCAAGATAGAGAGTATACTCTTTTCTTCTTACATAAAATTATGGCATGATTCAACTCCAGCTAAGCTTCGAAGATTACCTATTTGCATTGGACCCATGTGATCATGGATCGGTAACATAGGGTTTTTGTGGGTTTCACAGGGACCGATAGTGAATTGGATTTAGATAAATGTTTTTATTGGATTCTAATGTTATAAACAGATTTGGAAATAGGTTTCTTTACTTACTTTTATTGTTCCCGTCAATCATGAAGATAGATATCTCAGCATAGCTCAGACTCACACATCTCCTCACGTGTCATACCATAGTGGACGGCCCATCATTTCGATTAATAAATTGCTTGGTTAAGTGTGTTCATGTTGAAGTAGTTCATAGCGTTAACGAATGGGTCAAGTCCTTAAAGGACTTGAACAGTAAGCTTAGGTTTGGAAATTAAGGCTAGCAAATTTGGCAATGCCGAAGGTATTAAAATTAGTAAATTCCATAGTCTTGAAGCCAAAAGTACAAAAGAATAATTTGGTACATATAAGAAGGGTTTGGCTGACATGAACTGCCTCTGACTATGCTTTAAATTCCATGTATATAAGAAATGAAATAATGAGTTGATGCCTAAAAGTAAAGATCACTCGTGAAGACCAGGAATTTAAAGTCTACAATAAATGGAATCGAGGTAACTTGTTACGGATGATATTTGGATTATGGACGCATCTATAGATCTTTGTAAGGATTTGAGAATAACTTGTTAAAGATAATATCAAGAAACGGCGGCGCATTAGTCTTAGTAGATTTAATTATAGCTTGATATTAGTCTTTCAACTGACGCCATCATTTCCCTATACCACGCCCCAAGTTTCCCTAGGGGAAGGCGTCGCGGGAATCAGACGTGGCTGTCCTCTCCCGTAAAGAATGGTCGGGTCAGCCAATGGGGCTGGAATCTTTATCCAGACTCGGATCCTAGTTTAGGAGGAGCGTAAGGGATCACTCTCCCCAAGGAGGTTCTCCCTTCATTTCCCTCATGAGCAATTTAAAGACCTGCTCAGGTCCACTCTTGATTAGTGTGTCGTCGCTTCTTGAAATAGAGCGACGATCTAACCAGTCGTGACAAGCTGGTTCATTTGGGCCAAGGCAAAATGCCTAATTGCAATACGAAACCCGAGCAAAACTTCCGGTTAAGAGCGACGGTTGGAGACGGGAATGACACCACCATATACAGCAGGTTGTACTTGCTAGGCCACTGTCGGAATAAACTCGGGGTCAAGGGTAAGATGGTGTTTTAATTCCCGATGAAGAAACACTCAAGCCAACTTGAGGTTTGGAAGGAGGAGGAGGAGGATAGGTATTTCATTGCTCAATCAAATAATTTCCGCTAGTTTCAGAACATCACTCTCGTTTGACAAAACCAAATTGTGTGCTGGCAAGAAATGCTGAAATGCCAAAACCTCCGAAGCGCCCTCGGGTTTATCCGACAGTTTCGCTTTCCATTCTGGTTGCCATTGCTCCTTTAACCTCATGTGCTATTAAAGGCGAAATTCTCACCAGCTGATCTAACAGAACAATTCGACTCCTCGTAACCTCTGTCTCCAAACTCAGATCCTTACTGTTTGAGTATCAAGTATAAGACCCCAAAAAAACATCCAGAACGAGTTAGCATTCTTATGCAAAAGCTCTGTTTCGAAAATCTACAAATCTTTTCTAGCTGAGACAGTAGTGGTGGATTAAAAAAACAGAAGAATCATCTGCATTGTGCCCAGCAAAATTTTGCGGTTCCTCGGTCCTTATTTGGTAATGTTGAATAGATCCAAATGAACATTTAAAACACAAGTCAACGATAAAGAACCCGAACTGCCTTTGTCAAGATAACAGCACAAAACATGGTTTGCCATGAGGACTTGAGAATGACCACGAGATGAAAATCTTTAGCTGAGGAAAGTCCGACATCGAAAGAGAGGACATAATTGATCTCAATTCTCAAATGCACAGCAAGCATCATCAAAACAAGCCCAAGCCCAAAAGTTTCAGCTTCCCAGTTAAACATCTTTGGAGAAATGTTTGTGAGCTCCAACAATAGAGCTTGACCTACTAGATGGAACCTTCGAAATAGTAATATATATATCGGATATTTAAAATTTACAAAAGATAACATAAACAAGTTTTTTTTTTTTTTTTTGGTACTCAATGATTTTAAATTTGATTTGGTGAAAAGTTGAATTAAAGCATAAAGTAATCAACTAGCATCCCCAAGATTTTTCATTGGATCAAATCAATGATCAGTGCAGTATCTGCAATGTACATAAGGATTACCTCATCTACTGACAAGTCAAAATACAGAGCCATCGCCATGTTTCAAAACTTTGTTCCAGTAAAGAGATAAACATTAAAGTGGCATGAATTTAATTGCAAAAAGCAGGCATAATATGATAAGCAAACTGGCAACCAGATTCAACATTTCAAGTCCCTAGATGCATTTACGCTTACCAGGCAGCACTACTGAAGAACCAAGGATCTGTTGCACTTCCTGTGCTATTTGAAACTGTGACACAGAATTGACAAGCTCGTCAATTTCTTTTGCATTGAAGGCAGAAGCTAGCTTATATGCCTCTAAACGCTTCAAAAAACCCAAGACCTCCAAAGGATGCTCAGGTGAGGGAAAAGATTTCAGCTTCCCTTTCCATTCAACAGCCAGTTTCATCGCAGCTTCCCTCTGCTGAGGCTTAATCTCTGATGAAGACCGTATCAAATTCTCCAACAGGAAGATACAACTCCTCCTAATCACCCCAATATCTACTGACCCATCTCTGTTCCCTGAATCCTGGGGGTAAAACCCTTCCATGGCATCTAACACCAACTTTGCAGCTTTAGCTGATGTTCGAATAATCTCCAGCACCTTAATGCACACTCCATTGAGCTCCTGAAAATGTTGATATACGAACATCTGCATTTTCTTTCCATCAAAAGCATTTGTGGATTGAGAATTTAAACATGAAGCAGCAACAGGTCCATATGGGTTATTCACATTTTGCGCCATTACCCCAGAATGGCCAGGAGTCCTCTCCCTCAACTCCATTTCCCTGGAGCGCTTCTCGGGCGACTTTTCAATCGAATCAAGCCTTTGCCGCTCCAATTCTAGCCCCATACATCGCGCACCCCATTCTTCATTTTGCATCTCAAATATCCGAGAGCGTTCTCTGATTGACACGTCGAGCATAATAAGGTACTGTGCCCTAAGTTGAAGATCTGTTGAGCACTCTCCGATTCTCCACTGAATGGAATTTAACTGGCTTGTTCTAGACTCAAGCTCCTGAGAACATTCTGTGATGGATTTTTGCTTCAGATCACACTGCTTCTTTTTGGACTCGAACTCTTGCTCTTTTGATGCAAGTTCCAGATTACGGTCTTCAATGGATGCTCGGACAGCATCAAGTTCCCTGCTTTTCAACTCAAGGCATTCAAAAACCTCTTCTAATATTGCCTGGACTGACCCGACTATCTTCTCCTTTAACTCCACCTCCTGTTGCAGCGCCTCCACCTTTTCCTTCTTAGCACCATAACCCGTCCGACATTCCTCAGTCGCCCGCACCAGAGACTGCAGCTCTTCCTCTTTGCTCCTGATCAGCGAGTCACACTCCATAAGCGCGTCTCGCTTTAGAGCCAGTTCCCTCTCCACCTCCCTGCGCTCATCCCTCCACCCCTCGAGCCGCGACTCCACCGACCTCAGCTCCGCCTCCTTCCTCCGGACCTCCTCCTCCCTCTCCTCGACCCTCCGCCGCGCCGACCGCAGCGCGTCCCGGGAGGACGCCACGTCGCGGGCGCGCTCCGCGAGCGACCTCTGGATGGCGTCGAAGCGCTCCTCCAGCTCCTTCCACCGGAGCGAGAACAGGTGAAGCGAGGACGCCTGGGACTGCGCCTGCTCGTACGCCTTGAAGAGGGTCTGCTTTTGCAGCCCCGTCCGCTCCATCTCGCCGGAGAACTCCTCCATGGACGAAGCGCTGGCGCCGGAACCCACGCCCTCCTCCCAGAAGAAGAAAAACCCACCTGCAGACTTCGAGTTTACGAAGGAATGCGGACGAACCTGGGCATTTGGCGCGCAAGCTAAGCCGGCATCGCCACAGAGAGAGATGGTGGGTGTTTCTTCTTGGTGGCGAAGGAATAGAAAAAATAAAGGGAATGCGAGACGGTGCTGAGTCGAGTCAGCCGAGTCGAGTGAGCGAGCGAGTTGGAAACGATTTTCAGGCGATACTTTTACGGTTCTGCCCTTTTTTTTTGTTTTTTGTTTTTTTCTGTTTTCTTATTTTCGTTTTCTTCTTCATCGGATTTCGTTGCAACAAACGCAGGGCGTAGAGATTATATTCCTTCCTTCTTACACGATATCATGAGACGATCCCCGACTAGAACTGAGCTTCGAACATGCACATAATTCACCGCACGTCAAACCCACAATGCATGATCCCATCATTTGGATAGTAAATTGCCTGATAAAGCGTTTCCAAGAGGAGGGAGTTTTACCCGCTGAGGGCCTCCCGTGATTTTCGGGTGGACAACCATGATGTGTTTCTTATTTTAACGTGTCAGTACTTGCACATCCCGTAACTCCTCATTGGCACATTGTCTTTTTTAGCCCTGTATTCAGCTCCATCCTCTCATTATTTTTACATTTGAGGAAGACTGAAATTCACAATAGATTTCACAGGAAGCAATATAACGCCATACTTGATATCATGACTAATATAGTTCAAAACATTAAAAATTGGGTCAAGTTCTTCAACGATTTAAGCAAAATAAACACAAGTTTGGAAATCATATAAGATTTTTCTTGCAATGCCAGGTGCATGAGCCAGCCACACAAACAGCTCCGGCCTACTTCCAGCAGCGAACACCTTGGTCCAAAAGAGGATTGCATGGGACCTCCTTGATCGTTCGTGTTGTTGGGATTGCACAGAGATTGCCGGGTCCGTTTCTCCAATCGGAGCAGTTGGCAATGGACTCCGGCGAGAGAAGCAGGTACGCTAGCTGGCGTGCTGAAATAAGGCAATCGAAAACCGCACAAGGTTCAGGGGATTGCAAATATAAAACAAGGCCTGCTCACATGCGGATGTTTTTACATGATTTTCTACAGGGTCTATGATCTCAAAGTTCGCAGAGCTTGAGAAAACAACCTGCCTTGGAAAAGAGGATGATCTACAATACAACATCAGAACATGCTACAAGCAAGCAGATAGACTTAAAAGCGAAGGTTGGGTCCAGTCAATGGGTTCAAAATCCCCTGCTCCCATTCAACCCAGCAATAGCACCACAACGGAAAACAGTAAAACTGCTGTTAGGCTATCTGAGCTCGAATGTCCCACTTGCAGAATGATTTAATGTACATCTTATATTGCCATGGCCAAGCAACATATCGAGATTATGCACAGCATCCTCAGGTCATACGAGAAAGCAACAGGATAAAAGGGAACGATGAATCTATGATAGCAATACATGTATACTTTTCATGGAGCAAGGTCTCTTTATATTAAACCTTTTTTCCCACTAAACTTAAATTCTAAATCTGCATGGCAAATTGAGTTCAAACATCTTAGAGATCTTCAACTATGCGACAAACCGTGCAACTTAGCACAGAGCATCAGGTTCGATTACAGGCCATCCCCTATGCAGCAAATATGTGGATGCACGACATATATATTGCACTCGACAAACAAATAGATTGGTCAATATAAACCACCAGCAAAGAGCAACATGATATGATCTCAATGACAAAGGTCCATATCTGCGAAGGTTTTGGGTTGTCATCATCTTGTAAGTAAGCACATGCCAAAAGCGTAGCATCATTATCTCTCTCCAGAATCCAAACATGGAAAAAGTTACAATTTAGAGAGTCCGAAAACGGAAAGAACTGATACTCAGAAAACTTACCTGTAATCTCATGGACAAGACCAAGGGTCTGGCCCAACAGAGGAGCCTCATTCTTCTGAGAAACATACTCCGCTAGTTTTAGAGCCTCACTGTCATTTAACAAAGAAACCAAATTGTATGCTGCCAAGAAATGGTGAAATGCTAAAGCCTCCAAACCACTCACGGGTTTATCTGACAGCTTCGCTTTCCATCCTATCGCTAGCTCCTTTGCTCCTTCTTGAACCTCATGTGTTATTACAGGCGAAATTCTCACCAGCTGCTCTAACAGAACAATTTGACTCCTCAAAACCTCCGTCTCCAAAATCATATCCTTACCGTTTGAGCATTGAGCAAAAGCCCCCGCAAAAACATCCAGAACAAGTTTTGCTGGGTCGGATGAGTTTTGCAGTTTATGTGAGATTTGTTCACATATCATAGCATTCTCATTCAAAAGCTCGGTTTGAAAAAGCTGCAAATCTTTTTTAGCTGAGACAGTTGGTAGTGGTGGATTAACAACAGAAAAATCATCTGCATTGTGCACAGCAAAATTTTCTGGCTCCTCGGTCTTTATTTGCCACTGTTGAATAGATCCAGAAAAACCTACCAAACACAAGTCAACAATTAAGAATCCGAACTACCTTTATCAAGATGACAGCACGAAACATGGTTTGCCATGAGGACTTCAGAATGACCACGAGATGAAAATCTTAAGCTAAGGAAAAACCAACATCAAAAGAGAGGACATAATTGATCTCAATTCTCAACTGCACAGCAAGCATCATCAAAGCAAGCCAAAAAGTTTCAGCTCCCTAGTTAAACATCTTCGATGAAATGTTTGTGAGCTCCAACTGTGGAGCTTGACCTCCTGGATAGAACCTTGGAAAAAGCAATATATATCCTGATCATAATGTCTGAACACATATAGATGGATTTGGCATTTCAATCTAAAAGAAAGAAAAGAAGGGGTTAAAGAGGCAGCTTAATGGATCCATTTAGTCAACTTTGGAATATAATCCAAACGAGACCAGCTTAGTTTGATCAAACTATACATAACACCCCACAAGTTATCGGATATATAAATATTTTCGTGCTCTTTAGTCAAAAGGGTGAATATTTTATTTTTTTGGTCATAAAAGGGTGAATGATTTCAAAGATGAAATTTAATTATGAAATTTAGAAGGGAAGGGAATTTGTATGGATATGCGGAATGGATATTTAAAATTTTAAAAATATAACAAAAACAAGTCTACAGTCAATGATTTTAAATTTGATTTGGTGAAAAGTTGAACCTAAAGCAGAAAGTAGTTATTAGCATCCCCAAGAGTTTTCATTGGACCAAATCAATAATTGGTGCAGTATCTGCAATATATATGAGGAGAAAAACATGGGATTACCTTATCTCTCACAAGTCGACATACAAAGCCATGGCCATGTTTCAAAACTTTATTTGCATAAAGAGACAAACATTAAAGCGGCATGAATATAATTGCAAAAAGCAGGCATAATATGATAGAGAAACTGGCAACCAGATTCAACATTTCAAGTCAATAGCTGCATCTACACTTACCAGGCGGTGCTGCTAAAGAACGAAGGACCTGCTGCAATTCCTGTGCTATTTCAGATTGTGAGACAGAATTGACAAGATCGTGAATTTCATTTGCATTGAAGGCAGGAGCTAGATTATATGCCTCTAAAAGCTTCAAAAAACCCAAGATCTCCAAATGATGTTCTGGTGATGGTGAAAGTTTCAGCTTCCCTTTCCATTCAACAGCCAATTTCATTGCAGCTTCCCTCTCCTGAGGCTTAATCTCTGCTGAAGACTGTATTAAATTCTCCAACAAGAAGATACAACTCCTTCTAATCACCCCAATGTCTAGTAACCCATCTCTATTCCCTGAATCTGGGGGGTAAAATTCTTCCATGGCATTTAACACCAACTTTGCAGCATCATCAGATGTTTGAATAACTTCCAGCACCTCATGGCACAATGTATTGTGCTTTTGAAAATGGCGATATAGGAACATCTGCAGATTCTTTCCATCAAAAGCAATTGTGGGTTGAGAATTTTCACATGAAGCTAGAAAAGGTTTATCTATTAAAGGGCGATTCCAATTTTGAGCCATTACCCCAGAATGGACACTAGTCCTCCCTCTCAACTCCATTTCCTTAGAGCGCTTCTTGAGTGACTTTTTAATTGAATCAAGCCGTTGCTGCCCCAATTCTAGCTTTATACGTTGCACGTTACGCTCTTTCTTTTTCATTTCTAGTACCTGAGAGTGTTCTCCAATTGACACATCAAGCTTATGAAGTTGCTTTTCTTTAAGTTCAAGATCTGCGAAGCATTTGCTGCATCTCTTCTGAATGGAACGCAACTGCCTTGTTTTAGATTCAAGCTCTTGAGAGCATTCTGTGATGGATTTTTGCATCAAATCACATTGTTTCTTTTTGGATTCGAGGGCCTCGGTGCATTCAAGAGTTGAGCTCTGAATGAAAGCAAACTCTTGCTCTTTTAAAAAGAGTTGCTCTGCACACTGTGTAATATCAATTTGGATGGATTCCAGCTGTCTCTTTTTAGATGCAAGTTCAAGATTTCGGTCTTCAATAGATGCTTGGACAGCATTGAGTTCCCCACTTCTCAACTCAAGAGCTTTGGCAACCTCTTCTAGTTTTTCCTGGACCAAAACAAGATTTTCCTTCGTTGACTCAATTTCCTCTTTGCACTGCTTCTCGCCCTTCATCATATTTTCCAGTTCACTTTCTTTGGATTTGAACTCTTTGAAAAGTTTATCAATAGCTGTTTCAATGGACCCAAGTGCCACCGATCGCTCATTAATCAACCTGTTGATCTCCTCAAACTCCTCTTTTTGGGATTTGAGCTCCTCTTTGTGCACCTCGATCAATATATTGATGGAATGGAGTTGACTCTCTTTAGATTCAAGCTCGTTGGAACGCTCTTCGGTGGATTGATGAATTTCCCTGAATTCCTCCTCCTTCACTTTGAGTTCAACTTGACAATCCTTTATCTTATCTTCGAGCAATTGCACTTCTCTGGCTTTCATGGCGACCTTCTCATCGCACTCTTTCATCGTGTGCTCCATAACTCTCAGCCTCTTCTCACTCTCTTCAAGAGCCTTCAAACTGTGGTCAAGCTGACTATGCACCACGCTCAATTCCTCCCTTTTAATTTCCACCGCCCTAGAGCACTCGTCAAGATAACGCTTCACCGAACCCAACTCTTCTGTTTTGGCATTGAGTTCCTGAGCATTTTCCTCGAGCAAACTCTGCAACGACCCAATTTTCTTCTCTTTCAATTCCAATTCCCGTCGTATCACCTCCACCTCCTCCTTCTTCAAATCATAATCCCTGCGACATTCCTCAGTCACCTCCACCAGAGTGCGCAGCTCCTTCTGCTTGTCCCTGATCAGTGAGTTACACTCGCCAAGTGCATCTTGCTTCAGAATCAATTCACTCTCCTTCTTCCTATGTTCATCCCTGCATTCTTGAAGCTGCATCTCCACTGACGTCAGGTCCATCTTCTTCCTCTGGACCTCCTCCTCGCACTCCTCGACCCTCGGCCACGCCAACCGCAGCCCCTCCTCCCGCGAGGCGACGTCCCGGGCTCGCTCCGCGAGCAATCTCTCGCCCTCGCGGAGCTCTTCGGCGCGGCTTTCGAGCGACCTTTGGATGCCATCGAAGTGCTCCTCCAGTTCCTTCCACCGGAGCGTGAACAAGAGGATGGAGGACGCCTGCGACTCCACTTGCTCGTACGCTTTGAAAAGAATGTCCTTCTGCAACTTGGCCCGCTCCATCTCGGCGGAGAATTTCTCCATCAAAGCACCAACGCCAGAAACCACACCCCAAAAGGAATAAACCCACCTCTAGACTAAGAGTTTACGGAGGAGGGTAACGTAAACCTGGCAATGGGTGCAAGAGCTAAGCCGACGTCGAGGAAAAGCAGATTCTGATGGAGAGAGAGAGAGGGGTTTTCTCTTGTTAGCGAAGAAAGAGAAATGGAGGGAGCAGGAAATGGGGCTGAGTCAAGCGAGTGCGTTTGAGAGCTGGTGTTCGAGAAGGAGGAGAAGGAGAACGACGATCATTCGGACGTGAACGGGGAGATGGTTTTGGAGGTGGAATTGCTCGCGTCACCTGACAGTCTTATTTATATGGGTAAAGGCAGGACCTTTCCGAGCCTGCCTGTCACGTGAGGAGAGACGAGTGCGTTTGCTTGTCAAGACCATTCTCTTTGGATTTTTGGCTTTTCGGGTGTAACACTTGGAACTTGTGGCCTTGTTCGGACCGCATGGCGCAAGCGCATAGCACGGTCGCTGTTTCAGGTGGCCTTGCTGCTGTTATGCTATAGACCAAGGAAGATCGGACTTTGTCGGACTGTCACGTGAGGAGAGAGAAAGGCAAGCATGTAATCAGAAATGATGAATATGGTAAGGTAAATCCGCTTATCGCATAAAGGGAAAATGACACAAATTACAACTGTGATGCGATAGACAAAGGAACCTCGAGGCTTTGTTGGACTGTCACTCGAGGGGAGAAAAAGGAATGCTTGTAGTGAAAAAAGATGGACATGGTTAGGTGTGAGTATGCTTATTGCATAAAAGGAAAATGATACCGTCGCTTCATAAAGGGCTTGCTACTATTATGCGATAGGCCAAGGAAGCCAAGGCTTTCTCGGACTGTCACATAAGAAGAGAGAAAGACTTGCACATAATGAGGAACGATGAATATGGTAAGATGAATCCGCTAATAACACAAATTATTCATGATGGGTTTTGCCATTGTTATGCAACAGACCAAGGAAGCCCAAGCTTTGTTGAATCGTCACGTTGAGGAAAGAGAAAGGAGTTCATGTAATTAAAAACGATGGATATGGTAAGGTGAATCCACTTATCGCATAAATAGAAAATGACTCAAATGATTCATAATGGATTTGCCACTGTTGCGACAGACCAAGGAGGCCCAACCTTTATCAAAATGTCATGTGAGGAGAGAGAAAGGCATTCATATAACGAGGAATGATGGACATGATAAAGTCAATCCACTTATCACATAAAGGGAAAATGACAAGAATGGATCATAATATCATCTCTAAATTTTTAATTTTTTCAATGCAATCTCTGGACTTTAATCCATTGTGCTATATTGCTCATCAACTTTAATTTGTTCAATATGGTCTTTGACCATTTGCTAATATTTAATTTAATTTTTGAATTATATAAAAATGTTTAATGTAGTTCTTCTTTTAATTCATGTTCTCGAATAATATTGAATATTTTAATATAATATTGGTACAAGATTAAACGTGTATCAAAAGTTAACAGATAACATTGAACATGTATCAAAAGTTCATAAATTACATTAAATAAATTAAAATTTTAGTAATGATATTGTACATTGAATCAAAGTTCTTAGATCATTTGTATAATTATTTTACGCATAAAATAGGTGACGTGGATATTTTCTCTCACCCAATGGATGGAAATGAATCAATGTGGGAAATTGGGGTTCGACGGAAATTTCGCCCCAATTTGAGAATTTTTGGGCGAAGCTTCTACTTTCATTTTGATGTAAATCTCCGGCCTTAGCTCATGTGTCACTGGAGATGGAAGGCAATTGGGTAGCATCATAAGTAGCTTTGGACTTCCAAAGATTCACGAGTCAAAGCATTAGTGTTCACATATTTCAATGATCTTTGGTGCAAAATATTGTTTTGAAAAGGTGCATTTAATAGCATTTTTATTTTGAAAAATAATTTATTTTTAGAAGTAATCTTTTATTTCTATTTCCTGAAACAATTTCTAAGTAAAAAACAATGTATTTAGTAACTACATAAAATTTCTATTTAAAAAAAAAAAAAAAAAGAATATGAATGCATTTGGTACAGCCTACAAACATAAAATTTCTTTTAATTTTTTTAATATTTTTTTTATTTTTCTTTTTCCTCTCTTATTCTTCTTGCTCCTTCTCAAGTCAATGGCGGGCGATCGATGGCAACGGCCGGTGATCGTGAACAGTGGGGAGCAACAAGCGGCAAGGACAAAGAAGAAAAGAAAAAAAGAAAAGAAAGAAAATGACTTACTTTTAGAAATTGTTCCTAAAAATAAGAAGTTACTTTTTTTACTATTTATTTATGTTCCAAATTTATTCCCCAACTACTTTTTTATTCTAGGAAATAGAAAAATTAATTGATGTTACCAAACAGATTTCTATTCTTTTTTTGTTTCGAAGAGCAAAATAACAGAGAAATTAAAGTGTTACCATGTATACTCAAAATAACTCAAAAATTAAGACAAACCGCCATTGCTTTGGCTTTGGGGCTTTTAAAGAAAGCAACTTCAGGGGCTAATGAATATTTTTTTCTCCTATTACCCTCGTTAAACTATCTAAATCCCATTTTTACCCTAATTAGTAGAGCAAAGATCTCCATCTTCACTCAAGCGAGAACTTCGCCAGAGGTGATTCTCCATATCAAACCAGCATCGTGCGGCCCAAGCGACGACTCCCGTAGGAGTGGCGACTTGCCTAGGGCTGCACGGCCCCGATGAGCAAGCTGCGCCACCAAGACTACCGACATGAGGGCATCAAATCGAGGGCTCAAGCGAAACTCAGCATGCCTGAAATGTGTCGCCAATTATTCGACGTCCCCAGCATCCCCTTGCTTGGGGTTGTGCGACCCTTACAACCTGTTGGCTTGAATATCCTAGTAGTCTAACGCATATCATGAAGGACAAAGGTTTTTTAGAGAAAGCCTCTTGATAGGTGCGTTGTCGCGTCTAGAGATTATACCATTTATATATGGATCAGGCCAGAATGCTGAACCGCGATATGAAAAGTTAGCGCCGATGAAAAGCATGGAGAGAGAATCCAGCAAGAAAGATCCGTAGGGAGGTGAACGACGTCCTCATGTACGATCGGTCGTCCACGGTAGGCCAATGGCAGAAGAAACTCGGGATGAATGGTACGATGACATTCAAATTCGAACGCCAGAAGAACAGCCAACATGGGACTTGTGAATGCCTTCTTTCTCTTTTCATAATGTTTTGTCTTAGATTTCTCTATTCTCTTTGCGCAAACACCGCACAGTAATCTTGTTAAAGAGCAAAGGCTGTCAAAAGAGCACATTGGATACGGTCTCAAAGTTTAGCAGATCGATAGGCTGTCAAATGATTCCCTTCGTTTTATGCATAATCAGTACCTTGAAAATTGAATTATTCCAAACAAATAATTCTTAACAAATGCCCTTGCAGCGCTCTTTAACAATACCCATACGCATATCTAAAACCTAAGTGTAAAGCTTTATAATCTACAAATCATGGCAAAACAATTTTTAGTGCATTGAGTCAGTACATAGAATAAAGGAAGCCATCAACATGATGCACCATAAACTTATGTCAGCCACAGATCAAAGTTGCAGATATAGAATTACTATATCGGGATATGTATTTTGGGTACTAATACATTCAATCTACAGACTGGATTTTATCAATGAAGTACTTCCACCCTCCATGACTCCATATGTATGTTTACATAAGAGATCCATTTTCACTTTGGTTGGGCCATGAAAAAGTAACAAATTACTGTTGCGGTTAGATATCTGTATGAGAACAATAAAAAAGATATTTCCCTGTCCCTTAAAATCGAAAGCAATACATAAGTCGAGAGATCCGCCTGGCAGAATACGAGTTACAATGTACAATTTGCGTAAAGTCCTAATAGACAGTTAAAAATTTTTATCACACTACAGGAATGGGAGTCTCCAGGATACGTACCCTGCAACTTGCAACCAACAAATGTTCTCATTATGTGACTAGTCTCTCAAGAATCAGCTTGGACTAACATGACTTCAGGTTCAGGAAGCCCTTCATATCTTCCCTTCATATCCACAAATCGCTTACTACGTTCAACGTCACCAAAAAGCAAAGGTCAGGGAAGAGAGCTTGATCTCAATCACTCTGTCCTGAACTATTCATCAGGCCTTTATGCGAACAACAAACGAGCCTGTTTATTCATATGAAGAGTAGAACGGGTGAGCATTAGATCGAGTGATAGCAGATCCCATGCAGGAAAAGTAGCTTAGCACCTCATATAACAAATCTGAATAAAATGACAAACAACAAACTGCAAAAGTTGAAAGATGGACAATAGAAAGCAATAAAAATATGATCCTAGTATATGTAGGATTAAAAGAAATGTCCGGGTAGAGTACAAAATGCAAGAAACATCCTTTCTTAGCTCTGCTATTGACAAATTCAGGGACAGCATCTCATGGTCCTTATTACCAGAAAATGCGATTGTTATCACTGCAGAACCAACCTTCAATAAATTCAAGTTTGATTCAACATTTTCCTGACTAAAAGTCTGAAGGTACTTCCAATAGAATGTCACGACTAGTCTCAACTTTCATTCATCAATTTAAATTTTATTTTTTTGACATAGACTTGAGTCAATCAAAACTAAAATATATGGGATCTAGGTGGCTATCATCTAACTGCATGCATCATCTTTCACCTAGAAAGAAAATCCAAAGGCCTGCACATAAAACAAATGTTGAAAATAATTGCACTTGAAAGCCAACAACTTCCACATCATATGAGGCCACTGATCCAGAACAGAAGTGTTTACACAGATGATGGATGCATCTGACCACAAAGCGAAGAAAATTCATACATCAAAAGCTTTCTAATTTGTGTTTTTGGGTTTCCATGGGTGTTATCAGAAACTCCCAGATAAAGTCATTGCATGTTACCAATGTGTTGTATTGAGTGATAAAAGTTTTTACAGGAGATAAATATCGGTATTTCTAAGCACCAAATTATCTCCAGGAAATTCTCATGGAAGCAAGTCCTAAAAGAACATCATTTATACTGTGGCACAGTGAGGAAGAGCTCAGAGAAAACTGGGAAGAAGAACTAAACAAACTTTTTGCTATGTCTTGCTTACAGATACCACAGGGAAAGAGAAAAGGTTCAGCCATTAGTAGGTTGCTAGGAGAGCATTTACTGCAAATTGGTATACTGGAAAATGAAATTTAGTAACAAGAACCAGATATACAGAATGAACACTATATGGCGACACAAATGCAAAGGTTAGGAAGCTATTTAATTGTGGTCCTAAAAACATGTCCGACGGATTCATGTATCTACAAGGATCCCACCAGAGTTTCTATATAAGCATCTCGTCAAACAAGTCCACGTAGAGATCATAATCCATATTCCCAAAAAGGTCCAAGTAAACATCAGAGTTTTAACATTAGCGCATGGAAGTTTCAAGAAGCCCAGTAGAATGACATATAGACTAGAAGAGTAGCGGAGAAAACGCGAAAAACAACAAAACGATGATGCTAGCAGTTAGAATTCAAGTCCCACCATTGGCTCAACTTCACCTTAGTTACCAAAATCAACAACCAACTTTGAGCAGTTATTCAAAGTCAAGACAATGGTTCAACGGAGTTGAAACTGACTCTAAAGGAAGCTGAGAAGGGATCACGGGGTTTATGTATTTGGCCCACAGACAAGAAATACATAGACTGAAAAGGCCAACAAAAAGAGACAAAGAAAGGCACCAAACATGTACCTTACTGATAGTATGTTAAATGAACGTTAGATAAAGTCGATTACTTACACGCAGGGAGACTGGAAATATCTGCTGAAACAGCACAAGGAATCCCCAAGTTTGAAAGAGCCCCTCTTATGATTCCACAGGGGAAATAGAGATGCATGCTCATTGCTTCTGTTGCCTTGTTGTCGCCCTCTTGACCCGTTTCAAGTGATGGGTCAATGGACATGCGAGAAAGCCAGCGGAAACGATTATCTTGCAGCACAAATGTACCCTACAAGACAAACATGATAAAGCCATTGATATTCAACAAACAATAGCATCCATGAGACACAGTGCACTTAAGGGATCCGAAAAGTTCCCATACTCTATGATTGGTCTTCAAATTGTCAATCTGTTTCTTGAAAACCTCCGACCAAAAGTCCTTGCATATGAACTTGATTGCTTCCAAATGATCACTAAAACGAGGCCGCTCCATGGTGTACCTATTTACAGAAGCACAACCGCATAACCCACATTTCCAGCAATAAATGCAAGCACTCAGCACATGGTGAGAGATCAGCTCTCCAATCCACACTACCAATACAAGCTCCAAGCAGAAAAAACAAAAAAAAAAATACTAACTCAGAACCACCGCCTCTTCTCTTTCTGCCAATCTATCAATAACAACACTCAATCCTCACTCAAGTGCCCCAGATCTAATGCCTAAAATTGCGGAATCACACGATCGATCCAGCATCCAGGCACTGAACCAGGTACCCATAAAATTCCACCCTCGACCCTCGATCTCGCCAGAGAACCTCAACACATCATCAGCTCGAGCACACAGAACCCAGATGGAAACACGAATCAGCACACCGACCCATCACCCATCAAAACATCAACGCAGTCGTGGCAGTAACTACGAAGAACGGGACAGAAGGGATTTCGAAAATCGGGATCGAGATCGAATTCGAGGGCACCCAGTAGGATCAACCGGCGGGGGGAAAGAAGAAGAGGGGGAAAGGAACCGATCAAGGCCGCACCTTTCGGAGAGCTGATGGCCGACCTGGTAGCCGATGGCCTCGATCCGGCGAGCGGCGAGCTCGGGCTTGTCGGCGTAGAAGCGATTGCAGTAGGAGGACACCATTTCGGTCAGTAGGCTGTCTACGCAGCTCTCAGAAACCTCCCGCCCCATTCTCTCTCTCTCTCTCTCTCTCTCTCTCTCGCTGCGCGCTTTGGGAAGACGAAGAAGAGCCGGAGACGATGAGCATGGATTTATAAATTGTTATCTTTATCTATTAACATATTTACCAACGTAAAATTTATTGTTCAAAAGCTAAACCCTATTTCACCGTTCGACCCAAAAAAAAAAAAAAAAAAAGGAAGAAAAAGAAACCTTACTTCACTGATTCAATGGAGGCTTCGATCGATTTTAATTCGATTTTGGTTCATTCGATCCCTGTCGAGGAAACCTCATTTCAATAGAGAGACACGCTCTTGCTATATTTTGATAAGGTAACTTCAATATAAGCATGATCCGGGGTTATGACTCATGATTTTTTAAGTCAAACTCATGGCCGGGTCACTACATAATTTAAGAGCATGGCCCAATTAGATGTGGATCGAAGTCGATCTAAAAATACGCTCATTTGAGTTCATAAGGATTATTGAGGGAGAGAGACGCTAGAAATATCAAAAGTTGTGTATAACACTCACTTTAATACCCAAAAAAAAAATTTAGTTTACTTTAATGCCACTTTTTAAAAACAAATGATCATTTAAATGTTAATTCAGATATGGGTCATCAAAAATCCAATGTGGTAATATTTTATTAATTTTTCAATCCTATATGGCTTGTCGATGTGCTCAATTAGCGTATGATCCCTTAACGAAAAGTTATAAATAGTGATTGTCTAAATACAAATTTTGTTTAAAGCGATTACTTCAATACCGATCGTTGTGAAAAAGTGATCACCTTAATGCTAAGCACGCCACATGGAAATGCCACTTTAATTGGGTTTTTTTAAATAATGTGGCAAGTCATATAAAATTTTTAATTATAAAAGCCACATATTATTTTTGGTTGAAATTTTTTGTTGTTGGTACTTAAAGTGATATGATAAAAACTTTGAATACTAAAACGAGCGTTGTGCACAATTTCTAACACTTACAAAATTTTTTTGCTGGGTTATTAGTCAAAAAAATAGAAAAGCATGAAAAAAAGAAGAAGACAGAACTGGATATCGAAGAAGAGAGGGGAGAGGACGAAGAGCACCGCCATTGGTGGTGTCACCCGACGACCGGTCTCGCCGACGGCATCCCCAACAACGGTGACGATCTTGGAAGGAAGCAACAATCTTCATCTCTCCTTTGCACGATGGACAAGAGTAGTCACACCCTCCTCCTTTTGTCACACCTCAAGAGGTGCAGCCATCGCCACTGCTCAACAGCGATGTCCCTAGAGAAGTTTATTGCAGCTTCTCTCTTCGATTCGTGCAATTCATCACCCCGACTCCTTCGTCGAGAAAAAGAACAATCCTCCTGATAGCCTCCAACGAGTTTGCCTCCAATTGCCTTTGAATTCACCGGGAAGCTTCGATTCGGAGACCAGCCCATGTCCGTCCCCACTTCCCGCCCTCTCGGCATCACGGATTGTCCTCCATTGTCGCGGTTTTGGAGGTTGTCCAGGGGTAGTTAGATTGTCCTTCCTCATCTTCGGATTTGGTAAAGTTCAAGCCTTAAGAGGACGTGGTTTTAATTTTTTAAAGAATTTTTTTAGTTCTTTTGTGCGAGTCAATTTGAGGACAAGAAAGGATTTTCATTTGATTTTACTTTCTCCATTTTTTGGGTGGATTATATGAGTGGGCTTGGGATGAATTTGGGTTGGGTTGGGCAAACAAATAGGTCAATCATGCTGTGTGAATTATGGTTGGGCTTGGTAGTTCGAATTTGAATCTAAATAAGATAACAAAATATCTTATCTAGTGATTAGCAACGGACAGGATAAACTCTAAGATGTATCCCGATAAAATACCAAATAGAAAGTCAACTCTCAATGGTGGGATAAGCTTGAATTAGATTTTAAAAAGAAAAAAGAAAAAAAGAAAACTTAATAATTACCTTCCAACAATGGAGTTACGCATTCGGCTTCACCAGCCACCATGCAAAGACCACCTCCACAACAATCGATTGTTGTTGCCTCCGGCGGCCAGTGACCACCACCAATTGTCATTGGCAGCCAGCCTATCTTGTTTTGACAATAGAGGGTGAAAATGAGAAGTTATATATGACGTAGCTATCACCATCGAAGAACTTGAATACCCTCATGAGTGCGCTATCTTTTGAGGTTGTTGTCCACAACTGAGGCATGTTTGCCCATAAAACATGACAAAGATAACATCATCTCCATTGGCTCCCACGGCGGAAATAGATTTGTCGCCATAGACTATGACAATGAATTGTCACCACCATTGGTTATCTATGACAATAATATGGAGTACATCGTCATCGATGCAACAAAGGTGACTTTTGTCTCCGACAAGGAATAACCACATCGTAATTGCATTATCTCTGGACCCAACTTGCCAAAATGATCTCATACCAAGTCTCCAAACCCATCCATTAAAACCCAATATAAGATATTCTACATGCAAGTAAATTACAAATTAATAATCAAGAACTTTCAATATTGTTGGTGCCCCTCACTACCCCTGATCGGCTCCAACATCAAGTGGCATATGAGTTTCATGTGCGGCGTCCACCACACAATCGCCATCCTTCACCTCTGCATTGTCAGCTACTGCCTTGTCTACTAGATCTGTCGCACCCGCTGCCTCCCTCAGTCACTCCGTAACGCCCTCGGCAAGCCGAGGCTCGTCTTTGTCAACGTCTGAATTGCCTCCAAGTTTCCAACATAGTAAAGTTCAGCAAGGACTATGGCCTAGAGATGGAGATGGCGGTGGATCTGGCACAACTGGCGGCAAAAGAGACAAACTGGAGGGAGCTGAAGAGAACAGGTATGGCGACTTGAGGAGGAAGCTCAAGGAGTAAGATTTGGCTATTGCTGGAGATTGCATTGCAAATGAGATTTTCAAATATTTTTAATCCTATCTTGGATTGCACCAAACATATGATAGGATTTTTTACAATCTAGAGGACATTCAGAGGATCTCGAATCCTATCTTATCTTATTTCATTCAAATCTGAATTTGAATTTGAATGACCAAACACAATCTATATGGATGGATTTGGGCTGAATCCATTTATGACCTACCTAAAACCAATTTGACCCACCCATTTACCACCCACAACTATTCATATTGAGAGGTTGACCCGCTTTTACACTTCAACGAAGATATCGGACTCATTGATCTAGCTAGTGTGTATGTATCTTTGGATGTGAATTGTATTAGCAGTCTTGATATGTATATATTAATCCGAATATAATATGAACTTAGTAATGTGAAAAGAGTTTGTAAGTAAATGTCCATTCATTTCTTGAGCATGCATGATTCAAGTTGCTCAACATACATCAAACTTTATCAAGCACGATCCTTCAACTATTTTATCAAGCATCGGTCGGATCCAACGTTATGCCTTATTAAGGTTAATTCATTTTTCCTAGACCTTGAAAGGCTTTATTATCAAATGTATTAGTTGGCACTTGTGATATGATTTCTTTTGTAGTGTGTCTTAAGATTTCAAAGTCCTTAAACATATAAATTACCAAAAAGGTCATAAACCTATTGTTTAGATATTAATTATATTGTAAACCTTTTAATTTGGCCAATTAAATCTTGAAAATTTTTATGATTTGCCAATGTAGTCCTTCAGACCAATTTTTGGCTGGAAATCACTAACATAAACACCAGTCGTCCTAAGTAGCATAATCGGTGCTAACATTGACAAAATTTCAATTTTTTTTATTTTTTTATTTCTTTTTCATTATTGCTGGATATTGGGTGAGGTCATGCTAAATTGTCCATGTCAGATTTGGTTGTGCTAAGTAGGACAACCAACGTCCCCATTAACAACTTCTAGCTAAAATTGATCGAATAACTATATCGATAAATTGTCAAAAGATTTAAGACTAAATTGGTTAAATTAAAATGTTTGGGATTATATCATTCTTACGTGAGAACTTTTTGAGTAAATTTCCCAACATTATCTCTTTATTCTTTCTTATGCCAAACTCTAATTGATGCCCACAAATTCATAGGAGTTGAGTATTCATGAGATTATTAATTACTCGTGCAATTGCCGTTAAACGTGGAATAAATTTTTTAGTCAATATTTATCATTGCAATGTGTTATATGATACCCCAGAATGTCATGTGCCACACAAGAACTTTTATTAAATTGATTATTTTTTATCCAAACACACAAAAGCACAAACATAATCGTATCATATGAGAATGAAAATTTTATAGATTTAAAAATTAATTCTCACATGCATCTTCGTTTATCTTCCCTCTTCCAAGTATTAATATAGGCACCAAAAGAAATAAAATACAATGCATTAATCCTAGGAAGAAGGTCGGGTTGTTTAACACTTTCATACCACTCTTGCACCAAAAGTCAAGTTACAACGTTATGGATAGACAACCTCACCTACATCGCCGTTGCCCTCGAAACGAGAGGGACCATTGAAGCCCGATAATGGTTTAACCAAATTTCCCTCGATATTAAAGTACCACGTAGCAAATCGATGGGACCCACTCTTGTAATCCCCTGCTAATCCATACGATAGAACTACACTAGGGTTCGTTCGTTTTGCGGAAAATTGGCTATTTTCGGAAAATAGGCTATTTCCGGAAAATATTTTTCCAGAAGTCATTTTCCGGGAAAATGATAATATTTTTTGGTGTTCGGCTAAAATTTGAAAATGTTTCGGAAAATATTTTCCGGTGTTCAGTAAGAAAAATATTTTCTGCTCACCAGATTGATGAGCGCGAGCGTCAAGCTCAAGGCTCACCAGATCGACGAGCGTGAGTTTGAGATCGACAAGCTTGAGGTTTACATGGCCCGACAACTAGCCAAGAAAGAAGAAGATGGGAAACAAAAAAAAAAAAAAAAAAAAAGAAAAAAGAAAAAAAAGGAAATTAAAAATAATTTGAATTAAAAAAGAAAAATAAAAAAAAAATAATTTGAATAAAAAAAGAAAAGAAGAAGAAGAAATGGGAGGAGGAAGTGAGGATTTGTAGAGGTGTGAGATAGACAAATCAAGTAAGGAAAATGTTTTCCACTTTTCAAAAGTGGAAAACATTTTTCCCTATTTTAGAAGGCTTTTTTCCTTTGATGGAAAACATTTTCCTCAAGGAATTCATTTTCCGTGAAACGAATGCCAGAAAATCTGGAAAACGTTGTCTCGGATATTATTTTCCATGAAACGAACAGAGCCTAAGTAAAATTGCTACCCTTAGTCAAAATGCACGGGAGCTCCAAAGAGCAACGGTAGGGAATACATCCTACAAATTTGAAATAATTGAGGGGTGAACCAAAACTTAGTAAATGGGATTCTTAGTCTAGCATATAAGATAATCTTATCACTCAGCTTGGTACCAAAAAAATTACATGAGTTCATGATGAGTAGAATTTAATTATATATGACAATTGAATGAGTAAAAGCACTATCTTTCCTATCATGATACGTCGATGGAATTCATTGAACAATGTTAGATAGAATTATTCACACAAATGCAAGCAGATGACATATAATTTTATGATGCATAGATACCACATGGTAGCTCACCGATATGCACATATGAGGTTTTAACTCCTATTCATTTGGTTAGTATCCATCTCAACTCACGAGGCATCCCAAACACTCTCGAGACATCTTGACACATAGGGCATCGTGGCGTATTGAATCATAGATACCGCTTTGCCACGCCACATAGATCACATGTGTCTTTTACAACTAAAGAAAATGCCACCAAAAACCTTAAACTTTATTCAATGTGACAAATTTACCTTGAACTTTTTTTGTGACACAAAAATTTCCCAAACTTTGCTAACTGTGATACATTTACCCTAAAATTTTTTTCTTGACACAAAAAAATCTCAAACTTATACTCACATGACACATTTACGCTAGACTATAGGGCATTTTCGTGTTTTATTTTCTTTTGCCTTTTTTTTTCTTCTTTATTCCCTCTACCGACCATGGTGGAGGGAAGCCAATGTCAGGCAAGGGCGGCCCTCACCGGCGTTAGGCGAGGGCCGCCCTCGCCTAGGTAGGTGAGGGCGGCCTTCTCTTAGGTCAGGCAAAGACAGCCTTCACCAAATCCGACGAGGGCAACCCTAGCTCGATGTTGGCAATGGTTGTCCTTGCCTGACCTAGGGGAGGGTAACCCTCACCCAACGTTGGTGAGGGAAATCCTTGGCAGATCCAGCCCAGGCGAAGGCCGCCTTGCCTTCATTGGGGTGAGGGTTGCCCTTGCTGGATCTAGCGAGGGTTGCCCTCGCCCGATGTCGGCGAGAGCGGCCCTCGCTGGAGCCAATTTCTCTCTGGCAGAGGGAAGAGAGAAGAAGAAAAAAGAGAGGAAAAAAAAAGGAAAGAAGAAAAAAATTTTAAAAATTAAAAGATGAAAACGCCCTTCAACCATAGAGTTGGGGTAAATGTGTTATAGTTGGCAAAGTTTTGGATTTTTTGTGTTACAAAAAAAAAGTTCGAGGTAAATTTGTCATATTAGGTAAAGTTTAGGTTTTTGGTGGCTTTTTCCCTTACAACTATATAACCGCATGATGACGGTTAACTCAGACTACACAAGCCAACTCATATCGCACATAAATTATAGGACTTTCTTGTCCCTTTAACCTTGAAGAGACCTGTCTCTAGATGATTGATGCATGCGTAGGTGAGTGATTTCAGGAATGTGAATTGCCAGGAAAAGTTTATGGATTATTGTGTTGAGCATATAGGGAATTCTGGCTAAGTATATAGAAATGTGTGTAAAGGATGGAGAATACAAAAAGTTTACCACCAAAGCATAAAAAGCACAAGCCACCGATCAAGAATAAAGATTTGAGACAAATGGTAGATCATGACGGAAAGGACTGCTCCACTGGTCAATAATAAAGAGCTATTTGATTCACCACTAATGGCATTTGATAAAGAATCAGATAAATATTCACTCACGTAGAAGAATTCTAATATATTCACCAAGTATGTATTATAATGGAGAACACTCCTTTATTTATAGAGGGACTAAGAATTAGGAAATAAACAAACATTAACAATATGGGGACTTTGTAAATATTAAAGACGTGGGAACTAGAAAACATTATAAAAAACTAGGAACTCAAAGATGCAATTAATGACATGGAGACTCATGATCTTGACTTTTCAGCCTTGCCATTCATCTCCGAAAATTCATCCACCAGCCTTAAATTAACTATCTTTGAATTTCAACAATTAACCAAGGAATTTGCTCAAATTAGCGTCCCATCAATATGTTGTTGATTAGTGTTGAAATCAACAACCATTCTGGTGAAACGGAACTTAATCGGCAAAAGTCAAGAATCGACAATTCCTTATTCAATAGCTCAATAATCAATCGGTAGTCATTCTTTTGTATCGATAACTTGATTGATAGGTTTTACACCGACACCTTTATTCTAGACCCACCGAAACCCGCCATTATTGAGATTTGCCCTTACTTAACATCAAAATCCAAATTAAATTAACAAACATCAATCAATGGAGTCAGGAGTGTTAAGTGGATCAATTTAACTTAGCTTTTAGAGTTTTCACTTACCTTGAAAAAAACTTGAACAACTCAAAACTATAAATACCTTCAAAGCAAAATAACCAATAATAGGAATTAAATTTTTTATTCTTTAGAACAAATACCCATTTGGTAACAAGGTAGTAAAGTCCAATAATTCATCTTGTAAACACCTAAAAGATGGAATTAGAAGTCATGGTAATAGAAGTGTGGGACCTTCACCTTCAAAAGATTAGATAATGAAAATTAAAGAAGAAAGTGATATGGGACTCTCACTCTTCTTTGCAATAACAAGTTGAATTTCTCTTTAGAGGTTGGATATTTGTAGGGGTTTGTTTGATCAAAAAGGGGATATATTTGAAAAACTATACATGAGTTACAAGGAGATAAGAACAGTTAACCAAGGTAAAAATAATGATGACACTGAAATTAAAAATACTAGGTGGAGATGAATAAAGAGATGTTCAAATTAAAAGGTGACACGTTGCTTAATTATATAGTTCCAAAGTAAATATTTGATAAGTTACTAAGATATCTTAGTGTTTGTTCTAAACATTGATAAAACAGAAATATATTTTGAACTTATTAAAATGTTTAGCGAAAACTACCTAGCAATAAGAGAATCTTAACTCGATAAATTTCTAACTTTAAGATTATCATATACATAATGGAAGCGTATCAGTCGCTGACAATAGTTGCTATAGAGATATGTCTTTTGCCGCCAGCCTATATACTCAACTTAAGCACAATATTTATAAATTAAATGCTAATGGAATTGCATAAGGGAAGCGATATGAAAATACCTTTTGGATTTTCCCTACACTACAAAATTGCTACCCCAATTGAAATTTCCTTTAGTGACATTTATTATATTCACAAACTACAATTATTAATTGATGTACGAATTTTTGGATGTCTCAATGTTCAATGCTTCTATCCAATTACCAAGGTTCAACCTGATCCCGACCCGTATCCCTTGCCACTCGGTCAAACATCCGGTATGAGGGGTCCATTTTGATTAAAGATATGCCCATAGTTATTACGTGTGAAAGTATAGACTTTTGGCTATTGAGACTACTTCAAAAGCAATATGTACAGGGAAGATTACCTAATTAGTCAAAAATCTATTATACGGACATCAATACAATTCTAAAAACTTTTCAATTTTGTCAATTCAATTCTCAACAATCGTAATTAGTCAATTTTTATTGAAAATCACTGATATGACGATTCAATCATCACGAAGCTGGCCGTCCTTCGCAATGATGCAAAGTCATATATTTGAATTTAGTAACATCTCGTTGGCTTTTTTGCATGCTTTCAAGAGTGAAGGTCAATTCAAGTATCTGGATCCTCCGCTTCTGCTCGGGTGACTGCTAGCTCCTTGACCGATGAGACTCTACCCCGCCCCCAACTCTAGCTGAGAAAGACCCTCCACCCACTTTCCCTTTTCCGCGTGTCCAAAAGCCCGCCCTTTGTGGCTTGAGGCATTTTCTGGGCCTTTAATAATATTATATAATAAGAGTTGGCCCTTCTTTCTCAAAGTAAAGAAAGCTTTCGAGCTGTAGCTTTACAACGAGAGGGCCCTCATTATTAGGTTGATAGATTGCTTGTTTGTTTTATATCATATCAATAAAGGCTTTCCTTGAGTTTTCAAGTTGGGGCGCTAACGCCCTATCTATAGTCAGGGGCCTTTTCTTGCAGGATGCTGGGTAGGTATAATCCATCGACAATATTTGACCCATGCACATTAAATTTTGATTTGGGATTTGAGAAGGGTTTGAGAGCGTTCTTGATTCATATTGTTAGGAAAAGAAATTAAGGCTTAATTGAGTGCACAAATAATAGGAGACTTAATTCACCAAAAGTAGACACAACATAGAAGCGAATTCGATTGTTGTACAAAATATAGTCAAGCTATCGCCTCCTTTATCGATGCAAATGCTAACAAAAAAAAAAACAAGTAAATCAAGCAACCATTTTGCTTTCTTATTTTCAAGGGCAACTTTATCCATTCTTTAGCCCTCAATCCGCCACGCAGCCGCAAATGCATCGGCCGTCGACACACTTGTTTCCGAGGCATCCATCAAACCATCTAAAGCATTCTGCCGAAGATTCGCATTCGTCCGCCTGTATCTCTGTCAAATCTCTTGCTCCTATCTCAAGCATCAAACCTATGCGTATACAAAGTTCAACATGAAAACTATTCCATTATTGTGATTGAAAAACCATAAGAACAAGAAGAGGCACGTTTCATGAGACGGGCTTACATGATGATAAAAGTACAAGGGTCACCAAAAAAGCCAAAGAGAGAGAAGCTCTTTCCATTTCTCTTGTATGGATGCAGCTGATTCTTTCTGAACTGTATTAATTTGATTTCTTTGTGACAAACTGCAGAGACGGAATTTATATCTGTATGACATTGATTATTTTGATTTGGCGAATCAAGAACGGAAATGGCACGTTAATGGTTCATTGCTGGGGTCATTGCATCCAAAGAATCAATCCCTCTACTTTTGGCAAGATATCCATTGATATTAAAGCCCTAATAAGTGGATTTCTTTTTTAATGGGAAGTAATGATTAACATGGGAGTAATTAATCGACACAACTGCGAATGGGGAGATCAGAGGTAGAGGGCAACTTGACATATAGTCTTGCTAAAATCCTAGGTATCTATCACTAATGGATTGCCTTGCAAATCATGCACTACAATAATCACCATTCTCGATAAGTAATGACAAGTAATCTAGTTAGCCATATAATTTCTAAAGTTAGTATCATAAAAAAACTCCAAATTAATATATTTGTGATAAATTTACCCAAAACCAATTTTTTGAACACCAAAAATCCCAAATTGGTACACTTGTGACAAATATATCGTAAACTAATTTTTAACCACAAAAAATCATAAACCAATACATTTATGACAAATTTGCCCTCATTTAGTTTCATTAAATTGGATTAATTCCGTGAAAAAACACAATTCGATACACCTGTAACAAACAAAGGGTGAAATCCCAAACCAATACACTTGTCAACTATCATACGTTACCCAACTGAACAAGGTAAAATTTAACCAAAATTAATGGATAATAAATTTGTCACATGTGTACTAGTTTGATATTTTTAGTAGTCAAAAAATTAGTTTTGAATAAATTTATTATGGATATATCAGTTTAGGGTTTTTTTTTTTTTTTGTAATTTTAACCCTTATTTCTAAGCAACCTAACTATTATAGATATGATCAGGTTGACTATATGGATGAAACCAACATATAGCCCGATAATGACGTAATTGGAAATTTTTTTAGATAAAAACATTGAAAAATAAATATATACAGATAAGTGCACTAGAAGTCTTAAATTTGTTATAAAAGTACAATTGAATCCTAAAATTTACAAAAAGTACAACCAAGTCAAACTTATCTAATTGGTATAATCGAGTTCTTCACTAATTAGTTCAATTTTTTTCCTTCCTCCAATTAGACGAACAGAAAATGCTGATGTAATATTTTATTATTTTCTCTCTTACATGGTTTTTTAAATATTTCTACTCTTATATATGGCATCAACCGTATACAAGACAAAAAAAATGTCATTTTACTCTAAATCTCAATTTTTTTAATAAAAATATTAATTTAAAAAGTATTTTTATAAAACACAAAAATGAAAAAGAAAAAAAAAAAAGGCAAGATCCAATGTTCAAATGGTTCATGAACTTTGGTCTAATATGTAATATGGTCCATGAATTTTAATCTATTGTGCAATGTCATCCCTAGAATAAAAATTGTGCAATTTGGTCTCCAAAGCAAAGGGCTTTATGGAAAACTTTAGAAGTTTAGAGATAACGTTGGACATTGGACCAAAGTTCATAAACGAAATTAAACAAATTAAAATATCAAGAATAATATTGCACATTGAACTAAAGTTCATGGATCATATTGAACAAATTAAAAGTTCTTGGACAATATTGCATATTGTATTAAAGTTCATAAACTATATATGGGACAAAGTACATCTCAAGTGCCAAAACTTGGCACGGAGGAACATTTAAGTGTCAAAAGTTAGGAAAGTGACACTTAAGTGCCATTCCGGCTACAATTCGACTTGGTGATTTTCTGGCGAAGTAAGTGCAAAACGACATCGTTTTGCAGGCTAATGTGGCAAGACAATACAAAAACGACGTCATTTTTGTGCTGATGTGGTAAAAAAATTAATATAAAAATTAATTAAATTAAATTTAAAACTAAATTTATATAAAACATTTAAAAATAAAAATAAAATATTAAAAAAAAAATTAAAGAAAGAGAGAAAGAGAGAGAGAGAGAGAGAGAGAGCAAGCAAGCGGCTAAGGACCGAGCCCTCACTTTGCCGTCGCCTCCCTGCCGCCACCGGAAGGCCCGGCCACCTTGACCGACCTTCCGGCCACCCCCCGACCGACCGGTGGCGAGGGCCCACGAGCCCTCGCCCGGATCCAAAGAAGGGTCAACGGCCCTTGGCCCGGCCGAGCGAGGGCTGCCAACCCCGCCGGAGGCGGGGAGGGCCGTGACCCTTGCCCAAATTTGGGCCGAGGGCTCACGGGCTCTCACCGCCCGTCGATCGGGGTCACTGGCCCCTGTCCAAGGCCCAGCGACCCAAGCCAACCCTCCCCCCTCCGTCGGTAGCCCTTTCGGCGGCGGCAACAAGGGCTTAGCCTTCAACCACCTGCCTCTCTCTTTTCTCTCTCTTTTTTTTTTTTTTTTTAAATAAATGTTTTAAATAATTTTAGTTTTAAATTTAATTTAATTAATTTTTATATTATTTTTTTTTTACCACGTCAACGTACAAAATGATGTCGTTTTGCACTTACTTCGCCGAAAAATTGTCACGTTGGCATTTTGGCCGAATTTTAGTTGGAGTGACACTTAAGTGATCCATTTTGCTTCGATTTTGATACTTAAGTGTCACTTTCCTAATTTTTGGCACTTAAATGTCCCTCCGTGCCAAGTTTTGGTACTTAAGGTGTACTTTGTCCACTATATATGTCATTTTCCCGCCCAAAAAAAGAAAAAAGAATACTATCTCGAGAAACACCTCCTTTTATCCATTCTATTCAATCTATCGGTGAGAACACTCAATCCTCACTGAAGTGCCCATATCTAAGGCCTAAAATTGCAGAATCACGCTATATAAACCAATTCACTGATATCCAGAAAATATGACTTTAGGCACTCGACCTCACCACAATAATCTCACTTGAGCAAACAGAACCAGAAGGAAACGCGAATGAGCACACCGACAGATCAATGAATAAAAGCAATCGAGACAACCATAGCTAATAATAAACCCCGAGCATTTCATAGTATTCACTGTTATGGGAGTTACGAAGAACAAATAGGATTAAAGAATGAGGATCGAAATCAAATTCGAGGCAATAATCGAATCATTAGTCGGGGAAAAAAGAAACCGATCAAAGTCTACCTTCCGGAGAGCCGATGACAACCTGATGGCCAATGCCTTCAATCCCGCGAGCAGCGAGCTCGGGCTGATCGGCATAGAAACGATTGCAATATGAAGACACCATTTCGGTCAAGAGGCTGTCTATACAGCTCTCTAAAGCCTCTCTCCATATTCTCTCTCTCTCTCTCTCTCTCTCTCTCTCTCTCTCTCTGCGTGCTTGGAAAGACGAAGAGCTGAACATGATGAGTTCGTCTTCAACGGGGGTCAAGGATGGATTTATAAATTTTTCTTTAATTATTAACATATTTACCAACATGAAATTAATGTTCCCATGCTAAACCCTATTTCACGGTTCGACCCAAAAAAAAAACTACTTCACTGATTTAATGGAGACTTCGATCGATTGTAATTCAATAGTTCCTGAATTTTTTTATTTTGGTTCATTTAATCCCCCGTCGAAGAAACTCACCATTTCAATGGAGAGAGACACGAAAATACCGATCGGATTTCTCGTGTGCTACAAAATTAACAATCCAACTGAAATTTCCTCTGGTGACATTTACCATATTCATATACTACATACTATTAACGGATGTAGGATTTCCAGATGTCACAATGTTCATGGCTTCTATCCAATGATTTTACCGATGTTTCACCTTGCCACCCAGTCGAATGTCCAGAATATGTGGTCCGTCTTGGTCATAGATATGTTCATAGTTACGTGCGTATGATTAAGTATAAAATTAAATTTGGAAACCACAAATACTTTTGGCTATTGAGAGTGCTTGGAGTAGGAAAGTTACCCATTCAGTCCTAAACTATTGTATAGATGCCAATTCAATATTAAAACTTTCAGTTTTGTCAATTAAGTTCTAAATATTTGTACAAAATTTCAATATAGTCCTATCTATCAATTTTCATCAAAAATTGTTGACGTTGCGAGTCAATCATGACCGGCTGGCTTTCGTGATGATTGAATTAATAACATCAAGGTTAGCCTGATAACTAGGTATAGTCCATTGACAAGATTCGATCCATGTGCATTAAGTTCTGATTTGTGATTTGAAAAGGGTTTGAGAGCATTCTTGTTTATCCCGAAATTGGGGCTTAGTTCAGTGCACAATTAATAGGACTCAATTCACCAAAAGAAGACACAATAAGAAGCGAATTTGATTGTTGTCCAAGATATTATTAAGCTCTCACAATGCCAACTTTATTGAAGCAAATACTAACTAAACAAAACATGTAAATCCAGCAAGCATTTTGCTTCTTATTCTCTAAGGCAGTTTCATCCATGCTTTAGCCCCAAATTGGCACGCAACCACAGATGCATCGGCCCTCGTCACACTTGCTTCCGAGGCAATTGTTGCAATATTTAAGGCAATCTTCTGAAGTAAAGCATTGGCTTGACTTTATCTCTGTCAAATCTCTTGCTCCTGTCTCAAGCATCAAACCTATGTGTATACAAAGTTCAGCATGAAACTATTTCCTTATCGTGATTGAAAAACTATAAAAACAAGAAGAAGCACGTTTCATGAGATAGGCTTACATGATGATAAGAGCACAAGGGTCACCAAAAGAGCCAAAGAGAGAGAAGCTCTTTCCATTTCTTTTGTATGGATGCAGCTGATTCTTTCTAACTATATTACTTTGATTTCTTTATGACAGACTGCAGAGAGGGAATTTATATCTACATGACATTGATTATTTTGATTTAGCAAATCAAGAATGAAAATGGCATGTTAATGGTTCATTGCATATAAGGAATCACATCCCTAATAAGTGGATTTATTTCCTTAATGGACGGTAATGATTGACATGGGAGTAATGAATCGACATGACTGTGAATGGGGAGATCATAGGTAGAGGGAGACTTAGAGCGCGTTTGGCAACTAGCCAAATAGTGTTAGATTCTGTTCTTTTGTTCTCGGTTATAAATTTGGAACATAAATCCATTTGGTAAATATTTTGTTCCCGATAATAGATTCGCAGGTAGAATCGAGAATTAAAAAAAAAAAAAATTCAGTTGGCTTGATTCTTTGTTCTCGAAAACAATTCCAGAATCAAGCCAACCGAAATTTTTTCTTTTCTTTTCTCTTCTTCTTTCCTTCTTGTTTTACTTCCTTTTCTCTTCTCCTTCCATTGCCGCCGCCATCGGCCATTGCCACCACTATCCATTGCTGCCACCGATGAGCCTCGCGGTGGCCCGGCAAGTTCGAGCCTTGTCGGCGACTAGGAGAGCTCGGCCAAGCCTCGCCAGGGACCGATGACCCTCTAGCAAGGTTGTCAACCCATGTCTGGCCGGTTGCCGGTTATCCCAAGGCTGCCACTGGCAATCGGCTGAGGAAAAATATATAGAAAAGAAGAAAAAAAAAGTAATTAAATTATTTAAAAAATTAGAAAATAATGGTTTGGATTGGAAATTTTGAGGATAGTGCCAAATGCAATTCTATCCTGGGAATAAAAAATTTGAGCAGTTACCAAATGCCTTTAAATGCTTAGAATTTTTTTTGGAAACATAATAAAAAAGAATCATTTTTATCAGAAATTATTCTCGAAAATATAATGATTACCGAATGCACCCTTGACATAGTCTTGCTAAAATCCTAGGTATCTATCACTAATGGATTGCCATGCAAATCATGAACCACAACAATCACCTTTCTCCATAAGTAATGTCAAGTAATCAAGTTAGCCATATAATTTCTATGGTTAATACCATCAAAAATTCCAAATTGTGACAAAATTATCATAAACCAATTTTTTGACCACCAAAAACCCTAAATTGGTATATCTAATTTTTAACTATCAAAAACCCCAAATCGGTACATTTGTAATAAATTTACCCTAAGTTAGTTTCTATTAAATTAGATTAATATCATGAAAAACCACAACTCAATACACATGTAACAAACAAAGGGTAAAATCACAAACCGGTACATCCTTCAATTGTCACGTATCATTCAACTTAGCATTTTGATGGTAAGATTTAATGGAAACTAACGAACGTAGATTTGTCACATGATTACTAGTTTGTGGTTTTTGGTGGTCAAAAAATTAGTTTGGAATAAACTTATCATGGATATACCAATTTGGGATTTTTCATGATATTAACTCTTATTTCTAAGAAACCAAACTATTATAGATATGATTGGGTTGACTATATGGACGAAAGCAACATATACCCCAATAATGATGTCATTAGCTATTTATAGGAATGCTCACTAGCTATCAATAGATAGCATGGTTGAGATAAATACATTGAAAATCTGGCGAATAAATATGTAGAAATAAGTGCATCGGAAATCCTAAACTTAGAAACCTAACTATTATAGATATGACCAGGTTGACTATATGGATGAAACAAACATATACCCTTATTACAAATTTTCCAATTCAGTCAAAAACATTTTTTTTTTGCTAGTTCACTTCTAAACATTTTTGTAATTGTGTCAATTTAATCCTAAACATTTTGCAATTATGTCAATTCAATCCATCCTGCCAAATTTGGCTGGCCAACACTTAACATAGATGCCGGCTAATGCCAAGTGTCATTTTTTATATATTTTTATATTTTTTAATTTTTTTTTTTTTTCTTTTCTTTCTCTCTCTCTCTCTCCCCCTTAGTCGATTGTTGAACCTCAATGACTAGCTAGAGGCGTTGGCCGACGAGAATGAGCCTCGCCAGATCGACGGTGAGATCCCATCACTAGTCGAGGCCTCGCTAGATCTAATGAGGCTTGACCTCACCTAGCCATGGTGAGGGCGAGCCTCGCCCAACGACAACATTGCTAGGACTTGCCATGGCTTGGCAAGGCTTGACCTAGTTATGTATCTAGCAAGGCCCTTGCCTAGCTACTACGACTTCGCCATTGGCCATAAATTTGGCGAAGAGCCTTGCATTCTCAGGGTAAGGTCCTTGCTAGATCCACGATGAGGGCAACCTCGCCCTAGTTGCATGAGGCCTTGCCATCATAGGACAAACTTGGCTTCACCAGCAACGGCGAGGACAAGCAATGCTGTCGCTGGGTGAGGCTTGCCCTCACCAGTGATCAGCGGGAGCAAGCCTTGCCATTGCTCAACAAGGCTCATTAGGCATAGCCTTTAGCTGATCGCCGAGGTCCGACGACCGGCTTTGGGAAGAGAGAGAGAGAGAGAGAAAAAACCTAACCGATCGCCGGACCACAATGACTAGCTAGAGGCATTGGCGACGAGGGCGAGCCTCGCCAGATCGACAGCGAGATCCCATCGCTAGACGAGGCCTCACTAGATCTAGCAAGACTCCTCCTCACCTAGTCATGGGGAGGGTGAGCCTTGCCCAATGACAACATTACTAGGTCTTGCCATGGCTAGGCAAGGCTCGACCTTGTTGTGTATCTAGCAAGGCCCTTGCCTAGCGACTGCGACTTCGCCATTGGCCATAAATCTGGCAAGAGCCTCGCCTTCACAAGGTAAGGCCCTCGTTAGATCCATGGCGAGGGCAACCTCGCCTTAGTTGGGTGAAGCCTTGCCGTCATAGGACAAACTCGGCTTCACCAGCCATGGCAGGGCGAGCAACGCTATCGCTAGGTGAGGCTTGCCCTCACCAGTGATCGGCAAGAGCAAGCCTCGCCATTGGTCGATAAGGCGACCTCACCGGGCAAAGCCTTTAGCTGATCACCGAGGTCCAACGACCAGCTAGGGGAAGAAGGAGAGAGAGAGAGATTACAAAAAAAAAAAAAAAAAAAACCTAGACCATCGCCGAACCTCAATGACTAACTAGAGGCGTTGGCTGACAAGGGCAAGCCTCGCCAGATCGATAGTGAGATCCCGTCGCTAGACGAGGCCTTGTTAGGTCTAGGGAGGCTCGACCTCACCTAGCCATGGTGAGGGCAAGCCTTGCCCAATGACAACATTGCTAGGCCTTGCCATGGCTAGGCAAGGCTCAACCTCGTTGTGTATCTAGTAAGGTCCTTGCCTAGCGACTGCAACTTCGTCATTGGCCATAAATCTAGCGAGAGCCTCGCTGTTGCAAGGTAAGGCCCTTGCCGGATTCATAGCGAGGGTAGCCTCACCCTCATTAGGTGAGGCCTTGACCATCATAAGACAAACTCGGCTTCACCAGCCATAGCAAGGACGAGCAATGTTGTCGATGGTGAGGCTTGCCTCACCAATGATCAGCGGGAGCAAGCCTCGCCATTGGCCGATAAGACGACCTCACTAGGCAAAGCAAGCCTCTAGCTGATAATCAAGTTCCGACGACTGGCTAAGGGAAGAGTGGGGGAGGGAGAGAAAATTGAAAAAAAAAAATAAAAAAAATGTATTTAAAATATTGAAAAATAATAATAATAATGATACGTCAGCGTCGGCCGAATGTGCCGGTGTTGGCTAATGTCCATTTTAGCGTTAGTCAACCAAATTTTATTGGGTTGACTGAATTGGGAAAAAAAAAAGTTTACGACTAAATTGAAAAATTACAATTTGTCTAGTACTGTCTTGGAAAAATGACATCATCGGAAATTTCTTTAGGAAAGCTCGTTAGCTTTCAATAGGTAGAATGATTGAGATAAAAACATCGAAAATCTAGCGAATAAGTATATATAAATAAGTGCACTAGAAATCCTAAATTTGTCAGGAAAATGCAATTGAATCCTACAACTTACAAAAAATGTAATCAAATCAAACTTGTCAAATTAGTATAATCAAATTCTTTCGTTAATTCTATCTATTTTTTTCTCCGTCCAATTAGATAAATGGAAAATGCCGATGTAGTCTTTTATTATTTTCTCTCTTGCATGGTTTTTAAAAATATTTCCTCTCTTACACGTGGCATCGACCGAATATAAGACTAAAATGATGTCATTTTACTCTAAATCTAAATTTTTTAATAAAATCTTCATTAAAAAATATTTTTAAAAACAAAAAAAATGAAAAAGAAAAAAAGGCAAGGTCTAATGTTCAAATAGTCCATGAACTTTGGTCCAATGTATAATATTGTTCTTGAATTTTAATCTAATGTGCAATGTTATTCTTAGAATTAAAATTGTGTAATTTGTTCTCTAAACCATTATAAATGTGCAATGGGCTATATGAAAAAGTTTAGAAGTTTAGAGATAACGTTGAATATTGGACCAAAGTTCAGGAACGAGATTAAATAAAGTAAAAGATTGAGAACAACATTGTACATTGGATTAAGATTCATGTACCATATTGAACAAATTAAATGTTCTTGGACTATATTGCATATTGGACAAAGTTCATAAATTATATATGTCATTTCCTGCCAAAAAAAAAAAAAAAAAAAAAAACCATCTCAAGAAACACCTCCTTTTTTCCATTCTATTCAATCTATCGGTGAGAACACTCCTCGCTAAAGTGCCAAAATCTAAGGCCTAAAATTGCAGAATCACTATATATAAAACAATTCACTGCTATCCAGAATATATGACTTTAGGCACTCGACCTTACCACAACAATCTCACTTGAGCAAACAGAACCAGAAGGAAACGCGAATGAGCACACCGGCGGATCAATGAATAAAAGCAATCGAGACAACCATAGCTAATAATAAACCCCGAGCATTTCATATTATTCACTGTTATGGGAGTTACGAAGAACAAATAGGATTAAAAAATGAGGATCGAAATCAAATTCGAGGCAGTAATCGAATCATTAGTCGGGGAAAAGAGAAACCGATCAAAGTCTACCTTCCGGAGAGCCGATGACAACCTGATGGCCAATGGCCTCAATCCCACGAGCAGCGAGCTCGGGCTTATCGGCATAGAAACGATTGCAATAACAAGACAGCCCGATGGGACCGAACCCAGAGCTTGTGTCTCTGGAGAAGCCTGCTGCTTTACGGCAATTTAAGCTCGACGAATATCTAAAGAGATTCCACGCTGGGGACCTGGATGAGAAAACTCCAAAATATTACTTCAGGGCATGATTTAATCGGTGTATAGGCTGATATAGACGATTAAAGAATAAGATGCTTCCCTGTTATTAATAAAAGGAAAAAAGAAACCGGTGGACGATTAAGAAAATGTGCATGTATTTTACATTTAAGACTGTGTCTGTCTCTTTTTCTCCACTATTAATCAGTTATGTCTGGTAACGTTTACCGTTCCTCGTCGCCTTTCTATTGCAGTTCTCATCAAAATCGTCTATCCTTTAATTCTCACTTATTATCTTTTTGCGAAGTATTAATTAACTTCCTATCTTAATGTGAAAACACAGCATTAGTTCCTTAAACCGTTGTGAGAAGATCGCTAAGATAGTGGAAGTGGGAAATGTACTCTACACCAAACTAGAACAGAGCGACATTCGATGAGGTAGTATAACGTGTCATTGAAGATAATTTTCGGCCGGTAGTGTCATCATAGATTACTTGAGCAGTATTTGACTGTTACATCCGAATAATGATTTTTTACGCTCGACCCATCTATTATATACAAGTAAAGCTAGTAATTGAGAGAACGCCCGCTTCAAAGGTCGCCAGGCAACACGTCACGTTATCTTTGTCTTTCCCAGCTGCAATGCACGTAGCAGAGTTTTGCCATATAGCACATCTTCCATCAATAACCTTTTACCTTATTCGGCCCACTTGGTTTGGCTTTTGTGAAATATCATTGAGAAAATGCAAATACTTGTTGAATTAAAGAGATTTTTCAAAAGGCTATAGTGTTTGATAAATTATAATTTTAAAGTGCATTATGAAGTAATTTTGATTTAAATACCGTTTGATAAAAATTGCATTTGTAAATAACTTTTGTTTTTTTTTTTTTTCAAGTCTCAAATTATCTTAGGTGAAGCCCAGCAATTGGCAGCCCAAAACAACCATTCACCAAATCTAGTCACCGAATTGCCTTGCTTGAGGTTGCGCGACCTCAAAAGTCACCTGGGTCACATCGCTTGGGTCACAAGAACCTGAGTGATGCTTGGGTTGCGCCACCCCAAGTGATGACACCTGAGGTCAAACAACCTAGGTGATGCCGCCTGAAGTAGGGCAACCTCAGGTGACGCCTTGGGTTGCGTGACCAACGCAACGCTTGCAGTCATGAGACCATAACTTGTGGTTGCTAGGGATACATGACCTCTTAGGTCGTGGTCGTCGGCCTCTGTCCAAGTCGTTTGTGCAAACCAGGGAAGATGAACAATGAACGTGAACAATGCCCCGACTTATATTCCCAAAATGTTAAAAGCACAAGATAGGTGGTTTCCCAATTCTAGCATTTAGTCAATGAGGTCCCAAAAACGCTTGCCAAACACTTTATATTTTCCCCATGGCCCATTGAAAAAACTGAACCACATGGGGCGTTCATTTGTTGTCTTTAAACTTTTTATCTTTTATTGATTTTAAATTTCAATAAATAGATGAAGAGAGAGTATGTCTATTTCATCTCTTACTAGTCAAAGTCAGAATAATACTCATAATTGGATTGTGTATAATTCTCTTATGCTACATTTGGTCGTCCGGATTTTTAATCGAGATAGGACCGGATAGGATATGATATAAAATTATGGGATTTTTTTTTATATCCTATCAATTATTTGGTGAATCGTAGTATTAAAGTCAGATATATTCACATCATATTTGTATTTTTTTTTATATAAATGACATATCATTATAAATGAACCTAAATGTTCATAAATAGAGACGGTGAAAATCTCGCTAACACTATTCCTTAATTTATTTTTATTTTATTTTTCCTCTTTTTTATATTGTTTTCTTTATTATTTCTTTTTTTCCCCTTTCATCATTCTTTAATAAAATTTTGTCAAATAGTAAACTGTACTAACATACCTAAAATACAAAAATACCTCAAATAAATAATAAATATAAATATTTAATTTATAGATTGAATGTTTATTATAAGATAGAGTTAAAGTTGAATATATAAATTGAAATAAGATTAATTAAAAATAAATTTCTATTTTTTATTTTTAATTTCTTATATTAGAATTCAAATATTATTTAAGTTAATTTAATAAGTTTGTTACTTGAGAAAAATAACTTTCCTATTGTGGACATTAGAAATCATATTTACCTTTATCCCACCTCCCCCATGGGATAATTTTATCCTACCTATATCTCATTTATATCCAATTTTATCCTATCCTGAGCAAGCACCAAACATAAGATAGGATAAATTATATCATATCCCGAATTTTATCCCGACTGCCAAATGCAGCTTTAGGGTGTCCGTAATTTCCATAACTTTTTAAACATATATTAATGTGTTTCAAAGCTATCCAACCATATACTATTCGCCTCAATCTAATACTCAATATTATTTCGAGGAGTTCAATCATCATAGTTAGAACTAGTCTCAGAACTGGTTCGTGTCAAAAGAAATTGGTTCGAATTGGTATCCACTAATTTGTTTTCTGGATAGTACAGATCACGACTCTTTCATGAATGCGGGAATCACTCAAAACAAAATATTAAACCAATAACAACATAAGATTGAAATTTCATTGAATTTTTAATAAAACTAATCATTTTGGATAACCAATAAAATTGTGCCATGTAGCATTCACGCATCGGTATTGTGCATCGTGGGCAAACATAGTGTTGGTGTATGGTAACGGCACTCAAATGTTAGAGCTATGAATGACTTCCCAATTTTAGTTTTTCTTAAGGTGTTTTCGTTTGAGTGAAAAAAAAAAAAATTGCGAATTAGTTTTCTAAACTTTCACTCATTTGATTTACTAAAAATGATCAGTGAATAGAAAAACATTCATAGTAAAAGAAAATGTGCATGCTTAATATTAGGAAATGAATTTCTTAACTTGAAAAGGGAAAAATATTTTCCTAAAAAAGAAATGGTAATTAGCACTCGATTTAATTGGTACCATCCAACCGAATCCAATTCGATTTTGTTTACTTATTCAATTTCAACGAGTGAATTCCCAAGTTCAACCAACCTATTTTCAAAATATCAAGATCAAGTGGATGAATAAAAATCTTGAGCTTGAGAAAGTCCTTAATTTGATTTGTCTATCATTATAACAAGCAATTCCATATTATATATGGAATTCGAACTGAACTCTATTTACAATTCATTATTTTGATCTCATTGGGCCTTATTTTTTCTTTTTTCAACAGAACCTTATATGCCCAATCAAAACCAAGAAATAACGCCTCACGTGCGAAATTATAGAAGATCCCCTTTAAGATCAAACAATTCCATCGAATTGAGTATGATTGTATGTGTCATAGCATCTACTATACCAAGAATATCAATGAACCCGATTTTGCAATTGCTCAGGATACCCTAGAATCTATTTCTTACTATCATGACTAAATTTTCGGTGTGAACCACCTAGGGTTTGGCTAATGGATTGTTAAGCCTAGACTTAATTCGGGCTCTCCCAAGCCCATACCAATTCGCGACTTAAGTTCAAATTTCTTAACATACAAATGGATTTTATCGCCACTAATCAGTTTATGGTAGGTTGATTAAACACCTAAGAAAATAATATGAGAGTTATTTTACTTCTACAAGCCAGAGATTTTGGGTATGGGGACTTGGTTACACTAGACTTCTCTAATGCCCTTTCGAAACCATTTCTTTTTATTTTCAAAAATGTTTTTGCAGGTAGTTTGGATTGATTTTAAATTTATTTCCATAACATATGAGGTGATCATGTGGGTGTGCAATCCACCAACTTAACACCCAAGAAAGCAAATAAAAAAAAATGCAGGACTTACCTCGTAGCAACGAAAGCATCTGCATCGTTATATCATAATTCACATTAACAACCCTAGGTATGATTTTAATTAACGCGCAATTTCTTTTTTTTTTTTTCGTTTTCACTTAATTAATGAGAGTCATGCCATGCAATGCAATTTTGAAAGAATCGTAGTTTTTGTATATTGTCATATGATCTCTTTTGTACAGACTATATATAAAGATATTACAAGAGCCCTAAATTAGGAATGATTGAAGATACTTAAGGCAAGTAGAGAAAATACGGGAACAATATCAACAATATCTTAAATTAGATACAAAAGATAAGATTGCTGACTAGGAACATTGTCACCCTCCCGCAAACGAAGCATTGTCAACAATGTGAAGCTTGGATTGTAAAAGACGAACCCGTGCTGATGACAGTCCTTTGGTGAAGATGTCTGCGATTTGATCATAGGTGTTAACGTAACAGATGTCAAGTAATTGGCGACCCAGCAATTCACGAACGTAATGATAATCTATTTCAATGTGTTTAGTGCGACTATGAAAAACTGGATTTCGAGTTAGAGCAATGGCAGAGATATTGTCGCACCACAATACGGGAGCGCGTGGGAGTGAGATTCATAATTCTCGGAGAAGAGAAAGGAGCCATTGAATTTCAGCAGCTGTTTGAGCAAGACAATGATACTCGGCCTCTGTAGAAGAACGTGCAATAGTAGGTTGCTTTTTTGCACTCCAGGAAACAGGATTGGACTTGAGAAATAAACAATAACCACTAGTAGAGCAATGATCATCAGGACTGCCAGCCCAGTTAGCGTCACAATAAGCATGTAAAGAAATGAGACTGGGCTAAATCTGCATGCCATAAGAGATTGTGCCTTTCAAATAGTGAAGGATACGCTTTACAGCACGCCAATGGTGTTCTTCGGGTGCTTTGAGAAATTGACAAGCTTGATTAACAGCATAGCTAACGTCAGGACGACTGAGAGTAACATATTGAAGTGCTCCAACAACACTCTTATATAGTGTAGGATCTCAGATAGGGTCACTGCGTGAATGACCAAGTTTATTTGAGGTAGCCGGGCTGGAAACATGCTTGCAGTTCAGCATATTGGTGCGAGATAAGAGGTCATGAATATACTTTGCTTGATTAAGGAAGATATGATGGGGGTTTCGTTGAACAAACTGAATGTCCAAGAAATAAGTCAAATGGCTTAAGTCCTTCATCTTGAATGAGTGGCAAAGTTCCTCAACGATAGCAGACATAGATTTGGAATCATTTCCTATTAAAATAATGTTGTCAACATATGATAAGAGATAGATAAAGGTAGAGCCATGATTGTAAATGAAGAGGGACGGATCCGAAATAGTGGTTGAAAAACCAATGTCTTCTAGCCGAGCTGTGAATTTTTCAAACCAAGTGCGAGGTGCTTGCCGAAGACCATAGATGGAATTGTACATTAAGCAAATAGAATGAGGAGCAACGGGATCAACATAGCCTAGTGGTTGAGCCATATATACAGTTTCCTGGAGATCGCCGTGTACAAATGTACATTAAATATCAAGTTGTTGAATCGTCTGTCCATAAGTGACTGCTAACGTGAGAATAACCCGAATAGTAGTATGCTTTACAACAGGACTAAAAGTGTCCACAAAGTCAATGCTAGGTTGTTGGTGAAATCCTTTCGCTACGAGGCGAGCTTTGTAGCGATTGATGGTGCCATCTGGGTTTTGTTTTATTCGATAAACCCATTTGCAGCCAACAATGTTTATGGTTGGATTAAATGGCACAAGGGACCAAGTGTGTTGTTTTTGTAAGGAATTAAATTCCTTATCCATAGCTTTTCGCATTTAGGTGATTTGGAAGTTTGAGTGTAGTATGACGGCTCCAAGGGAAGAGAAAAAGATAAAGCAATAGGATAACGAGAAGTAAAAGTTTTTGGTTTGAAAATACCATGTTGAGAACGTGTGATCATGGGATGAGTGCGGGTGGGAGGTGGTGGGGGAAAGGGTGGTATAGTGGTAGGTGGTATAGAGGAAGGTAAATATTGAGAATGGGGTTCATCTATAGTTAGCGAAGTAGAGGCAACACCGTCGGCGGGGCTAATGGTAGGCTCAACCCATGCGGTATCCGTGGGGGCGGAGGTTGATGGTAGCCAGATGGAGATAGGATCAAGTAATGGTAAAGTGGTAGGAGATTTTGGAGAGTTAGAGTTTGTGATAAACGGGTAAACAAATTTATCAAATTTAACGTGATAAGATATGTAAACTCGGTGACTTTGCATGTTATAACAGCAATACCTTTTATGAGAGGTACTATAACCTAGAAAACAACACGAAGAAGAGTGGAACTCCAATTTGTTAGAACAATAGGGACAGAGTTAGGGATAACTAAAGCATTCAAAGGCTCGTAGACAAGAATAATCAGGAATTTGTTGAAACAATTGTTGATATGGAGAAATTTGAGAAATAATAGGCATGTGGTTGATGAGATATACAGCTGTATTGAAGGTTTCAAACCAAAAGCGAGAGGGCATACCAGCTTGAGCTAGAAGGGTGAGACTAGTTTCAACCACATGACGATATTTTCGCTCAACAACACAATTTTGTTCAGGTGTATGTGGGCAGGAAAATTGATGACGAATGCCATTAGTATGAAAATAAGATTCAAGTGCATCACTAGTGAATTCGCCACCAGCATCGGAGCAGAAGAATTTAATTCGATGGTTAATTGATTTTCAACTTGTGGTTTGAAAGCCATAAAAATTTCGTAAAAATCAAATTTATGGCACATAGGAAATATCCAGCTGTAACGAGAGAAGTTATCAACAAACAGTACATAATAAGAGAATTTTGAAATAGAAGATACTGGGGCTGGTCCCCATACATCACAATGAATCAATTCAAGTGGAAATTGAGTGCGCGTGTGAGACAACGAAAATGGTAACTTGCAACTTTTGCCTAAGTGACATGCAGAACACAGAAAGTTGTCACGCTTATTTGATATTTGAAGCTATTTAAAAATAAGATGTTGAATAGCTGCAAAAGAGTGGCCAAGACGATGATGCAAGGTGGAGGAGTTGATGCGGAAAGAAAATGAAACTTAAGGTTGGAAGCAAGGTTTAGGGAACCGCATAGGATAAAGCCCATTCTCAGTCCAACCGTGGTGCAGAATTTGCTTCGTTAACTCGTCCTTCACAAAAAAATTGAGAATCATCAAATAGAAAACAACAATTATTATCTTTAGCAAAATGACTAACTGAAATTAAATTGATAGATGCTAAAGGACAACGAAGTATATTAGTTAAATGCATTGAGGTAGCGGGATGTGAGAGAGAAGTGGAACCAACATGAGTAATAGACAAACCTTGGCCATTTCCAACCTGAACTTCATCAGAACCACTATAGGGAGCGAATATGGAGAGATTACCCAGATCGGCTGTAATATGATGGCTGGCGCCAGTATCAGTATACCAAGTGCCATCGTCAATAGGTGGTGTAATAGCCAATGCAGTAAGTTTTTCAAGAGGATTGCGATCATGGTATCCATAGTTCATGCGATGAAAGCAATCAATGGCACTATGGCCATGTTTGTTGCAGATCTGATAGATCAGTCGACTAGTGTTCAGTTGATGACCTTGAGGTCGAAAATATGGAGTAAAGAGAAGTCCGGCTTGATTGGAATGACCATTGTTGCATCCTCTATAACCAGTGCCACCCCTATAGAGATGAGGTGTGAATGAGTGCTGCCTAGGAGAAAGAGTTCGAGGTTGCCAGTTTGCAACGAAGGCAGTAGTAGTTTTGGATAATGAATCATCAGTGATGCTTAGTTCTTCAAAGAGTAGGAGATTGTATAAATCTTCAATATTGATGGAAGTTTGATGAGCACGAACACGAATAAAAGATGCAAATGAGCGATAAGCAGCAGGCAATCCATCGAGAATGCAAATTAGGAGATCATCATCACTTACTGGAGATCCGCAAATTGCGAGTTTATCAGCTAAAGTTTTGAATTGTTGGAGATATTCTTGCATGGTGAGGTTGCCCTTCTTGAGGTGATGTCATTGTCTTTTCAGAGACATTACATGAGCAGGAGTGAGAGAGGCATAGCAACAAGCGAGGACATCCCACGCGGCTTTTGTAGATGTAGCGCCAACTATATATGGAAGTGCAGATTTAGACAGAGTAGCATCTGATCTTTTTCGATCCATGTCTTGTAATTTTCGTCAGTTGAAGCAGGCACTTGGGAGGTTCCATCAATGTAAGACATGAGACTATGACCTTTGAGAATTGGTTCGAAAAGAGAACGCTATAGAAGATAGTTCGAGCTGTTCGGTTTGATGGGTATCAAGTTGGATATGTTTGAGATAATGAGTGAGGGAGATGTGATAGATGAAGATGACTGAGATGATGAATTAGAGCCTGTCGACGTTTTCTTTGGGAAGAAGAAAGTCGATTAAGAATGAGAGGAGAAGGAGATTTGAGGATTGTAAGGCGGATTATGCCAAATGCAGCTCTGATACCATGAAAGAATTGTAGTTTCGTATATTGTCATATGATCTCTTTTGTATAGATTATTTATAAAGATATTACAAGAGCCCTAAATTAAGGATGATTGAAGATACTTAAGGCAAGCAGAGAAAATACGGGAACAATATTAACAATATCTTAAATTAGATACAAAAGATAAGATTGCTAACTAGGAACGTTATCAAATTTAACCTAGTGACATGCAATTTATAGCTAAATGGACCTAACCACAATCACTAAGTAACATGAACCTAATTCTAGATGACATGCAGATGACAATTTCTATTTTCTTAAAAAACATGCAACTTATCCTAGAGATTGAAACTAATTTATCCTAAGACATTTTTTTTGTATTTTTCATGAAATTCGAAATTAGGATAATGTGAAAATCACTTAGTTAAATTAAGATTCTATCTAACTTATATTAAGGATTAGGTCAGGTTAAACCCTAATTTAAACCAAGATATTATCTTAATTTAGCAATCTCTAACCTAAGATGCAATTCATCTAAACTTATAAAATATTATCTAGAATTAAACTATCCTAATATGCAATGACATGCAAAAAATGCCCTAATTCTAATTTTTCTTCTTTCGTTTTTTTTTTTGTTCTTTTTGTTCTTTTTTTTTATATAAAAATTCGAAATCAAAATTAGCAAATAATTAAACATGCAATTTAATTCAATGAAACAAAAATCTAACATCCTAAATGTATGCTTTTGGTATTTTCTATTTTTAAAAATTCGAAATAATAAAGTTCATACCCTAAACATGCAAGATAACCCTAAAGCATGTATTCTAACTCAAACATATTTCAAGATAAATAAAACAATCAAGACAAGACAAGCCATTCAAAATCATCAAAAATATCACATATCGTTCGGTTCAATGAATAATATTTCACTAGTAAAATCGATAAATTGATATTAAGTTTTAAAGATAAAAATATTAATTTTATTCCCGTTTAATTAATTATTTTATCTAAAGTCTTATAGATGAAATAAAAAACCCGTGCGATTGCGGAATCAAGTAGTATGTCATAATTTTTAATTATGTATAGGGAAATATTTCAAATAAGTAAACAAGAAATAAAAAAATAATAATAAGATAAACTTTCCTAATAAAATAAAGCAAATATACCTAATTTGATTTTTTTCTTTTTTCGAAAGGCAACCGGTTCGGAGCTCCGGCGAAGGGGAAACTCCGGCGAGGGCATAGCTGCTGGCGTCGGGTTGCAGCGGCGGCGAGGCGGGGCGCGGCAGTGGCTTGGCGGAGCCGCGGGAGCAGGTGGGTCGCTCGGGCGTGAGGTGCGGTGCTCGGGCTGCTGCGGGCGACGGGGCTGTGCTGGTATCGCGCGGTTGCAGAGGCGCGAGTCGTCGCTGGCAGAGGTCACCGGCGGGGGTTACGGCAGCTGCAGCGGGCGAGCGACGGCAGGAGGGAAGCAGCAGCAGCGGTGTCGAGCTCTGGTGGCGCCGGTCGCGGCTGGGGCAGGGAAAGTCGGGCGCTGGGTTGCGAGTAGATCTTGGGCACGGGCGTCAAGGAGCTCCGCAGTCGTCGGCGGGGGCTGAGATGCGGACGGAGCGGCGAGACCGGTGGCGGCGTGGCGGAGGCGAGCGGACCAGCGAGGTGGCGAGGCGCGGTGGTATCCGGCGTCGCGGTGCCGGCACAGTGGCTGGCGTGCCAAGGACTGGCGAGATCCCCGGGGGGGGGGGGGCCTCCGAAGAAGACGACACTTTAGCGCTTTTTCCTTTTTTTTTTTCTCTCTCACGTCCCCTCACGTCCACTCTTTGCAGCACCCTTTTGACTTTTTTTTTCCTTTTCCACAAACGAGTTTTTCTTTTCTCTCTTGAATTTCCAACTCTAATAAACCCTAGGAAAAGACTTCTCACGTATTTACTCTCAAATTTTTCGAATTCCTCCCCCTTGTCTCCGTACACACACCACACCTTTTATAGGGAAAAAATTTAAATCTTTGTTGCACATTTTATTTCTAATTTCGCTTGCGTATAATCTCCTAAATATATTATTGCACCCCGCACGATATTCTCTTTTGTATTTTTTAGAATATTCCATTCGAAAATTTCCTTTCTACTCAAAATATGTCCTCAGTGTATATTACCTGAATATGTGAAAAATCTCAGCGAAATATGTGAAAAATTTTGCCCTTACCATTTGTCCAATAATTAAATGCAAAAAAAATGCAAATTAAAAATAAATATACCTAAATCTATATGCTATGCAATTAATATTTTTTTTAGGGATAAAATTAACCCTTAATTTTTAATGTCATAAATGACTAAATGGGTCGCTAAAATTTAGGTGTCAACACTTAGTTTAAGATCTCTCTTGTTAACTGGAATCAAAGAATTAGTAGATTTGTTCCGCCCAAAAGGGAATGGGTTAGGGTTATGAACTTATAATATATAATCTGATGATCAAGTCGATTTCCTTTCTCATGAAATTTTCTTCAAAATAAATGCATCCTTAATTTTAAAATCTTTACCTCTCATGTGCTTTTATTTAGTTTTTAATATTAAACGCCGATATCTTAGTCTCTCCTAGGCTCTGTTTGGATAACTAGAGAAAAGGGAGGGCATGAAAATTGGGAAAGTTTTTGAAACTTTTGTGAGAGAGAGAGAGAGGGAATTTAAAATTTTCTCCTCAAACTTTCTTTTCCACCCTTTCTCTAACTTCCCGAAAGAAAGTGGTAGTCTTTTGAATTCATAATATAGTGCGTAAGACAATTAGCTATTCTTTTAAAACAATTTATTTGCCTTTGTAAAGTTGTTAGTCAATATTAATATGATGATAGAAATTGTGAAATAAAATAGACCGCTAGTAATGCTACAATTCTTCTAGGAATTTGAACATACATACAAGACGTGTGATAAGTTCTTGCTCCATGACTCTTGGTTCCAATTTGGAACTGAGAATCAAAGCAGTGGTTCCAATTTCACTCAGGTTGTGAGAAAAATCAACTTCTTGTAATAAAATACAAGAGTTGCACAATTTTTCTAAAAAAATATATCTTGTTCAAAAGGTTATATTGTTTTTCAAACTCTCTCTTTAAAAAGTATATGTTTTTAAAAAAAAAAGAAAAAGAATTTCATAGTATTCGATGGACATTTCATCTTATTCAAATAAATATTAGGGGTTTCATTTGACTTTTAACCCTTCAGATATTAAAAAGTCGAACTTTCATATACTGCTAGACGCTCCAATTTCAAAAGGCACCTATTAAATAGCAATAGTCACCTCCAATTTGTTAATGATCTGTTCCTTTTACAAATCAAGACAGTATTTCTGTTTTGGCTTGGATGTTCTGGGGTGGCTTGGAGGCCTTCACATGGGATTGCCGTGCGCAGGGACAAGGCTGAGTGTCGGTGAGTCGGAGGAAGCAACGCGCTTTGAGACGAGGACCATGGTGGGGGCACTGCCAGTCTGCTATCCCCAGCCCCCGCCTCCGTACGACGATCGGCTCGACGTCTCATTTGGACTTACTAGGAGTGATCACGTTGCCCCTGGAAAATCGAGTTGGTAGGCTACGAGCCAAAGCATGATGAACAGAGGGTAGACATGAGGCCTTTTCCCGGGGGGCCTCGTTGTTCACGTTGGTAACATATTTCCAAGTAGAAAAATTCAAATCTTATGTTTTTGAGATATTAGCCAAAGTTAATTTGATCGGCAGTTCTTTGATCATCCATAATTATCAGCATAAGATTAAGCTCATTCCAATATAATGGTATACCATAATGTATTATTTAGGATTAATACCACAAAAAGTCTCAAACTGGTATATATATGATAAATTTATCTTTCGTTAGTTTCCATTAACTTTATCGTCAAATCACTGAATTAGATAATATGTGACAATTGACGGATGTACTAATTTAGAGTTTTACTTTTTGTTTGTCAAATGTGTACTGGTTTATGGTATTAATCAAATTTAATGAAAATTAATGGAATGTAAAGTTATCATAAATGTACTAATTTGGGGTTTTTGATAGTAAAAAAAGTTAATTTACGATAAATTTGTCTATTCGGTTATAAATTTTTCAATTTTTTCAATTTAGATCTAAACCTTTTAACAAATTACCAATATAGTCATTTCAACTAATTTTGATTGAAAATTGCTGACGTAATGGTTCAATAAATATCTACCATCCTACGTGGTGCATTGATATTGACATGGATTATTTTCAATTTTTTTAAAAAATTCATACTTTTATTATTCTTTTTCCTTTTTCCTCTTTCTATATGGTGTTGGCAACCTATGCCATGAAGCCCTTAGGTGAGGGCCATGAAGTCCTCACTAGTCGCAAGTGAGGGCTCACAACACCCTCACTGACCACAATGAGGGCTCACAAGTCATTAGTGGATCTGACAGGGGTCGTCACATGCTTACTAGATCTAGCAAGGCAGGGGTGTTGTGACTCTGATTGGCCACAGCAAGGGCTTGTGAGCCCTCGCTCAAATTTAGTGAGGGCCCCAACCCTTGCTCGTGCCCCTCACCCAAGGTTTGCAAGGGCTTCACAACCCTCATTGATGGGTCAGCAACCCATTGGCCTTGTGAAGAAAAAAGAAAATGTATTTTTTTTTTTAAAGTTCATGTTAGCATTGGCTATGCCACATAAGACAGTGAGCATTGATTGAACTTCAATGATTTCTGATCAACATTAGTCATAAAGACTATATTGACAATTAGTTTGAAGGTTTAGATCTAAATTGGCAAATTGTCAAAATGTATAAGACTAAATTGATATAATTGAAAGGTCTTAGACTAAACTAATTATCATATAATAGATTTATGACTTTCTAGACAATCTTGCCGACTTAAACATGTGTATATGAAAAGTAACAAAACGGATCTATGATGTTTACATAAAATTTCTCACTCTAACAAATTATCATTAAAATATAATAAAGCCAACATTAATTGAACATTTTAATGAAAAAATTCATGCTAAAAATAAATTTTAAAACTTTATAAAGTAATAATAAGACACTTAAGAAACAAAATTTCTCTTATCCAAATATTTATTTTTACTCGGCCTAAGGGTCATTCCTAATTTGCGCGTGGGCCATTCTTATATGAGCCCAAAATTCTGAGATTGCTGGTCGGCGGTTGGGGTGGTTCCAATGAATCATCCTTTTCAAGTCAGATGAATCTCAATAATTCATGTACTGATACAGCCACGAGGCACTCTTGAGTAGGCCCAAATATAGGGGTACCCTTGAACAGTAACTCTTGCTAGTATATCAACACAAAAAAAAAAATAATAATTGTAGGCAATCAAATTGGAGCCTACACTATAATATAAGGTTCAAGTTGTATTTTTCCGTTTTCTCAAACTCAATAATTACTCGACATATAATATTTGACCAAATTATGACTAGATGTCATGAAAGTATCAAAGGACCATGCTTTATGTTATATTATTTAAAATACCAAATTTAACAACTTAAATTTTTAAATTTCGAAAGTCTTAATGTTGAGTTTAAATCAAGCCTTCATCGAACAAGCACCTTAGCTAAAGACAAGGTATTAGCCAAGCAACTCATCTTTTTCCATGCGACAACTTCTATCACACACCCAATCTTTTGAATGCCATGGTCCCCTCTCTCTCTCCCCTTAAAATCAACCCCCTTCCCCCCTCCTCCAAAACGCGCACACTCAGGCAAAGTTCAGGAGAAGAAGATGACAGGAACCATGATCGGTGTCGCCAACGCCAATGAACAAGAAGCCCTCGACAGAGCCCAAGAGGTCCGGCAATTTGAAGACTCCTACCTCGGAGTCAAAGGCCTCCTCGACTCGGGCCTCTCCACCCTCCCTCCCATGTTCATCCACCCGCCTGACATTCTATCAACCCTCAAGCCCGGTGCTGGGCTCAAGACCGATTCAATCCCCATCATTGATCTCTCCGGCTCCGACTCCAACCGACGACTCTTAGTCATCGAGGAAGTTGCGCACGCTGCTCGTGAGTTTGGCTTCTTCCAGATAGTCAATCATGGCGTGCCCATGGAGGTCCTGGATCGAACGATCACGGCAATGAAAGCGTTCCATGAGCAGCCGGCGGAGGTGAAGGCGAGGATCTATCAAAGGAAATCTGAGACCGGGGTCGCCTTCTTCTCCTCCAGCAGTCACTTGCTTCACTCCGACACAGCCTGCTGGCGGTAATGTGAACGTCAATTTCTACGTTGGGTTGACAAGACACGAACATGAGTGACTCAAAATCGAAAAAATTATCAGAAAATTCTTAAACATAATGCATAAGATGCCAATTTAATTTTAAACATTTTGGACAATTTGTCAATTTAATCATTCTAGCTAATTTTGGCAAGACTTTACTAATGTGGATATCAATTATCCTACATGACATAACTAGCACTAATGTTGACAATTTTTGTAATTTTTTAACTCCTATATATATTATATATTTATGCTAGCCATGTCATATAAAACCGCTGACATTCACGGCAATGAAGTTTTATCAAAATTGATCGAAATGATTATATTGTCAAATTATCAAAAGGTTTAAGATTAAATTGATCAAATTGAAATATTTATGATTGAATTTATATCTGTGCAATATGTTTATGACTTTTTGGGTAATTATCATTTGTAATTGACATGAATATTAAATTGTCCTTTTGTATAAATCAAAATTTTCACTATCCCAAAAGAAGTTTTACGCACACACATACATATATATGCGCAATTTATACGAATTTATCGGTGACAATACAATGACTGAGGACAGAGTACTGAGTGTATGAATTTATCAGTGGCAATACAACGACGAGCACAGAGTATTGATGTGTATGAATTCATTCGGACTTTTTCTTAACCATAAACATCTCAAACATAACGCTATATAAATGCAGACACATGAGTTCATATAATTTTTCATATATTTTTTAAAATTTATATTATATTAAATTTGGACAAGCGAGAAGAAATGTTGCTCGGTGATTCACAAGAAGCACAAACAATGTGCAGAAAGCAAGTAGAAAGAATGTTAACTTTTTTTCTTAATTAAGGTGAAGAATAAGAAGTAATTAGTTCATTGCACAAAATGAATATTACGGGGATACACTCCATATAAGGTCGGGTCCTATATTAGCAGACAAGGAAGAAATACTAGAGGTATGTAGAAATGAGGTGATGGAATGGAATCAATGGACCCAACGCCTCGGAGCCCTCCTGATGGGACTGTTGAGCGAGGGGTTAGGGTTGAGTTCGAGCAAGCTCCAAGACATGACGTGAGTGGAGAAGCGAAAAATGTTGGCGCATTACTATCCCTGCTGTCCCCAGCCTGATCTAACCATGGGCCTGAAGTCCCACACCCACACTGGCGTGATCACAGTGGTCCTGCGGGAGGCTGGTGGGTTGTAGGTGAAGCATGGCGAGGCGTGGGTGGATGCGACGCCCTCTCCGGGTGTTCTCATCGTGAACATTGGCGACCTTCTCCAGGTAATATTCCATTCATGCAAGTTTCAAGGCACCGGCTAAATTAAAAGTTGCATCTTGCAAATTGATTGGCTTGACAATCACCTCACTTCTATAAAAGGACATAGGCATCTCTATTTACATAAATTTGGATTCACCCAGATCATGTGCAATGGTGAGTACAAAAGTGCGGAGCACCGAGTGTTGGCCAACCCGAGCCTCGTACCGTGCTTGTCCATGTCAGTTTTCTACTATCCGCTCGAATGCGACGACCAATTCGGACCAATCTCGGAGCTCATATCGCCAGAGAAACCTGCTGCTTTTCAACAATTCAACCTTGGCGAATACTTGGAAAATCACTTCAGGACATGATATAAGAGGCATATAGGCTAGCATAGACGGTGTAAGAATAAGATTCTTCCTTGTTATTGATAAGAAGCGATCGTCTATTAAGTTGTAAGTTTGGTTTGGATTCGCGAGAGTTCCAAGCCATTGTCCTGGTTCTAAGACCGTGTGCCTATATTTAAGAATGAGTCATCTTGTTTCCTCCACAATAAGTCGCTATGTCTGGCAATAGGAACATTATTCTACTTGCTCATCCTATTTCAACTGCATTTCTCATCGAAATTGTCTGTCCTATAACTCTCTCAATTAAAGTACATCAATTTCATTTTGTAGATAATCCGATTTCTTAACTTGAAATTGGATGACCTAAGACTTGTCTTTATGCTAAGTACAAATGGATTCCTACGTAATGTGAAAACTTACCACGAGATCCTTATCCCGTTGTGAAAAATTTAACAAAGATTTAGTTCTTTTTGAGTTTTGATATTGTCGTGATTTTGGAGTTTATGATGGATATGAGGAGAAATTTTTCATATTGACATTATGAGTTCGAGTTGATAATATATACTCTACACTGAACTAGAACAATGCGAGATATAAATGAGCATAAGTAAACTCATTAGAACAAAAGCAATGAACAAGTCTACTTCAATTTAAATAGCAAGTAGATGTGATGTAATATAACGTATAATATCTTTCATACATATACATATGTACATTATGTATATATATAAAAAAGGGCCAACGATGAAGAATCTAACTAGATAATAATTTGTATATTCTGTCCCATCTAGAAATATACATCATGATTTGAAGTTATCTACAACGACACTTATTTTGGGCCAAAACTCTACAATGAATGCTAAATAGAATTTAAAAAAAAAAAAATTGGATTTTAGCTTCCTGAGTTTAATAATAGGAAACGGACAAAAATGTCGAGATGATCACATAATTTCAAAATGCATTGGGTGAGGAGGCAGAGTTGAACTTTATTGTTTTTAGATTGGATTGGATAAGCTTAAAAGTGTTGGAAATTAATCCAAAGAAAACATAAACTGTTTGTTGTAATCAGAATATCAATGCAAAGAAGATAATAATAACTTTATAATATCCGTACCTCACCTCCAATTTTATGTTATATCTTATTTTCTTCATGTCCAAGATTTGTAAAGGGAAGGATATTATAAAGTTATTATTATCTTCTTTGCATTGATATTCTGATTACAACAAACAGTTTGTGTTTTCTTTGGATTAATTTCCAACAATCTTAAGGCGATTATCTTACTCACTGTTTGTTGTTCTTGTCAGATTATTGAGATGGCTGAAAACTATCAAGTGCCCTTCAATGTCTTGAATGTTTCAAGAGTCGTTCCTATGGTCTATTCGACCATTGCTATGGAAGATGTTCAACCCTTAGGGTCTGAATTTGTAGTAGCCAATGCTACGGGCCCTTGGGCTAACACCAATTTTGGTGGTGCAGGTACAAGTCATATGACTGGTATGCCCGGGACTGTTTTTCAGAACAGTACAAGCCAAATGGCTTTTGGCTCTGTTTCTGGAGGGATGGTTCAACAAACCTTACCTACTGTGATGGCAACATCTCCAGTTACAACTAATGAGAGATTGTCTGCTTTGGTGATGTCCGAAGCATCTCTAGTGTTGAACACTAATGGCTTGTGGCTAGACACAGATGCCACAAATCACATCTGTGTAGATAAACACATGTTCTCATCTTATGAGAAGGCTGAAGAAGATAAGAAGCTTTATATGACTAACTTTGCATCAGCAAAGATTTCCGGAAGAGGAAAGGTGATCATGAAGTTTACATCTAGCAAGGAGGTTGCCCTGCTGAATGTGCTGCATGTACCGGAGATTCGGAAAAATCTAATTTCTGGCCCTATACTTGTCAAGAAGGGTTTCAAAGTTGTATTTGAATCTGACAAGTTTGTACTATCTAAAGGAGGGATGTATGTGGGGAAAGGGTACTTGTGTAATGACTTGTTTAAAGCCAATGTGGCTGTCATTGATGTAAACTCAAAGTATGTGTACCCAAAGACTATTAATAAAGAAAAGTCTTCAGTTTACACTGTTGTGTCTCCTCATCTATGGCATGGTAGATTAGGACATGTAAACTATGGTACAATGAAGAGAATAGCAAACTTGGGGTTAATTCCAAGATTTGAGTTGGATGCCCATTACAAGTGTGAGACTTGTGTTGAGACCAAGTTTGCCAAGAAACCTTTCAAATTCATTGAAAGAACAAGTGAACCTCTACAATTAATCCATAGTGATCTATGTGATTTAAAGTTTGTAGAAAGTAGAGGTGGAAAGAAGTACTTCATCACATTTGTGGATGATTGTACTAGATTTTGCTATGTTTATTTACTAACTAGCAAAGATGAGACTATGAGCATGTTTGTCAAGTATAAAAATGAAGTTGAAAACCAACTTGACAAACGGATCAAAGTGCTTAGGTCTGATAGAGGAGGAGAATACAGTTCAATAAATTTCAAAGAGTTTTGTGCTCGTTTTGGAATAACTCTCCAAACGACTGCACCTTATACTCCACAACAAAATGGAGTTGCTGAACGATTGAACAGGACATTAAAGGAGATGGCTAACGCCATGCTTTTGAGTTCAAGTTTGCCTCAGAACTTGTGGGGGGAGGCAGTTTTTAACTGCAAATTATATTCTTAATAAAATACCCCACAAAAAGACAGGTAAAACTTCATACGAGTTATGGAATGAAATGTTGTCATCCTACAATTTTCTAAAAGTGTGGGGGGTGCATAATGTGATTTATAACGGTAAGTCTAGACACTTTCGTCATAGACACAATACTGTAAGCAGTTGCTCTCAAATTGAATCATTTCTTTAGACTTTGTAAAGTCAAAGGAAAATATTGCGGATCCACTGACAAAATGTTTGTCAAAAGAGCAAATAAACTGCGCATCGAGGGGAATGGGTTTAAGAGCCTTAACCCAATAAAGAGATTCCAAGGTGGAAACCTAACCTATGCAATTGGAGATCCCATGGTCTAGGTTCAATAGGACAACGCAAATTCTAGAAACTCTAGTGTAAGCACTGTCCCCATTCCTATGATGCAACAGTGCTTTCCTACAGCGTTATTAAGGGTACGCTATGCGTTTAATGATTCCTATAACTTAGAATGCATCCAAGTGAGATATGGTAGGATATCTTTAATAGGAATGCGCCTATATACATGGAGCTGGCCGACTCTATGAAAATCTTTAAAGGCTAGATTTTCTAAAGCACGCATGAATCCCGAGAGGTTTAGGGCCGAAAGAACAAACACAACCGAGAACCAATCTTGAATTGGAAATACTCCGTGTGAGGTTTATTGTCTAGGCTTACACAAACAACTGGCGATTCAAGGCTTAGTCCATCGACTAGTTAAGTAAGTCCGATAGGCTTTCACTAAAGAAGGTTCAAGGTGAAAGCTACCTATCTTGATGCGGTGTATTTCAACAGGCATGCTCAGATTCCTTCGAGTCAAAAATGTTTTGTTGATCCATTAATGTGGGGGATTGTTGTAATTATGGTTATAATTATGGTTAATGGATCAACGAAAGCCAATAAATTAAGATACGTTTTTTCTATTCACGTATCTCTTTTGGATTCATGAATTTCCTCAACTTTTATGTTCACGTATCTATTGAATTCATGCATTTCCTAGATTCATGTATCTTTTAGTTCATGTATTTATTGAGTACACGAATATCTTGAATTCACGTATCTTCGGATTCATGAATCTCTTGAATTCATGTATCTCTTGATTCATGAATTTCGTGGATACATGCGTCTATTGAATTCATGTATCTCTTTAGTACATGAACTAAAAATCTCTATAAATAGATGGGAGCATAGAGCTTCCAAAGAAGGTTTTGTTGGTTTTGGTTTTTCCGACTCGATTCCAAAAGGCTTGGATATTCTTTTCTACTCTTCTGATTTTTCTGAGTGTGCTGGTTCAATTAAACGGTTCGACTGAGTTCTGTTTGCATAGTGCTAATCCAAACAGGTTCGAGGTGTTGTATCTTGGGAGGCATAGTTCGTGAAGCTGCGGAGCACCATTGGCAGGAACTAATCGCCTTAAGGAGATTCGGATATCCGTACCTCACCTCCAATTTTATGTTATATCTTATTTTCTTCATCTCCAAGATTTGTAAAGGGAAGGATATTATAAAGTTATCATTATCTTCTTTGCATTGATATTCTGATTACAACAAACAGTTTGTGTTTTCTTTGGATTAATTTCCAACAAAATGGACAAGTTTTTACAGCATTTTGGTAGTACTTCTTGTCTGAGAATAGTTGATCAGAGCCCCGTTTCATTATTTCTTTGAACTCTATTATGTACACTTAAAAGCTGGAAATTGAGAAAATATCCGCTCCAAAGCTCATCAAGTCACACTTAATTGCATTTTCGTCTTTGTCATATGGCAAGATACATGACGTACTTGGCTTTAGTCAGTGCCTTAAGGAGATTTGTGCTCAAAACAGCTTAACAATTACCTCATTTCCATAAAGGATAGAGATTTGTACCAACATAAATCTAGTTTTACGCAGATCATGTCCAACAACAAGTACAAAAGTGTGGACCACCGAGTGCTGGCCAATGCAAGCCCAGAATCACGCATGTCGGTGGCGGTTTTTTACTAGCCAAGTGATTGTGAAAGCCCATTCGGACCATTTCCGGAGCTCCTGTCGCCAGAGAAACCCGTTGTATATTGGCAATTCAAGGTGCCACGCTTCGTCTCATCACACCTATTGCGCCACCAAAGCATTGCGGTATCGGAAAGGAACATCGACACAGTTCTTACCTTCATCGACTCGTCTTGGATGTTGACGGCGCCAAAGTACTACTCCATGCTCCACACGAAGTTGTCCACCTCCTTGGCGGATTGTTCGCCTTTGAATTACTTTGGCTTTGGCACCTAAAGCTTGGGCACCGCTTGTGTGGGCATCGCTCCATTGGTGATGCTCAACTTGCATAGGGCGAGCTCGGTCTTGAGCTCTTGGATCTCTGCCTTTCATGGCTTCGACCTCATCCCTACAAGGGCTTTCTTCCTCAATCACTTGGATGCGCTCCTTCAACACATCGATCGATGCTTCAAGGGCTTCGTCCTTGTCATGCAACGGGGCTGTAGCTTCGTTAAGGCCGGTCGTGAAGTCTTCACGAAGCGAGGTCTCAACCTCTATGATGCGGGCTCAAATATTGTCAAGACCTTCCAAGAATTCGACCATGGCACTTCGGACCTTCGCGAGCTTCTCATCCAACGCAGCTACGGCGTCCATCGAGGCTTCTCTTTTCTTTGTTTTTCCATGAGTCTCCTTGACTTGCATGGCCTCTCCATCCATGACAGCATCTTGGCTCAACATTCTCTCGAACAATTGGTGCTCCTCAATCTTTTGAAACGGATCTCTCCTTTGCTCCGATACCACTTGTCACGGGCCGATCGATTGGGATCGTGATCATGCGGCGACTTAGGAAATTTTGGATCACCTAAGCCAAGCCTTACTTGATCGATTGCACACTCACTCGCTTTACCCGGATCGTAGAGAGAGAAATTTTCTAAAGAGGAGCTATGGAAAGAAAGAAGCTTTGTATTGCTGAAAATAGTTGGATGGATACAAATGAGGGGGAGGGCACCCCTTCTTATACTAGAGGCCCTCAAATTACATTCATTGATCTATAATTCATTCGAGGGACAAGATCGCACCGCCATATCTACCGACACTAATGACATCTACCAACTATCGAAATAAATAGCTAGAGACTTGTTAGTTTATTATCTTGTTTTTACGTTGATTTCCATCACGTCGTTGGTTCATATCATCCACCACATTGTATACGGCCTCTTTGTCCTTCCCTCTCTCTTTCCTTACACGACACTCGCGTTCATACCCGGAACAAGAGCATTGCTCGAACCAGATCTCGGAGCCGCGGCACGGGCGTCATCAGCACCGATAGACAAGCCTCCGAGCAAGTCCAAAAGCTCAAGCAATTCGAAGAATCCAAGCTTGGAGTCAAAGGCCTCCTCGATTGGGGGCTCACCTCCATCCCGCCCCTCCTTCACTCACCTGCCAAAGACCAGCCCACCCCAGGCCCAGGCCCAATTCGATCCCCATCATCGACCTCTCCTGCTGCTACTCTGGCCGGCGGCCTTTTGTCATCGAAGAAGGTGGGACGCACGGCTCACGAGCTCAGCTTCTTCCAGGTGAGCGACTACAGCATGCTGGTGGAGGTTCTGGACTGCACAAGCACGACGGTGAAGGCCTTCCATAAGCAGATGAGGAACATCGTCCAAAAAAATCCTAAATGTATTATTGTTTTACCAATTTAGTTATAAATTTGCTAATATGGACGTTAGATGTTCTACGTGATGAGATTAGCATTGATATGGATAATTTTTAATAATATTTTAATATTTTTAAAATTTTTACTTTTTTATTATTTTTACTTTTCTCCGTTGGTCATTAAGCCCTTGGCAATTGCCTATAGGGAAATATTGATTAGGGTCACCCTTGCTGGCCTTGAGAGAGGGGCACCCTCGCTAAAGGCCAGGGACGGCTAGTCTCAGACTAGGCTTGCCCTCGCCATGGCAAGAAAAAAGAAGAAAAAATCCAAAAAAACAGAAAAGAAGAAGAAGCAAAAAGCACTAAAAAAATTGTCTGATTTAAAATTTAAAATTGTTTATTGTTTGACCAATAAAAAATAATTGAATGAAATCAGATGTTATATGTTTATAATAAAGAAACTGCTCGATAAAAGATAAAGAAAAGTTGAACAAACTAAAGACACATACCTTAATTAAACTATTGCTAATTCAAATAATAACTTATTTTATTCTAAGAAGTCGATCTACCGCATCCAAATATTTCAGAAAAGATCTTCCATAATATGGACTACGACAACGGTCTTGAGCTTTAATTTTTGTAATACGAGTTTTTCTTTTCTATTGCAAATAGAGCATTTATATTTATGTTTTGTTGGTTTTGGATCCCACACCAAAAAATCTTTCACCAGGTGTTATATTTTGGTTTTTAATAAATGAGACTCAGGTTTTGTGTTGTCTTTGGACAAAGAGAGTCAAATGCGAACGAGACTATAAACTTTACAATCTCTCGATTAAAGAAGTAGCTAGCTTGTCGCACATTTGATATCAGCGTTAATCAATGTCGAAACCTAATTGACGATATCATTTAGACTTACTTTACATAGTAATGGAAGCCCATTAAAATCAAAGTAGTATATGCAATATCGAAGACGCTTCAACAATGCTACGCACAAGTAAGACACCTAACAATACACTGCTTTCTACTAAGTTTGAGGACACAACGTTAGAATCTAATCAACAACGTTGGGTTGATAAGGAGGTTGCAAGCACTGCTCGCGTGTTTGGCTTTTTCCAAATAGTCAACCACGGCGTGCCCCTGGAGGTCCTAGACCGAACGATCAAGGCAATCAAAGCGTTCCATGAGCAGCCAACGGAGGCGAAGGCGAAGATCTATAGGAGGGAATCAGAGACCGACGTCGCCTTCTTCTCCAATATCGACTTGCTTCACTCTAAAGCGGCTAGCCGGAGGTCACTGACCAATGCATCTTTTGAAATTTATAACATTTTAAATTTAAACAGAAAAGAGTTCTTACTTTACAAAAAGCATAAGCATACAAGCCCTTAAAATTCCATGGGCGATAATTCGGGTGAAGAATAATAAGAACACAAAATTAGCTCAAAGCATGAAATAATTTTGCGGGGACACGCTCTTGATAAGGTCGGGTCCCAAACTAGCAGACCTGGAAGAGATCCTTGAGGTGTGTAGAAATGAGGTGATAAGAGTGGAATCAGCAGATCCAATGGCTGGGAAGCTCCTGATGGGACTGTTGAGCGAGGGTTTAGGGTTGAGTTCGAGCAAGTTACAGGAAATGACATGCTTGGAGAAGAGAAACATGGCAGGGCAATACTATCCGTGCTGTCCCCAGCCGGATTTGACGATTGGGATTGCGTCCCACCGACCCAGGAGTGATCACGGTGCTCTTGCAGGACGATATCGTCAGGTTGCAGGTGAAGCACGGCGACGAGTGGGTGGATGTGATGCCCAGTTCGGGTTCTCTCATTGTCAATATCGGCAACCTCCATCAGGTAAAATTTCACTAATGAAAGTTTTAAAACTCCCATTATATTACAAAGTTGAATTTTTGCAAATTAATTGGCTTTAGTCAGTGTCTTAAGGAGATTTGTGCTGAAAACAGCTTAACAATCACCTCATTTCCATAAAGGATAGAGATTTGTACCAACGTAAATTTGGTTTTACGCAGATCATGTCCAACGACAAGTACGAAAGTGTGGACCACCGAGTGCCCAGAATCACGCACGTCGGTGGCAGTTTTCTACTAGCCAAGTGATTGTGAAAGCCCGTTGGGACCATTTCTGGAGCTCCTGTCGCCAGAGAAACCCACTATATATTGGCAATTCAAGGTCGGCGATTACTTGAAGACATTCCACACTAAAGAGTTGGATAGAAATCTTTGAAAAATTACTTCAGGGAATGACATAAGAGGCATATAAGGAAAGATAGATGATGCAAGTGTCAAGGGCCGATTGGGATCGTGACCGTGTGGCGAGTCGGGCACTTTTGGATCACCTAAGCTAAGTCTTGCTCGATCGATCACACACTCGCTCGCTTTACCTGGATCGTAGAGAGAGAAAGTTTCTAGAGAGAGGAGCTCTGAAAAGAAATGAGCTTTGTATTGCTGAAAATAATTGGATGGATACAAATGAGGGGGAGGGCACCCCTTCTTATACTAGAGGCCCTTAGATTACATCCGTTGATCTATAATTCATTTGGTGGACAAGATCGCACCGCCATATCTACCGACACTAATGACATCTACCAACTACCGACATAAATAGCTAGAGACTTCTAGAACTTGGCGTAACGACGGTGTCCCCTGCCCTTGGAAAGTTCTGGAAGGAGTCTTGTTGGGAAGCCAAGTGAGCACGGGAGGTCCCCCATGGCAAGGCACGGCCCTTTAGCATCGGAACTTGGCCGTGACATTCTCCCCCACTGAATCGAGCGACGCCCTCGTCGCTCACAGCTTGACGGGTGGCCTTCCTAGCACGAGCACGAGCTCTCTTCCTTTGGTTTTATTTCGCTCGGACGCTCATGAACGATGGACCACACCCTTCTATCTTCAGCTTGGGCTTTGGCATAGAACACGGCTCCATCTTCGGCTTGGGCATGGGGCGCGATGAGCACTCAACCTCGGGAAAAAGCACTTGGATCGGCATGTTGCGAGTTGGAGTAGGAGGATCCAACTCTACCTTCGGCTTTTCCATGGATGGCAGCTTGTGCATGCGCCTCTTGGCCTCCAAGCTCTTGTCGAGACGTCGGACTGCGGCAATGGTCTTGGTGTCGACCACTCCTTTTATCACAGGAATCATCAACGGACTTTTTGGATCGAGGATCATGATACACATGGTCCTCATGTCGATCATGGATCTCACGCTATGAAAGAATTGCATTCCTAGAATGAGATCATAATCATCGACAGGAATTACCTCGAATGCCAGCTTGCCATTCCATCCGCTCATCCTACGCCATGGAAGTCACCCGAGTTGATGGGCTTGTATGACTTTCCGGTTGGCTCCAGGCGAAGTCCCAAGGCTTTCGCCACCTCGGTCGGCATGAACATGTTTGAGGCTCCGGTGTCAACCAAGGCGTAAAGCACTCGGCCACATACTTCGACCTCCATGAAGAACATGTCCATATTTGGGGTAGCTTCCTTCTCTTTAGACGGCGATCGGGCTTGGACGGTGTTGACAACCTTTACAGCTCCAAGCCCGATTTGCCACTTGTCTTCTTTGGGCTCCTCCTCCTCTTCTTCGATGGCAAGGAGGGCGTTGATCCTTCCCTTCTTCGGCCATTTTTGGGTCCAGTGCGGACCTTTGCAAATGCAGCAAGGAGAAGGTGGGGGTTGATCGAACTTACTCGTTGTGTAGTCTGTTGGTCGACCCTTTTGGAAGGAAGTTCCTTCTCCCCATATCTTGACTCGGCCGCCTTGATCATACGCGCCTCGAGGAGTGCTTCTTCCTTCGTCCTCGAAGGATTGATCAAACCTCCAATCTCTTGCTCTACTCCTTGTTTCAGCTTTGGTGAGGTCGACGAGAGACTTGCCTAGGCTTAGCGCTCTCGCAAGAGTACTCACATACCGTCGCTTGAGCTCAAGCTACGCCCACAGCTTTAGTCCATCCATGAACGCTCTGAGAGCCTCCTCCTCTCCTAAGTTGCGGATTTGGAGTTTGAGCTCTGTGAATTCCGTCATGTACTCTCGGATCGCGCCCCTTTGTTCAAGATGATGGAGCTTGCTACGGGCTTCTTGTTGCGCAAACTCAGGGAAGAAGTAAGTTTGGAACTCCCTCACGAAATCATCCCATGTGTCCACGGGATCGGTGCCATGCTTCGTCTCATCACACCTATTGCGCCACCAAACCATTGCGGTAACGGAAAGGAACATCGATGCAATTCTTACCTTCATCGACTCATCTTGGATGTTGACGGCGCCAAAGTACTGCTCCATGCTCCACGCGAAGTTGTCCACCTCTTTGGCAGATTTGCCTTTGAATTCCTTTGGCTTTGGCACCTCAAGCTTGGGCATCGCTTGTGTGGGCATCGCACCATTGGTGATGCTCAGCTTGCATAGGGCGAGTTCGGTCTTGAGCTCTTGGATCTCTGCCTTCATGACTTCCACCTCATCCCTACGAGGGCTTTCTTCCTCGATCACTTGGATGCGCTCCTTCAACATATCAATCGATGCTTTAAGAGCTTCGTCCTTGTCGTGCAACGGGGCTGTAGCTTCGTTAAGGCCGGTCGTGAAGTCTTCACGGAGCGAGGTCTCAACCTCTATGATGCGGTCCCAAATATCGTCAAGACCTTCCATGAATTCGACCATGGCACTCCGGACCTTCGCGAGCTTCTCATCCAACGCAACTACGGCGTCCATCGAGGCTTCTCTTTTCTTTGTTTTTCCATGAGTCTCCTTGACTTGCATGGCCTCTCCATCCATGACAGCATCTTGGCTCAACATTCTCTCGAACAATTGGTGCTCCTCAATCTCTTGAAACCGATCTCTCCTTTGCTTTGATACCACTTGTCACGGGCCGATCGATTGGGATCGTGACCGAGCGGTGACTTAGGCACTTTTGGATCACCTAAGCCAAGCCTTGCTCGATCGATCGCACACTCGCTTGCTTTACCCGGATCGTAGAGAGAGAAATTTTCTAGAGAGAGGAGCTCTGGAAAGAAATGAGCTTTGTATCACTGAAAATAGTTGGATGGATACAAATGAGGGGGAGGGCACCCCTTCTTATACTAGAGGCTCTCAGATTACATCCATTGATTTATAATTCATTCGGGGGACGAGATCGCACCGCAATATCTACCGACACTAATGACATCTACCAACTACCGAAATAAATAGCTAGAGACTTATAGAACTTGGCGTAACGACGGTGTCACCCGCCCTTGGAAAGTTCCGGAAAGAGTCTTGTTGGGAAGCCAAGCGAGCACAGGAGGTCCTCCACGGCAAGACACGGCCCTTTAGTATCGGAAACCTCTTGGTTGTGACACAAGAATGAGATGCTTCCATGTATTATTAAGAAGCAATCGTTGATTAAGTTGTAAGTTCTATTTGGATTCACTAAATTCCAAGCCATTGTCCTAATCCTTACAATGCGTGTGCAACCATATTAAATAAAGAGTGATCTACTTTTCTTCACAATTAGTCGGTAGGTAACATCCACTCATTCCTCATCCTCTTTTCACTGCAGTTCCTGTCAAAATTGTTCGTCCTTTAAATATCATTAATTGGAGTATATTAATTCTTTTTTTTTTTTGTGGATAATCAAGTTCTTTTCGGTCCAAATTTTAATAATATGAGACTTATCATTCTACCAAAAATTGATCGATTTCCTATCTTAATGTGAAAACATACCAAAAATTGATCGATTTCCTAATTGGGATTGTAATTCAATGATCATGATTTAATTCATTAGAAAGGAATCAACGGAAAAGCCACTTTCAGTTTAATCAGCCTGTGACTCTGATGTAGTTTAACGCATCATTTTGGAATTACTTTTTTGGCCGGTGGTGTCATTGTAGATTACTTCTATAGTATTTGACAATACATCTAATATAAATATATATTCTAAGTTTGGCCGGCGGCCTTTCGTCATCGAAGAAGGTGGGACGCGCAACGCACGAGCTCAGCTTCTTCCAGGTGAGCGACTACGGCATACTGGTGGAGGTTCTGGACTGCACAAGCACGGCGGTGAAGGCCTTCCATAAGCACATGAGGAACATTGTCCAAAAAAATCCTAAATGTATTACAGTTTTACCAATTTATTTATAAATCTGCTAACATGGACGTAATATGTTCTACGTGATAAGACTAGCATGGATGTGGATAATTTTTAATAATATTTTCATATTTTTGAAATTTTTATTTTTTTATTATTTTTACTTTTCTCCGTTGGTCATTAAGCCCTTGGCAATTGGCTATGGGGAAATATTGGTTAGGGTCACCCTTGCTGGCCTTGGGAGAGGGGCACCCTCACTAAAGGCCAGTGACGGCTAGTCTCAGACAAGGCTTGCCCTCGCCATGGTAAGAAAAAAGAAGAAAAAAACCAAAAAAAAAAAAAAAAAAAGAAAAGAAGAAGAAGCAAAAACCACTAAAAAAATTGTATGTGTCGGTTCCGTGACACTTAAGACAATTAACATTTATATTAGTGATTTTTGGTAAAAAATGCTTGAATTGACTCAATTGGCAAAATTTTGAAATATTTATAATTTAATTGATACAATCAAAATGTTTAGGATTAAATTGATTAAAGTATGATAAGTTTAAGACTTGTTAAATATTTTTTTTTTTAGCAAATGGAGGTGAAGGCGAGCATAAACCGGAGGGAGATGGAGATCCACATCGCTTTCTTCTCCAATGTCTGACTCGTTCTACATTAAAGCAGGTAGCCGGAGGTTATCAACACAGCCACTTCAAATTAATGTTGCTCTAATTGATAAATTGGATCAAAATCAATTCTATAAAAGCTTGATTACCATTTATGATAGTGTCAAATCAAGTGTAGAATATTTTAGCAAAATGACACGTAATGACGTCCTCTGGATAAGGCTGGGGCCGAAATTAGCGGACATGGATGATATTCGCAAGGTGTGTAAAAAAGAGGTGACGGAATGGAACTAGCAAATCTAACGACTGGGAGGCCTATAAATGGGACTATTGAGCGAGGTGCTTGATTGAGTGTAAGCAAGTTGTGGTTGGGGACGAGGATCATGGCGGTGCATCACTATCCCTATTATCCCTAGCCTGACCTAACAGTTGGCTTAATTGCCCACACGGACTGAGAGTGATCATGCTGCTCCTACAAGACTAGGCCAGAGGATTGTAGGTGGAGCATGATGACGAGCTTTCGTTATGAATTATGACTCAACATGTGCTACAAACTTTTTTAAGTTATGATAAAATCAATATCAACACGACAACAAGTAAATCAGATGATTTTTTTTTGGTCGAAAGTAAATCAGATGATTTGAAAGCTCCCAAATTCACAAAATTGACATTTGACCTAAAAAGAAGCCAAAACTTTTTTGGAATTTGAAGTTCTTACTTCACCACACTCAACTTGTGCTATAAATTATTTGCGGATAAGTTGGGCCTGTTCAGACCTAAAAAAAAAAAAGTCGGCCTGTCTACGGGCAATGCAACTTATGCCGTCAACATGAGGAGATTTCTTCAAGGAATCGGACAGCAAAACTTCGATAATTTACTTCCGGGCAAAACAAAATGTCTTTCATCCAAATACTTATTCATACCTCCGCCTAAGGGTCATCCCCGACTTGCACGTGGGCTATTTTCATATGAGCCCCAAAATTGTCACATTGCTAATTATAAAGTTGCTGCACTCGGCTGTCCTTTTCAATTTAGATCATACACTATAATATAGCCTTTTGTTTATTTTTACTTTTTTAAACTCAATAATTTCTCATGAAATATTTGATCAAATTGCCAGAGTGGTTGTAATGGGCTGTCCTTTTCAGTCATAGACAATCAAATTAGAGCCGGCGGTATTTACATGTATCTAAATGATTACACGAAAAAATCATAGACAATCAAATTAGAGCCGGCAGTATTATATAGGGTCGCCTTGTATTTTTCTGTATTTTGGAAACTCAACAAACCTTCACATAACAAGCACTGAAGATAAAGCGTGAGCCAATCAAATATTTTTTTTTTTGTTCGATGACCCAGGAACCCCGTAAGCAAGCGTGAGCCAATCAATTCATCTTTAATTCATATAATAAATTCCGTCACCTACCCAATCTTTTGAATTGCCATGGTCCCCTCTCTCTCCCCTTAAAATCAACCCCTCTTCCCCCCTCCTCCGAAACGCACACACTCAGGCAAAGTTCAGGAGAAGAAGATGACAGGAACCATGATGGGTGTCGCCAACGCCAATGAACAAGAAGCCCTCGACAGAGCCCAAGAGGTCCGGCAATTTGAAGACTCCTACCTCGGAGTCAAAGGCCTCCTCGACTCGGGCCTCTCCACCCTCCCTCCCATGTTCATCCACCCGCCCGACATTCTATCCACCCTCACGCCCGGTGCTGGGCTCAAGACCGATTCAATCCCCATCATTGATCTCTCCGGCTCCGACTCCAACCGACGACCCTTAGTCGTCGAGGAAGTTGCACGCGCTGCTCGTGAGTTTGGCTTCTTCCAGATAGTCAATCATGGCGTGCCCATGGAGGTCCTGGATCAAACGATCACGGCAATGAAAGCGTTCCATGAGCAGCCAGCGGAGGTGAAGGCGAGGATCTATAGAAGGAAATCTGAGACCGGGGTCGCCTTCTTCTCCAGCAGTCAGTTGCTTCGCTCCGACACAGCCTGCTGGCGGTAATGTGAACGTCAATTTCTATGTTGGGTTGACAAGACACGAACATGAGTGACTAAAAATTGAAAAGATTATCAGAAACTTCTTAAACATAATGCATGGGATGCCAATTCAATTTTAAACATTTTGGACAATTTATCAATTTAATCATTCTAGCTAATTTTGGCAAGACTTTACTAATATAGATACCAATTATCTTACGTGACATAACTGGCACTAATGTTGACAATTTTTGTAATTTTTTAACTCCTTCTATTTTTTTTATTCTTTTTATGCTAGCCATGCCACATAAGAACGTTGACATTCGCGGCAACGAAGTTTGATCAAAATTGGTCGAAACGACTATATCGTCAAATTATCAAGAGGTTTAAGATTAAATTGATCAAATTGAAATATTTAGGATTGAATTGATATCATTGCAATATGTTTATGACTTTTTGGGTAATTATCATCTAGAATTGACATGAATATTAAATTGTCCTTTCGTATAAATCGACATTTTCACTATCCCAAAAGAAGTTTCATGCACACACATACATATATATTTGCAATCTATACGAATTTATTGGTGACAATACAATGACTGAGGACAGAGTACTGAGTGTACGAATTTGTCAGTGGCAATACAACGACGAGCACAAAGTATTGATGTGTATGAATTCATTCGGACTTTTTCTTAACCATGAACATCTCAAACATTACGCTATATAAATGCAGACACATGAGTTCATATAATTTTTCATATATTTTTTAAAATTTATATTATATTAAATTTGGACAAGCGAGAAGAAATGTTGCTCGGTGATTTACAAGAAGCACAAACAATGTGCAGAAAGCAAGTAGAAAGAGTGTTCACGTTTTTTCTTAATTAAGGTGAAGAATAAGAAGAAATTAGTTCGATGCACAAAATGAATATTACAGGGATACACTCCGGATAAGGTCGGGTCCTATACTAGCAGACAAGGAAGAAATACCAGAGGTGTGCAGAAATGAGGCGATGGAGTGGAATCAACAGACCCAACGCCTCGGAGCCCTCCTGATGGGTCTGTTGAGCGAGGGGTTAGGATTGAGTCCGAGCAAACTCCAAGACATGACGTGTGTGGAGAAGCGAAAAATGTTGGCGCATTACTATCCCTGCTGTCCCCAGCCTGATCTGACCATGGGCCTGGAGTCCCACACCGACACAAGCGTGATCACAGTGGTCCTGCGGGAGGCTGGTGGGTTGCAGGTGAAGCATGGCGAGGCGTGGGTGGACGCGACGCCCTCTCCGGGTGTTCTCATCGTGAACATTGGCGACCTTCTCCAGGTAATATTCCGTTCATGCAAGTTTCAAAGCACCGGCTAAATTAAAAGTTGCATCTTGCAAATTGATTGGCTTGACAACCACCTCACTTCTATAAAAGGACATAGACATCTCTATTTACATAAATTTGGATTCACCCAGATCATGTCCAATGGCGAGTACAAAAGTGCGGAGCACCGAGTGTTGGCCAACCCGAGCCCCGTACCGTGCTTGTCCATGTCGGTTTTCTACTATCCGCTCGAATGCGACGACCAATTCGGACCAATCTCGGAGCTCATATCGCCAGAGAAACCTGCTGCTTTTCAACAATTCAACCTTGGCGAATACTTGGAAAATCACTTCAGGACATGATATAAGACGCATATAGGCTAACATAGACGGTGCAAGAATAAGATTCTTCCTTGTTATTGATAATAAGCGATCGTCTATTAAGTTGTAAGTTCGGTTTGGATTCGCGAGAGTTCCAAGCCATTGTCCTGGTTCTAAGACTGTGTGCCTATATTTAAGAATGAGTCATCTTGTTTCCTCCACAATAAGTCGCTATGTCTGGCAATAGGAACATTATACTACTTCCTCATCCTATTTCAACTGCATTTCTCATCGAAATTGTCTGTCCTATAACTCTCTCAATTAGAGTACATCAATTTCATTTTGTAGATAATCTGATTTCTTAACTTGAAATTGGATGACCTAAGACTTGTCTTTATGCTAAGTACAAATGGATTCCTACATAACGTGAAAACTTACCACGAGATCCTTATCCCCTTGTGAAAAATTTAACAAAGATTTAGTTCTTTTTGAGTTTTGATATTGTCGTGATTTTGGAGTTTATGATGGATACGAGGAGAAATTTCTCATATTGACATTATGAGTTCGAGTTGATAATATATACTCTATACTGAACTAGAACAATGCGAGATATAAATGAGCATAAGTTAACTCATTAGAACAAAAGCAATGAACAAGTCTACTTCAATTTAAATAGCAAGTAGATGTGATGTAATATAACGTGTAATATCTTTCATAATATACATATGTACATTATATATATATATATATATATATATATATATATATATATATAAAAGGGCCGATGATGAAGAATCTAACTAGATAATAATTTGTATATTCTCTCCCATCTAAAAATATGCATCATGATTCGAAGTTATCTGCAACAACACTAATTTTGGGCCAAAACTCTACAATGAATGCTAAATAGAATTTTTTTTTTTAAAAAAAAAATTGGATTTTAGCTTTCTGTGTTTAATAATAGGAAACGGACAAAAATGTCGAGATGATCACATAATTTCAAAATGCATTGGGTGAGGAGGCAGAGTTGAACTTTAGTGTTTTTAGATTGGATTGGATAAGCTTAAAAGGACAAGTTTTTACAGCATTTTGGTTGTACTTCTTGTCTGAGAATAGTTGATTAGAGCCCCGTTTCATTATTTCTTTGAACTCTATTATGTACACTTAAAAGCTGGAAATTGAGAAAATATCCGCTCCAAAGCTCATCAAGTCACACTTAATTGCATTTTTCGTCCTTGTCATATGGCAAGATACATGACGTAGTTTGGCCACGTTACACATTTTTAACCATTAAATTTTAATCTTTTTCATTTGTAACCTCTAAACTCCCCATAATTTATTGAGTTTAAATGTCAAAAATTGAAAAAAAAAAAAAAAAAGAGAGAGAGAGAGTGTATATACAGATTTAATCTTTTCGGAACTTAAAGAATATCCATTGCTATGTCAATGACACTTCACTTTTAAATCTATGGTTGCCACATAAGGCAAGTCACATGGCATAGTTTTTGCCTCACGACCCAACCACTAAGTTTTTAGTTTATTCATTTGTCATTTTAAATTTCTCATCTTTTGTTGATGTTAAATTCCAAAAAATGAACAAAGAAAGAGTATCTCCAATTAAGTTTATTTATATCATTCCAACACACGAATTCGGCATCTTCCTCTCACATCGCCTCTGCGTCCTACCCTTTATCTTTCCTTGCAGCACGACACTCGCATCGGTCGAACTGGAACTCGGAGTCTCCAGCCATGGGCGTCACCGACACCACTCAACAAGCCTTCGACCGAGCCCAAGAGCTTAAGCAATTCGAAGAATCCCAGCTGGGCGTCAAAGGTCTCCTCGACTCCGGCCTCACCTCCATCCCTCCCCTCTTCATCCACCCGCCCGAGACCCTCTCCGGCCTCAAGCCTGCCCACCCCAGGCCCGTTTCGATCCGTTCGATCCCCACCATCGTCCTCTCCAGCTACGACTCTGGCCAGTGGCCCTCCATCATCGAAGAAGTGGGGCGCGGGGCTCGCGAGCTCGGCTTCTTCTAGGAAGTCAACCACGGTGTGCTGACGGAGGTCATGGGCCGCATGATCACGGCGGTGAAGGCCTTTAATGAGCAGCCGATGGAGGCGAAGGGGAGGATCTACTGGAGGGGGATGGAGAACGGGGTCGCATTCTTCTCCAACATCGACTTGTTCCGCTCCAAAGCGGTTAGCTGGAGGTAATCCACACGAAACGATGTAACATATATGACTAAAGGAAGATGATGACACATCCTAAAGCGACAAGTATGATATTGAGAAATTATACGACTGGATTGCGTGATGACACATCCTAATGCGACAAGTATCATATTGAGAAATTATTCGACTGGATTGCATGATGACAAATCCTAATGCGACAAGTATGATACTGAGAAATTATACGACTGGATTGCATGAAGTGAGAGAACTCATTTTTATTCTTAATATCGAAATATGAAAGAAGAAGAAGAAGAAGAAAATTAGGCAATCAAAAAGAATTAGTTCAAACCAATGCAAGAAAGTGGTGATCGGTTCTTGATCCGGTTTGGATCCAATGGAACCAATAACTATTTTTTCTTTTTTATACTCCCATCCGATATCTTATCGTCCAAAGTAAAATTAGAAACAAATTCAGAACTCAAGAAAAATCATATGCTTTCATCCATATATTTTGTTATCCAATTACAAGCTCCTGTTTTCTCGGAAATAATATAATAACCTGCTAATTTTTTTGAAGAAATAAAAATAATGTTAAAAAAATATATGTAGTCAATCCGGGCCAGTTCTCCTTAATAATCAGGAACTAGACTGCCTAGACACCAGTTTCACTTTTAAGGACCAAAAATTGAATCGACACTCTTGGGAATCGGACCCAACTAGCTGATTCGGTCTAGTCTAAGTGGTTCTTGATTCGGACAGTGCATTTTGTATATCCTAGATTTAAGGAATGATGTTGTAGGAATACGCTCCAAATAAAAGCAGACACGGAAGAGATCCCTAAGGTGTGCAAAAATGAGATGATGGAATGGGATCACTAGATCCGACGCTTGGGAGACATCTTGATGGGACTGTTGAGTGAGGGGTTGGGATTGAGTCTCAAAAAGCTATAGGAATTGACGTGCCAAGAGAGTAGGGTCATGGGGTGAGAAATTAGGCACGTTTGATAACGATTCTTTTCCGAATAACAATTTTTGATTAAAAATGATTTTTCTGATTCTATTCTCAGGACCAAGTCCTCAGCAAAAGAATGTATTTGGTAACTCCACAAAATTTCTATTCTTGAGATAGAAATGCGGTTGGTATGATTCTTAAATTTTTAATACTTTTCTTATATATATTTTTATTTTTCTCTTTTTTCTTTTTCTTTTTTACTTCTCCTTCCTCCTTCTTTGTTGCCGATCACTAGCCATTGTGGTGGCAGCCGACTAATTGGGTGAGGTCCAATAGGCTCACCGGAGCCTCGCCTAGCCACGGCGAGCCTCGGCCTCGCCCAAGTGGCGCGAGGTCAGCCTCACCCTACCTTGGGAGGCCTAGCCTCATGTCGGCTAGGGAGGCCGAAACTCACCATAGTTGCATGAGGTTGACCTCACTCAGCCACGGCAAGGCTTAGGACGACAAGTCTCACTATGGCTCAGCATTGCTAGACCTCCCCTAGATCTAGCGAGGCAGAGCCTTGTCCAACCATGGTGAGGCTTGGGCCAACGATCCTCATCATGTCTTAGCATTGCTGGGGGCCGGCGACACTCCGGCAAGGTCGTTGGCCCTCATCTAGCTGATCACCGACCATGGCCAAGGTCGACGATCAGCCAACAAGAAGAAGAAGAAAAGAGATGAAGATAGGAGAAGAAAAAAAAAATAGATTCTAGAAATTGTTCCTAGGAACAACAAGCTACTTTTTTTCTCTTCTTGTTTTATTCCAAATCTATTCTCAAAAACAAAATAATAGATTTTTGTTCCCGAGAACAAAAAATTTACTAAATAGATTTATGTTCTTTTTTTCGTTTTAGGGAACAAAAGAATAGAATAAAGTTGTTCTTGAGAGTAAAAACAAATAGGCCTTTACTATCCATATTGTCCCCAGCCCAATTTGACGATTGGCTTGGCATCCCACATAGACCGAGGGAGTGATGGTAGTGCTTGTACAGGACCACATGCCAAGATTGCAGGTGAAGCATGGCGACAAATGGTTGGATGCACCGCCCATCATGGGTGCTCTGGTTGTGAACATCGGTGACATCCTTCACTTTAACTTCCGTTGAGTACTAGGAGCATCTCCAAAGCATCCAAGCCAGTTCAGAAGTAACATTATACAATAAAACAGAGATCTCATTTATGTAATTTCGATTTTCCCATATCATGTCCAATAATGAGTACAAAAGCGCAGAGCACCGGGTGTTGGCCAACCCTAACCAAGAGCCACTCGTGTTGATGGTAGTTCTCCACAACTCGAGCAATTTGGACATTCAGCTTGGACTGTTGTCGAAGCACGTATCCTCGGATAAACCCGCTGCTTTTCGGTAGTTCACCATGGCCGAATACTAGAGGAGAAATTATACTACAGAGTTGGACGGATGTCTGATAAACTCCTTCAGGGCATGATTGAGAGGCGCACATGCCAAAAAAAAAAAAAAAAAAAAAAAAAAAAACGATGCGGGAATAAGATTGGTTCCTTATAATACGGGAGGAAATAATGGATTCTTCCCCAAATTCTACTGATCATTAATATATATAGAGCATGTATGTCCTATGAGATTTTGTTTTTTTTCCTTGTCAAGTCAAATTTATTTTAAATATAACTCTCCTGATTGTATTCTAAAAACTCACTTTTTCTATTTTGTTTTACATACTTTGGAAATATAATATTATCACGTCTTTTCAGCTTCACGATAATCTCCCCCTTATACATGATCTTCTTTTAGAAAATTATATATATCATTATTGAATAAGTCCTATCTCTTCTCTGGTATTAAACACTATATTATTAGTATTTTATATCATATCTTCTCACATGATTTATTGAGTTTAAATTTCGGAAAATAAATAAAAAGAGAGTATATCTAGATTTATCTCCTCGAAACTGAAAGAACGTTCCTTGCTATGCTAATGGCACTTCACTTTCTACTCTATGGTTGCCACATGTGGTAAGATATCTCAAATAGTTTTGCCACGTAACCCAACCACTAAGTTCTTAGTTTATTTATTTGTCATTTTAAATTTCTCTTCTTTTATTGATGTTAAATTCCAGAAAATGAACAAAGAAAGAATATCTCCAACTAAGTTTAATCTTCAAAATCATTGATAAATTATATAAACTATAAGAAAATAGGAAAGAGTACATCTAGATTTTTTTCTCTTTGGATTTGAACTTGAGGACTATGGATAAATTAGAGAAAGCAGTTTGGTATATACTCCTGACTGATATTGAAGGTTCTTAAATATCATTTTCAATGATACAATTTCGATTTAAATTTTATAATTGTTTATTGTTTGACCAATAAAAAATAATTGAATGAAATCAGAAGTTATATGTTTATAATAAAGAAACTGCTCGATAAAAGATAAAGAAAAGTTGAACAAACTAAAGACACATACCTTAATTAAACTATTGCTAATTCAAATAATAACATATTTTATTCAAATAAGTCGATCTACCGCATCCAAATATTTCAGAAAAGATCTTCCATAATATGGACTACGACAACGGTCTTGAGCTTTAATTTTTGTAATACGAGTTTTTCTTTTCTATTGCAAATAGAGCATTTATATTTATGTTTTGTTGGTTTTGGATCCCACAACAAAAAATCTTTCACCAGGTGTTATATTTTGGTTTTTATTAAATGAGACTCAGGTTTTGTGTTGGCTTTGGACAAAGAGAGTCAAATGCGAACGAGACTATAAACTTTACAATCTCGCGATTAAAGAAGAAACTAGCTTGTCGCACATTTGATATCGGCGTTAATCAATGTCGAAACCTAATTGATGATATCATTTAGACTTACTTTACATTGTAATGGAAGCCATTAAAATCAAAGTAGTATATGCAATATCGAAGACACTTCGACAATGCTACACACAAATAAGACACCTAACAATGCACTGCTTTCTACTAAGTTTGATGACACAACGTTAGAATCTAATCAACAACGTTGGGTTGACAAGGAGGTTGCAAGCACTGCTCGCGTGTTTGGCTTTTTCCAAATAGTCAACCACGGCGTGCCCCTGGAGGTCCTAGACCGAACCATCAAGGCAATGAAAGCGTTCCTTGAGCAGCCAACGGAGGCGTAGGCGAAGATCTATCGGAGGGAATCAGAGACCGACGTCGCCTTCTTCTCCAATATCGACTTGCTTCACTCGAAAGCGGCTAGCCGGAGGTCACTGACCAATGCATCGTATTATCTTCTTTTTCTACTGATATATGAAATTCGTCTGGTCAGGCATAGGAATGTCAATTTCTATATTGAGAAGGCAAGATACGAATGCGATTGACTTGAAATTGACAGGATTTTGTTTTATTCTTCTGTACAAACCTTCATTTTCATTGTCCTGGAACAAGTTTCAAAATATTTTACAAATTATACGGAGTCATCGGTGACCGAGTATAGTGGTTCAACATAAAATATTGCAGTGTACATATATCGTCAAAGAACTCTTTCTAAGTGCATGTTTGGATATAGTTTTACCTTGTTATTAATTTAAGTCGTGCAGTGAATTCATTTGGATGTTTTCTTAGCTCGAAATAGTCTAAAATTTTTACAACATATGAATGTTTATTTTTATTTTTTTTTGGTAAGGTACAACATATGAATGTTGACATGTGAATTTTGACATCTTTTGAAATTTATAACATTTTAAATTTAAACAGAAAAGAGTTCTTACTTTACAAAAATCATAAGCATACAAGCCCTTAAAATTCCATGGGCGATAATTCGGGTGAAGAATAATAAGAACACGAAATTAGCTCAAAGCATGAAATAATTTTGCGGGGACACGCTCTTGATAAGGTCGGGTCCCAATCTAGCAGACCTGGAAGAGATCCTTGAGGTGTCTAGAAATGAGGTGATAAGAGTGGAATCAGCAGATCCAATGGCTGGGAAGCTCCTGATGGGACTGTTGAGCAAGGGTTTAGGGTTGAGTCCGAGCAAGTTACAGGATATGACATGCTTGGAGAAGAGAAACATGGCAGGGCAATACTATCCGTGCTGTCCCCAGCCAGATTTGACGATTGGGATTGCGTCCCACCGACCCAGGAGTGATCATGGTGCTCTTGCAGGATGATATCGACAGGTTGCAGGAGAAGCACGGCGACGAGTGGGTGGATGCGACGCCCATTTCGGGTTCTCTCATTGTCAATATTGGCGACCTCCTTCAGGTAAAATTTCACTAATGAAAGTTTTAAAGCTCCAATTATATTACAAAGTTGAATTTTTGCAAATTAATTGGCTTTAGTCAGTGTTTTAAGGAGATTTGTGCTGAAAACAGCTTAACAATCACCTCATTTCCATAAAGGATAGAGATTTGTACCAACGTAAATTTGGTTTTATGCAGATCATGTCCAACGACAAGTACAAAAGTGTGGACCACCGAGTGCTAGCCAATGCAAGCCCAGAATCACGCACGTCGTTGGCGGTTTTCTACTAGCCAAGTGATTGTGAAAGCCCGTTCAGACCATTTCTGGAGCTCCTGTCGCCAAAGAAACCCGCTATATATTGGCAATTCAAGGTCGGCGAATACCTGAAGACATTCTACACTAACGAGTTGGATAGAAATCTTTGAAAAATTACTTCAGGGAATGACATAAGAGGTATATAAGGAAAGAAAGATGATGCAAGTGTCAAGGCCCGATTGGGATCGTGACCGTGCGGCAAGTCGGGCACTTTTGGATCACCTAAGCCAAGCCTTGCTCGATCGATCACACACTCGCTCGCTTTACTCGGATCGTAGAGAGAGAAAGTTTCTAGAGAGAGGAGCTCTAGAAAGAAACGAGCTTTATATTGCTAAAAATAATTGGATGGATACAAATGAGGGGGAGGGCACCCCTTCTTATACTAGAGGCCCTCAGATTACATCCGTTGATCTATAATTCATTCGGCGGACGAGATCGCACCGCCATATCTACCGACACTAATGACATCTACCAACTACCGACATAAATAGCTAGAGACTTCTAGAACTTGGCGTAACGACAGTGTCACCCACCCTTGGAAAGTTCCGGAAGGAGTCTTGTTGGGAAGCCAAGTGAGCACAGGAGGTCCTCCATGGCAAGGCACGGCCCTTTAGCATCGGAAACCTCTTGGCCGTGGCATTCTCCCCCACTTAATCGAGCGACGCCCTCATCGCTCACAGCTTGACGGGTGGCCTTTCTAGCACGAGCACGAGCTCTCTTCCTTTGGTTTTATTTTGCTCGGACGCTCATGAATGATGGACCACACCCTTCTATCTTCAGCTTGGGCTTTGGCATAGAACGCGGCTCCATCTTCGGCTTGGGCATGGGGCGCGATGAGCACTCAACCTCGGGAAAAAACACTTGGATCGGCATGTTGCGAGTTGGAGTTGGAGGATCCAACTCTACCTTCGGCTTCTCCATGGATGGCAGCTTGTGCATGCGCCTCTCGGCCTTCAAGCTCTTGTCGAGACGTCGGACTGTGGCGATGGTCTTGGTGTCGACCACTCCTTTTATCATAGGAATCATCGACGGACTTTTTGGATCGAGGATCATGATACACATGGTCCTCATGTCGATCATGGATCTCACGCTATGAAAGAATTGCATTCCTACAATGAGATCATAATCATCGAGAGGAATTACCTCGAATGCCAGCTTGCCATTCCATCCGCTGATTTGGACGTCCACATCTGGAGTTGATCCTACGCCATGGAAGTCACCCGAGTTGATGGGCTTGTATGCCTTTCCGGTTGGCTCCACGCAAAGTCCCAAGGCTTTTGCCACCTCGGTCGACGTGAACATGTTTGAGGCTCCAGTGTCAACCAAGGCGTAAAGCACTCGGCCACATACTTCGACCTCCATGAAGAACATGTCCGTGTTTGGGGTAGCTTCCTTCTCTTTAGACGGTGATCGGGCTTGGACGGTGTTGACAACCTTTACAGCTCCAAGCCGGATTTTCCGCTTGCCTTCTTTGGGCTCCTCCTCCTCTTCTTCAAAGGCAAGGAGGGCGTTGATCCTTCCCTTCTTCGGCCATTTTTGGGTCCAGTGCGGACCTTTGCAAATGCAGCAAGGAGAAGGCGGGGCTTGATTGAGCTTACTCGTTGTGTAGTCCATTGGTCGACCCTTTTCGAAGGATGGCTGGGAAGTTCCTTCTCCCCATGTCTTGACTCGGCCACCTTGATCATGCGCGCCTCGGGGAGTGCTTCTTCCTTCGTCCTCGAAGGATTAATCAGACCTCCAATCTCTTGCTCTACTCCTTGTTTCAGCTTTGGTGAGGTGGACGAGAGACTTGCCCAGGCTTAGCGCTCTCGCAAGAGTATTCACATCCCGTCGCTTGAGCTCAAGTTGCGCCCACGGCTCCAGTCCATCCATGAACACTCTGAGAGCCTTCTCCTCTCCTAAGTTGCGGATTTGGAGTTTGAGCTCCGTGAATTCCTTCACGTACTCTCGGATCATGCCCCTTTGCTCAAGATGATGGAGCTTGCTACGAGCTTCTTGTTGCGCAAACTCAAGGAAGAAGTAGTCTTGGAACTCCCTCACGAAGTCATCCCATGTGTTCATGAGATCGGTGCCACGCTTCGTCTCATCACACCTATTGCGCCACCAAAGCATTGCGGTATTGGAAAGGAACATCGATGCAATTCTTACCTTCATCGACTCATCTTGGATGTTGATGGTGCCAAAGTACTGCTCCATGCTCCACACGAAGTTGTCCACCTCATTGGCGGATTGTTCGCCTTTGAATTCCTTTCGCTTTGGCACCTCAAGCTTGGGCATCGCTTGTGTGGGCATCTCACCATTGGTAATGCTCAGCTTGCATAGGGCGAGATCGGTCTTGAGCTCTTGGATCTCTGCCTTCATGACTTCCACCTCATCCCTACGAGGGCTTTCTTCCTCGATCACTTGGATGCGCTCCTTCAACACATCGATCGATGCTTTAAGAGCTTTGTCCTTGTCGTGCAACGGGGTTGTAGCTTCGTTAAGGCCGGTCGTGAAGTCTTCACGGAGCGAGGTCTCAACCTCTATGATGCGGTCCCAAATATCGTCAAGACCTTCCATGAATTCGACCATGGCACTCCGGACCTTCGCGAGCTTCTCATCCAACGCAGCTACGGCGTCCATCGAGGCTTCTCTTTTCTTTGTTTTTCCATGAGTCTCCTTGACTTGCATGGCCTCTCCATCCATGACAGCATCTTGGCTCAACATTCTCTCGAACAATTGGTGCTCCTCAATCTCTTGAAACCGATCTCTCCTTTGCTCTGATACCACTTGTCACGGGCTAATCGATTGGGATAGTGACTGAGCGGCGACTTAGGCACTTTTGGATCACCTAAGCCAAGCCTTGCTTGATTGATTGCACACTCGCTTGCTTTACCCGGATCGTAGAGAGAGAAATTTTCTAGAGAGAGGAGCTCTGGAAAGAAAGGAGCTTTGTTTCGCTGAAAATAGTTGGATGGATACAAATGAGGGGGGGCACCCCTTCTTATACTAGAGACCCTCAGATTACATCCATTGATTTATAATTCATTCGGGGGACGAGATCGCACCGCCATATCTACCAACACTAATGACATCTACCAACTACCGAAATAAATAGCTAGAGACTTCTAGAACTTGGCGTAACAACGGTGTCGCCCGCCCTTGGAAAGTTCCGGAAGGAGTCTTGTTGGGAAGCCAAGCGAGCACAGGAGGTCCTCCACGGCAAGACACGGCCCTTTAGTATCGGAAACCTCTTGGTTGTGACACAAGAATGAGATGCTTCCTCGTTATTATTAAGAAGCAATCATTGATTAAGTTGTAAGTTTGGTTTGGATTCACTAAATTCCAAGCCATTGTCCTAATCCTTACAATGCGTGTGCAACCATATTAAATAAAGAGTGATCTACTTTTCTTCACAATTAGTTGGTAGGTAACATCCACTCATTCCTCGTCCTCTTTTCACTGCAGTTCCCGTCGAAATTGTTCGTCCTTTAAATATCACTTAATTGGAGTATATTAATTCTTTTTTTTTTGTGGATAGTCAAGTTCTTTTCTGTCGAAATTTTAATAATATGAGACTTATCATTCTACCAAAAATTGATCGATTTCCTATCTTAATGTGAAAACATAGCATGAGTTCCTTATGGCGCTGTGAAAACTATATATACAACTTAGTTTTTTTTCCTAATTGGGATTGTAATTCAATGATCATGATTTAATTCATTAGAATGGAATCAACGGAAAAAGCCTCTTTCAGTTTAATCAGCCTGTGACTCTGATGTAGTTTAACGCATCATTTTGGAATTACTGTTTTTGGCCGGTGGTGTCATTGTAGATTACTTCTATAGTATTTGACAATACATCTAATATAAATATATATTCTAAGTTTGGCCGGCGGCCTTTTGTCATCAAACAAGGTGGGACGCGCAGCGCACGAGCTCAGCTTCTTCCAGGTGAGCGACTACGGCATGCTGGTGGAGGTTCTGGACTGCACAAGCACGGCGGTGAAGGCCTTCCATAAGCACATGAGGAACATCGTCCAAAAAAATCCTAAATGTATTACAGTTTTACCAATTTATTTATAAATCTGCTAACATGGACGTCAGATGTTCTACGCGATAAGACTAGCATGGATGTGGATAATTTTTAATAATATTTTAATATTTTTGAAATTTTTACTTTTTTATTATTTTTACTTTTCTCCGTTGGTCATTAAGCCCTTGGCAATTGGCTATGGGGAAATATTGGTTAGGGTCACCCTTGCTGGCCTTGGGAGGGGGCACCCTCGCTAAAGGCCAGTGATGGCTAGTCTCGAGACAAGGCTTGCCCTCGCCATGGTAAGAAAAAAGAAGAAAAAAACCAAAAAAAAAAAAAAAAAAAAAGAAGAAGTAAAAACCACTAAAAAAATTGTTCGTGTCGGTTCCATGACACTTAAGACAATTAACATTTATATTAGTGATTTTTTGGTAAAAAATGCTTGAATTGACTCAATTGGCAAAATTTTGAAATATTTATAATTTAATTGATACAATCAAAATGTTTAGGATTAAATTGATTAAAGTATGATAAGTTTAAGACTTTTTTTTTTTTTTTGAGCAAATGGAGGTGAAGGCAAGCATAAACCGGAGGGAGATGGAGACCCACATCGCTTTCTTCTCCAATGTCTGACTCGTTCTACATTAAAGCAGCTTGCCGCAGGTTATCAACACAGCCACTTCAAATTAATGTTGCTCTAATTGATAAATTAGATCAAAATCAATTCTATAAAAGCTTGATTACCATTTATGATAGTGTCAAATCAAGTGTAGAATATTTTAGCAAAATGACACGTAATGACGTCCTCTTGATAAGGCTGGGGCCGAAATTAGCAGACATGGATGATATTCGCAAGGTGTGTAAAAAAGAGGTGACGGAATGGAACCAGCAAATCTAACGACTAGGAGACCTATAAATGGGACTATTGAGCGAGGGGCTTGATTGAGTGTAAGCAAGTTGTGGTTGGGGACGAGGATCAGGGCTTGATACAGTTGGCTTAGTTGCCCACACGAACTGAGAGTGATCATGCTGCTCCTACAAGACTAGGCCAGAGGATTGTAGGTGAAGCACGATGACGAGCTTTCGTTATGAATTATGACTCAACATGTGCTACAAACTTTTTTAAGTTATGATAACGACAAGTAAATCAGATGAATTTTTTTTTTGGTCGAAAGTAAATCAGATGATTTGAAAGCTCCCAAATTCAGAAAATTGACATTTGACCTAAAACGAAGCCAAAACTTTTTTGGAATTTGAAGTACTTACTTCACCACACTCCACTTGTGCTATAAACTATTTGCGAATAAGTCGGGCCTGTTCAGACCCAAAAAAAAAAAAGTCGGCCTGTCTACGGGGAATGCAACTTATGCCGTTTACATGAGGAGATTTCTTCAAGGAATCGGACAGCAAAACTTCGATAATTTACTTCCGGGCAAAATAAAATTTCTTTCATCCAAATACTTATTCATACCTCTGCCTAAGGGTCATCCCCAACTTGCACGTGGGATATTTTCATATGAGTCCCAAAATTGACATATTGCTAATTATAAAATTGCTGCAATTTTCTGTCCTTTTCAATTTAGATCCTACACTATAATATAGCCTTTTTTTTTTTTTTTAACTCAATAATTTCTCAAGAAATATTTGACCAAATTGCCAAAGTGGTTGCAATGGGCTGTCCTTTTCAGTCATAGACAATCAAATTAGAGCCTGAAGTATTTAGATGTATCTAAATGATTACACGAAAAAATCATAGACAATCAAATTAGAGCCGGCAGTATTATATAGGGTCGCCTTGTATTTTTCTGTTTTTTGGAAACTCAATAATTGCTCAATCAAACCTTCACATAACAAGCACTGAAGATAAAGCGTGAGCCAATCAAATTTTTTTTTTTTTTTTGATGTCCCAGGAAGCCCCGTAAGCAAGCATGAGCCAATCAATTCATCTTTAATTCATATAACAAATTATGTCACCTACCCAATCTTTTGAATTGCCATGGTCCCCTCTCTCCCCTTAAAATCAACCCCTCTTCCCCCCTCCTCCGAAACGCACACACTCAGGCAAAGTTCAGGAGAAGAAGATGACAGGAACCATGATGGGTGTCGCCAACGCCAATGAACAAGAAGCCCTCGACAGAGCCCATGAGGTCCGGCAATTTGAAGACTCCTACCTCGGAGTCAAAGGCCTCCTCGACTCGGGCCTCTCCACCCTCCCTCCCATGTTCATCCACCCGCCCGACATTCTATCCACCCTCACATTCGCGGCAATGAAGTTTGATCAAAATTAGTCGAAACGACTATATCGTCAAATTATCAAGAGGTTTAAGACTAAATTGATCAAATTGAAATATTTAGGATTGAATTGATATCATTGCAATATGTTTATGACTTTTTGGGTAATTATCATCTAGAATTGACATGACTATTAAATTGTCCTTTTGTATAAATCGACATTTTCACTATCCCAAAAGAAGTTTCATGCACACACATACATATATATTTGCAATCTATACGAATTTATTGGTGACAATACAATGATTGAGGACAGAGTACTGAGTGTACGAATTTGTCAGTGGCAATACAACGACGAGCACAAAGTATTGATGTGTATGAATTCATTCGGACTTTTTCTTAACCATGAACATCTCAAACATTACGCTATATAAATGCATACACATGAGTTCATATAATTTTTCATATATTTTTTAAAATTTATATTATATTAAATTTGGACAAGCGAGAAGAAATGTTGCTCGGTGATTTACAAGAAGCACAAACAATGTGAAGAAAGAGTGTTCACGTTTTTTCTTAATTAAGGTGAAGAATAAGAAGAAATTAGTTCGATGCACAAAATGAATATTACGGGTATACAATCCGGATAAGGTCGGGTCCTATACTAGCAGACAAGGAAGAAATACCAGAGGTGTGCATAAATGAGGCGAAGGAGTGGAATCAACAGACCCAACACCTCGGAGCCCTCCCGATGGGTCTGTTGAGCGAGGGGTTAGGATTGAGTCCAAACAAACTCCAAGACATGACGTGTGTGGAAAAGCGAAAAATGTTGGCGCATTACTATCCCCGCTGTCCCCAGCCTAATCTGACCATGGGCCTGGAGTCCCACACTGACACAAGCGTGATCACGGTAGTCCTGCGGGAGGCTGGTGGGTTGCAGGTGAAGCATGGCGAGGCGTGGGTGGATGCGATGCCCTCTCCGGGTGTTCTCATCGTGAACATTGGCGACCTTCTCCAGGTAATATTCCATTCATGCAAGTTTCAAAGCACCGGCTAAATTAAAAGTTGCATCTTGCAAATTGATTGGCTTGACATTGACCTCACTTCTATAAAAGGACATAGACATCTCTATTTACATAAATTTGGATTCACCCAAATCATGTCCAATGGCGAGTACAAAAGTGCGGAGCACCGAGTGTTGGCCAACCCGAGCCCCGTACTGTGCTTGTCCATGTCGGTTTTCTACTATCCGCTCGAATGCGACGACCAATTCGGACCAATCTCGGAGCTCATATCGCCAGAGAAACATGCTGCTTTTCAACAATTCAACCTTGGCAAATACTTGGAAAATCACTTCAGGACATGATATAAGAGGCATATAGGCTAGCATAGACGGTGCAAGAATAAGATTCTTCCTTGTTATTGATAAGAAGCAATCGTCTATTAAGTTGTAAGTTCGGTTTGGATTCGCGAGAGTTCCAAGCCATTGTCCTGGTTCTAAGACTGTGTGCCTATATTTAAGAATGAGTCATCTTGTTTCCTCCTCAATAAGTCACTATGTCTGGCAATAGGAACATTATACTACTTCCTCATCCTATTTCAACTGCATTTCTCATCGAAATTGTCTGTCCTATAACTCTCTCAATTAGAGTACATCAATTTCATTTTGTAGATAATCCGATTTCTTAACTTCAAATTGGATGACCTAAGACTTGTCTTTATGCTAAGTATAAATGGATTCCTACGTAATGTGAAAACTTACCACGAGATCCTTATGCCCTTGTGAAAAATTTAACAAAGATTCAGTTCTTTTTGAGTTTTGATATTGTCGTGATTTTGGAGTTTATGATGGATATGAGGAGAAATTTCTCATATTGACATTATGAGTTCGAGTTGATAATATATACTCTATACTGAACTAGAACAATGCGAGATATAAATGAGCATAAGTTAACTCATTAGAACAAAAGCAATGAAGAAGTCTACTTCAATTTAAATAGCAAGTAGATGTGATGTAATATAACGTGTAATATCTTTCATACATATACATATGTACATTATATATATATATATTTATAAAAGGGCCGATGATGAAGAATCTAACTAGATAATAATTTGTATATTCTCTCCCATCTAGAAATATACATCATGATTCGAAGTTATCTACAACGACACTAATTTTGGGCCAAAACTCTACAATGAATGCTAAATAGAATTTAAAAAAAAAAAAAAAAATTGGATTTTAGCTTCCTAAGTTTAATAATAGGAAACGGACAAAAATGTCGAGATGATCACATAATTTCAAAATGCATTGGGTGAGGAGGCAGAGTTGAACTTTAGTGTTTTTAGATTGGATTGGATAAGCTTAAAAGGACAAGTTTTTACAGCATTTTGGTAGTACTTCTTGTCTGAGAATAGTTGATCGGAGCCCCGTTTCATTATTTCTTTGAACTCTATTATGTACACTTAAAAGCTGGAAATTGAGAAAATATCCGCTCCAAAGCTCATCAAGTCACACTTAATTGCATTTTCGTCTTTGTCATATGGCAAGAGACATGACGTCCTTTGGCCACGTTACACATTTTTAACCATTAAATTTTAATCTTTTTCATTTCTAATCTCTAAACTCCCCATAATTTATTCAGTTTAAATTTCAAAAAATGAAAAAAAAAAAAAAAAAAAAAAGAGAATGTATATACAGATTTAATCTTTTCGGAACTTAAAGAATATTCATTGCTATGTCAATGACACTTCACTTTTAAATCTATGGTTGCCACATAAGGCAAGTCACATGGCATAGTTTTTGCCTCACGACCCAACCACTAAGTTTTTAGTTTATTCATTTGTCATTTTAAATTTCTCATCTTTTGTTGATGTTAAATTCCAAAAAATGAACAAAGAAAGAGTATCTCCAATTAATTTTATTTATATCATTCCAACACACGAATTCGGCATCTTCCTCTCACATCGCCTCTGCGTCCTACCCTTTATCTTTCCTTGCAGCACGACACTCGCATCGGTCGAACCGGAACTCGGAGTCTCCAGCCATGGGCGTCACCGACACCACTCAACAAGCCTTCGACCGAGCCCAAGCGCTTAAGCAATTCGAAGAATCCCAGCTCGGCGTCAAAGGTCTCCTCGACTCCGGCCTCACCTCCATCCCTCCCCTCTTCATCCACCCGCCCGAGACCCTCTCCGGCCTCAAGCCTGCCCACCCCAGGCCCGTTTCGATCCGTTTGATCCCCACCATCGTCCTCTCCAGCTGCGACTCTGGCCAGTGGCCCTCCATCATTGAAGAAGTGGGGCGCGGGGCTCGCGAGCTCGGCTTCTTCTAGGTAGTCAACCACGGTGTGCTGACGGAGGTCATGGGCCGCATGATCACAGCGGTGAAGGCCTTTAATGAGCAGCCGATGGAGGCGCAGGCGAGGATCTACTTGAGGGGGATGGAGAACGGGGTCGCATTCTTCTCCAACATCGACTTGTTCCGCTCCAAAGCGGTTAGCTGGAGGTAATCAACACGAAACGATGTAACATATATGACTAAAGGAAGATGATGACTCATCCTAAAGCGACAAGTATGATATTGAGAAATTATACGACTGGATTGCATGATGACACATGTGGCACCCCCGAAATGGCCCCCGATCCGTTAGGGTCACCACAGTTTGCTTACCTTTCACTTGATCTTATACTATATCACTCTAATACCTTAGAATTGTAATGGGTCCATAAATCCTGGGGGTTTATATCGTTTAGATTGGTCCCAGCGCAGTTCATATTGAGGAAGCATAATCAAAATCTGCCTATCCCAAACTCAAACCAAATAATGCAATGCAATGCACACCAACTACACATCTTATATAAGTTAGAGTCGAACACTTTTATTTACATGACTTGATGGATATCAAGAGTCGGTACATCAAAAGGCCAAGGCTTTTCTAAACTCGGCTATAACCAAAAGTACCCGTCTCCACAGCAGTCATGTACATCGGTCCATCATCCAGTGTCGGCCATCCAAAAAGAAGCTTCATCCTCCCTCCATCGCGCTCAGTCACACCCAACCTGGTCCGTTAGCCGGCGGCGGCGGCAGCATCCCCAGCATAACCTCATCTCAGCGGACATGCACGGACAAGAACTCCTGAATCACTGGGCCATCAGGTAACCCAATGTCGTACAAGACCAGAACCGGCACACGAACAAAAACTAACCCCCGTATCTCGAGGTGAGGATGCTCCGTACACTCAACCTTGACGTCGGTCGGTATGCCATAGAAAGTACCGGGGGTGACTGGCGACAGAGACATAACTCCTAGTCTGAAATGTTAGTCCCCAAAAGGGGTGAGTACAACCACTCAGCAGTAAAGATCCATCAAACTACACTATGCAACAAGCAAGACAGCCAAGACTTCATATGAAATGCACATATCATCCATGCAATCATGCATATATCTCCATGAGATCCATTCAATACCTTAATGACCACATTTTCAATGCCAAATAGTACCAACTCAAGTTCATAGACAATTTATGTCCCATGCCATATGCACACACATGCGCATGATTCATTTCCCATTTTGATTTTCAAAAGGATCTCATTTTTCCCAGGGACCAATATTTACATCCCTCCCGATTCTCGCACCCAACCCTGGCATCACGAGACCTCCGGCACACACCTCCGGGCATCCGGCACACACCTCCAGGCATCTCGCACCCCAACTGGCATCGCGAGGCCTCCGGCACACACCTCCGGGCATCTGGCACACACCTCCGGGCATCCCGACACTCCCGGGGCATTGTCGACTCAACCGTCCGACACTATCATCAACATCACAGTATATACATATATGTCTCACTTTGAAAATAACATTTGATGCAATACAATCATAAGTTTCAATGGGTTTACAAAGCCTCATAAATTTCATTTTTGATGTCATATGATATGCTAAATGTCACCTCATATGCTGTCTAGATAACAACCCAAGATATCACATCTCATAGAGCAATTCATTTATTCTTGAAAATAAAACAATTTTCGGATAAAACAGAATGCACTCTTTTAATTAAAATTCTGGAAAAATTAGTAAACGGTCTTAATAAATTCTGAGAATTTAACATGTTATAAGCGAGATCTAGAGAAAAAGGTTTTATGAAGAAGACCCAGTCAGGAAAATTTTCGTATAAATCACAATGGTCCGTGTATCACAGCCATAAAACTTCAAACATCACTATTGCTCAGTTTCAATAACAAATTCGGTAAAACCCCTAAATGAACTCCGAAAATTACGAAATTTTGATATATTATAGATAAACCTAGATGTAAAAGTTTCGTGAAGAACTCAAAGTCAGATTCATTATAGACCATGAGCTATAATCACTATAACTCTCCCTAACCCTCGGTAACAGTCTCCATATTTAACACTTTCAAAGAAAAATCGTTTCACCAACCAATACTTGTCCGTTTCTTCTCAATTTTAGTATGTTACTCCTCAAGATGTCATCTAAAACTTTCATCAAGGACACAAAGTCAGATTTCAACTAGATAATTGCATAAAATTCACGGAGTCGCAAAAGGTCAAGCTGTTTTTCCATGAAACAGTTTGCTAGTCCTAAAGAACTACTTCTGTTCATTCGAATTCCAGCATCCAGCATCCAGCATCACAATTCAAGCATCTCCAGAATCTATTACACTTCACACACAACCACAGCAAGCATCATGTAGATCAATGGACTTCATTTGCCTTAAATCCAATGCAATCACAGAAAGCAAAACAACAATTTGAGGACTTCAGGCGCGGCTCAATCGACGGTGAAGCTAGGTGGTGTCGACGGCGGCAGCAAGGCGCACGGACGGGCGACCTCCTTTCTCTCCCTCGCGGCTCACTCACAGTTTTTCTCACTCGGTTCCTCCTTCTCTGTCTCTATCCGAATTCTTTCCTCTCTGGTTAGTACAAGTGAGCTGATTAGTCGCTGGTTTTTCACCATAACCAGTCAACTAAGAGAACATTTTTTCCATGGTTTGGCTGAATGAAGGGCAGCTGGATCCGTACGTGTCCAGCATGCTTCTCTTCCTTCGACACCTTGCTCCTCTCTTGCAACGTGCCTTCAGCCATTTAACTAATTCTTTTCTTAATCCCAATTTGTTGGCCGACCATGAAAAAGCAACGTGGCATCAATGGTCAAAAATTTTCCTCTCATAGTTGACCAGGGTGTCAACCAAACGGAGAGAGGTTGGGGCAGCTTTGGGCGCGGACGATTCCTCCTTTTCCGCATGGGTGTGCATGTCCCTCATGCACGGCTGAATTCTATTTCTTCGGCTCAGAATTTTAATTAATAGAAGTCCAAAATTTCCCTCCCATTTCGTATACATTTTTGGTGGTACAATTGTGTAGCATCATCAAAGCAATTTGCACAACTCAATAAGATTGAATGTAGTACTAACAATGATGAATTCCAATAGTAGCTTCATCAATCCATGATGTTTCATCATCATTTTTTTTTCTAAGATTGGCAAAATATGGGTGAGATTGGTCTCACTAATAACCTTATGTAAAGAGGCTTTTGACAATACTCTAGTCTATCCCAAGATCAGACTACTTTCTAAACGTGAGGTATCGGTCCATTAATGAAATAAAACGGTGTTCACACATGATGCCAACGACACCATTCGACTGTACTTCCATAATCAGTCACGGTCATCACATATCCGAGGGTTGTCGAAATTCTCGGGTGCCACAATTCTCCCCTCCTTAGAGAATTTCGTACTCGAAATTAGGCATTACTTATGTCTCTATAAACAAGTGAGGGTACCTTTTCGTCATCTCATTTTCACTTTCCCATGTGGCTTCCTCCACACCGTGATGTCGCCATAATATCTTAACCAATGGGATTGTCTTGGTCCTAAGAATTTGCTCCTTTTGATCCAATACTTGCACAGGCTCCTCAATGTATCTCACTTTCTCATCCACTTTGATGGCTTCATGATCGAGTATGTGTCTTGGATTGGGCTGATACTTCCTCAGCATCGATCCGTGGAATACATCATGCAAGTTCTCTAGCTTGGGAGGTAAAGCTAGTCAATAGGCTACATCTCCTATCCTTTCTAGTATCTCAAAAGGTCCAACAAATCTAGGGCTCAACTTACCTTTTATTCCAAATCGAGATATTCCTTTCATAGGGGATACTTTAAGGAATACATGATCCCCCACATTAAACTCCAATGGTCTTATACGTCTATCTGCGTAGTCTTTCTGCCTATTCTGGGCTGTTTTAAGTCTCTTCCTGATAATTTCAACAGCCTCAGTGGTAACTTGTACCAATTTAGGTCCTGTCAATCTCCTTTCACCTACTTCATTCCAACAGACAAGGGTCCTACACCTTCTTCCATATAATGCTTCATACGGAGCCATGCCTATACTTTTCTGAAAACTATTGTTATAGGCGAACTCTATTTAAGTGCAACTTCTCATCCTAACTTCCCCTAAAATCAATAATACAAGCCCTCAGCATATCTTCCAGAGTTTGGATCACTCTTTCCGTTTGTCCATCTGTTTGAGGATGAAAAGCAGTACTAAATTGAAGCTTTGTCCCTAAGGCATTTTGGAGACTTCGCCAAAAATTTGAAGTAAACCTAGAGTCTCGATCAGATGTGATTGTTACAGGAATACCATGTAAGCGTATTACCTGGCTTACATATATCTCAACAAGCTTATCCATCGGGTAGTCTACGCGGACCGCTAGGAAATGGGTAGACTTAGTCAAGTGATCTACTATCACCCAGATCGAGTCATGACCACTTGATGTCCTTGGTAGTCCTTGCACAAAGTCCATCGTCACATGCTCCCATTTCCATTCCGGTACATCTAATGGTCTCAATAGTCCTGCAAGTTTGTGGTGTTCCGCTTTCACTTGCTGGCATGTTAAACATTGAGAAACGTGTTTAGCTATATCCGTCTTCATGCCATTCCACCAAAACTGCTGGTGTAAATTTCTATACATTTTTGTGCTACTCGGATGAATACTATAGTTACTCTTATGTGCTTCAGACAGAATTTCCCTTTTTACTTTTTCATTATCGGGAACACAGAGCCGTCCTTGACATCTTACTACTCCATCCTTAGAGACTTGAAACTCTGATCTTTTCCCTAAAGACACAGGGTTTAGCAGGATGCAAAGTGGACAAAAAAAGTACTTCTGGTACATGTCAATTGCTTGGAAACAAGCTGGTATCATGGTTTTCAAGAAAACAGAGTACCGTAACTCTTTCAATAGCTGAAGCAGAATATGTAGCTCTTGAAAGTTGCTGCTCTCAAATCTTATGGATAAAGCAACAGCTAAGAGACTTTGGAATTGAAAAATCGTGTACCGAGACCAGATGCGACAACACCAACGCCATTAATCTCACAAAGAATCCAATTCTTCACTTAAGGGCAAAGCATATAGAGATTCGACATCATTTTATTAGAGATCATGTTCAGAATAAAGAAGTTATGATACAGTTTATTAACTCGAAGAATCAGCTGGCAGACATATTTACAAAGCCACTAGAGAAAAGTCTATTTGAGTCCATTCGCACCAGACTGAACATTATACCATTTATCAATTAAAGTCCGAAGATGATCAAACTCAGAATAACCAAAAGTTGCGATTGTAAATTATTTATGTTCTAGTAATTTAAATTTTTGGATAAAAACTTGAAAAGGTACGTTTGCTTTTTGAATCGTTATTTACTTATTTTTAGAAATTATCTTGAATTTATGGCAGTTTTTCATTTTCAAAAAGGCGGTTTTCTTTTATTTTCAAAAATGTAGTTTTTACTTTTTCCTTTATGACGATTCGTTTACGCCGTTTCATTTGCTTTATGTATTGTTGATTTTCATCTTCTTCATTTTTACTCTCAAACCCTAGAATACAAAATTCTCACTTGTTCTCACTTTCTCTTTAGTTTATTCCAAAAAGATCTCACCTTTTTCACAAACGAGTTCGAGAATTTCACCTAGAAAGCAACTATGTCTTCAAGAAAGTCATCTAGAATCGCTAGCAGGGGACCACAACATATGCGTGAGGGTCCTACTCACTTCAATCTAACCGAGGAAGATGACTCTCCTCAACAGCGGAAGCAAAGTCAACAACAACATTCTCAACCGCGCCAATTTTCTCAATACAGGACACAAGATCCTCCACAAAATCAACTAGAAGAAGAAATTGTGGAAGATGTAGAACCTGTAAGAACGCTAACTCTTGAAGTTCTTTTCAAAGTTTATTCTAAGTTGAAAGAATGTGGTACTACAATGACTTTGATCGATGAATTTCTGAAAGAGAGGGGTTACAAGAATGAAACCTTATTCTTGCGTGAGATGGAAAAGATGGACATTGCGCCTAAAGGGTTGGCTGATAGAACATTTACCAACATTCCGAGTGACCCTTGTTATGGTACTTTCAATCAGCCTGAAAGAAAAGACGACGATGAAAGGATGTTCACACATTTTCAGCCTAGAATGGGAGTGGCTGCAAATGTTCATAGTGAGGGAGCAAGTATTTTCCTCTCTAAGGATCATAAGAAGACCTACTCAAATTTGCTGAAGTGAGGGGTTATGAATCCTAGAAGAATTGATTTTGATTTTCTTGATTCGATGAATGTAAATTTGAGGGAGAAGTTTGCACTCCTTCAAATGGAATGATTTTGCTCTAAGACAACAATCGCCTATCCAGCACTCATAGCGTACTTATATTCAAATCTATCATTTTTGGATGCAAATAGATTTTCCTTTATAGTTAGGGACAAGGAATTTGTGGTCGATGTAGACACCTTAGCTAACTTGATTGGGGGTGGAAAGAGGGTGTTTTCAACCAATCAATGTATTAGTTGCTCACGCTACACTGGAACTTATACGAGATAGGCTTGCTAAAGGCAAAATTTCCTACACAAGGATGAATGCTTCCAACATCTTACTTCATAAGATCGTGATCAACTGCATCCGGCCCAAGTCTATGTCAAAGATTGATGTTTCTCATTCAGAAGCAAAGCTGATGTATGCCATCAAAATTGGCTACAAGTTCTCTCTGCCTCACACTATTCTCATGCACATGTACAGGACAGTAGTGAAGGACAAGGGACAACTCCCTTACTCTGCTCTTGTCACAAGACTCTTCAGACACTTCAACATACATATTCCTGCTCCTTTGTGTATGCAAAGCATTGCTCCAATGGTGATTGGATTGAAGATGGTTACTAAGATGTGTCTAAAAGAGCTTAGCAAGGCTTTAGAGAGCATGAAGGAGAAGTCTCCTGTCAAGACAAAGCAAGACTCTGCATCAACAAAGCAGAAAGGCAAGGAACTAATGACCGAACCTATCAAGAAGAGGAGAGCACTCATCCTAGAGGATGAAGAAGAAGATGATGACATTACTCTCTCCGCCTTTGCCTTAAAGAACTTACAGAGTTTTGTTAGCTTTCAAGAAGGAAGAGTGACAACAGAAGAAGAAGAGATTGAGAAGAGAGATGAGAAGAGAGGAAGAAGAAGTAAGAAAAGAAGAAGAAGAATAAGAGGGTCAAGAAGACTCTTTTGAGCCAACCTTGGATGTATCTTTGTCAAGTGACTCTGGAAAGACAAAGAGTGGAACTGCTAGAGAAAGAGGAAAAGAGACACATCACTCAAATGTTGAAGCTGAAGCAAAACGGGAAGAAGAATTAATTTCTCCACCTAAAGGCACACAAACAAAGGGAGCTGTTGAAAAACAAGGTATTTCTTCACCTGCTCTGATATTGCCTACTAGTGATGTTAGTCGATCTACAGCAGATCCAAAGGATGTGTACGCCTCTCTTTACCCTAAAGCAAACATTGAGGCATTCACTCCTAGTCATGGTGGATGAACTGCTGAAGAACTCTCCAATCTCAAGACTCCTACAACTAACTTGGCTAGACCCAATGCTGCACCAGAACAAACAGCAGACTTTTCAAGACTGCTGGATATTCTATTGGATTTAAGGAGGCAGCAATATGGCTTGGAGTTTGAGGTAAACGAACTAAAGAAAGCTTTCTTGACTACTTTAGTTTCTCAGCAAGAACAGCTACTCGCCCTGAAGACTCAAATGCAGGATACTATGAAGGGTGAAGATTTATAGTAACTGAAGGAGACTCTTGGAAAGTTTGAGGACATAGTCAAATCCATGGGAGAATTTCAGCTCGTTCGGATTCCAAAACAGCCCTAATTTTCACACAACTCTTCTCACTCAACCTTTTTTGCTTGTTTATCACTCAATCTTTTTGCTATTAACAAAAAAGTGGAGAAATTGTGCAGATTTGTGCAAATTTATCTTTTTGAGCACATTTCTCATGTTTTGGTTTGATTTTGATTACCTTTGGTTGGTATTTTTATTTATGGACTTATGACTTTGGACCTTTGACTACTATCTTGATTTGAATCTTTGAGGCTTGCAGTAACTTAGCCTGTGATACTGATTATGGATGAATAGTTATTTTATCTTGCTGGACAAACATGTTTTTCTGTAGATGTAGAATCAATGCTATTCAAGTCCTAATCAACTTATTTTTATAAGATATCACGTTTGGCTTAAGTGTTGTTTTGCAGGTTAAGAATTTTTTAAATTTGCAGGAAAGTTTTGTCACCATAAAAAATGGGAGATTGTTGGAGAAAACTCCTTATTGTTTTGAAGCTGACAAAACCTTCCCCATAGTTTAGTCTGAAGAACTCCAGACACTACTGTCAAAGTCTAAAAACTTATAGACTTTAATCTCAAAGTCTGACCTCACTTACAGATTCCAGACCGAAGAATAAAGACTTATCCAGATGAAGGTTTATCTTTAAGGATTCGGTTCATTTGATTCATGGAAGATCTCATGGCTGGATATAGTATCTTATGATCAATTATTCTTAGTGGAATCCACTCCGATATGAAAATCTTTTGAAGGGCGAACAAACTTGGAAGGTTCTACTTATGGAAACCAAGATTATGATTGTATGGGCAAGCAGGATTAATGGGCTATCATCACATTCCTTAAACGACTCAAGATCTCCTTAATTGATTATGTCCAACGCGTAGATTGAAGAACTCCTTTGGAAAATGCCAACGGTTGTAGAGGCATGGAGGAGTATAAAAGGAAGACTCTTAAGTTGTTCGAGTGTGTGCGTGAAAGAAAATTTTCAAAATCTGAAGCTTCCTAGTTCTTTGCTACTTCAGTTGTCAAGCGAAAAGCTATACTCAAAAGAGAAAGCAAACACCTGTGAGACTTTGTAAGAGTGTAGTAGAGGTTCTACACTGAGAAGTCAAGGATATGAGACTGTAAAATCTCTTTTGATTCATAGTGAAATCCAGCCAATAAGCTATCAGTGCGGGAGAGTGGACATAGGCTTGATCTAAGCCGAGCCACTATAAACATTGTGTTCCAATTCCCTTTCCTTAACTTCTTACTTTTATTCGTTGCCTTATATAATTGTTTAATGTTGTTTACGTTCTTAGTCAATTTTCTTTAAAAGGCAATTTATTACTATTCAGTCTTGCAAGAAATTTTATTTACACCTATTTACCCCCATCTAAGTGTTCTTACTAGCCCTTTCAAAGGACACGAAATGATAAATCATATATGGAGAAATTATACAGCTGGATCGCATAAAATCAGGATGCATACTTGTTTTAGTTTCTCACGGGCACAAAAGAAAGAATTCATTTGAAAAGACAGAATTGGGCAAACAGAAAGAATCAGTTCAAGCAATGCTCCAGGTAAACTCCTGTTGAGGACTAGGAGTGTCTCTAAAGGACATGAGTTAGTTCAAAAGTTACATTCTTCAATGAAATGAAGATCCATTCACGTGATTTTGGTTTTTCTCAGATCTTGTCCAAAGACAAGTATTAAAACATTGACCACCGGATGTTGGCCAACCATAATCAAGAGCCACGTGTGTCAGTAGCAGTTTTTTGCAACCTAAGCAATCACGAGAATGAGTTCAGACCATTTCCAAGGCTCATGTCCTCGGATAAACCCGCTGCTTTCTGGCAGTTCAACCTCAACAAGTACATGTGGAGATTCTTCACCACGGAGTTGGACGGGAAGAATTTGATAAATTACTTCAGGGCATGACCGAGAGATGCATAGCCCTAAAAATACTTCCTTGAGACACTTAAGGAAACACTAGATTCTTCCCCTAAATTCTACAAATCGTTAAAACATATGGACTATTTATATTCTATTATATTCCGCGGTCTTATTCATATCAACTTATTTCAAATATAACTTTCTTAAATGCACTCTAAAAATCTTTTTTGTGTTATGTCTTAATCACTTACGGATACATAACATCATAACACCTTTTCCGTCTCATGGTAACCCTAGTATGATATTCCTCTAGAACATTATAGGTCACTATTAAATAAGTCTCATCTCTTCTCCCATATTAATTACCGTATTGTTAGCGTTCCTCACTATTAAAAAAATATGCATATAGACAAGCTCGTAGAAAGTGCCGATTGGCTAGCTAGTTTCAATAGAAAATAGAGGATTTTAATGAGCGATCTCGAATAGAATCTAACAACTCTTTAGAAAAGAAAAGGAAAAATATCGAAAATGTGTTGAGTTTTTATCTAAACATCTACTTGTTACAGAGTCAGGAGGGGTGAGCAAGGTCTTCTCCTTCGCCCCTTGCAGCTCAGTATAATTGACCCAAAAAAAAAAACCTCGTTTTATTTGTGGTTGGGAAATGTACACTTTGTCCCCATCCATGGATCAGTAACCCGCTGGCCTTGTGAAGAAAAAAGAAAATGTATTTTTTTTTTAAAAGTCCATATTAGCACTGACTATGCCACATAGGACAGTAAGCATTGATTGAACTGTTACGTCAACAATTTCTGGTCAAAATTAGTCGTAAAGACTATATTGGCAATTCGTTAAAAGGTTTAGATCTAAATTGGTAAATCGTCAAAAGGTATAAAAATAAATTGAAATAATTTTATTGTTTAAGACTAAACTAATAGATTTATGACTTTCTAGACAATCTTGCTAACTTAAATATATGTATTTGAAAAGTAGCAAAACGGATCTATGATGTTTACGTAAAATTCCCCACTCTAAAAAATTATCATTAAAATTTAGATAAAGCCAGCGTTAATTGAACATTTTAATGAAAAAATTCATGCTGAAAATAAATTTTAAAACTTTACATAGTAATAATAAGACACTTAAGAAAAAAAAATTCTCTTATCCAAATATTTATCATTACTCGGCCTAAGGGTCATCCCTAATTTGTGCTTGGGCCATTCTTATCTGATCCCCAAAATTATGAGATTGCTAGTTAGGGTGGTTCCAATGAACCGTCCTTTTCAATTAAGATGAATCTCAACAATTCATGTACGGATATAGTCACGAGGCACTCTTGATTAGGCCCAAATATACAGTAACTCCCGCCAGTATATCAACACAAAAAAATAAAATAAAAATCGTAGGCGATCAAATTGGAGCCTACACTATAATATAAGGTTCACCTTGTATTTTTCCGTTTGTTCAAACTCAATAATTACTTGATCATGACATGTAATATTTAGGTGTCATGAAAGTATCAAGGGACCATGCTTTTTATTACATTATTTAAATACCAAATTAGAATATCATTTGACAACTTAAATTTTTAAATTTCGAAAGTCTTAATGTTGAGTTTAAATCAAGCCCTCATCTAACAAGCACCTTAACTAAAGACAAGACATGAGCGAACCAACTCATCTTTTTCCACACAACAACTTCCATCACGTACCCAATCTTATGAATGCCATGGTCCCCCTCTCTCCCCTTAAAATCAACCCCCTTACCCCCTCCTACAAAACACACACCCACCAAGGCAAAGCTCAGGAGAAGAATATGACAGGAACCATGATCGGTGTCACCAACGCCAATGAACAAGAAGCCCTCGACAGAGCCCAAGAGGTCCGGCAATTTGAAGACTCCAACCTCGGAGTCAAAGGCCTCCTCGACTCGGGCCTCTCCACCCTCCCTCTCATGTTCATCCACCCGCCCGACCTTCTATCCAGCCTCAAACCTGTTGTTGGGCTCAAGACCGATTCAATCCCCATCATTGATCTCTCCGGCTCCAACTCCGACCGACGACCCTCAGTCATCGAGGAAGTTGCATGTGCTGCTCGTGAGTTTGGCTTCTTCCAGATAGTCAATCATGGCGTGCCCACGGAGATCTTTGATTAAACGATCGCGGCAATAAAAGCGTACCATGAGCAGCCAGCGGAGGTGAAGGCTAGGATCTATCGAAGGGAATCTGAGACCGGGGTCGCCTTCTTCGCCTCCAGCGTGGACTTGCTTCACTCCAACACGGCTTGCTGGAGGTAATGTGAATGTCAATTTCTATGTTGGGTTGACAAGACAGGAACATTAGTGACTTAAAATTAAAAAAATTACCAAAAAAAAAAGCCTTAAATATGTTGCATGGGAGGCTAATTCAGTTTTAAACATTTTTTATAATTTGTCAATTTAGTCATTCAAGCCAATTTTGACAAAACAATACTAAAGTGGATACCAATTGTTTTACGTCACATAACTGGCACTAATATTGGTATTTTTTGTAATTTTTCAACTTCTTCTTTTTTTTATCTATTTTTTTATGTTAGCCATGCCATGAAAAATTGCTGACATCCATGGCAACGAAGTTATATCAAAATTGGTCGAAATGATTATATTGTCAAATTGTTAAAAGATTTCATATTAAATTGATCAAATTGAAATAGCGAAAAAGCCACAAAAAATCCCAAATTTTACTCAGTGTGACAAATTTACCTCAAACTTTTTTTGTGAGATAAAAAACCTCAAATTTTACCAATTGTGACACATTTAACCCAAACTTTTTTGACACAAAAAATCCCAAATGTATACATGCGTGACACATTTACCCCAAACTATAGGGCATTTTCATCTTTTACTTTTTAAATTTTTTTCTCTTTATTTTTCTGTTTTCTTCTCCTTTCTTCCCTCCGCTGGCATGGCTCTAGACTCAGGTGAGGACCCTTAGGTCGGGCGAGGACAACCCTCGCTAGATTCTGATAGCGCTAGTATAAGCACCTAGAGGGGGTGAATAGGTGTTTAAGAAGTTTTTGTAAGACTTAACAACTCAATTCGACTTATATGAAAATAGTAAATTGAAGATATGAAAGACTATAAACTGATAAATAAGATTGCGAATTAAGTAAAGAGATTAGAGAAAGAGAATTTAAACACAAGTTTTATAGTGATTCGGCTTAGACCAAGCCTACGTCTACTCTCCCGCACTGACATCCCACTAGCTGGATTCCACTAAGAATCAAAAGAGATTATACAATATCACGTCCTTGATTCCACAGTGTAGAGACTCTACTACACTTCCTCAAGGTCTCACAAGTATTTGATTTCTCTTTTGTGTACAATTTAAGCTCGACAAAATGTAACAACAAAGAACTAAGAGTTTTAGACTTTGGAATTTTTCTTTCACACACACCCTCGAATAACTTAAGCGTCCTCCTTATATACTCCTCCATGCCATCATAACCGTTGGCACCTTCCAAAAGAGTTCTTCTAATCTTCCCATTGGACAGAATCAATTCAGAAGATCTTCGAGTTATTTAAGGAATGTGATGATAGCCCACTAATCATGCTCGCCTATACAATCAAGATCTAGGTTTCCATAAGTAGAACCTTCCAAGTATACTTCGCCAATCAACTGATCTAAATATTCAAATTGATTTCAATAAGAATAGTTGATCACGAGATGCTATTTCCATCCGTGAGATATTCTTCAACCGTACGAACCAAATCCTTAAAGATATACTTGTATCTAGATAAGTCTTCTTCATCGGATAAATCTTTTCTTCGTCGGTCTCGAAACTATCAGTAAGGGCAGATTTTAAATCTTGAGTTTGGAGGTCTTCAGACTTTAACAATAGAATCTGCAAGTCTTCAAACTAGACTGATGGAAACGTTTTGTCAACTTCAAAACAGATAAGGAAGTTTTCTCCAACAGATTCGACGAGGGCAACCTTCGCCCCACCCAAGCAAGGGCTGCCCGAGCCAATGCCGAAGAGGCACTCACTCACCAGATATGGCCCAAGCGAGGGGGACCCTTGCCCGACATTGGTGAGAGCGGCCCTCACCTGAGTCCAGCCACGGCAAAGGGAAGAGAGAAGAAGAAAAAAGGAAAAAAAATTAAAAATTAAAAAAAAAAAATGAAAATGTCATTCAGCCATAGAGTTGGGGTAAATGTGTCACAGTTGATAAAATTTGGGGTTTTCTGTGTCACAAAAAAATTTGGGGTAAATTTGTCATATTTGATAAAGTTTATTTTTTAGTGGTATTTTCTCATTGAAATATTTAGAACTGAATTGATATTTGTATAATATATATTTATATGACTTTTTCGATAATTATCATCTAGAATTGACGTGAATATTAGATTTTCTTTTTGTATAAATTGAAAGTTTCATTGTCCCAAAAGAAGTTTCACACACACACATATTTGCAAATTATACGAATATATCGGTGACAATACAATGACTGGGACAGAGTACCGATGTGCACGAATTTATCAGTGATAATACAATGACGGGGCACAGAGTACTGATGTGTACGAATTCATTTGGACTTTTTCTTAACCATAAACATCTCAAACATTTACACTGTATAAATTAGGACACTTGAGTTCATATAATTTTCATATTTTTAAAAAAAAATTATATAATATATTAAATTTGAACAAGCAAGAAGAAATGTTGCTCGGTGATTTACAAGAAGCATAAAAAATGTGCAAAAAGCAAATAGAAAGAGTGTTTGCATTTTTTTTTTAATTAAGGTGAAGAATAAGAAGAAATTAGTTCAACACACGAAGTAAATATTACAGGGATTCACTCCGGATAAGGTCGGGTCCTGTACTCCCAGACGAGGAAGAAATACCGAGGTGTGTAGAAATGAGGTGATGGAGTGGAATCAACAGACCCAATGCCTCGAAGCCTTCCTGATGGGTCTGTTGAGCGAGGGTTAGGATTAAGTCCGAGAAAGCTCCAGGACATGATGTGTGTGGAGAAGTGAAACATGTTGGGGCATTACTATCCCTACTATCCCTAGCTTGATCTGACTGTCGGCCTAAAGCCCCACACTGACAAGGGGGTGATCACGGTGCTCCTACAGGACCAGGTCGGTGGGTTGCAAGTGAAGCATGGCGACGTGTGGCTGGATGTGACGCCCTCTCCGGGTGTTCTCATCGTGAACATCGGCGACCTTCTCCAGGTAATATTCCATTCATGCAACTTTCAAAGCACTGGTTGAATTAAATGTTGCATCTTGCAAACTGATTGGCCTAACAATCACCTCCCTTCTATAAAAGGACATAGAGATCTCTATTTACATAAATTTGGATTCACCCAGATCATGTCCAATGACAAGTACAAAAGCGTGGAGCACCGAATGTTGGCCAATCCAGGCCTTGAACCACGCCTGTCGATAGCGGTTTTCTACTATCCGCTTGAATGTGAAAACCAAATAGGACCGATCCCAGAGCTCGTGTCACCAGAGAAACCTGCTGCTTTTTGACAATTCAATTTTGGCGAATACCTGAAGAGATTCCAAACTGAGGTGCTGGATGGGAAAACTTTGAAAAATCACTTCAGGACATGATATAAGAGGCATGTAGGCTAATATAGATGGTGCAAGAATAAGATGCTTCCTTATTTTTAATAAGAAGCAATCGCTTATTAAGTTGTAAGTTCGGTTTGGATTCGCTAGAATTCCAAGCCATTGTCCTTGTTCAAAGACACTGTGTGCCTATATTTAAGAACAAGTCATCTCGTTTCCTCCACAATAAGTCAGTATGTCTGGTAACAGGAACATATACTACTTCCTCGTCCTATTTTAACTGCACTTCTCATCGAAATTGTCTGTCCTATAACTCTCTTACTTAGAATACATCAATTTCATTTTGGAGATAATCAAATTTCTTAATTTGAAATTGGATGATCTAAGACTTATCTTTATGTTAAGTATAAATGGATTCATACTTAATATGAAAACTTACCACAAGATCCCTTTCCCGTCGTGAAAAAAAATAACGAAGATTTACTTCTTTTTGAGTTTTGATAGTGTTGTGATTTTGGAGTTTATGTTAGATACGAGGAGAAATTTCTCATATCAATATTATGAGTCTGTGTTGGAAATATACTCCACATTGAACTAGAACAATGCAAGATATAAATGAGTATGAGTTAATTCATTAGGACAAAATCAACAAAGAAGTCTATTTCAGTTTAAATAGCTATTGGATCGGATGTGAGGTAATATAACGTGTGATATCTTTTATACATATACATATGTACATATATATAAGGCCGGTGATGAAGAATCTAACTAGATGATAATTTGTATACTCTCCCCCGTCTAGAAATATACATCATGATCTGAAGTTATCTACAACGATACTAATTTTGGGCCAAAGCTCTACAACGAATGCTAAATAGAATTTTAAAAAACAGAAAAAACAAAAACTGGATTTTAGCTTCCAAAGTTTAATAATAGGAAACGGACAAAAATGTCGAGATAATCACATAATTTCAAAATGCAGTAGGTGAGGAAGCAAAGTTGAATTTTAGTGTTTTTAGATTGGATTGGATAAGCTTGAGTGACCCATTTTTTACAGCATTTGGTAGTACACCTTGTCTAAGAGTAGTTGATCAGAGCACCGTTTAATTATTTCTTCGAAGTCTATTATATACACTTAAACCTAGAAATTGAGAAAATGTCCACTCCAAAGCTAGTTAAGTCACACTTAATTGCATTTTGAAAGACGAAGAGTTGAACATGATGAGTTCTCTTCAACGGGGGTTGAAGTCAGTCTTTCGGATGGGCTTGTCGAGGATGAATTTATGAATTTTATTTATTTATTAACATATTTACCAACATGAAATTAATGTTCACAAGCTAAACCCTATTTCACTGTTCGACCCAAAAAAAAAAAAAAAAAACTACTTCACTTATTGAATGAGACTTTGATCGATTTTAATTCAATAGTTCCTGAATTTTTTTTTTGTGGTTTATTTGATCCCCGTCAAAGAAGCTCGACATCTCAATGGAGAGAGAAACCAAAATACCTATTGGATTTCCCATGCACTACAAAATTAATAATCCAACTGAAATTTCCTCGGTTAACATTTACAAATTGATATACTGCATCATATTAGAGGTGCGAACACCTCAAGTATCAAAACTAGGAATGGGTAGACATATAAGTGCCAAAACTTGCAAAAGATACACTTAAGTTCCAAAATCGAAAAATAAATAAACACTTAAATGCCAACGGCAACCCACATCTGATTTTCGACGAGCCACATCAGATTGCCAACAGCCTCATAGACTGATTATATTAATAAAATAATGTTACGTCAGATTTTCAGTAAGCCTCACTGGAGTTAGCACTTAAGTGTCCAATTTTCCAAAGAAGTGACACTTAAATGTACATTTTGGAAGTTTCGGTACTTATATATCTTCCAGTGCCAAGTTTTGGCACTTGAGGTGTACCTCTTCTGATGCTATTAATCGATATAGGATTTTCATGATGTCACAATGTTCACAGCTCATATCCAATGATTTTACTGGCATTTGACCTGGTCCGAGCACCGTATCCCTTGCCACCCGGTCAAATGTCTAGAATAAGCGGTTTGTCTTGATCATAGTCATGTTCATCGTTACAAGCGTATAGAATTAAATTAGGAAACCACCAACCCTTTTGGCTGTTGACACCTAAATTATTTGTTTTAAAAAAAAAAGGATTTTATTTTATTTTGTCTGTCTCAGAAAAAACGAAAAAACAGAAAAAAGTGGAAAAGTCCTCGCATGGGCCCGTAAGGCCCATTTCCGCCTTGGCCCGGCCCCGCCAGGTCGTCTCCTTCCTCGCGCCTTTGCAGCGCACGCACAGGGGGCGCGACGAAGGGGAAGGGAGTGGACGGACAGCGATGGCGCACGTGAAGCAAGGGGGTGATTGGCGTCGGATGGGACGCCAATTCGGCCGGCGAGGGCTGTGGCAACCGCCGGTCGAGCTCCGTCGACCGGCTGCCCCTCGGCCTATAAATAGGCCTCCATTTCCATCGTCGAAGGACACGCACAGAGATCGGAGAGAGAGAGAGAGGCCACCGGAGCTCGAGATCCCCTGAGAGACTTCGGGGAGCTCGAGTGCAAGGCCGGCCGAGGCGGGTGAGCTCAGAGGGGTCCCCAAGAGACTTCGGGGAGCTCGAAGGGCGAGCCCGAGGGAGAGAGAGAGAGCCCTGGCCAAATCTGACCAAACCCAGGCCTCGCCGTCACCATCGTTGCTCGCCGTGGCCACCACCGTCGCAAATCGCCCCCTGCCGTCGCCGTCGTAGCCCCCGTTCAAAGAAAAGGTAAAGAGCCTGTAGCTGTTGTCCCTGCCGTTCATCGTAGCCCCCTTCCATCGCCATCGCCGTCGTCGTCGTTTCTGTCACCACCGTCGCCATCGCCGCATTCAGGAAACCCTAGGGTTCCCGATTTTCCAGGTCGCGACCCTGGGTAGGCGGGTCGGACCCGGATCGGGAACCGGGTAGGGATCCCGCAGATTATAGGGGCGGCGGAAGTTCGGGTCGCTAGTCGGAGCCGGGTCGGGTAGGGTTTCGCCGGGGAGCGGGTTGTCGGAGCGGGTCGTCGGGCCCGAAGAAGTTGACCACAGCTTTCCCTTCCATTAGTGCGATTCATCCCCCCCAGTTCCTTCGCCAGGCATAAGAATAGCCCTCTAATTTCCTCCAACAGGTTCTTCTCTTATTTCCTTGATCCGCCGGGAATCTTCGATTTGAAGCCCTCTCCATGTTCGTTCCTGCCCCCTCGTCGATTGTCTTCCGTCGTCGTTATTTCGGAGGTTGTCCAGGAGAAGAAGCTCAAGCATTCTTCCTCGTTTTCGGATTTGGTAAAGCTCAATAAAATATTTTCATTTAATTTTGCATATATCTTCTTCTTTTTTTCTTTTTTTTTTTTATGCTGGAGGAACCGCACTAGCGACAGCGGTGCGTAAACCCCCAGGTGACACGTAAGCGGGAGGACCCACCACCCCCGACGTCACACTTAAGACACCTAGCGCCTCTCCTAAGTTTCGAACTCCTCACCTTTGCTTAAGGGTCACCGTAGTGGGGCTTCCTGAAAATTTTTACAGCTGACAAGATTACTTCATTTTAGTTCTCGATAAGGTGATTGCTATAGTGCATAATGATGAGAATATTAAGATCTATACTGATATAGTTAGGTCATCAATGATTTCGCTATGTCATTCAGAAATTATGGGGTACTTACAATGTTTGACCTTGCCTAATCTTATCTATTTTAAAGATAGTAAGCTTTCCTACAGAAATTTCTAATGATGTCATTGTTGGGTTTATGTTGCATTCATCCATTCTATCAGCCTGAGCTTATCCATAGTAGTGGGGATTCCTAAAAATGATACAACTGATGACATTACTTGTCTTTAGCTCTTGATATACGTGATCGCTATAGTGTCTAATGATGAGAATTGAGATATATATTGATATAATTAGGTCATCAATGCTGTTGCTATCTTATTCATAAATTATGGGGTATATGCATATTCATTCACCAAAGTTGCAATGTTTGACCTTGCCCATTTGCTGCCCCTAGTTAACATGACTATTTGGGAGGTTGACCCGCTTTAACACTTCAACAAAGATATCGTCCCCTTGATCTAGCCAGAGTACATACATCTTTGGATATATTGTACAAGCAATCATGAAATGTATATATTAAGTCGGATATACTATGAATTTACTTACAAATGGGAAAAGAGTTTGTAAGTGAAAGACCATTCGTTTCTTAAGTATGCACGGTTCAAGTAACTCATAGCATACATTAAACCTCATCCACATTGGCCATTTGAGTGAATGATCCTTCAACTATAGATCAAGCATCAATCAAATCGTACAGTATGCATTAGTTAAGGTTAATCATTTTCCCTAGACTTTGAAATGTGTTATTATCAATAGTCATGTGATATTATTGGTGATAATTACCAAAAAGTCCAAAACATATTATACGAATATCAATTTAATCATAAACATTTTCATATGACTAATTTAATTTTAAACAGTTTAACAATTTGTTAATGTAATCTTTCAAGTCAATTTTAACTAGAAATTGCTAGTGTAGATATTGACTTTTCTATGTGACATGGCCAACTTTGATTTGAATAATTTTTACATTTTTTTAAAAAGATTCTGATATATTTAAAAAAGAATCCTTTTCTTTTTTCTTTTCTTTTTTTCATAGTGGCTAGCAAGGCTTGCCAATGACCCTTGCTGACCAAAGGGCGAGGCCATCCTCACCGACCACGGGTAAGGGCACAGAGGGGCACAGAATACCCTATCAACTCTAGGTGAGGGCTTGGCCACAATTGAAAACGAACAATTGAGAGAGAGAGAGAGAGAGAGAGAGAGAGAGAGAGAGAGAGAGAGAGAGAGAGGGCTTGGGAGAAAAAAAAGAGAGAGAGAGAGAGAGAGAGAGAGAGAGAGAGAGAGAGAGAGAGGAGAGGTGAGGGCTTGGGAAAAAAATTAGAAAAAAACTATAAAAAATTTAGAAAAGTTTTTAAAAAATTACAAAAATTGTTCACATTACTATCAGTCATGTTATATAGAATGATTAACGTCCACAGCAGTATTTTCCAACCAAATTGGTTAGAACAACCACATGAGGAAATTGTCTAAAGATTTGGAATTAAATTGATTAAATTAAAAGATTTAGGACTAAATTGGCATCCATACTTTAGGATTTTTGGGATAATTTTCCCAACATTTTTCCTTCATGCTTTCTTATTCCAAATTCTTATTGATGTCCACAAATTCATAGGAGCCAAATATTCACAAGATCATTAAATACTTCCGCGACCGCTTCTAAGCTTGCAATGATTTTTTAAGTTGGTATTTCTTGTTGCAATATATGTTTATGGCTTCTCTCCAATGCTTTTACTAGGGTTCGACCTAGTCCCAGCCCCTAATCCTTTGCCAATGGGGCAAGCATCTGCAATAAGTGATCGGTCTTAGCATAGATACATTCATAATTACTTCGTGAGATTAAGTAGTTATGTCGGATTAACCACTCTCGTGTTAATCATTACCTCCCATTAGGAACTTTACCTCCCGTTAGGAAAGAGATCCACATATTAGGGCCTTCCCCTGGTTGCTCTTTATTATTCATTGCCTTGAAAAACACATAGAAATCATTTCACACTTTCTCCATATCCTTATTGTGGCATGGCAATGTATTAAGTTTCCTTGCAAGGGCATCGCATTGCATGAAAAGGAAGGATCAACTAAGTTGCTATGTATAAAACCTCAAGATGACGGCTTAGGCACGCGTTTGGTAACGTTTCTATTTTGGGGAACAATTTTTAAACAGAAATAGTTTTTTTGTTTCTGTTCCAGGGAATAATTTTTTAGTATAAAAACGCGTTTGGTAATTGCAAAAAATTTCTACTCCATGAATAGAAACGCGTTTGGTAAACTTGTTAAATTTTTTTTGTTTCTTTTAATTGTTTAATGTTTTTATTATATTTTTCCTTTTTTTCTATTTTCTTTTTTCTTTTTCATTTTTCTTTTTCTCTTTGGCCGATCGCCGACAACCGCTATGGCCGGTGATTGGCTGGGCGACATCCGCGAGCTCACCGAAGGCCAGCCTGGCCCCAACGAGCCTCACCAGGCCATCAGTGAGGCTCGACCTCGCCTAGGCGCGCGAGGTCAGCCTCCCGACGACTAGGGAGGCCGAGCCTTGCTATGGCCACGCAAGGCTCAACCTCGCCAGGCGATGCCGTCTTGGAGGTGGCCCGGCTAGGCTGAGCTCGCCCAGCCACCGGCAAGGCTCAGCCCCCAGCCCAGGTGAGGCCAAGCCTCGCGCGACCATGGTGAGCCACAGCGAGGCTCGGGCCAAAGACTCTCCAACGAGGTTGCTGGCCCTCGTCTAGCCGGTCGCCAACATCGGCCATGGCCAAGGTCATCAAAAGAAAGAAGAAGAAGAAGAAAAGAAAGAGAAAAAAGAAGAAGAAAAATGAGAAGACAAAAAAAGTGTTTCTCGGAAGTGATCCTGGGAACAATAAACAATTTTTTTTCTATTTCTTGTTTCTGTTCCAAATCTGTTCCCGGGAACAAAAATGTAAACAAACACATTTTTGTTCTTTTTTTGTTCCCAAGAACAAAAATTTGTGTTCAGGGGAATAGAAACATAAATAAACAAACACACCCTTAAGGTCTACATGGCAACATTCCAATTTTTTTATTCTTTTGTTCTTTTATTTTCCAAAATAGAAAAAGAACATAAATTTGTTTGCTAACATCAGTTAATTTTTCTATTCCTCAAAATAGATTAGTGGCCAGGCAATAGATTTGAAATAAAAACAAAAAGTAGAAAAAAAAAAAGTAACTTATTGTTTCAAGGAATAATTTCTGGAATAAGTTATTTCATATATATACCTCGCCGTCAACGCTCCCCCAACTGTTGTCCCCTGCCGTCTACTGGTCATCATCTCTGCCATCACCATTTGTTGCTGCCATTACCCACCGCCACCTGGTGACCGACTAGAGAAGAAAGAATAAGAGAAGAGAAAAAGAAAAGAAAATTTTCAAAATATTATTAAAAAATTCAAAGAAATTATACACCACAATAAAACCTGTGAGCCGTGGCAAACGCACTCCTCCGCTTTTTCTTTTTCAGAAATATAAATTTTGTGTAGTTATCAAACGTGTTATTTTACTCATAAACTATTTAAGGAATAAAAAAAATTAAAACAAACTGTTACTCGAAACAGAAATGTTACCGAATGCATCTAGGCGCCCTTACTAATTAAGGCATGGACTTGTGTGTATATTAGACACGCTAGACGAGTTCAATTTTTCATATCAGCCAAGCTGCACACAACTTTATGTTTAGGCCATTTATCTAGTTCTTGGCTCGTATTCTACATTATTCATAACTTCACAACCCCTTTCGAATTTCTAGGATTGTACCAAAATTATGTCGGTCTCCATCTCCGGTCTTCTGTTTGTGATAGTGTTACTGTTAATTCCTCAGATGCCGATAATTAGTATTGGGCGTGCCACCGATTGACAAGAGACACAATTGCCCATGACTCAGCTTTAAAGGAGGTAGTTTAACTTTTACTTAGTGCAATATCTTATGTCCTAAATGTTTCAAATTCCCTGCTTTGTTATACGGTCTGTCATGCCAATCATGCGTAAAGTCTTTTTATAATCAATGCAATACTCATTCAGCAAGATAAGGTAAAATGGATCAATATGATGATGAATGAGTCAGGTGAGGGTCAGGCAGATCTCTACCCCTGGAAAACTACTTGATTTATGACCCTCAACCTAAAAAAAAAATTCAAACCCAACCGAACCAATATGGCTTACACGCCTATCCTGGTGACGGAGCTTGGATGCCGTCAGACGAGTCCAAGTCATTGTCCTAGCCATTTCTCGAGGTATTAACGAGACTATAGGTGACGCCTGCTATGGGCCAATTCTTCCATAGTGCGATTCCTTGTCCTAGTCATCGCTCGAGCTATTAACGAGACTGTAGGACGGAATGCACCGATTCATCCCCAATGCGTTCCATGCATCAGATTTCACGGTTCTAACACAGCCAAAACTTGGGATAACTTGCTATCTATGGCCTCGTCTACCCAAGGGCTCTCATCGATGACTGACACTGTATGTTGTCGATTCTCTTCATTGTCGACAAGCTCAACCTGTTAACTGATGACTTTCTACTCTGACAAAACTCTATTCTTGTCTGACCGAGCATGCCACTCATCGATTTCAAGAGTTGGTTATTTTTTTCTGCCGACATTAGTACAAGATGAGCCCCCCCTGCCCAACTCATTTACCTCAGTAATCACTTCTTTAAGAGGAAAAGGGAATAAATGCCCAGAAACGTTTGTGATTGCTGAAAAGATTTCGTAATTACCATATAAGATATCGATTCCAGACATCTTACGATCGCAGAGCTTTGATAAAATCCACGACAAAGTAATTTTCTAGCATGTGAGCCATCTCAACATCGTGTTTGAATATATCTGTTGTCATGGCGATAGTCTCACAAAAGTTCGACATTTCCCTATAGAAAAGCCTGTGAACATTTTGAGGCACAACAACAAAGTCTGTAGTCTGCACCAATTGAAAGCAATTACAAACCACTTTCTAGACAGAAAAGGAGACATACCAAGACTGCCCTTTATTCTACATTTTCAAAGATCTTCATAACTAATGCGTGCACGACTGTAGTTACTGTAGTTGACGGATGCAGTTCATCCCTGAAGGCCAATAACCCCTGCCATAATGAAGAGGGAGAAACGAACAGACTATCAGAAGTGGTAGGGGAAAAAAAAATCCCATGGCTGTTTGAGCTTCTGCGTGCACCATATGATGAACATGTTGAAGATGATGTCGAAATGTTTAATTCACTAAAAGATCAAATAGACTTCATCTACAGATGCCTACTGTACCGCACCAACCTCTCTCAGCAATTAAACAAGCAGCAGAAAAGAAAAGAGCTGTAAAAGATCAACATAGAGGCAAGTGACATCTATCAGCTGACAGCCCTCTGCCCACCTACAAGTGAGCTGCTAAACCTTGGGCCAACTAAAAGCGGCATACTAAATTTCATATGATATGGATCTCTACGACATGACGCTGCAATAAGTTAAAGCTAAAATGTTCACCGCAAGCAACTCTGCCACCAGCATTCCCGGTTGTTTTGCTAAGTCCGTGCCCACTTGGGTATAGGAAAATGAATGATCAGGAGCAGAGGACTCCTAAAAAGCATACCTTCGGACCTGTTGCTCGGGGTGGAATGCCGACATGGGTTGGTGCCTGAGAAGGTCGTGGTCGAGGTAGAGCGTCGGCTCATGCCAGCACAAGTGTAAGAGTATCGCAGCAGGTCAGTACTAGTGTAGCAGCACCGAGCGATCCTAGGTTCGACGGGATCATTCAAGCGCTAGTGAACCTTGGAAATTTGCTGGGTCAGCAAGCTCAGGACCGAGCTGCCACTGTTGCCGCTGTTACTACCGCCGGCAGTGCTGTCACCGCTATTGTTGCCACACCTGCTAAGGTTCAACCTAGAGTTGTGATCGGGGAGCAAGCTACCGCATCTGAGTCAGAATTTAGTTTATGCAAAGGTGACAACCATCTAGGAAAGAGACCGATGTCGGAAGAAGGGTGTTCCATTCGTCCCAACCAAAGGAAGAGAATTAGAAAGTCAGCGCAAAGTCAGAATGTTGTATGTCACTTCTGTGGAAGACAGCATGGACCAACCCCATGTCGTTACATGAGTGGTGCCTATTTTAAATGTGGCCAGCAAGGTCACCAGTTTAAATACTGTCCGCACAAGCAAATGGAACCATAATAGCTGCCGCCGCCGCCGATAGAACAGAATAGAGTGAATGCACTGCAAGATGTTCAATGGGGTACTTGGATCAGGCCTTCAATGCAAGGAAGGGTTCAGGCTGTCACTTCACAGGAGTCAAAGGATTCATCGATTGTATGCCAAATTTGTGGAAGGAAGCATAAGTTAGCCCAATGTCCGAGTATATCGGGAGCGTGCTACGAATGTGGCCAGCACGGCCATCACGTGAGGAACTACTCGCGTAGGTCCAGGAGAACATACGCACCGCTACCACAAGTAGAACGCCACTAGGATGGCGAAAGGAACGTGAATGGACCGACCATGCATCGATCAGGGGAAGAATGTTTTGAGGTGTTTTTATCAGAATAGCATAGCAAGATTTTGAGTGAAGGTTGTAGAACTCCTGTGATTGTAATAAAGCTGTAAAAAGGAGAATCACGAACTATGGTTGTACTTGACTAGTTGCTTATGTATGATCTTAATGTTATGTATAAAAGGATCTCAAGGAGCTTTTGTTGTAATGAATTATGGTAGTATTATATAACCGTTTGATCCGTAAGCAAGTGAAGGTTTTGAATTTATCAAAAGTCGAGGAGGATCCTCAATCCCTTTTTATTTCGTCACTTAAGACAATCAGTTTCTGGATGTAGGTTGCCAGGATTTATTTGGCAACTGTAGTGGATATGACAAGTGAGGAACCGAATATGGAAATTATAGTCGTGGTATAGAAGCTTTCTGAGATGTTCCAAAGGAATTGCTAGGCCTGTCACCAGAGAGATAGAATTCGGGACGAAGTTAGCACCTGGGACAAAGCCAACCTCTAAAACTCCTTACCGGATGTCATTGTCTGAGTTGAAAGAACTAAAGGTGCAGATACATGAATTGTTGGATAAGGGATTCATATGTTCCCGTGCATCGCCTTGGGGAGCACCAGTTCTGTTCGTGAAAAAAAAAAAAAAAAAAAAAAAAAAGATGGTTCGTTGCACCTGTGCATCGACTATCGTCAACTCAATCAGGTAATGATCAAGAACAAGTGTTCATTGCCGAGGATCGATGTTTTGTTGACCAGCTAGAAGAAGCGTCGATGTTTTTAAAGATCGACTGGAGGACAGGTTATCATCAGCTGAGAATCATAAAGGAGAACCTATTGAAGTCGGTGTTTAGTACCCGAGGCAACCGTTATAAAAGTACTGTAATGCCGTTTGGTCTTATGAACGTTCCAACTGCTGTCATGGATTTGACAAACCGAGTATTTAAGGAATATCTAGATCAGTTCGTGATCGTGTCTATCAATGATATTCTGGTATATTTGAGGAGTGCTAAGAAGCACGAGAATCATTTGAGAATGGTACGTCAAACCTTGAGGACCCAAGGATTATACGCTAAGTTCAGTAAGTGCGACTTTTGGCTGACTCATGTAGCGTTCATAGGTCACGTGACGTCAGGTGAAGGAATCTCCGTGGACCCGACCAAGATCGAAGCAATTATCAGTGGATCAAGACCGACACTAGTATTAGAGATCAGAAGCCATTTGGGTTGGACAGGTTATTACAGAAGGTTCATAGAATGATTTTCAGCATCAGTGTCACCGTTGACTCGACTCCTGAAGAAAGAAGAAAAGTTCGTGAGGATAGACAAGTGCGAGTGTAGTTTCCAAGAGCTTAAATAGAAGCTGACTATCGCACATGTGCTGACCATTCCATCTGATCCTGGAGGATACAAGATCTATAGTGATGTGTCGTTTAAGGGACTAGGTTGCGTACTGATGCAACACGGTAAGATTGTTGCATACGCGTCCCGTCAGTTGAGATCTCGCTAGCTGAATTGCCCGACGCATGACTTAGAACTCGCAGCAATAATTTTCGCTCTGAAGATTTAGAGACATTATTTGTGTGGAGAAAGATTCTAGATCTTCACCGACCATCAAAGTCTCAAGTATTTATTCTCTCAGAAGGAGTAAAATATGAGATAGCGTCGTGAATTAGAACTTCTGAAGGACCAGGATGGTGATATCCGGTATCACCCTGGAAGGACGAATAAGGTCACAAATGTGTTGAGTCGAAAGTCTTCAGTTGCGCTGATGGTGGTCAAGGAATGGACCTTGCTTAAGAAAGTTTGAGATTCGGTTTTTAAATTTGAGGTAGGCTACCATTTGAATCTTCTAGCCGTCCTCAGAATTGAGCCGAATGTGCAGATCAAGATTTAGATATTTCAACCGATAGATCCAGAGATTCAAATAATCCCGCAAGAGAATACCGAAAGGAAAAGGGCTGATTTTTAGATTTTTGAAGGCAAAACACTGAAGTTCCAAGGATGATTGTGTGTACCTGACGATGTAACATTTAGGGACGAGATCGTGTCAGAAGCTCATCATAGCAGTTACAACATTCATCATGGCAATACAAGGTGTATCAGAATCTGTGTCGACACTATTGGTGGTCCGGTATGAAGATGAACATCACCAATCATGTCGCTGAGTGTCCAATGTGTTAGCAAGTGAAGGTATAGCTTTGTAAGCCGAGAGGACTCTTATAACCTCTCAAGATTCCCAAATGGAAATGAGAACATGTCACAATGGACCTTGTGACGGGCTTATTGAGGAGACAAAGCAATAATGGTTCCATTTGGATAAGGGTTGATAGACTAACGAAGTCGACTCACTTCACCGCAGTACGAAGAGACCTCAATTTGAATAGGCATACAGAAACGTATGTGTGTCAGATAGTTCATCTGCGTGGAGTGCCAATGACAAATCTATATCAGATTTAGACCCGAGGTTCCCAGTTTTAGCATATCAGTCAAATGGTTCATTTTGAAGCAGTGTAGAACAAAGTATACAGAACTTTGGCTTGTTGAGATGAGGTCGGAGAATGAAAGATCGTAGCTCAGAGTCAGTTCAACAGTCAGTGATTGCAATTGCCGTGATCAAAGACAAATTCAAGACCGCTAAGAGTCGCTAGAAATGTTGTATCGTTGAGCATCAAAGGTCCTTAAAGTTCCAAATTGGTGATTACATCTTTCTGAAGGTGTCACCAATGAGGGATACCTTGCGCTTTAGCAAGGAGGGAAGACTGAAACTGAGGTACATAGGTCCCTTTGAGTTTCTGGAAAGAATCGGAATCCTAACGTATCATCTTGCGTTACCGCTAAGATAGGCGCAAGTGCATGACGTCTTTCATGTGTCAAGGTTGAGGACGTATGAGCTTGACCCGACCCACATGCTAAATCTTGAAGAATTAGATGTGGACAATAGAGTGTCGTACGTGGAAAGCCTAGTTCAAATTGCAGATCAGAAAGAGCAGATTTTGTATACCAAGATGGTCCCCTTGGTCAAAGTGGTCTGATCACACCACCGGATTGAAGAAGCAACGTGGGAAAGTGAAACTCAATGAGATGACAACCCCCACCTTTTTGTTTAAGGATTGGTAAAGGTTTAAATTTCAATAATGAAATTTTTATAAGAATGGAAGAGTTGTGACATCCTGAAAATTCAATTCTGATTTCGATTGGATAAGTTGGGCTTTCATTGACACAACCATAGTGCTTTTCTTTGAGATGGCCACTCACGAGATAACCAGCCTATCAGGTGAAGCCGTTAAGGAATTTTAACGCGATAGACTTGAGAATTTAAGTATGAATCGACTGCTTGACTGTGCTAGTTTGTATGGGCCATTACGGCACAGTCGAAAATCAATTAGAGATCAGAGATAAGTTGATTCGACTGAGATGTGTAGCTAAACGTGAATGATTCCACTAATTTGCAAAATTATCGTTGATCGTCACTAAACTGATTTTTTCTGTCATTTTGGCGCCCTGCATCCGTATTTGAAATCTTGAAATTTTCACGACAACCAAGAGTCACCAATGTATCGAAGAGGTACGTGTGGCTAAATTTGACCACGGGTTAATTGCACTAAAAATTCCTAAAAGGTACCCGATAGGTTAAGTACACTAAAATCACGTAAGATTGAAATTAACCGCAAATTTGAACCCAATTTCAAAAGTTGAAAGTTCTATCATATCACAAGTCATTTAAGGAACGTCAACTCACCTTTCGAGGAATTTTCAGCGAGTTCGAGATTTTTATGAAAAGTCGATTCGGACGATTCGGAAAACAAACGGAAATTCAGATTTGCCAAATTGAAGGGATTTTTGGCCTCCGGTGTGAGTTATTTGGTGAAAGGAAGGTGTGTGGGCTTTTTCTTCAACAAAATTGGACCTCAACCGAAGAGGTTTATTCAAAAATCGGATTCCGAGAAAAATGAATTAAAATTCGGAATTGAGGGAATTGGCCGTTTTTGTTGCCCAAGATTCGTTGTTTGGGAGAAATTTTGTGCAAGAAAGCAAGTGAGGATCAACTATTTTAGTATGGGGATTTTTGCAGACCAAATAGATTAAATAAGAGCAAGTAGGACCAAGAATTTTGGTTATAGGAATTTCCCTTTTATTTTCTTTCTCCCCTTGCTCTTCGGCCGCACGTCTCCCCCTTCCTCTTTCTCACGTCTCTCGCACATTCCACCCCCCTCCCCCAACCGACAAATCCCTACCAACTTTTTCCCTGGTTTTCTTCTCTTTGATTTTTACTTTCACCCTTATCCTTTCCCCTTCCGTCGGTGTCTCTCTCTCTCTCTCTCTCTCTCTCGAGCGAAGCTACCAGCTGTCCTCGACCCTGGAACTTCTGCTTCTACTTTCTAATCCCCACCGACAGCCTTCTGCCCCATCTCTCCACGCCAGCGACAACTTGCGGACTTCCTGTTGTTGACCGAAGCAGCTCCGTGTGTCCTCATCTCTCCGTGCAGCTCTCCACCGAACGCTGCAGCTCCATTTATTTTGGTCTTCCCCATCGATTCTAAACACCTGCAGCAGTCCACGAGCCGAGCAGCCCAGCCCGCGTCCACCTCCGATCAGCCGCGCCAAGGTCCGCTCAGCCTAGCTCAAATGAGCCGGGGCTAGCCTCTCGGAGCCGTGACCAGCAACGCTGGAGCAGAATTCCAGCCAAGCCGCGGGCTTGCGGGGCCGTTTTAGCCTGATAACTAGGTATAGTCCACTGACAAGATTCGATCCATGTGCATTAAGTTCTGATTTGTGATTTGAAAAGGGTTTGAGAGCATTCTTGTTTATCCCGAAATTGGGGCTTAGTTCAGTGCACAATTAATAGGACTCGATTCACCAAAAGAAGACACAATAAGAAGCGAATTTGATTGTTGTCCAAGATATTATTAAGCTCTCACAATGCCACCTTTATTGAAGCAAATACTAACCAAACAAAACATGTAAATCCAGCAAACATTTTGCTTCTTATTCTCTAAGGCAGTTTCATCCATTCTTTAGCCCCCAATCGGCACGCAACCGCAGATGCATCGGCCGTCGTCACACTTGCTTCCGAGGCAATTGTTGCAATATTTAAGGCAATCTTCTGAAGTAAAGCATTGGCTTGACTTTATCTCTGTCAAATCTCTTGCTCCTGTCTCAAGCATCAAACCTATGTGTATACAAAGTTCAGCATGAAATTATTTCCTTGTCGTGATTGAAAAACTATAAAAACAAGAAGAGGCACGTTTCATGAGATAGGCTTACATGATGATAAGAGCACAAGGGTCACCAAAAAAGGCAAAGAGAGAGAAGCTCTTTCCATTTCTTTTGTATGGATGCAGCTGATTCTTTCTAACTATATTACTTTGATTTCTTTATGACAGACTGCAGAGAGGGAATTTATATCTACATCACATTGATTATTTTGATTTAGCAAATCAAGAATGAAAATGACATGTTAATGCTTCATTGCATATAAGGAATCACATCCCTAATAAGTGGATTTCTTTCCTTAATGGACGGTAATGATTGACATGGGAGTAATCAATCGACATGACTGCGAATGAGGAGATCATAGGTATAGGAGACTTAGAGTGCGTTTGGCAACTGACCAAATAGTGTTAGATTCTGTTCTTTTGTTCTCGGGAGTAAATTTGCAACATAAATCCTTTTGGAAAATTTTTTGTTCCTGGTAATAGATTTGCAGGTAGAATCAAGAATTAAAAAAGAAAATGATTCTTTATTCCCGGAAACAATCCCAGAATCAAGCCAATATAAATTCTTTTATTTTCTTTTCTCTTCCTCTTTCCTTCTTGTTTTACTTCCTGTTCTCTTCTCCTTCCACCACCGCCGCCATTGGCCATTGTCACCGTAGTCCATCGTCGCCACCGACAAGCCTCGCCCAGTCGCTAATGAGGCTTGACCTCATGGGGCCACCAAGGCAAGGCTAACCTCACGGTGGCCCAACAAGTTTGTTCCCTATCGGCGACTAAGAGAGCTTTGGCCAAGCCTCACCAGGGGCCGACAACCCTCCAGCGAGGTTGTCAACCCTCGTCTAGCCGGTCGCCGGTTATCCCAAGGCCGGCACTAGCGACCGGCTGAGGAAAAAGATATAGAAAAGAAGAAAAAAGAATAAAAGTAATTAAATTATTAAAAAATTAGAAAATAATGGTTTGGATTAGAAAGTTTGAGGATAGTGTCAAATGCAATTCTATCTTGCGAATAAAAATTTCAAGCAATTACCAAATTTCTTCAAATGCTTGGAATTTGTTCTTAAGAACATAATAAATAAAATCATTTTTTATCAAAAAATTTTCTCAGGAATATAATAATTACCAAACGCACCCTTGACATAATCTTGCTAAAATCCTAGGTATCTATCACTAATGGATTGCCATGCAAATCATGAACCACAACAATCACTTTTCTCGAGAAGTAATGACAAGTAATCTAGTTAGCCATATAATTTCTATAGTTAATACCACAAAAATTCCAAACTGTGACAAAATTATCAGAAATAAATTTTTTAACACCAAAAACCCTAAATTGGTATATTTGTAACAAATATACCATAAACTAATTTTTAACTATCAAAAACCCCAAATCGGTACATTTGTGATAATTTTACCTAATTTAGTGTCTATTAAATTGGATTAATATCACGAAAAACCACAACTCGATACACATGTAACAAACAAATGGTAAAATCATGAACCAATACACCCATCAATTGTCACGTATCATCCAACTTAGCATTTTGATGGTAAGATTTAATGGAAACTAACGGAACGTAAATTTGTCACATGATTACTAGTTTAAGGTTTTTGGTGGTCAAAAAATTAGTTTAGAATAAACTTATCATGGATATACCAATTTGGGGTTTTTCGTGATATTAACCCTTATTTCTAAGAAACCAAACCAATATAGATATGATCGGGTTGACTATATGGACGAAACCAACATATACCCCAATAATGACGTCATTAGCAATTTTTTTAGGAAAGCTCTTTAGCTATCAATAGATAGCATGGTTGAGATAAAAACATTGAAAATCTAGCAAATAAATATGGAGAAATAAGTGCATTGAAAATCCTAAAATTAGAAACCTAAATATTTTAGATATGACCAGGTTGACTTTATGGATGAAACAAACATATACCCTTATTACAATTTTTCCAATTCAATATTAAATTTTTTTTTTTTTTGCTAGTTCAATTCTAAACATTTTTATAATTGTGTCAATTCATTCATAAACATTTTGAAATTATGTCAAGTCAATCCATCTTGCCAAATTTAGCTAGGTCAACGCTAACATGGATGCCGGCCAATGCCAAGTGTCATTTTTTAAATTTTTTCTATTTTTTAAATTTTTTTATTTTTTTTCAATTTCTCTCTACCCTTCCCCCCCAGCCCATTGCTAAACCTCAATGACCAACTAAAGGCATTGGCCAACAAGGGGGAGCCTCACCAAATTGATGGTGAGATCCCATCGCTAGATGAGGCCTCGCTAGATCTAGGGAGGCTGGACCTCACTTACCCATGGCGAGGGCAAGCCTTGCCCAACGACAACATTGCTAGGCCTTGCCATGGCTTGGCAAGGCTCGATCTCGTTGTGTATCTAGCAAGGCCCTTGCCTAGCTACTACGACTTCAACATTGGCCATAAATCTAGCGAGAGCCTTGTATTCACGCAGGGTAAGGCCCTTGCTAGATCCACGGCGAGGGTAGCCTTGCCTTGGTTGCGTGAGGTCTTGCCATCATAGGACAAACTCAACTTCACCAGCCATAACGAGGACGAGCAATGTTGTCACTAGGTGAGGCTTGCCCTCACCAGTGATTAGCAGGAGCAAGCCTCACCATTGGCCGATAAGGCTCATCAGGCAAAGCCTCTAGCTGATTGCCGAGGTTCGATGACTGACTAGGGGAAGAAGGAAGGAGGAGAGAGAGAGAGAGAGAGAGAGAGAGAGAGAAAAAAAAACAAATAAAACATAGCCGATTGACAAACCACAATTACTAGCTAGAGGCGTTGGCCAATGAGGGTGAGCCTCGCTAGATTGATGATGAGATCCCATCACTAGATGAGGCCTCCTAGATCTAGCGAGGCTCGACCTCACCTAGCCATCGCGAGGGCGATCCCTGCCCAATGACAACATTGCTAGGTCTTGCCATGGCTAGGCAAGGCTTGACCTCATTGTGTATCTAGAAAGGCCCTTGCCTGACAACTGCGACTTCGCTATTGGCCATAAATTTGGCGAGAGCCTCACTTCACAAGGTAAGGCCCTTGCTAGATCTACGATGAGGGTAGCCTCACCTTAGTTGGGGGAGGCCTTGTCGTCATAGAATAAACTCAACTTCACCAGCCATGGCGAAGGTGAGCAACGCTGTTGTTGGGTGAGGCTTGCCCTCACTAGTGATTGGCAAGAGCAAGCCTCGCCATTGGTCGACAAGGCGCTCACTAGGCAAAGCCTCTAGCTAATCACCGAGAAGATGATCGGCTAAGGAAAGAAGGAGGGAGAGGGAGAGGGAGAGAGAGAGACAAAAAAAAAAAAAAACCTAACCCATCACCAGACCTTGATGACTAGCTAGAGGCATTGGCCGACGAGGGCGAGCCTCGCTAGATTGATGGCGAGATCCCATTACTAGATGAGGCCTTGCTAGATCTAGCAAGGCTCAACCTCACCTAGCCGTGGCGAGGGCAAGCCTTGCCCAACGACAACATTGCTAGGCCTTGCCATGGCTAGGCAAGGCTTGACCTCGTTGTGTATCTAGCAAGGCCTTTGCCTAGCGACTGCACTTCATCATTGGCCATAAATTTAGCGAGACCCTCACCGTCGCAGGGTAAGGCCCTTGCCAGATCCATGGCAAGGGCAGCCTTGCCCTCGTTGGGTGAGATCTTGCCATCCTAGTTAGTTGAGGCCTTGCTGTCATAAGACAAACTCGACTTCACCAGCCATAGCGAAGACAAGCAATGTTGTCAATGGGTAAGGCTTGCCCTCACCAATGATCGGTGGGAACAAGCCTCGCCATTGGTCGATGAGACGACCTCACCAGGCAAAGCCTCTAGTTGATCGTCGAGGTCCAATGACTGGCTAAGGGAAGAATGAGAGAGAAAGAGAGAGAGAGAGAGAGAGAGAGAGAGAGAGACTAGACATAACGAGGACGAGTAATGTTGTCGATGGGTGAGGCTTGCCCTCACCAATGATCAGCGGGAACAAGCCTCGCCATTGGCCAATGAGACGACCTCACCAGGCAAAGCCTCTAGCTGATCGTCAAGGTCGGACGACCGGCCAAGGGAAGAATGAGAGAGAGAGAGAGAGAGAGATAAAAAATAAAACATATATTTAAAATATTGAAAAAAAAGTTTAAAATGATACATTAGCGTCGGCCGAATGTGCCAGTGTTGGCTAATGTCCATGTTAGCATTAGTCGGCTAAATTTGATTGGGTTGACTGAATTGAAAAAATTGCAATTTGTCTATTGCTGTTTTGGAAAAATGACATCATCAGAAAGTTCTTTAGGAAAGCTCGTTAGCTTTCAATAGGTAGAATGATTGAGATAAAAACATCGAAAATCTAGCGAATAAGTATATATGGATAAGTGCACTAAAACTCGTCATAAAAATGCAATTGAATCCTACAACTTACAAAAAGCATAATCAAATCAAAGTTGTTAAATTAGTATAATCAAGTTCTTTCATTAATTTTATCTATTTTTTTCTTCGTCCAATTAGATAAACGGAAAATGCCGATGTAGTTTTTTATTATTTTCTCTCTTGCATTGTTTTTTTAAATATTTCCTCTCTTATACATGGCATCGACCGAATATAAGACTAAAACGATGTCATTTTACTCTAAATCTAAATTTTTTAATAAAATCTTAATTAAAAATGAAAAAGAAAAAAAAGGCAAGGTCTAATGTTCAAATAGTTCCATGAACTTTGGTTCAATGTGTAATATGGTTCTTGAATTTTAATCTAATGTGCAATGTTGTCCTTAGAATTAAAATTGTGCAATTTGGTCTCTAAACCATTATAAATGCACAATGGGCTATATGAAAAGGTTTAGAAGTTTAGAGATAACGTTGAACATTGGACCAAAGTTCAAGAACGAGATTAAATAAATTAAAAAATTAAGAACAACATTGGACATTGGATTAAAATTCATGTACCATATTGAACAAATTAAATGTTCTTGGACAATATTGCATATTGGACAAAGTCCATAAATCATATATGTCATTTCCCCGCCAAAAAAATAAAATAAAATATACCATCTCAAGAAACACCTCCTTTTTTCCATTATATTTAATCTATCGGTGAGAAACTCAATCCTCGCTAAAGTGCCCAAATCTAAGGCCTAAAATTGCAGAATCACGATATATAAAACAATTCACTGCTATCCAGAATATATTATTTTAGGCACTCGACCTCACCACAACAATCTCACCTGAGCAAACAGCCAAACAGAACCAGAAGGAAACGCGAATGAGCACACCGGCAGATCAATGAATAAAAGCAATCGAGACAACCATAGCTAATAATAAACCCCCGACCATTTCATAGTATTCACTTTATGGGAGTTACGAAGAACAAATAGGATTAAAAAATGAGGATCGAAATCAAATTCGAGGCAATAATCGAATCATTAGTCGGGGAAAAGAGAAACCGATCAAAGTCTACCTTCCGGAGAGCCGATGACAACCTGATGGCCAATGGTCTCAATCCCACGAGCAGCGAGCTCGGGCTTATCGGCATAGAAACGATTGCAATAACAAGACACCATTTCGGTCAAGAGGCTCTATATACAGCTCTCTGAAGACTCTCTCCATATTCTCTCTCTCTCTCTCTCTCTCTCTCTCGCTTGGAAAGACGAAGAGTTGAACATGATGAGTTCTCTTCAATGGGGGTTGAAGTCAGTCTTTCGGATGGGCTTGTCGAGGATGAATTTATAAACTTTATTTATTTATTACATATTTACCAACATGAAATTAATGTTCACAAGCTAAACCCTATTTCACTGTTCGACCCAAAAAAAAAAAAAAAAAAAAAACTACTTCACTGATTGAATGGAGACTTTGATCGATTTTAATTCAATAGTTCCTGAATTTTTTTTTTTTTTTTTTTTTTGGTTTATTTGATCCCGTCAAAGAAGCTCGACATCTCAATGGAGAGAGAAACCAAAAAACCTATTGGATTTCCCATGCACTACAAAATTAATAATCCAACTGAAATTTCCTGTGTTAACATTTACAAATTGATATACTGCATCTTATTAGAGGTGCAGACACCTCAAGTGTCAAAACTTGGCATAAGTAGACATATAAGTGCCAAAACTTCCAAAAGGTACACTTAAGTTCCAAAATCGAAAAATAAATAAACATTTAAATGCCAACGGCGACCCACATCTGATTTTCGACGACCCACATTAGATTGCCGACAGCCTCATAGATCGATTATATTAATAAAATAATGTTACATCAGATTTCCAGTAAGCCTCACTGGAGTTAGCACTTAAGTGTCCAATTTTCCAAAGAAGTGACACTTAAATGTACATTTTGGAAGTTTTGGTACTTATATATACTCCAGTGTCAAGTTTTGGCATTTGACGTGTAGCTCTTCTGATGCTTTTAACTGATATAGGATTTTCATGATGTCACAATGTTCACCGCTCATATCAAATGATTTTACTGGCATTTGACCTGGTCCGAGCACCGTATCCCTTGCCACCCGGTCAAATGTCTAGAATAAGCGGTTTGTCTTGATCATAGTCATGTTCATAGTTACAAGCGTATAGAATTAAATTAGGAAACCACCAACACTTTTGGCTATTGAAAGTACTTCAAAAGTGGTTTTGCGTAGGGAAAATCACCCATTTAGTCCTAAACTATTGTATAGATACCAAACCAATCTTAAACATTTCAATTTTGTCAATTTAAGTCTAAATCTTTATGCAAAATTTCAATGTAATCCTACCAATCAATTTTCATTGGAAATCGTTGATGTGACAGGCCAATCATCACCAGCTAGTTTTTGTCATGATGCAAAGTCATATATTTGAATTAATAACATTACAATTAGCCTGGTAATTAGGTATAGTCCGTTGACAAGATTCGACCCATGTGCATTAAGTTTTGATTTGGGATTTGAAAAGGGTTTGAGAGCATTCTTGTTTATCCCGAAAGTGGGGCTTAATTCAGTGCACAAATAGTAGGACGCAATTCACCAAAAGAAGACACAATAGGAAGCGAATTTGATTGTTGTTCAAGATATTATTAAGCGCTCACAATGCCACCTTTATTGAAGCAAATAACCAAACAAAACGTGTAAATCCAGCAAGCATTTTTCTTCTTGTTCTCTAAGGCAGTTTCATCCATGCTTTAGCCCTCAATCCGCCACACGACCACAGATGCATCGGCCATCGTCACACTTGCTATTGCGGCGTCCGTCGCAATATTTAAAGCAATCTTCTGAAGTAAAGCATTGGCTTGACGGTCTCACTGTCAAATCTCTTGCTCCTGTCTCAAGCATCAAACCTGTGTATACAAAGTTCAGCGTGAAAACTATTTCCATATCGTGATCGAAAAACTATATAAACAAGAAGAGGCACGTTTCATGGGAAAGCTTACATGTTGATACGAGCACGAGGGTCACTAAGAAAGCCAAAGAGAGAGAAGCTCTTGCCATTTCTCTTGGATGGATGCAGCTGATTCTTTTTGAGCTGTATTACTTTGATGTCTTTGTGACAGAATGAAGAGAATGAGCCTATATATACAGGACATGAGTATTTTGATTTGGCAAATCAAGAATAGAAATGGCAATCTAATGTTTCTTTGTCGGGTCATTGCATGATAATGAGGTTTCTAAATTGTACAGCCGGCAAGATCACTTGCCATTAGTTCTCGATAAAGGTGATTGCCATAGTGAATGATGCGATTGCCATAGTGAATGATGCGTTACATGGCAAAATTATGTCGGTCTCCATCTCCAGTCTCCTATTTGTAGTACTGTTATCGTGAATTGCTCAAATGCCGAAAATTAGTATTGAGAATGCCACGGATTGACAAGAGACAAAATTGCCCATAACTCAGCTTTGAAGGAGGTAATCCAAGGTATTACTTGGTGCAAATATCTTATTTCCTGAGCGTTTCAAGTTCCAAGCTTTGTTTTGCAATCCGCCGTGCCAATTAGTTTCAAAGTTCACATAAGAATTATTAAATCGATGCGTAAAGTCTTTGCATAATCGATGCAATATTCATTCAGCTAAATAAGGTAAAATGGGTCAATATAATGATGAATGGGTCGGGTAATGGTCAAGGAAATTTCTACCCATATAAAACAACTTGACTTATGACCCTCGCCCCAACACTCAAATTCGAACCTGACCGAACCAAGATGACTAAGAAGCCTATCCTTGTGATAGAGCTTGTTGACCAAAGAGTTGATGAAGGAACATATGCCATTGGGAGGGTCCTTGCCCTAGGCATCGCTCGGGGTATCAATGATGAATTTAGGTGAGGCATACTATAGGTTCGAGTAGAATGTGATCAAATTATACTAAATTTGTCAACTCTTTGGGTGAAGTTTTATCTATGTAGTTTGACGTGGGAGTCTTGTTCATCATACTATGGATGTTACAAAACCTGAGAGACGTTGATTAGTACCTTATCATGGTGGTAATACAAATATTAACAGCGAAACGAGAGACACCATGAAAATTTCGAGACACAATGGGAACGCACCACAGCTTCATCCCCAACGCGTTTGTTGCAACATATGTCGCGGTTCCAACACGGCCAAAACTTGGGATAGTGTGCTCTGTGTCCTCGTCAACTAACTTCTCTTAGGTCTTGGCAAGGGCTCTTGTCCGTGGCTGACACTGTATATCGTCGACTCTCTTCATTCAACAAGCTCATCGTATTGACTGATGAATTCTATTCTGACCAAACTCTAATCTTGTCGACCGAGCGTGCTACTCGTAGATTTCAAGAGTTTAGTCATTTTTTTGTGTCAAATATCATTACAAGATTAGTCCCCCTGCCCTTCTTATTTACCTCAGTATTTCTCTGTGTGTGCGAAGGAGACGTCGCGTATTGTGGAGATTGCGGCATTTTGTGATGAACAGGCCCTCGTAAATCGCCTGGTACCATTCCCCTATCCTTGACCATTAATCGATGCATGGAAGCGGCTCGAAGAACTCGAGGCGTCAAACAAGAGGCTGAGGCACGAGCAGGAGGCATCCGGAGCTAGGTTGGAGGAAGAGAAAAGACTTGCGAGCGAAGAGGGAGTGAAGAGGGAGAGAGACCGAGAGAAAAAAGAGTATGAGCCCTAGTGGATTAAAAATAGGTTCATTTTGGAACCCATTTGAACTCATTTATTTTAAACTTTAAGTTGTTATTTTATTGTGGTTGGCGAGGGTTGCTAATAAACCTTGTCGACTGAAGGGCGAGGCCATCCTCGCCGACTACAAACGAGGTGTGAAGACCCTTGTTAGATTTGGGTGAGGGCCTAGCCAAAATGAAAAAAGTGATAAGTGAACCCGAAATCTTAAAACTTGTCACGAAAGTACTATTGAGTCATAAAACTTACAAAAAGTGTAATAAAATCCTAAAAATTATGAATTTGGTGTGGTCGAGTTGCTCCATTAACCCTATTCAATTTAGTTAACTGAAAATACTAACGGGACTTCTTTTACGCTGAATTTGGATCAAAATAGATTTTTTTGGACAAAATCAACTTCGTATCTTTCTGATTTATTTGAGAGAAAATCTATAGAGAGAATTCAAAAGTAGAGAGGATTCTCTCTAATTTGATTGGGAGAAAAATATATAAAGAGAAAATTGAAGAGAAGCGTGGCAAACAAAGAAAATCCACAAAGAGCCCTATAATTCAATTTGGGATCTTTGATTTACCTATTTTTTACCTAGTTACATTTTCTGGATAAAATTGCCCATGCTCTAATCACCGGAATAAGTCCATCAACAAAAATTTGATTGGCTAGTGAGTTGGGACCCTCATTTGAGACAAAGTTGGCAACTTCAAACCCATTTTTGAGACAAGGTCCATTATGGACTCTTATTTGAGAAAACATTCCCACTTTGAACCCTCATTTAAAATTTTCCCTCAATGGTTTTCCTATGTCATTCAAAATAATGGGGTATATACATATTCATTCACCAAACTTGCAATGTTTGACCTTGCCTAATCTCATCTATTTTAAAGCAAATAAGATTTTCTATAGAAATTTCCGATGATGTCATTCAAAATAATGGGTATACGTTGCATTCATTAATATTGTCAACCTGAGCTTATCCGTAATAGTGAGGTTTCCTAAAAATTATATAACTGACGAGATTACTTGCCTTTAGTTCTTGATAATGCTGATTGCTATAATGCATAATGATGAGAATATTAAGATCTATATTGATACAGTTGGGTCACCAATGATTTTGTTGTCATTCAAAAATTATGGGGTGTATGCATATTCATTTACCACACTTGCAATGTTTAAGCTTGCCTAATCTCATCTATTTTAAAGTTAGTAAGCTTTCCCATAGAAATTTCCAATGATGTGATTACTGGGTATACATTGGATTCATTCCTATTGCTAACTTGAGCTTATCCATAATAGTGAGGCTTCCCAAAAGTTATACAGCTAACAAGATTACTTGCCTTTAGTTCTCAATAAAGGTGATTGCTATAGTGCATAGTGATGAGAATATTAAGATCTATATTGATATAGTTAGGTCATCAATGATTTTGCTATGTCATTCAGAAATTATGGGTATATACATATTCATTGACCAAACTTGCAATGTTTGGCCTTGCCTAATCTCATCTATTTAAAGCCAGTAAGCTTTCCTCTAGAAATTTCCAATGAAGTCATTGTTGGGTATACGTTGCATTCATCCATATTGTCAACCTGTGCTTATCCATAATAGTGGGGCTTTCTAAAAATTTTACAGCCGACAAGATTACTTCATTTTAGTTCTCGATAAGATGATTGCTATAGTGCATAATGATGAGAATATTAAGATCTATACTGTTATAGTTAGGTCATCAATGATTCCGCTATGTCATTCAGAAATTATGGGGTACTTTCAATGTTTGACCTTGCCTAATCTTATCTATTTTAAAGCTAGTAAGCTTTCCTACAGAAATTTCTAATGATGTCATTGTTGGGTTTATGTTGCATTCATCCATTCTATCAGCCTGAGCTTATCCATAGTAGTGGGGATTCCTAAAAATGATACAGCTGATGAGATTACTTGTCTTTAGTTCTTGATATAGGTGATCGCTATAGGATCTAATGATGAGAATTGAGATATATATTGATATAATTAGGTCATCAATGCTTTTGCTATGTTATTCATAAATTATGGGGTATATGCATATTCAATCACCAAAGTTGCAATGTTTTTTGTCCTTGCCCATTTGCTGCCCCTAGTTAACATGACTATTTGGGAGGTTGACCCGCTTTAACACTTCCAACACAGATATCGTCCCCTTGATCTAGCCAGAGTACATACATCTTTGGATATATTGTACAAGCAATCATGAAATGTATATATTAAGTCGGATATACTATGAATTTACTTACTAATGGGAAAAGAGTTTGTAAGTGAAAGACCATTCGTTTCTTAAGTATGCACGGTTCAAGTAACTCATAGCATACATTAAACCTCATCCACATTGGCCATTTGAGTGAATGATCCTTCAACTATATATCAAGCATCAATCAAATCACACATTATGCATTAGTTAAGGTTAATCATTTTCCCTAGACTTTGAAATGCGTTATTATCAATAGTCATGTGATATTATTGGTGATAATTACCAAAAAGTCCAAAACATATTGTAGGAATACCAATTTAGTCATAAACATTTTCATATGACTAATTTAATTCTAAACCATTTAACAATTTGTCAATGTAATCTTTCAAGTCAATTTTAACCGGAAATTGCTAGTGCGGATATTGGCTTTTCTATGTGACACAGCTAGCTTTGACTTGAATAATATTTACATTTTTTTAAAAAGATTCTAATATATTTAAAAAAGAATTCCTTTTCTTTTTTTCTTTTCTTTTTTTCATAGTGGCAAGCAAGGCTTGCTGACGACCCTTGCTGCCAAAGGGCAAGCCATCCTCACCGACCATTGGTAAGGGCACAGAGGACCCTATCAACTCTAGGCACGGGCCTGGCCACAATTGGGAAGGAAAAAATTACAAAAAATCTATAAAAAAATTTAGAAAAGTTTTTTAAAATATTACAAAAATTGTTCACGTTAGTATCAGTCGTGTTATGTAGAATGACCGACGTCCATGGTAGTATTTTCCAGCCAAATTGGTTAGAACAACCACATGAAGAAATTGTCAAAAGATTTGGAATTAAATTGATCAAATTAAAAGATTTATGACTGAATTGGCGTCCATACTTTGGGATTTTTGGGATAATTTTTCCTTCATGCTTTCTTATACCAAACTCTTATTGATGTCCACTAATTCATAGGAGTCGAATACTCACAAGATCATTAAATACTTCCGCAACCACTTCTAAGCATGCAATGATTTTTTAAGTTGGTATTTCTTGTTGCAATATGTTCATGGCTTCTCTCCAATGCTTTTAGTGGGGTTCAACCTAGTCCCAGCCCCTAATCCTTTGACAATGGGGCAAGCGTATACAATGAGTGATCGGTCTTAGCATAGATACATTCATAATTACTTCGTGAGATTAAGTAGTTATGTCGGATTAACCACTCTCGTGTTAATCATTACCTCCCATTAGGAACTTTACCTCCCGTTAGGAAAGAGATCCACTTATTAGGGCCTTCCCCTGGTTGCTCTTTATTATTCATTGCCTTGAAAAACACATAGAAATCATTTCTACACTCTCCATATCCTTATTGTGGCATGGCAATGTATTAAGGGGGCGTTTGGTTGGGCATTCCCAAAGCCCCTTGGACCCCCAAAGCCCCTTAGGGGAAAATTTTAGTGTTTGGTAAATTTTTTGGAAGCTCCTTTGCCCAAGTATGAGCATTCGGAATGCTCAATGCTCAATGCTGGGGAGGGGCAGCATTCGGCATTCGGCATTTGGGAAATGCCACGCCTACTGTTCATCATTTTTATTTCCCGTCGTCTTCTTCTTCTTCTCGTCTTCTTCTTCTTATTTCCGGCCACCGAGCTTCTCCGGCAGCCACCACCGCTGCCGCCTGAGGGTCGCGCGTCGCCGATGACCACCGTCCAGGGTGCCGCGACGCACGACCCAGCCCCGGTGTCGCCCGAGGTTCGCGCGACCTCGGGCGACGCCGCCCGAGGTCCGTGCCGCCCGAGGTCGCGCGGACCTCGGGCGGCGTCACTGTTTCCGCGCGACCTCGGCCGCTAGATCTGGCGGTCCGGAGGCTAGATCTGGCCGTCCGGCGGCCGATCTCGCGATCCGGAGGCCGATCTAGCCGTCCGCGGCCAGATCTGGCCTTTACGACCTCGGGCACCCGAGGTCGCGCCTCCAGCGGCGACGACATTGCCCGAGGTCGCGCCGCGCCGCCCGGGGTCCGCGCGACCTCGGGCCGCCAGATCTGGGGTCCGGAGGCCGATCTCGGCCTCTGCGCCTCCGGGCGCTGAGGTCGCGCGACGGCGTCACCCGAGGTCGGCCGAGATCTGGCCGTCCGGCACGCCGTCCGCCGGATTTGATTTTCAGATTTTTTAAAAAGAAAATTAAAAGCAAAAGCCCATTTGGAATAAATTTTGCCAAACGGTATTTTCGCACAAGCAACTTTTCAATGCGTAATTTGCCAAACGGCCGAGCATTCCCGAAACCCCTTTATCCTAAAGATATTTGCATTTGGCCAAAGACATTCCCCAAAAGCCGAACCAAACGGGCCCTAAGTTTCCTTGCGAGGGAATTGCATTGCATGAAAAAGAAGGATCAACTGAGTCGCTACGTATAAAACCTCAGGATGGCAGCTTAGGGCGCATTTAGTAACGTTTCTGTTTCGAAGAACAATTTTTTAATAGAAACAGTTTTTTTTTTGTTTCTGTTCTAGGGAACAATTTCTAAGTAGAAGAATGCGTTTGGTAACTGCAAAAAATTTCTACTCCAGGAATAGAAACACGTTTGGTAAACTTGTATAATTTTTTTGTTTATTTTAAATTTTTAATATTTTCATTATATTTTTCCTTTTTCTTCTTTTTCTTTTTTCTTTTTCCTTTTTCTTTTCCTCTTTGGCCGGTCGCCGGCCACGGCGGTGGCCGACGACTAGCTAGGCGATGTCCGACGAGCTCGCCGAAGCCTCGCCAGGCCACTGGCAAGATTGCCGAAGGCCAACCTGGCCCCGATGAGGCTCGGCCTCGCCCAAACGGCACGAGGTCGACCTCGCACCGACTGGGGAGGTCGAGCCTCGCCGGGCCACTGCCAAGCAACGCCGTCCTGGAGATGGCTCGGGAGGCTCGCCGAGCCTCACTGGTGGCTAGGCGTAGGGGTGTGCATGGTCCGGGCAAGTGGTTCCCGACCTAGAACCTCGCTAAGGACCGGTTCCAAAAAATTGGAACCGGGATCCACCCGTTTGTTGCATGGATCCACCCGGAACCGACCGCGGTCCGGTCCGGTTCCGGGTGGATCCATGGGACCGATCTTGACGCGAAACAATTTTGATCTTCAACATAGAACAATTGGGTCTATGAGTTGGGAAGGAGGGGAGGAGGTCTATGGTCGGGTTTTCAACATAGAACGGTCACGAAACAATTTTCCGGTGCTGTGGCGGGTGGCGGCCGACGCGAGGGGGCGAACAGCAGCAGCGGAGGAGCAACGGCGACGGCATCAACGCTCGGGGAGGAATCAAAATGGCGATAGGATTAGGAGGAACAAGGAAGAGACAAAGAGAGAGAGAATCGAAGACGAAGGGAGTGAGGAGATAAGATCTAATCTAGGGTTTCTTTTAGTAATTTTTTTTAATATTAAAAGGTTCCGGTCCGGTCCGGTCCGGGTGGGCGAATCCGCCCATGGAACCGGGAACCGGACCGGTACCCACCAGTTCCGAAAAATTGGAACCGGGAACCGGACCGGTTCCCTCAAGAACCGCCGATTCCGGGCGGTTCCGGTCCGGTTCCGAGCGATCCGGGCGGTTCTCGGGTATTTTGCACACTCCTAGCTAGGCGAGCTCGGCCTCGCCCAGCCCAGGTGAGGCCGAGCCTCACGCGGCCACGGTGAGCCATGGCGAGGCTCAAGCCGACGAGCTTCGCCGGTGGCTGGGCGAGCTTAGCCTTGCCCAGCCTAGGTGAGGCTGAGCCTCGCGCGGTCACAACGAGGCTCAGGCCAACGAGCCTCGCCATGGCTTGGCCTCTCTGGGAGCCGATGACGCTCCAGCGAGGTCAACAACCATGGTTAAGGCTGGTGACCAGCAAAAGGAAGAAGAAGAAGAGGAAAAGAAAAAGAGAAAAATGAGAAGAAAAAAAAATGTTTCTCGGAAATGTTCTCAGGAACAAGAAATAAGTTTTTTTCTATTTATTGTTTCTGTTCCAAATCTGTTCCCGGGAACAAAAAAATAGATTTTTATTCTCGGGAATAAAATGTAAGGGCATGTTTGTTAATGTTCTTTATTTCTGTTTACGAACAAAATTTCTGTTTTTTTGTTCCATGGAACAAAAAAAGAACAGAAATGCGTTTATTTGTGTTTTTGTTCCAAATCTATTTTTTTGTTCCCAGGAACACATTTGGAACAGAAACAAACAACAAGAAAAATGTGTTTCTTGTTTCTAGAACAATTTTTAAGAACAAAAAAAGAACAAAAACATAAAATAAAATAAAAACGTGTTTCTTTTTTGTTTCTTGTTTGAGCCGTTTGAACACTGCCTTCTCCTCCTGCATCTTCTCTGTGACCTTCCGGCTTCTCCACCGTCGTCTTCTCCGATGCCTCCCACTCTGTCTCGAGACCATCCGGCTTCTCCACCGTCGTCCTCTCTGGTGCCGACAGCCGCTGCTCCTTCACCAGCTGAACCTTCTGATTCGAGGTAAGTTTCATCGTCACCGACTCTAGGCGATGGCTGCTCGAAGCTTGAGCATGAGGGCTCACTCGAGCCAGTGCTTGCCCAGATCCGCGAGACACTTGCTCGAGCGAGCCCTCGCGCTCAAGCCCCAAGCGAGAGTCTCATAGAACGCTCGCCCAGATCTGCGGCAGCGGCTCGTCTACTCGCCCAGATGAGCAAAAACGCTCGAGCATCTACTCGCAGCGAGCCCTGCTCTGCACGCTCGAGCAAGCAGAGCAACGAGCGCTCGCTTCTCTGCTCGCTCAAGCGTTTGCTCGTTGCTCACGTGAGCCCTGCTTTGCACACTCGAGCGAGCAGAGCAATGAGCGCCTGCTGTGCACGCTCGAGCGAGCAAAGCAACGAGCGTTTGCTCGCTGCTCACAACGAGCCCTGCTCTGCACGCTCGAGTGAGCAGAGCGGCGAGCGTCTGCTCGCTGCTCACGCTCGAGTGAGCAGAGTAGCGAGCCCTGTTGTGCTCGCTCGAGCATCTACTCGTTGCTCACGTGAGCCCTGCTCTGCACGCTCGAGCGAGCGAGCAATAAGCGCCGCTATGCACGCTCAAGCGAGCGGAGCGGCGAGTGTCTGCTCGCTCGAGTGTCTACTCGCTCGGCGAGCCACCCTCTTTATGCTCGAGCGAGCGAGCGGCGAGCGCGCGCACGCTCGGCGAGCCCCGCTCTACACGCTCGAGCGAGCGAGACGCTCGCTGGTCCGCTCGCTCGAGCGTTTGCTCGCTGCTCACGCTCGAGTGAGCAGAGTAGCGAGCCCTGTTGTGCTCGCTCGAGCGTCTGCTCGTTGCTCACGCGAGCCCTGCTCTGCACGCTCGAGCAAGCAGAGCAGTGAGCGCCTACTGTGCACGCTCGAGCGAGCAGAGCAGCGAGCCCTACTGTGAGCGGACGCGAGCGCTTTGCATGCTCGAGCAGCGAGCGCGAGCATCTGCTCACTCGAGCGTCTACTCGTTGCTCATGCAAGCCCTACTCTGCACGCTCGAGCAAGCAGAGCAGCGAGCGTCTGCTCACTTCTCTGCTCGCTGCTCACGCTCGCAGCTCCAGCGAGCATGGCGAGGCTCAACCCACGATTCCTTTTCAGATTATGTAATCTTGCTGGAATGTCGGAAGTATAGTCAAAGTTAGTCTCTTTGCCAGTTAAAGTTGGAGTTCTATATATTCCATCATGGACCTATTTTCTAAGCAATTAATGATTTTTTTTCCCTTGCTTTGTCCACAATTTGCCAATCCCTGCTCCGCCCGAAGCCTGACGCTGCGCCTCCTTGCTCACCTGACGACGTCGCGGCCCCGTCGCTCATGCGCGACGCCCTGCCCCGACGTGCCGCTTCTCTGTCCGCCACACCACCGCCCACCATCCTCTTTTCTAACCCATTAGGAGGTCCTAATCTGGATCGGCTTGCTTGCGATTAGTGAAAATTGAATAGGTGATTGCTGCATGGTTATCTTCTTGATACAAGTTTGTTTGAAGGCTTGATATTTTATCTAGAAACATAGTGGGAGATGAGCATATCTCTGGTACGTGTGTCTTTTGTTTCACACTTTATTGAATATGTGACTAACGGGGCCTAAATGTCTGAAGATGGCATGTTTCTCTAATTGTTCTTGCTATGAAGTAATACATACTTAGAGTTGGAATTACTTTATAAGTTATGTTATGTGCCTTTGATATGAAAATGTAGGATTCTACCCATGACACTTTCAAATTGCTTCTTCTTCCATGCACTTTGATGTGATAAGCATAAGCTGCAAATTATTAACACCATAGATTTCAGAAGGCCATCTTAGATTTCTGTTCAAACATGATTCTTGATTTTTATGCTAAATGTTTAATTCTATGATTTGTTTGGTGCAAGGTTGAAAGAGGGCTGCCACATAAATCGCAATTTGCTGACTTTGGAAACAGTTATCCGCACGCTGAGGTTGGCCTTTCGGCTTGTTTTTTCGTTGTCTTAATCTTAGAGATCTTATAATTTAGTTGGACCGTGCACAAAATAAGATAAGGTATACGGATCCATATAGGTTACCATGCTGATTTTGTGTATGGCGTGTAGTTCTTATGGTATTATGTTATCGATTTAATTCATAACTCATATGATGCTCAACCAGTTGAAGATTCAATGGCATCTGAGAGACAGGCATTCCGTGCAAGGTGGACGGAGTCTGTAACCAATGTACTTATCGGTTTATTGGTGAATGAGGTAAAAAAGGGAAACCGCACCTCTTCCACTTTCAACAAAGCGGGGTGGAGGAATATACAATCTGAAGTCACTACACAGACAGGATTCCAATATAACATGGTACAGCTAAGGAACAAGGTAAACAAACTGAAAAAACAGTATACCAGTTTTCATAAACTCATTTCTCAGTATGGATTTGGTTGGGATAATGTGAATAAAAGAGCTGTTGTCGACGATCCAAGTATATGGGAATCTCATATCAAGGTATTTCATAACTTTTTGGTCATTTTGATATCATTATAGATGTCAATTTTAAAATGTATGACTATATTGCTAAAATGTCATTATTGTGAAAATTGTAGGATAATGTCGAGTGGGCAAGATTCAGGAAGAATGGATTTCCTCAGTATCCTAAGCTATGTATTGTTTTTGGTGGTACCTATGCTACTGGAGATCACGCCATAGGAAGTGCTCAAGATTTGACTGTGTCGGATGAAGATGACAATGGTGATGGCAATGTAAGTGGTGACAACAGTGGTGGCAATGCAAATGGCAATACAAATGACTTCAGTGAACACCACACTGATGAGAGAGTCTTTACAACAGACGATGCTGGAACTTCAGTTCGTGGAAAGCACAAATTGGATAGGACTCCAAATATTAAGAGGAGAAGAAAGAGTAACCAATCCGGTATTACTGACACTTGCAAAGCCATACAAGATCTTCTGAAAGTTAGCTCATCAAGTCAACATGATGGTGGCTCTGCGAGCTCAGGGACTACACAACCACCTGTAGACCCTTTCTCCATATCTGCTATGGTCGATGTTCTACTGAGTATGCTCGAGATAGAGCAAGATGTTTACAATAAAGCAGTAGAACGAGGAATAGTCAGTGCCCCATGGAGGGAGGCTTTCATTAAATCCACATTTGCAAGGAGAAATGGATTTCTTCAATGGCTTTAGTAGATGTTTGGAAATATATTATGAATTGCATGGGGTTTCATTAGACTGTATAACTTATGTTATCTATTAATATTTAGTTTATAAAAATATTAGTGTTGAGACTCTAGTACTTATATGTAATGGCATATCTTATTGAGATTTTATGACTTATGTTATTGATTGTTATTAAAATGTTTGGTACTAGAGTCTCAACACTAATATTTTTATAAACTAAATATTAATAGATAACATAAGTTATACAGTCTAATGAAACCCCATGCAATTCATAATATATTTCCAAACATCTACTAAAGCCATTGAAGAAGTCAATTTCTCCTTGCAGGTGTGGATTTAATGAAAGCCTCCCTCCATGGGGCACTGACTATTCCTCGTTCCACTGCTTTATTGTAAACATCTTGCTCTATCTCGGGCATACTCAGTAGAACATCGACCACAGTAGATACAGAGAAAGGGTCTACAGGTGGTTGTATAGTCCCTAAGCTCGCAGAGCCACCACCAGATTGACTTGATGACCTAACTTTCAGAAGATCTTGTATGGCTTTGCAAGTGTCAGCAATACCGAATTGGTTACTCTTTCTTCTCCTCTTAGTATTTGGAGTCTTATCCAATTTGTGCTTTCCACGAACTGAAATTCCAGCATCATCTGTTGTAAAGACTCTCTCATCAGTGTGGTGTTCACTGAAGTCATTTGTATTGCCACCATCATTGTCACCATATGCATTGCCACCACTGTTGTCACCACCTACATTGCCATCACCATTGTCATCTTCATCCGACACAGTCAAATCTTGAGCACTTCCTATGGCGTGATCCCTATTAGCATATGTACCACCAAAAACAATACATAGCTTAGGATACTGAGGAAATCCATTCTTCCTAAATCTTGCCCACTCGACATTATCCTACAATTTTCACAATAATGACATTTCAGCAATATAATCATACATTGTAAAATTGACATCTATAATGATATCAAAATGACCAAAAAGTTATGAAATACCTTGATATGAAATTCTCATATACTTGGATCGTCGACAACAGCTCTTTTATTCACATTATCCCAACCAAATCCGGACTGAGAAATGAGTTTATGAAAACTGGCATACTGTTTTTTCAGTTTGTTTACCTTGTTCCTCAGCTATACCATGCTATATTGGAATCATGTCTGTGTAGTGACTTCAGACTGTATATTTCTCCACCCCGCTTTATTGAAAGTGGAAGAGGTGCGGTTTCCTTTTTTTACCTCATCCACCAATAAACCGATAAGTACATTGGTTACAAACTCCGTCCACCTTGCACGGAATGCCTGTCTCTCATATGCCATTGAATCTTCAACCAGTTGAGCATCATATGAGTTATGAATTAAATCAATAACATAAAACCATAAGAACTACATGCCATACACAAAATCAGAATGGTAACCTATATGGATCTGTATACCCTGTCCTATTTTGTGCACGGTCCAACTAAATTATAAGATCTCTAAGATTAAGACAACGAAAAAACAAACCGAAAGGCCAACCTCAGCGTGCGGATAATTGTTTCCAAAGTCAGCAAACTGCGATTTATGTGGCAGCCCTCTTTCAACCTTGCACCAAACAAATCATAGAATTAAACATTTAGCATAAAAATCAAGAATCATGTTTGAACAGAAATCTAAGATGGCCTTCTGAAATCTATGGTGTTAACAATTTGCAGCTTATGCTTATCACATCAAAGTGCATGGAAGAAGAAGCAATTTGAAAGTGTCATAGGTAGAATCCTACATTTTCATATCAAAGGCACATAACATAACTTATAAAGTAATTCCAACTCTAAGTATGTATTACTTCATAGCAAGAACAATTAGAGAAACATGCCATCTTCAGACATTTAGGCCCCGTTAGTCACATATTCAATAAAGTGTGAAACAAAAGACACACGTACTCGTAGATATGCTCATCTCCCACTATGTTTCTAGATAAAATATCAAGCCTTCAAACAAACTTGTATCAAGAAGATAACCATGCAGCAATCACCTATTCAATTTTCACTAATCGCAAGCAAGCCGATCCAGATTAGGACCTTCTAATGGGTTAGAAAAGAGGATGGTGGGCAGTGGTGTGGCGGACAGAGAAGCGGCACGTCGGCGCAGGGCGTCGCGGATGAGCGACGGGGCCGCGGCGTCATCAGGTGAGCAGAGGAGGCGCAGCGTCAAGCTTCGGGCGAAGCAGGGACTGGCAAATTGTGGACAAAGCAAGGGAAAAAAAATCATTAATTGCTTAGAAAATAGGTCCATGATGGCATATATAGAACTCCAACTTTAACTGGCAAAGAGACTAACTTTGACTATACTTCCGACATTCCGGCAAGATTACATAATTTGAAAAAGGAATCATGGGTTAAGCCTCGCCATGCTCACTGGAGCTGCGAGCGTGAGCAGCAACCAGACGCTTGAGCGAGCAAACGCTCGAGCGAGCAGAGAAGCGAGCAGACTCACTGGAGCTGCGAGCATGAGCAGCAAGCAGACGCTCGTGTGAGCAGAGAAGCGAGCAGACGCTTGCTGCTCTGCTCGCTCGAGCGTGCACAGCAGGGCTCACTGCTCTGCTCACTCGAGCGCTCGAGCGTCGCTCGCGTGCGAAGCGGGGCTCACGTGAGCAGCGAGCGGACACTCGAGCGAGCGAGAAGCGAACGCTCACTGCTCTACTCGCTCGAGCGTGAGCAGCGAGCGTGCAGAGTAAGGCTCGATGCGAGCAAACGCTCGAGCGAGCAGAGAAGCGAGCAAACGCTCGCTGCGTGCTCGCTCGAGCATGCACAAAGCAGCGCTCACCGCTCCGCTCGCTCGAGCGTGCACAGCGGCGCTCACACGCTCTGCTCACTCGAGCGCGTAGAGCAGGGCTCGCGTGAGCAACGAGCAAATGCTCGAGCGAGCAGAGAAGCAAGCAGACGCTCGCTGCTCTGCTCGCTCGAGCGTGCAGAGCAACGCTCGCAGCGAGCAGACACTCGAGCGTGAGCAGCAAGCAGACGCTCGCTACTCTGCTCGCTCGAGCGTGCATAGTAGGCGCTCACTACTCTGCTCGCTCGAGCGTGCAGAGCAGGGCTCGCTTTGAGCAGACGCTCGAGCGTTTTTGCTCATCTGGGTGAGCAGACGAGCCACTACCACAGATCTGGGCGAGCAACGCTCGCCCAAATCTGCGAGACTCTCGCTCAGGGCTTGAGCGCGAGGGCTCGCTCGAGCAAGCGTCTCGCGGATCTGGGCAAGCACTGGCTCGAGCGAGCCCTCATGCTCAAGCTCCGAGCAGCCATCGCCCAGATCTATGAGGGGTGGCTCTCGGCGAAGCCCTCGTCAATCGGTGAAGGAGGAGTAGCAGCCAGTGATGATGAAACTTACCTCAAATCAGTAGGTTCAGCTGGTGAAGGAGCAGTGGTTGTCGGCACCGGAGAGGACGACGGTGGAGAAGCCGAATGGTCTCGAGACAGAGTGGGAGGCGCTGGAGAAGCCGGAAGGTCACAGAGAAGATGCAGGAGGAGAAGACAGTGTTCGAATGGCTCAAACAAGAAACAAAAAAGAAACACGTTTTTTATGTTTTTGTTCTTTTTTTGAAAAAAAAAAAATTTGTTCCAGAAACAAGAAACACGTTTTTCTTATTTCTTGTTTCTATTCCAAATGTGTTCCTAGGAACAAAAATAGATATTTGGAACAAAAATGCAAACAAACGTGTTTCTGTTCTTTTTTTATTCCCTGAAACAAAAAAAACAGAAATTTTGTTCATAAATAGAAACAAAGAACATTAACAAACAGGCCATTAACGCTCTTCTAACCGTTTGTTCCAAGGAATAATTTCTGGAATAAGTTATTTCATATCTCTTTTTTTTTCTTTTTCTTTTTATTTTTTCTTCTTCCTCTTCTAACCGTTCACTAGAGCCTCGCCCTCAACGCTCCCCCAACCGCTGTCCCCTACCGCCTACTGGTCGTCATCTGCCATCACCATTTGTCACTATCATTGCCCGCCGCCACCCGGCAACCGACTAGAGAAGAAAGAATAAGAGAAGAAAAAAAGAAAAGAAAAATCTCAAAATATTATTAAAAAATTCAAAGAAATTATACACCACAAAAAACCTATGAGCCGTGGCAAAGGCACTCCTATGCTTTTTCTATTTCAAAAATAGAAATTTTGTATAGTTATCAAACGTGTTATTTTACTTATAAACTATTTTAAGGAATAAAAAAAATTAAAACAAACTATTACTCGAAACAGAAATGTTACCGAATGCACCCTATACACCCTTACTAATTAAGGCATGGACTTGTGTGTATATTAGACACGCTAGACGAGTTCGGTTTTTCATATCAGCCAAGCTGCACACAACTTTATGTTTAGGCCATTTATCTAGTTCTTGGCTCGTATTCTACCTTATTCATAACTTCACAACCCCTTTCGAATTTCTAGGATTGTACCAAAATTATGTCGGTCTCCATCTCCGGTCTTCTGTTTGTGGCATTGTTACTGTTAATTCCCCAGATGCCAATAATTAGTATTGGGAGTGCCACCGATTGACAAGAGACACAATTGCCCATGACTCAGCTTTAAAGGAGGTAGTCTAACTTTTACTTAGTGCAATATCTTATGTCCTAAATGTTTCAAATTCCCCGCTTTGTTATACGGTCTGTCATGCCAATCATGCGTAAAGCTTTGCATAATCAATGCAATACTCATTCAGCAAGATAAGGTAAAATGGATCAATATGATGATGAATGAGTCAGGTAAGGGTCAGGCAGATCTCTACCCCTTGAAAACTACTTGATTTATGACCCTCAACCTAAAAAAAAATTCAAATCCAACCGAACCAAGATGGCTTACACGCCTATCCTGGTGACGGAGCTTGCATGCCGTCAGACGAGTCCAAGTCCTTGTCCTAGCCACTGCTCGAGGTATTAACGAGACTATAGGTGACGCCTGCTATGGGCCAATTCTTCCATAGTGCGAGTCCTTGTCCTAGCCATCACTCGAGGTATTAACGAGCTCGAGGAATTAATGAGACTGTAGGACGGAATGCACTGATTCAGCCCCAATGCGTTCCTTGCATCAGATTTCACGGTTCCAACACAGCCAAAACTTGGGATAACTTGCTATCTATGGCCTCGTCTACCCAAGGGCTCTCATCGATGACTGACACTGTATGTTGTCGATTCTCTTCATTGTCGACAAGCTCAACCTGTTAACTGATGACTTCTACTCTGACAAAACTCTATTCTTGTCTGACCGAGCATGCCACTCATCGATTTCAAGAGTTGGTTATTTTTTTTCTGCCGACATTAGTACAGATGAGCCCCCCTGCCCAACTCATTTACCTCAGTAATCACTTCTTTAAGAGGAAAGGGGAATAAATGCCCAGAAACGTTTTTGATTGCTGAAAAGATTTCGTAATTACCATATAAGATATCGATTCCAGACATCTTATGATCGCAGAGCTTTGATAAAATCCACGACAAAGTAATTTTCGAGCATGTGAGCCATCTCAACATCGTGTTTGAATATCTGTTGTCATGGAGATAGTCTCACAAAAGTTCGACATTTCGCTATAGAAAAGCCTGTGAACATTTTGAGGCACAACAACAAAGTCTGTAGTCTGCACCAATTGAAAGCAATTACAAACCACTTTCAAGACAGAAAAGGAGACATACCAAGACTGCCCTTTATTCTACATTTTCAAAGATCTTCATAACTACATGCGTGCACGACTGTAGTTACTGTAGTTGAAGGATGCAGTTCATCCCTGAAGGCCAATAACCCCTGCCATAATGAAAAGGGAGAAGCGAACAGACTATGAGAAGTGGTAGGGGAAAAAAAAATCCTATGGCTGTCTGAGCTTGAGCGTGCACCATATGATGAACATGTTGAAGATGATGTCGAAATGTATAATTCACGAAAAGATCAAATAGACTTCATGCACAGATGCCTACTGTACCGCACCAACGTCTCTCAGCAATTAAACAAGCAACAGAAAAGAAAAGAGCTGTAAAAGATCAACATAGAGGTAAGTGACATCTATCAGCTGACATCCCTCTGCCCACCTACAAGTGAGCTTCTAAACCTTGGACCAACTAAAAGCGGCATACTAAATTTCATATGATATGGATCTCTGCAGTAAGTTAAAGCTAAAATGCTCACCACAAGCAACTCTGCCACCAGCATTCCCAGTTGTTTTGCTAAGTTCGTGCCCACCTGGGTATAGGAAAATAAAAACAAGTTGCACTTTTTATAAATATAAAGAAGGTTCACGTGAAAAATTGCATCGCCTGGAGAGGTGGGAATAGTTTAAATAATCAATAGAAAAAAGATGCAAGTTGAGTATGCATTTTCCCTGTCACTTAAGCTATTTGCCACAGCAAGAAGAAATCCATAGCATGATGATAAACACAACTGATACCCTAGTAGAACTGGAATAAACCAGGGAAGATGCCTACTAATCAACACTCTTTTAGCTGGAGAAGCTAGCATTTAAGATTGTTGAGGGCCTGTTTGGTATGAGAAAACATTTTCAGCTTTCATTTTCTGTGTTGTCCAAAACGTGTTGTGATAGTGCAAGTGAAATTCTCTTTAGACGGTGACAATATGCTTGTATTCTATTGGTATTCCAAACCTGCATGCTTTCATTAGGAACAAGAGAACATTTTTAGCTTTCGTTTACTGTTTTCTCCAAAATGTTTTGTTGACAGAAGTGAAATTCTTTTCAGATGCTTGCTAACTATGTGCTTGTTCTTCATTGGTATTCCAAACCTGCACGATTTCATTAGGAATGAAAATACTAAAAGCATAGAAAGTTGCCTTCAGTTTTTTACTCTAGTTAAAGACAGTTTCTCTTATTTTTGTTTAGAAAACTGTTTTCAAACTACAGGAGTTATTCTCAATTTTCATTCTCTAATGCCTTACCACTAATTAGAAAAAACCAAACTGAAAACAGCAAATGTGGAGATTTTTACAAACTAAACACAGCCTAAATTCTCAGAAATTACCCTTCCCAAGATCATCAGGATCTCCATGAACAACGACAGCCCTTCCAATAATTGAGCTTGGTCCACTGAGAGGAATCTGCATAAAGGAAAGGGTCATCAAATTAAATTCTGCATTAGGTTTCAAAGAAATCTAAAACACAGTAATTCAAACACATAATGCTAGTTGCTAAGGATAGATGCATAGTAGAGAACCTGGTTATCAATGATTGTAAAACTAACAGTGCCTGAATCACAAAGAAAAGCATAGTTAATCACAGCTTCTATCATATGCAAAACTGTAATGCTTGACAAAATGAAGATTCCAACAAGTGGGTAAAGTCAACATCTTCAAGTTGACATCAGCATCCGTAATTTTTATATTAGTAGTAAAGGATGTTCAGTTGACTGTGTAAAGCTTACCATCATCACCCACATTCACATTCCCCAAATCGCCCGCATGACGGTTTTCGTCTTGAGGGGCTCCATGCTCTTTGCCACAAGGATTAAAGTGTGGTCCTGTGAATGTCATTTTCAAAGATCATAACAACAGTCAATAAACTAGAGATTCGGTTTATGTAAATGAAGAAATAGTCTATACGCTTTCTCATTAATAAGAAGACCACTGTAATCAAAAGATACCTGTTGACATACAGCCATTTGTGGTGTCTCCGAGAGCATGGACATGGAAACCATGAAGTCCAGGCTTAAGGCCAGACAGACTTCCAGTTACTGTGGTTGGGCCTGAAAAGAACAATGCAAGACCAAAAAAGATTAATTGGACCTTGAACACGAAAACATATCCGAGATTCTATAATCAGAGCGTTGTATTACCATCTCCTTCTTGAGTGAAGTAGACAGTTCCACAGACACCCTCACTGCTCTTTAGGACAACAACAGCCTTCACCATCTTTCCCTGTGATCTAGACAGATACAAAACAAAAAAAGTTAGACTCAGCAATCATGCAAGCTTGAACAAAGAAAGAAACACAACACGAACAAATGGTCATTCTGAAATGGTGAAAAGGCAAACAATTAACCCACAAAAACAAAGAAACCAAGCATGAAGAAACTGTGCTGAAATCAACAATTAAAGCAGTAACATGGGTTCAAAAGAAGCCGCAAAGTCAACAGACTGACAGTACACAAGAAATTTCGAACTCCCATCGATGACCCAGTTCCAGTAATATGCAAATTTTAGATCTTATGTTCCAAAAAGCTGCTCTATCAGAACAAATTAAACTATATCTGAGCAAACTCATCTTCTCTCACTTCGATAGAGGAACTCAAAACCTAGTCAACTGGTGATACACATAAACAAAGAGACACCATCCCAACTCTGAGCTTTTTCCGCAGCAACGGAATCGCAGTACTTGCAACAATCAGAAAAGGGAAGTCTTCGCTCCTCAATCAAGACCAGATCTTTGAGGACCAAACTGATCAAAACCCAGAACGAAAACAAGCACATCCGATCAAAGCATCAAAAGAAACAAAAATTTGTCAAAGAAGAACGATCCAACACTGCAGGTCACGCCCAGCATCAACCACTATAATGGTGATCTCAAAGGGTAGAAATTAAATGAGAGGAAACAGGAAGAAGCTACCTCAGAGCACCCCTTTCTTGAGAGACAACAACAAGCAGCGAGGAAAGAATCTACAGCGGCAAATGCGTGGAGAAAGACTCGGTTCTTTTGTGGAAATCCGACTCTTTTATAGGAAGAGATAACAACGTGGGTCAGCTCCGGCCAGCAAGACAGAGGGAAGCCGGCCGTGACTCTCATCCTCTCAACTACTACCCACACATGTACGGCACGCCGTTTTTGATTCGTGAGGTGTCGTTTTCTGATTTGGTCTTTGTTTTCGTCTTTTTTTGTAAAAAAATTATTTCGTGGATATAACAAAAGGTCCGGTCCAATTTTCACAGCTAGGATGACGATATGAGCTCAACAAATTGGAAAATTGGAAAAATTGGGGGAAATTAGATTTTGGTTTCAAGGTAGCATGTCGATAAATAGATTAAAAATTGCAAATTGCTTGACCTAGGAATGATATGGATAGGTCTGCGCTATTTATTAGACTTTCCTCCTATGCGTACAATTTTCAGCTCTGAATCAAGTGTACAAATTCTGACTCTTTCCAATAAATTAGTGAAAAGTTAGTAGGTTGATGACCCAAATTAGGATCAAACAAAATATGCAATTTTCGATGTTTGCCTATACAAAAAGGGGAAATGAATCTCCTACTCTCTTGCATACACAAAAAGTAGGGTGATCAGTTTTCAGGTAAATAAATTCCCGATTGAGAATTGGAATCTAGTCTCATGACCCTCGATTTTAAATGATTGAAACCAAAAATTAAACTAATTGATTTTGGAAGTGTCGATTCCTAAACCGACCAATTCGGAATCAATTAACAAATCTACCTAGGAATTGGCCCATTTTATGTTTAAAGATGTACTCTTATAAAAAATATAAAAGTTGTATCATTTTACTAGAACAACATTTATGAGTTAAGTAGTTATGTTGTTATTTCTTCATGTTGAAAATCATGGTTCATATTTGATTGGTGCAAAAGTAAATTCCTTTTTCTAATAAAGGCTTAAAAATAATTAAAACTAGTTCAACTTGGGTCCATACCAGTTTGATCAGTTCCTAAATAGAACTGACACCTTCGACCTTGGAAATGGGAATCGAACTTGTCCTAGGTCGATTTTAAGTTTGATAAAAATCGAGAATTGGACTTTTGATCCGATTCCTAGGTTGAATGAAACCTAGTACTCACCTCTAGTAAAAAGATTTTCAAGTTTCATTTATTTCTTGAAAATAAATTATTTAGAAAATATTTTTCAAAAAAATCATTGATATCGCTTAAAATAATTAATCGTTGAAAAATGTTTTCATTATTAAAAATAATTTATGTCTAAATACTTTTGTAGGCCATGAAAATATTTTTAATTGACTCATTTTCTAAAATGATAAAAGAGACATTTTTAGAAAAAAATTCCAAATCATCCATTTTTTTGGAGAAATAAACGAACTTTTTTTTTTTTTATTTTTCTCACAACTTTATCATTATGCACCGATATTTAATATCTGATACGATTGCCTTGTGATATGACATAAAACAACATAGGACATGTACTTTCTACAGCGCAAGATTTGAAATGCTAGTATCTTTTAAAATTAAGCGAAGTAAGCTGCCTAAAAACTTTTGCAATGTGTTATAATTACACTATAGAAATTGAAGCCCTTGTTTTTAAATCATTATCAAGAAGTTATTTAAAATAGCCTCTTAGGGCACGTTTTTTTTGGAATAATTTTTCTATTATAAATGATTTTTTATAATTCTATTTCTTGGAATAATTTAAGAAAAAGAACGCTTAATAAAATTTATATTCCCAAGATAAAAATACGTTTGATAAATTTTTAAATTTTTTTATTTCTTCTAATTTTTAAATACTTTTAATATTTTGTTCTTCCTCTTTTTCTCTTCTTCTCCCTCCTTCTTGGTGGCGGCGACGGCAATGGCTAGGCAAGATTTGGCGAGATTTGGCAAGCTTGCCTGGCCAAGGTGAGCCTCGGTTTCCCCTCTAGGCGAGGTTAACCTTGCCCAACCATGGCATGTTGCCACGAGTTGACAACATTTCGGTGAGGTCATCAACCCTCATTTGGCCAGTTGCTGGCCATGGTTAAGGTCAACGATCGGCTAAAAGGAAAAATAAGAAAAAGAAAATGAAAGAGAAAAAGAGAAAAGAGAATAAAAAGAATAGGAAAAAAAATTAAAATTGACTCTAGAAATTGTTCTTGGGAACATGAATTAATTTTTTTCTACTTCTTGATTTTATTTCAAATCTATTTTCGGGAACAAAAAAAAAATTTTTATTCTCGAAAATAAAAAAAATTACTAAATGGATTTATGTTTTTTTTTACTTTCAGAAATAAAAGAACAAAATTAGTTATTCTTGAAAGTATTATCAAAATCAATTGTTTCTTAAAGTGTTATCAAACAGGCCCTTGCTCTTACTATCGTCCGTCAAAATGAAATTTGGTCAAAGGATGATGTACAAGGGAAAAAATGAATCCAGATTTAATTGCCACACCTTAGTTTTTTTTTTTTTTTTTTTTTTGGTCGGTTGCCACGCCTTAGTTGACACGAAAGCATTTTGAACTGTGCTTTCCGACATGGAATTGCCTTCTAACATTTTACTAAGAAGACTTATTAAATCCGTCAAGTCCATCACAGGAAAACAAAAAATTAAAATTAAAATTAATTTCTCCTGGTTCCTGTTATACCCCTCAGCTGTCCTTCCATTTTCACTTTCCACCAAATTTTCTCGTATTGCTGTTAGAGAGCCCTCTGCCTCTCTCTCTCTCTCTCTCTCTCCCCGTTGTCGACTCCCATTTCCATCTCTTCCGATCGACTTCGCCGGCGAAAAGCTAGAATTTTTCCGGGCACCCATTTCGCGACTTTGGAAGATGCGGTCCCTGGAGGAAGCCGTCGAGTCCGCCGTCGCGATTTCGCGGCGCGGCGGCCACGATTCCGCCGCCGCCGCCGCCGCCGTCGGAGGGAGCTTCGTCATCAGCCCGAACATGTACGGCTGGCTCTTCGAGTGCCACGGGTTCTGGCACAACGTTCTGCTGATCGCGTCCGCGCTCGCGTTCGCGCTCTACTTGGCCGCTCAGGCGAGGAAGAGCTTCTCGAAGCTGTCGAGCGGGAGGTCGTCCATCATGATCGCCTATTACGGCTGCCTCTGGCTAGCCAGCTTGCTCAACCTGACCTGGTGCTCTTTACAGGTGAGGGTTGCTATTTGCCCGTCGCTGTTTTAAGATGGGTTGTTCGAGTTGGTGCATTTGTTCCGGCTCGTTATTGCTCTTGATCGGGGCTTTTGAGCTTGTCTTTACGGCATATGGATTGGGTTTAGATGAGGAATTGCTAATGTTGCTTGCAAGTTAGGGTCTTCAGTTTGTTGGTATGGCTTTTCCGAGGAGGGGTTTTGAGCGTCTCGTGCAGAAGCGTAAGGGAAGTTTGGACTCCTGGAATTTTGGCATGAGCTTTGGATAGTGGTTGCGGTGGAAAATGATAGAAGAACTAATCAGAATGATGAACATAGGATGATTTGAATTGGTGTAGGTAAAGATAGAATAGCCTTTCATTCAAATTTCCGACGTCTTCTAAGAAGTGAATACGAATTATTTGATGATACACATTCTTTGTTATTTGGGGTATAAAGCCAAAGTTCTAAATGTGTTTCTGTAGAAGTCCACCGGCAACTCTCTTGGCATGCGGTGCTCTTCACCTTGTAATTATTTCCTATTGCTGAGATGCTTGAGATGGCTATCGCTAATGGTGTTAAAATGAAGGTTAGGTGGAGTGGAAGAACAATCATATACTTGTAATTGTTTGTTAGGTATCATTGTTCTGACTTTGATTATTTCAATTATGGATGACACCTATTGATTTTATTCTTTGAAAATTGAAATACAGACATAATACAGGATAGTCCTTAATCATCGTTTGAGATTTAGTATATAAGGAATTTGCTTATCAATGACGACAGTTGGTCAAAAGTCCACACCAGTTGCTGTGAAAACTTCTAGTTACCTTCATGCAGGGGGGATGTTCCATTAATCATATCCCAACCAACTCCAAACGACTGAATATATCATGAGTCACCCAACAACACATTCTCAACCTATGGATATCAACTCCACTCCCCTGTCCTAATGCTTCCCAAGTTATTGTTGAATTTTATGAAGTCAAATTTTTTAGAAAGCCTAACTCAAGGAATATTAAACAGATGGCAGCCACAAAGCTGATTCACCATTGGTTATCTACAACATGGAGAGAGAACAAAACTGGATTAAGAAACTTTCCAAAAACTTCATTGAAGTTGTTGCCCAAAGTACCAGTGATTTCCGGCATTGATATTTCTATGCTAAAGGTCATGGAATTCACACCAACCGGAAGTTGTTGAAGTAATGTGTTGACACTTAAGGACATTAACAACAACCTTATTGGTTCAAAATTCTGGATAAGTAATGAGATTTTCCGATAAGGTGGCTAAGTACTAAGGAACAGTGAAGATAATAGTCTTGAACCATCTAAAAATATAAAACAAGAAAGAGAAAAAAAATGAAAATATGCCAACCAAACACGCTTTCATAGTTTTTACACCTCTTTTGAGTTTCAAACAAGGAAAAAAAATCCGGTTTGTGAATTAGAAACGAAGAGAATATGAAAATGAAAACAAACCAAATAAGTTCTCTTTCATCTGAGTAGTTCTGTGATTGCTTATCTGCGACCATGCTGATCATTTGTATGGAGGTGATATACACCTTATGTCTACAAGACATGAAACTGGACTGGTTGCGGGTGTCGGTTCACTTAATCTCAAACTCAATAGTTGCAGGTGTGTGTCTTATTGCAGAGCTACGGTTAATTCAAATCTCAATAGCCGAAAAAAGTGAAGAAAGATAGTGAGACCATTTGAAGGACAACATTTGAATATCCTGTTAATTTCCTGTTTTCTTATGACCAAGTTCTAGTGTTCAAAATGTTTCTATACATCTCTGGTCCTTGTATTGTACATTTTATTTCTAGAAGAGTCAAGCCATGATTCAAATCTGCACTCAACAACAATATCTGAGTTTTAAGTAACGTAGATCTGTACTTTGAAGGACCTTTCATTGTTCTACAAATGCTTGAACGGCTCTTTTGTTTATAAAGGCATGGGAATGCACTGCTGGGAAAGAAGTGGCCTGGAACATCTTGTCTTTGTTTACAACGTCTGGAATGCTTTTTCTTGAAGTAAGCTTGGTGGCCTTCTTGCTTCAAGGGAACTCAGCAAGTGGGTTGCATGCACTTACTCGTACATTTGTTGTCTCGGGGCTCATTGTTGGTTTGGATCTTCTTCTCAAGGTAATGTTTTGCCTTTTGCAATATACGAATTGTCTCCACGTTCCTCCTTCTGACTGAAGAAGCTGGTTGAAGCACATTATCATCTTTCCTTTTGTGGATCATGCATTGTATCTTCTGATGGAACAAATTTATTTGCAATGAGTGGCACAAGAGACGGGTGTGCACTATTCAAATATATTTATACAATGGGAAACAATCATCTTTCAAGCCCTATGAGACCTGAAGGTTATGATATGACCTGTCATCATTTGCTTCTTTTTTTTTTTTTTTTTTTAATGATTTTCATCAGATCATCCTTCTCTTTATTAATGGGCAATATTATGGCTCTGGAGATTGATATTTGGTTCCTCATGATTTCTATTTCAGGCAATTTATCTTTTTGCATTTGGAATCCCTTTGTTTATCGACGACATTGATAATCCTCATAGGGTTAAATGGGGCTTGTGGGTAGTCCACCGACTGGTGCTTACGGCAGTTTATGGTTCTATATTGTTCATGTATCATTCCAGGTGGAGAGAAAGGCTACCTGGTATGTCTATGTCTATGTTTATGATGAATCTCCTGACAATCTAACGTCGGTATAATATGACCAGCTGGGTATGTCTATTATTTCTCTGCAGCTAGACCAGCGTTTTACAGGTATGTAATCATCATGCTCATCATGAATGCACTAGCTCTATTTGCATGCGGCCTAACTGGAAATGGAGCTGGCTTTGGATTGTGGTAATTCAAATTTTCATTTGTTTCTTTTCTTCTTTTTTCTGCTTCAGATGAACTTTTTGTTTAGCAATCTATTTTCCTGATGTTTAGAGCACTTAATCTTACAGGTTGTACGGTGCCACAATCGTCTGCTATCATGCCTTCTACCTTCCCCTTTTGTACTTCACATTTCTAGCTGACTTCTTCCAGGTTAGCCCATCATCCTTATGCCCAAGTTTTCTTATTGTGGTATTACTTTCTTTTAAAAGCATTTTAATTAGTTTGATTTCACGTGAGCACAAATTGACTTAAGTTTAGATTGTCATAACACTAAAATTCTCGATTATGATGATAGGAGGAGGACTTGCAATTGGAGAATGTGTACTACTCTGAAATGAAGGACGCGGGTTTCTTCGATGGAGACTGGGAGTGATCAAGTCGCTTCAAATCATGAACAATTGTATCGTGAAAATTGTAAATAAAGAGTAAATATCGCCCTGATGGCAGAACGCGTATTATGTAATGTGTAAAATGGCATCCATTTTTGTGTGGGATTGGCCTCTGCATCAATGTTGGGAAAGCTGTTCACACGCCTCGTTGTTGTAGGTCGTGAATGGTTCAGGGTCGAGTCGATAATCTTTCTTTATCGTGTATAATTTCTTCTTCCGCTGTAGACTGAATATCTGGCTGTCGTTGTCATTCTTCAATATGATTATAAGCATGTAGATACTAACGTGGAAGTGATTTTTGCAAGACTTGTAAGTTCTTTTTCGCAAAAATTGCTCTTGGACTGTCGACTTAGTGAGTACTCGATGCGATGGTAGACAAGTATCATTCCAGCGAAATGTTTGATGAAAGCACAAATTGCACATGTTGATACACAAATTAAGGCACCTGGTCTTCTAAATTGAAACATCACCTGCTCGATATGATACAAGGCCGGTGAAACACTACAATTACTGGAATTTGATGCGAAGAAGACATTAGATGTGCTATCGCGCAAGGCCTCTTCGCACCTCATATTTAATTTCACACCTATGGTACACTATTCATCGATTATTGGATGTGGTACGACGCTTCTGTCTCGTCGAGAAAGAAACCGAGAAAAGGCTCGTGCAAAATTGCATTTACGTTCTCAACAACTAGCTGCATTACTTAATTAAATACTCTACACGATGCAGCCTAGCCTTCCCACTGATGGACGCTCCTTTCTGTGGGTGAGCCGGGAACAAATGGGACAAAACCACGGCCACCAAAGACTGGGCGCATGAAGGCATTGTCGAATTTGCGCCAGTAGTAATGAACAGTATGTGCTGGTGTGGTCCAGAGCGCCCTGAGGCTACCTGGGCGGCCGATGTCGGGGACCACAAGATCAGCTTCAGAATCCTGCCCGCCTCTGAGAAGCGGAAAAGTAAAGGACTTGGGAGTACTTGGATCGGAGACTACCATGCTTGTGTGTTTTGGGGGCGGTAGCAATAACCTTATCAAAGGTTGGGTCAAAAAACCAAACACCTGAGAAAATACAGTCGCATGAGACCATTGAAACATCGGAGAGTTCTAAATTGTGAATGAAAGAAAGAAAGGGTATGTAACTGTAGAACCCATGTTGCAACTCTATACAGCAGAACAGAAAAAGAGAAAAAGAGCAAGTCATCTTACCACGGTGCTGAAGAGGACAACAGTTATAGTGCTTGTGATCATGATGGCATTATCCCTCAGATGAGTATGGCCAGAACTAGTGAACTGCAAATAAATAAACCCATGTCAAATAAAATTGCTCCTCCCCTCTCTCTCACATACAGACAAGCACGCACCCATGCACGCACATGCATGGGCACGCCCACAGAAAAGCTGCATTTACCTTGTTATAAGCTAGGGCCATAGATACAGCGCCTCTCATGAGTCCAGCCCACCATATAATCACCTAAAGGCTAATGGTTGTTAGTTGTTGAATAGATTACTCAAGAGGACATAATTTGCATCTCACACAGAACATACTTGCTGTCTGAAGCTGATTCTATCGTTGGGATTTTTCTTGGTTAGGTTGGACAGAAGGGATAGGGGGAAAACGAATGCTGCCCTTCCAGCTAGAACCAATGCCAGCAGTACTGAACTCACGGCAACTGATGTCCCAGGACTGCAAAAGTAAAAAGACAGTTGAATGTACATTTTAGTCAGTCACACTAAGCAATTCAGACAAACCAAAGGTAGCTATCTCTAGCAGAAGTGATAGTAAGTTTCAATAGAATGAAAACAAAAAGTCAAGAGGGAAACTAGGGCGTGCCTATTGCTCACAAATCTCCACTTTTCGATGTCCAAAGCATCCATTCCAACATAAAGGAAGATGAAAGTCTCAGCAACAAATGATAGGGTCGCAAAAGCATGCCTGACAATGAGAGAGAGAGAGAGAGAGAAAAGCATCGCGTAAGTAATTTACGATGCATGCGCACAGGCTAGGAAAATGAAAATTTAAGATTTAATATCAGAAAAGGTTACTTTGTAGTGACTCGTGAACTTTCAGTCACATTGTGCCAAGTGTAATGAGACATCACTATCCCACAGAAAAAGACAGTGAGAATGCCGCTTAAGTAGAACAGCTGCATTATGGATATATTAGCACGTTAAAGAGAAATATTTCAAAAGACCGCCATGAACTTAGATAATTGTAAAGGGAGGAGCTATCAAAAGCTAACCATAAAGCTCTGAGTAAGCTTACTTCAGCCATCATGTAGGACAGGTATGCCATGAGCATCATAAGAGCAACTTCACGATCTGTAGAGTGCCTGAGCTTCCAGAATAGAATTGAAATGTTCAATTCAGAAACTCATTATATTACAGGAAAGAAATAAACTAAGAACTTGTAACATGTTCCAACGTAACACCTGTATGGTATGTGTAAACCCAATATCTCAAGATAATAACATCTACCACATGATCGTGGTGATCGAATCTGGGCTGATAAAAATTTAAAAATTGGGCAAAACCTTGAAAAGCATTCTTTTAACTAAATTCGATCACAAAAAACTCATGCAAACACTTCCTAGAATGGAAATAGCTATCTGAGGTGCAAGGCACTCCGCATAGTATGAAAATTCTCATACTTTCACAGAAGATCAGCCACTACAGTGTTGTTAGCCAGGGATAACTAAACATCAGCCTAGCTCGAAAAAAGCTTTTCGCCTTAATTAGATAGGCTATTGACTATTACCAGACAAAGTATACAATAACCAAAAGATAGGTGACCTGCAAATTCAGTTTCTGAGAAGTACCTGCCAAAATAGAGCTTTTTAATAATGTAAGCACTAAGCAATCCAGTCTGCAAGAACAGAAAATACTCCATAAAATGATTGCTGAGGCAATAACTATATAAAGAAACTAGTGACTGAGGATTTGTTGGTATCTGTCTGCATACGCATGTCAATGCGTGTGCCCATTTTGGGGGAGTAGGTGGACTTACCAACACTCCTAACATAGTGCTTGCGAAGAATAAATAGAAGAAATTGCCGATGAACTGCAAAGCAATTCTGGGATCGATATGATTAAGATCAAAGCTCTGTATTGCATTGAAAAGCACCACTGATGTTGCATCATTCACAACACCTTCTCCAAACACCAAGCTGTAAAGCAAGGGTGTCTCGTCCTGATTAAGCACCTGCACACCATATATAAAAGGTGGTGATGGTGATTACACGTCCAACGTGATTGTTTAAAACAGCAACTTCAAGTGTAAATAATAAAGTACCTGCAAGGTGCAAACAGAATCCGTTGCAGCAAATATGGCACCGATGGCTTGAATTGGAAAAACAGACGACATAGTCAGAAGCATATCTTTTGTAATATATTTTACTGATAGAAATAAAAACAAGAGAGAAAAAAATCATACTGTCCCAGAAAAATGAAAGGAGAACCAAAGTTGTACCTAAGTAATCCCCTATGTCGAATGAATTGATGTCAATCTTCTTAAAAAACTCTATAGCACCTGACAAAAAAGCAGTTGCAATCAACTATCAGATGCAAATATGATTTATAACCACAATCTTGTCTTCTACTAGGCTAAATTAAAGTTCCAGGGCCACTGCCCATACAGTAACTTGCCACTCTCCCAACCCTGGAAACAGTTCAAAATGCTGCTTGGATTTTCTTTTGGGGAAAAAAAATCAGTGGAATAGATCTTCAAGGCATTGAAGAATATAAGAAGCAATATACACAATCATCCTTTGACATGGCGAGCCAAAAAGTGAAAGTAAAATCCTTTGACTTACCTAGTGAAATAATAGTGCACGAAACTAAGGTACCGATAGCGCCAAATAGCATGATGGTCATAAAGTTTCTAAAGAATTGCTTCTTTTTCACCTGAAACCTGAAAAGGATGATGAGCACCAATAAAATAATTTATTAAAATCCCATATCAGAAGCCTAAAAGAAATTATTTATTCACTCAACAGAGATTAGAAAATAGAAAGGAGATAAATCCCATAGAAAATAGTCAGAACACTTTCAACCCTAGATGATATAGGCAACCTTCCTGTAAAGTTCAAAGATAAAGACAGTAAATTAAATTATACGACTTGTCTGTCAACTCTATATTTTGTAAAGTATAACAGATTAATATACATGGAAATTTTGCTGACTATCAAATTATTCAAATCTTTGATGATCAGCCTTCAGTCCATCTATATAGTCTATCCCTCACAGTTTATAAAGCCCATGTCAGAATTCTTTCAAAGCCTGTTTACAGTTTGAGGAACTCTTTACAATTATGGAAAAATCCAACCCAATCTCAGTCAGTGGAGTTACTTGTATCTGAAGACAAATTCGAAAAACAAGCATGTAGCAACAAATGATGCCTAGAAGTTACCACGTAAAAAGAACAATGCCTAAATGCTACGTTGTAAGATGATCTGAGAAACATTCTTCACCACTCCAATTGGAAATTAACTTACCCCGCATTGAATATGATAGGTGGCAGAAGATATATGAAGAAGAGATCTTCACTAAACACTAAGAGATGGGAGCTTTTCATTCCTGTGGTCAGTAAAATAACGATACCGGTACATAATCCCTGCAAAAAAAATTCAAAAGCAATTACTAACAACCTACTTGAATTAAACCAAAAGCCCTCGGCCTCTGGCACAAGACCAAAAGAAAATGTTTGCACATGTACAAGTAACGCCAACACGCAAGACGCAAGCCGGAAGCTCAATTTTTCAAGATACGACCTTAAACTCGAATCTGCGCGAGCAAAGAATATAATTGGGCTACAACAAATCCACTAGTACAACATCCAAGCGAGACGGAGGACTCACGATCATCAGAGCAGTGATGGACTCATTCATCCACCGGTTCTCTTCCAAGAGATGACCGATCACGATGCAAGCAAGGAGGAGCGCCACGAACAGGTTCAAGGACACCACGGACGTATGGTCCGAGGTGGACAGCGTCTGCAGCCTTGATACAATGGTGCTGAACGTGGCATCCATTGTACCAAGATCTCAACTAAACAACCGAACACCCTTCTTTCGATAATACACCGAGCTACGGGTTTACAACACAACAAATCAAGAACGCCTCTTCAAGGAACAGTCTCGCGCAATCTATGTCTCCGAACTGTCCATCTCCTAAGCTTCCCTCGAACCTCAGGATGCCGAATTCTGCATCCAAAAAAACGCAAATTCGAATTATCTCCAGCTCAAACATCACAATCAAGATCCTTTTTTGTAGTTACTAAACAGCGAGCGGCATCCAGAAAAAAAAAACCCAAGTCAGATTATCGCCAAACCAAACATTACAATCCGGAGCCTTTCCATAGCTACCAAAGAAGGAGCAGGATTCAGAAACAGAGCCAACAAGTTCAACGGGAACCTCAAAAATTCAACGTTACACCGCGCCATTTCCAAATTCGTCGCCAACGAAACACGAAACGAACGTCAAAATTCCGGCAGAACGAAACGGAAGAAGAGCGAACCGCGCGAACGGCATACCAGATAGCTCCGGCGCGAGGCGCATGCACGAAGAAGCATTACACGGGCGAAAAACGGATATTCTCCTTGCTCCAAAATCGCGGGCACGAAGAGAGAGAGAGATTGAAAACGTCGGTATGCACGAAGCTCGAACTCTCAACCGAACCGAACCGAACGAGGGAACACGCCAAGGTAGTGCAATGAACGCCAAAGCGCGATTTCAATTCCGGTTTTGCAGAGAGAGAGAAGGGGGGAGGCAATGATGGAGGGTGCTGACAATGCCTTGTCGAGAAGGAGAGAGAAAGCTCTGGAGTGAGAGAAAATGGCCGCTAGAGAGAGAGAGAGAGGGGGGGGCGTGCTGTGCGGAGGAAACAGTGGGCGAAAGGAAGAGAGAGACAGAGACGTAGAAAGACGAAAGACGAAAGACGACAAAATAAGGAGGAGGGAGGAGAGCGAGATAGTGTACGGACGGTGATCGCGATCCCCTGATCCGACTAAATTGAACGAGGATCGTCCGATCCGCGTGCCCCGGCGGTGGAGATCGGGTGTCGTCCGTGGGAACGGGCGTACCCTAGCACCGCCCCCCTCCTCTGCGGTCGACGCCCGGACGGACACACCCGTGACCGCCACGTCAGCTGGGGTCTTATTCCTTCCAGCAGGGTCGAGGTGCTTCGAATCGCTGTAAATGTTTTTTGGAATTTGTTTTTTTTAATTATCGATTGCGATGATAAAAGAATCTGTTTCCGCAGTTGTGATTAGGCGGCTTGTCTTTGAGGCTAAATCGAAAATAAGAAATTGGATGATCATGAAAAGCGAAGAAAATCACGCGGAACAGCCATTTGGATTTGCTTATCGCGAATTTGATTTAACTTAAGATTAATTGACCCTGCATGTTTCCATCCATTATTTACAAAAACTATTTTAATGGCCACTCTCTCAAATTTCTGCTTATATTTAATATGTTCTCACCTTAATGAATATAGCCCTGAAGAGGTTTATCTTCTTTTGTGAATGAAGAGCATTTTTAAGTGTTTAATGTTTTGGTCAAAACACTTGATCTGTGTTACTCAATCAATGAAAACAACATGACTCAACATTGTGGTATCTAATAGGTCATCTTCAAAACATTAATTGCCCACAATGCGACAAAAAACAATTTTAAAGTGTTGAGGCCGAAAAAATTGTTTTAGTAGTTTTTGAACAAATATCTCAACACCCATTTAGGAAAATATTAATTTAATTATATTTTTGTGGATGCAGTTACAAAATACCTAAAAGGAAACGGGACACCTGGCTCCCTTGATGTGAAATCATCATCAATCTGAATCCCATGACCCACGGGCCTTTGATGTGGATGGAAGCTAAAGATTAATGGAATCACGTTCAAAAGCCATCCTTCTTTTTCTCTACCAAATTTATAAGTAAATTGACTAACCACCATGCAAATCATTATTATTTTTAATTTGTCCTCCTTTTATTTTTTATTTTTTTCTATTCCTTCTTTTTCTAAGACAGAATCAGTTTCTTGCGATCTCATACTACCCATTAAATATCCTTTGACATGAACATATTTGTCCCTTTCCTCCTATAAAAGATCAGCCGACATCTCCGATGTGGCCACCATCGGGTGTGTTCTGCAGACATTAGAAGCAAAGCTCGCTTTTGTCTATCATTGGTGACTCGGACAAATCGGCACGGCTTTGCCTCGACAGATCTCTAAAAATTGCTAATTATTTATGTGCATCCTATGTTTTTTTAAAGCTATTTGATTCACCAAATTGGCCACTCGGTCCTTAAGGAAGGAAATGTTGATTACCCAGTACACCTTCCATTAATGGAAGAGGAAATGAAAAATGTCGATTAATTAATTCCGCCATAATTAATTCACATTCAATAGAACCCCGCTCGAAATTGATGGGTCTGGCAAGAACAAAAGTGGGAATTATTTAAAAAGAAAGAAATATCATGCATAAGGAAGATAAGGAAATATCGGAAAAAGATCCACGTTTTAATAATTAATAAAACGACAAGCGTAATCAGCACATATATAGATATGTATCAAAATAATATAATATATTCAAGATCATTTGAAATTTGATTTGACTAGGGTCATTCTGGAATTTGACTAGGGTCATTCTGGAATACTAAACGATTATTTTTACTGAAAGCGACACATTGGGGGTGTCCATTTCATTCCACATAATCTAATTGTTTAAGGCTTATCCAATTTAAATCGTCTTTTTCTTTATTTATAATTTCTTTTTCTTTTTTTTGGAGGACTGGGAGATTCTATGCAAGTTGGACACGTTGAAAATGACATGCTTTCTACCAAAAAAAAGAAAATGACGTGCTGAGAAATTTCGATCTCAAGCCAAGTATTTTCCAAATTGGATGGTTATTCTTTAAATTTGACAATCTTCGAACAACCATAATTTTCTTGGCATACTTGTATCCCTATATATATAATTTTACAAAAAAATCACGGGCCACACCTCCGATATAAAGAAAATTTTACATTAATTTTATAAAGTTTATACTAGAATTACTGATATACTAAATAATTATTTCCTAGTCACAGATGGATATACAAAAAACTCGGACTTTGTATGGTCACTGATCAGATAAAAAAGTAAGACACGTAAAGTTTAAGGTCTTATTTATTGGCAGCAAGGGTACGTTAGGTGAATTGCACATGTTTACTTAAAACTTAGGACTTTGTTGGCGTTGCAGCCGTAGTGATATTTCAGGCTAGCTTCGTAATCGAATTGAGTTTTGCTTCCTTCGTTATTTAACATAAGTCATCCTAAGATTAGGGGATTGATAGAAAAATAATGATATTATTCTCTTGATACATAATTTTGAATTATACCCCATTGCTCACATGATATCGCATTACTTATTTTGTATCCACCAATTGCATGTCGATTCAACCTGAACATGAATTAGTGAATTATAAAAATAATTGGAGTTTGTTAAAAAGTGTCTTGAAGATGTAATAATGAAATATAACGATTTCCAATATAATCGTCAGATGCATAACCTATGCTTGGAAAATATATTATTTCAAGTATTTTTAGCAAGACCCTTTGTAATTAAGGGTCATCTTCATATTCGCCAAGCTAAACCTTTTGATTGCTTTGCACTTGTGTTGTTTTTGGGCTCTTTGTTTTTTTGTTCCCTGTTTAGGCCGTTTGGTTTGCTTTTGCCGCTGTTTTAGCTTTCCTCTGCTCTTGTGCAGGTGATCTAGTTTTACCTTGACACCATTCCACTCACTCTGACTATTCTTGTCTTTGTGAGTGTAAGTTTTAGTGCCGAGTTCTTGTTGTATAGTTTCTTGCTTCTCTTTGGCTTAAGTTAATATATTTCTTATCATTTATCCAAAAAAAAAAAAAAAAAAAAAAAAAAATCTTTTGATTGATGTAGTGCATCGTTCTCTCTCGGCATGAGCTTATGCTCGAGTAGAGAGAGAGAGAGAGAGAGAGAGAGAGAGAAGGATAGAGGGCACGATAAGATGATCTGGAGGGCTGATGAGTTCAACAATGTTGCGAAATATCGGAAAGGTTTTCCTTAGAGATTAGGATGACCGAAGGTAAAGGAGCGACTATGGGCATGGTCCTTTTCATTACCCTCCACATAGCCTGAATTTCAAGTCACCCGAATAATAAGCTCATCGGATCTCACCGGGACCAAATGATCACATGTCTTTGGACGTTACCACACGCCGAAGGCCTACTTCGGCTTCCCATTCACTAGACATCTCACGTACCTATGCATCGGTCCGTACCTATTGGCGACGAGTTATCACATGGCCAGCCACAGCGATCGTTTCGAATCGAATGATGATAAGGCCTACGGCTTTTCAGCACGCTGTCTTGGCTCTTTACTGTGGGTCGTCGGCATTGGCACGTCCTTATGTGCTGAAAATGAAAGGAGAGAGAAGAGAGCACGTGTCCCCCACATCGGCCATGATTTATGTAGAACGTGTTCGGTACGTGTGGATCTGAGATGTCTGCATAAGCGACGAGATCTGCGCCAGCTCGTCGTCCTTTTTGGAAGGGAGCGTTCTATGAGTTTTGGATCGGCACGTATCAACGCCGCTGGTTTGTTCGCATTTATCAGCCCATGTCATTTGACTCCATTGTGGCTTTGAATTTGATACGGAGCCGTGCCTGTTGAGATTTAGAAAAAAGATCCTGCATCGAAGAATCCCCCTAGTTTAAAACGGTTAATATATCTTAATTAATTTTTAACTCATGGGTTTAAATTTTCAAAATAAAAATGAGTTCAATTGGATATACTAACGGTTATGAATTTAGATTTTCTTTAAACGATCTGTTTACTCTCTCTTGACGATCTTAAGGAAGTGATGGACCATTGAAGTCAAACGCTAGAGAAATGTTATGGAGATCGAGATTCTTAGTTGGGCTCTTTGATTTCAAGAGTGCGCAATTTGAAGAGACCAACGGCTCATGGACTATAGAATAAGTCCTCAGGAAGAGGAAGGGGCACCCTTGAGCACCGGAACCGCAAGATTTAAAGATTTACTGCCTTAACGTTTAGTCAATTTTCTTTCATGCAATCTATGTACATGCTTGCTCTCCTGTAGGCTCTTAGTTTTAGTTTTTGAAGCTGAGAGCTTACCGAACTAGATTTGGATATTAAATCTAGGAGTTACTTATAGATATTTGATATGTATTCTTTTAACATATTGATGTTGATATCTCCACATGGTGATGGTATTGATGACATTGAACCTATATGCACATTGCAAACCATTGCAAATGGAGTGAGAGATCTTGGTGCGTGTTCATCACTGAATATGGTGATCAAATGTTGAATATTTACAACGGCAGATCTATTCTTAAGGGATGATAGTGTGCTTCTAGCTGCAGATTATGCCTTGTTATTTGCATTTTGACATTTCCTTTGTTCTAAGGTTATTTTGATTTTGCTAGATTTGAAAGCTTTAAATCTTTGTTTTGACAAAAATATATGTACATACTTGCGCTTTAATCCTTGCTCTTGTGGTTCAAGTCAATCAAGTACAAGGACTCAGCGTGACTTTGGAAATCCCGAGTCCGTTTTGTTAGTGGATGTTTTCCCAGTCGATTGTGGCCGTGAACAATTTTTGAATGAATAATCTTCGTTACCGCGCTCAATTTTCTTAAGCAAAAAGTTGCCCTGATAGTGCCAAGGAATTTGGCATATCTCATACTTAGGCTTCTCAACCTACGTTTGGAAGAACTTCTAAGAGAATTTGAGTTTTTTTTTTTTTTTTAAGAGAAAGAGAATTTTTAATTGAAAGGGGAAGAAAGAAAAAGAAACGAGAAGAGAAGTTTTCCTATTTTTTTTCATGAAATATAGAAAATAGAGAGTAAGAAAATGAATACTATTATGTATACTTCAACTCGTTTAAGAAAAAATTTGCAGATAAACTACATTTTTAACCTTTAAATTTGACATCCTCTATAGATATTATTGTCATATAAATTTTCTTTTATCTTGAAAATAATTATAATGCTTGAATTTGGTGGGAGGAAACAAAACAATAATAGACAATTTGAGTATCTTAGGACGCACATGAAAAAATTTCTAGAACAAAAATCAATTTCTATTTCATGGACGAGTTTTTGAGAAAAGAAATGCGTTATATGATAACGATTCAAAATTTCCATTTCCGAAATAAAAATTCGTTTGATAATAAAATAAAATTTCTATTTCTAGGAGTGGCAACAACCGACATTCGGTGATCGGGGCGGCAACTGAAGTCTAGAGTCCGACGTTTGGCATCCGATGTCGAAGTCCAATAACCGGCGGCAAGAGGCCAAAGTCCGAAGTTCGGCGACCAACAACCAGCATCCAACGTCCGGAGTTTGACGTCCAACGTTCGACATTTGAAGTCCAGCAGTTAGTGGGTGGAGTTCGGCGGTGGGCGGTGGACATTTGGCAGCTGGTGGCAAGTGACGGACAGTCGGCGGCGGACATCCGATGGTTGGTGGTGAGCCTCTGGCATCCAACGATTGGCGATGAGTGGCCAACGACTCGTGGGCATTCGACATCCGGTGATCGGCGGTTGGTGACAAGCAGTCGAAGTTCGATGGCCGGCGGCCAACGTTCGGTGGCTGGTGGCTAGGGCTGGTGGAAAGTGGCCAGCATCCGGCGGTGGGTGTTTGGCATCCCACGGGCAGCAAGTAGGCGACGAGTGGTGACGAGAGTGAACGATGAGGAAAATTTTGATTTCTCACTTCTGTTCCAGAAATAGAAAAGTTAAAAATTTTAACTTTTTATTTCGGTTCTAAATCAATTTATGGAATAGAAATCTATTCCAGAAATAGAAAAATGAAATTGCATTACCAAATGAATTTCTGTTCCAAAACTGTTTCGGGAAACAGAAAAACAGAGAAATAGAAAAACAGAAATTTTGTCATGCACGCCCTTAATCTCTAAATGTAGGGTGAACAATTCTGGGGTTAATCTAGGTTTCACCTAGAACTCACCTCGTTGAGAATAGTGCTTAGTTTTTGCAACTTTGAACTTATCTTGTAAATTAGAGATTTCAAGGTTTTTTCCAAGGTTTAGCTAGCAACTGGCCGATTCTTTTCTAGTGTTTGTGCAGGGGCTTCAAAGGCTGGAGAAGGTATAAAAAATATGATTGTCATGGACTAGCTTCAAGCTAGAGCTAAGAGATGACAGAACTAGTGCCGATATTGCTCCTTGAATAACCACTGAGTTTAGTCAAAATCGAAGATAATGTTCTGATCAAGATTAAAGAGAGAAGAAAAAATAAGACAAAATGCAAAAATATCTATAGATAGTTAATTCATCACAAGTCAGGCAGGAAATAAATTGGGAGAAGTACACTATCAGTGCCATAAGTTATGTACAGTGCTCACTTTGGTGTCAAAAGTTTCCGTTGGATCACTTAAGTGCCAAATCGGAAAAAAAACGATCACTTTGATGCCATTGGTGAGAGATTCCGGCCAAATTAATTACGTGGCTTTTATATTTTTTTTTTAAAAAGTCGCGGTGGCTTTAAAATGACGTCGTTTTCCATCCTCCTCAAGAAACGACGTCATTTTGCCGTTATACGTGGACATCCTCATAGAAACGACATCGTATAGCTCATGGAGATTTAAATTAGGGTTTCAGGGATTGAAATTAGGGTTTCCACCGCTCGTCGCTCGGCCACCATCGTTCGCCCGCCATCGCTCAGTCACCGTCGCTTCGCCACCATTGTAGTTGCTTGACTAGGTGAGCAAAGAGAGATTGAGATTGTTGCTCAAGCAAGAAGTGGCAGGAAGAATAGGAAGCGAGGGCGGAGCAGGAGGAGGAAGAAGAGGGGTCGAAGGTGCCGCTGGTGCACTGGTGCTGGTGTTGGTGGTGCCGGTGCCGTTGCTGGTGGAGTGCTCGTGTTGGTCTTCGAGGAAGAAGAAGACAACGTTCCTTCTCTCTCTCTCTCTCTCTCTCAATTTGGGGATTTAGGGTTTCTAAGTTGGGGGAAGACACGAAACGGCGTTGTTTTGTTATTTGGATGGCTGACTGTACTCTCCAACAAGCCACGTCGGCTTCAAAAATTAATAAAAAAATGCCACGTCGGATTGTTGGCGACGTTGGCACTGAAATGATCGTTTTTCAAATTTGTTGGCACTTAAGTGATCTGATGGAAACTTTTGACACTAAAGTGAGCGCCGTACACAAGTTTTGGCACCGATAATGTACTTCTCCCAAATAAATTAAAACGAAATTACTCATATAGCACAAATCATGCAGCACCAAGCATAAGACATTGTAGCCATAGTTCTTCGGTTCTCTAGTTCCTAATCTGGTTTGGTTTGGTTCCTATTTGGGAACCAGTTGGCCTAGTACTAGTTCAAGAAATTTGGAATTTGGAACCGAACCAAACTGAACCAATTTCTAGTGTCAGTTTGCTCTAATTCCTAGTGCTACCACTTTTTATATGTATGGATATGAGAGAGAGAGAGAGAAGGTGAAGGGGGATGCGTGGCTAGTTGCGCGGTCATTAATAGTGGCACATCGACGTGGCAAAGATGGTCATGTTGGAGCATTGAATCCGCCCTTTGCGCACCTGTGTTCATGTGAAGAAGGAGGCATAGCTCGTGGTGCTATCTTTGATTGATGGCACGTCAATTCAAAGTTAGGGGTCGCAATTAGGGCATAAATTGTGGGATGATGTGAAATGTGAAGAAGGAGGCATAGCTCATGGTGCTATCTTTGATTGATGGCACGTCAATTCAAAGTTAGGGGTCGCAATTAGGGCATAAATTGTGGGATGATGCGAAATGCAAGGACAGAGAGAGATTCGGGAGTTATAGCTTTTTTCTTTTTTCTGGTCCGGATGGAAGCATCTTAGGTTGAAAAGAGGCGATTTTCAAAATAAAACTAGGATTGATGCGAGATGCAATATGATATTCAAAATTAAAGCTTGAGAACATAAAATATCTTAAAGGGCTTGAGAGGAGAATGAAGTCCGATTACTCAGAAGGCCTTTTCTTCAATGGGCTTAGACCAAATCTGCTCCTTCGACTTGATAAGGACCGAGCGTAAATGAATTACTACTATCTTTCCAATAAAGAAAAAAAGAGTTATAGTGTGAACTTGTAGTTATAAAATCGAGGAAGGAATGTGGCATCGTTATGAAGAAGTCAGAAAGGACTTTTGAATTTTCCCTTTTCTTTACATGCTACTAATCACCTTTTGTGGCCAATTGACGATGAAAGGATATAGCACGGCACTATACCTTAAGAAATCACGATCTCATCACGATTTTACTAATTATATATTTCCTTGGAAGAGTTTTTTCATTTAAATTTATTAAAATTTAATTGATGTAAAATTTCTCAGAATGTGAATCTAACATTTATACCTTGCATCAACTTGACAGATGAATTATCACATAAATTTTACGTGGGTAGAATTATTATCAAAATATTGATAAATTCATAAAATAAATAAATCTTCTATATGAACTTCTGCAATCAGTGGTTCCACCATCCCTCTTTATGCTACCATCTTACAGAATCTCTTCGTTGGCCTAAGGATTCATACGGTACACAAAAGTCCCTTTTTCAGGCACGAAATGTTAGTGTTTTGTAGAATGAGTGCATACTTTTATAATCTAGTTATAACATGAATAACCTTGTCTTATGATTTTGTCTTTTGTCAAAAGGGTAACTTCTGTCCTCGTGTCTACCAATCGTTTTTCAGGGATCTCGATTCAATTTGAATCCAAGCAAATTTGCAAATTGAATCAATATCGAGCAACAAAACATGATTTTGCTCGGGATCCAACTTCACTAATTTCATGTCGGGATTGAGTACAATACAATATGCGATGATGGCCAAAGTCACACAAAACCCGTGCCCATGTACTTTAGTATTTAGATGATCCGTGTGACATTGCAACCTAGTTGAGATGAATGAATGTTCTTCAAGAAATTGTACAATAATGAGCTAAATACTTTTATTTCCAAGATTATTTCTGACCCAAAATGAAATGGTCTTTATATTTACAGTCTAGAGAGCAAATAATTAAAATAAACAAAGGGACCCCACAACATTAAATTCGTCCGATCTTGCACGGAACATATGGGCTGATCAGCAAGCAAAGTTGAAAGAGAAACCCACAACATCAATTTCAATACATTAAATGATCACACGGAGTAAATGAGCCGATCAGAAGCGAGGGGGCCCACCGGGAGGCCCACCCGGGGCCCACCGAAAACCGGTCCGCAACAGCTCTCGAAGATGCAGCAGCAGCACAGGTAATAGAAACTGGGAAAATCAATATACACAGAAATTAGGTTTCATGTGCATCACCTTTTTATTTTATTTAATTTATTTATTTTTTTGGGGAAATGGATTACAGAATTTAGTCAGATATGAAATTTTACGGCAGCGGGAAAAAGGAAAAAAAGATTTGGCAAAATTCTACGGGGAGACTTTAACTTCCGAAAATTGTATCGAGCATCAATCGGCCGAGGTGGACGACTCTTGCCGAACCCCCTCGGATTCGCTTGTGCTCTCGGATTCAGATACAAACAAGCGTGCTTATGAATTATAAATCACGAAATGCGAATTAATGACTTAAATCTCATTATCTGCTAAATTTTAATTATATGCTAAATTTGAGAGGATTAGAATGCTTAATTCAGACATTTGAATCGGCGCAGCTCAAGTATTTCCGTTGTCAGTCATCTCAGGTCAACTACTCCTAAAACTGGACTTGGAGAGCTGTCACAAAACCAAATTTTGTCTATGAACTAAAAAAATGATAGGGCTTGGCGGCTCAATACAAAGAAATCGAGTTCTCACCATGAAGATGCAAGTCGACAAATACCGTCGCAGCAAAAGCCTAAGCAGCCGCACGGCCCTGGCGGTCCGGGAGGTCCTCCCGGCGGCGGTCCCCAACCCGGCATCGATCTCTCTCTGTGTTCGCTCACGTGAACTCACGAAAGTTTTAGGAAGGTTTTATGCAGTTTTGTAGAAGGCAGGTTTGTGGCCACTTGACAATAGGATGATGGTAAGAGAGAAGTGGGGAGAACAAAGAAACAAGAGGATTATATTTCCATGCAACATGTGATCCTCAGCTGCACTGTAACCTACCATTCAAAACTCAGGCTTCACATTCTTTTAAGCCCAAAAAAAAAGAAAGAAAAGTTGGTCACTACCCGATTTCTCAATTTCGACACAACGTACTTATTCAATAGAATAAGTACATCAAATCTGATCGAACCATTTTGTCATATTCAGATTAATTCCAACTCAATGCGTTCCATGTTAAAATATGTTACTAGTCAATCGGTACTTTTCTTACTTCGAATGTTGACGAGAGCCTACGAGCAATGTCAAAAGAATGATCGCGACGCGAGATGGTACATTGCATTAATTTTCCATGGTCGGAAGCTTAGAATAAGGGAAAAATGAGACGGCTTCATAAATTAAATTAGATAATGTGGGATGACATGAGCATAAAGAAAAAAGGGCGAGATCAAATGCCCTCCGGTCCACACACCAACCCTGCCATCCATCAGTCAATCGTTTTTGTAGGCAAAGTCAACCGCGATAAAACGACATCGTACGGAAAAAATGGACACGTGTAACATTCTATAAAAACCGGCACGAAATGGAATACATCGAGGATCTAGAGTCTTCATCAGTCTCTCTTTCTCTCTTGAAATTTATTATTTCTTTCTCTTTTCTTGACATTTACGTTTCTCGGTAAAAAAGGTGGGCTCGCTCAGAAGCGTGGTGGGCCGCCTGGTGGGCCTCCAGGCCCACCGAATATCGGCCCGCAGCAGCTCTCGAAGAGGCAGCAGCAACACAGCACGTAGGCACTGCCGACAGAAAAAAAGAAATAAAATCACAGTCCAAGTCAAAATCAATTGTGAAATTACGGTTACTTGCTTCTAGAAATAGATGGCAAGACATATTATTTCATAAATATATGACAGGAAATTCCCACAAATTAATTTTTACATACTCGAGATAATAACTATTCATTTATATTGAATTGAATTTCCTATTTCATTTTTCACCTTTGCTTTCAACAGTGGTCGTGAATCGAAATAAATGCAATGCCGCATTAATTTACCATGCAAAATATGAACAGAAGATATCAACCAACTCACCAGGCGGAGATGAGGCGACATATCCCACCGCACAGGAACCCGAAAGGCCCCGGAGGCCCATGCGGGCCCGGCGGTGGTCCCCACGGCGGAGGCGGCATGATCTCTCTCTCTTTCTCTTTCTCCCTCTCTCTCTCTTTCTCAAATCGATGGAGGAAGTTGCGCCAATGTGGATGATGAAGTTGATGGATCGAATGTATATATAGAGGGAGGAAAAGGGAGGAGCTTCGTAGCTAAGTAATGCTGGGAAACCCTACCGGCGTGGTTGAGGAGGCATCGAAGTAATGATGCAACGCCACCAACCGGTCCAAACCTAACGTTCCGCCCTTCGACTGTGCCGACCTCTACGTGCATGCTTTCTCACTTGCCGTTGTCCCAAAGTACAAATCACGCGACAGATGTTGTGGCATTGGGAATAATTGATTGCGTGCCGGGGGTAAAAGAGATCGATTTTACAAAGTTGGACTCGAGAATCGTTGCGATACGCTCTTTTTCCGGGTATGTTTGAAGGGGATTTGCTCTCTTGAACGTTTGACGAAAATAGTTTGCTACATCACGTCAATGTTTCCGTGACCGCTTTTCCCTTGAGCCTGTGTGCATACGCTATGGGATCGGCCGTAAGCGATTGAGTACTCGGTTTGGTGGATGCGGCTAAGTCATTTGCTTTCGTCTATCAAGTAAGAGCATGTATCCATTGGCATGAATTGAATGAAAGCTTGAAAAAAGAAAAATAATTAAAAAAAGTTACAGTGCAATTCTGTCCATTCAATCATAAACGTTTTTTTTTTTTTTTTTTTTTTTGTTGCCAATTGAGTGTTAAATATTTTGCATTTATACTAATTCAGTCTATGGTCAATTTTTGCCATGAATAGCTGATATAGAAATCAACCATTTTACATAGCACTATTAATATTAATGTGGATAATTTTTGATAATATTTTTTTTTATTTTGCTTTTATTTTTCCTTCCATTCTTCCTCTAACCGATTGCCAAATCTCAATGACCCCCCAAGCGCGCGCGGGCACTAGCCTCACCAGTGGCTAGGTAAGGCGCAAGTCTTGATACAAGGTGCGAAATCTCCTTCTCTATCTTCTCAATCTCCACGTCGATATTCCTGCCCTTCTCTTCTTGTCTTTGGCTTTGGTTGATAGAGGCTCCAGGACGCTTTCCTTCCACTGGAGATTTGAAGGGATCGAGGATTTGAGTGAAATCTGGAATAGGAGCGCTCGCGACTCAGGTTTTTTTTTACTATAATCGTTCGAGTCAAGCGATTCAGAGAGCTTTATGAAGACAAAGTTGTTGGAAGACCAAGAGGCCTTGTTGGCGACAACGGCGGAATCTTCGGATTCTCCATTGTCGAAGGCAGTATTGTTCCAATTTTTAAGTTTAGGCACATCAAATGCATTTGGGCACTCAAGAACACTCATTTTCCGAGTACTTCCCCTCGCTAGTGGCTGGGTGAAGTCGACCTTGCAAAACCTCGCCTCTGGTCAATCACTAATGTGACGATCGGTTAGAGAAAGAAGGGATTGGGGAAGGAAAAAGAAAAAGAAAAGAAAAAAAAATAGAAAAATAAAAAAAGAAAAAAATATTATTAAAAATTATATATGTCATTGTTGGTCGCACTACGTAAGATGATTAATATTCATGTTAGCGATTTTCCGTCAAAATTAACGGAATAGACTAAATTGGTACAAATATAAAAATATTCAAAATTTAATTGACAAAAAAATTCAAATTAAATTGACACAATTATAATATATTTAGAACGTTTTTGGTGATTTTTCATTAGAAAATGCGTAGAGTGTGTATCCGTCGGTTGAAATGTGTTCTTGATCTGTCTTAGCTCTTAAGTTTCCATGAGAGCACACGGCCAAAGTCAATATCATGTTTGAATTCGAAGGACGCCTACTTTTGCCCGCAGCTTCTTGGAGTTCGACCGCGTTTAGTTCGATATGATTGCTCATTCCAAACGCTTATAATGCTGGAGAAAGAGTAGAAATATAGGCGGCGTTTGTTTTCGTTTCTTTTTTCTGTTTTTAAACACTTTTTCTATTTTTTTGTTCCTCGAGAATAAAAAGCGAACGAAACGCGTTTGGTTGCGTTTTTGTTAAAAAGTGTTTTTTGTTTCCGTAAATACATCCTGGAATGAAATAAGAAAAACAAAAAAAGTTGTTTCTTATTTCTAACAAAATTTAGGAACAATTTTTCTCTCTCTTCCATTTTCTTCTCTCTTTTTTCTTCTTCTTTGCTTCTTCTTTTTTCTTTCTTTTTTCTTTGGCCGGTCACCGGCCTCGGCCATGGCCGGCGACCGGCCGTCGAGGGCCGGCGACGCCGTCAAGGACCGGCGACCTCGCCGAAGCGTTGACGGCCCCGGCGAGGCCGAGCCTCGCCCGGCTACGGCGAGAGCTTGGCTCGGCCGGGGGCCGACGAGCCTCGCCGTGGCCGGGCGAGGCCGCCGCCCTCGTCGGCCAATCGCCGCCATGGCCGAGGCCGGCGACCGGCCAAAAGAAGAAAAAAATGAAAAAGGAAAAAGGAAAAATAAATAAGAAAATAAGAAAAATAAGAAAGAAAATAGAAAAAATAAAATAAAAATATTAAAAAAATAAAATAATAAAAAAATTATACAAATTTACCAAACATGTTTCTATTCTTTTTATATTTCTGGAACAGTTTACCAAACGTGTTTTTGTTCAAAAATTGTTCCCGAAAATGTAAATACTTTTTTCTATTTCATTCCTAGGAACAATTTTTAAATAAAATGTTACCAAACGCATCCATACTTTCGATCTCTGCACTCTTCCTCGCGCGAAAAAGGTCGATTAAGATAACACATGCGAGCTCAAAATGATTAGATAAAATAATTTGAGAAGCATCAAGACATTCTTAAATAAGGGAAACCCGTAAACAGGCACAAATATTATAAGAAATTACATATGAAGAGCTTGAGGGTCTCTGATTTTGATAGAAAATCAATAATATATTCTTAAAAGAGATTGATTGTATTGCTTATAAAAATAAATGAATGAAAAATATTTTTTCCAAAAAATTGCTTGTATCGATCATAAAGATAAATGAACAAAAAATACTTTCATCGTCCACGATAATGAATATTTTTTTACTGACTAATTATTTTAAGTGATACGAATATCATTTTTTGTAAATATTTTTTAAATTGTTCATTTTTCATGTAACAAATAGAGTCTAAGTCTAATCCAAATTGTCTATTTGAAAAGCTTAATATTATAAAAGAACGGCACAAAACATACCTTATATTCGGACGTAGGGCGATGTTATAAGTATTTAAACTCGCATTTTCTAATCTTAGGTTTGCGATTAATACATATGAGTAAGTGTGTTAACTTAGGAACTTCGGTGTTTCCACGTAGGCTCCTGTGTATAGTTCTCTTTTGTGCATTTTATGATGATAATCCAGATTAGAGAATACAAATTATTTCTTCTGGCATTAATTATGATTCCTATCTAAAAGTAACAAATTCTTTTTTCTAAGTCGATAAATTTCAATAAATATCGGTAGGTATACAAAAACTATTGGTACAAAAATGACCAGACAACCTTTTTTAGGCGACTTGTTGGTAACTCACTAACACTTTTTCTGACATTATGATCTTTTAAATAGTTTGCAAATTAGAATTTTTTGTACTACCTACTTTTATTTGCATAGCTTACTAAAGTTTTGAATTTACTTATCCTCATACAAAATTCTGATCTAAATTCGAGTGATTTACTAGCTAGTCATGGTATACCAACAAGTTAGTGAAATGTTAAAAAAGTTGATTATTTGTAAATTGTAAAAGGGAATTAGTTATTTCATAAAAGTGTCGATGGGTTACTTACCAATAAGTTACCACGTGACCAGCATTTCTTTTACTAGCAATTTTTTTGTCGCTTACCTAACCTTTAAAAAAAATGTATCTATAAAAGAAAATGTTTTCTATTTTTAATGGAAAATAGAATCACCCTTCTTTCACCTCCTCTGTCCAATCTAAAGGGTCTCAATTAAGGCATTGCATCGCTTCTTCATGTAATTTATGACCTTGCCCAGGGGCTTTGCCAATTTTTTTACTAGTTGCATTGCAAGCTCGACTGTACTCGAGACAACACCAGGAATTCCTAGTGAAAACAATCATCTGATGAAGACAACCATTACCAATATACAATTCAATACATGGTCTAAAAGAACTAATCATCAAAAACAGAGGATTCCCATAGACAATTCGCATGAATGTGTCCTGCGAACTGACTTCCGACATGAGATACGCGAGCAAGTTGCTCTCTTCCTACGAAGAAATTGAGTCTGATTACTGCATTACCCACAGGACAAGAAAACCAGGGATGAGAGGCTCTGGTTGTGAGCGGTCCTGATTGGTTGACCCAGCACAGCACGAGAGCTTAACGGTGAGGTGGTCCAAGTGGGCCGGCAGGTCCGGGGGGGCCTGGTGGTCCGACAGGCCTGTCAAAACACTCTCGTATCAACAAGCAACAGCACAACGAGCTCAAGCTGTTTGAAGCATCACAGAACGAAAAATAAAACTCAGTTTGCTTCTGTTTGAATGGCAGTGACTTGATAATGACGTTAAGCAAAGTTCTTGAGCTTCCCTGAAGCAGAGAAAAATGGAACTCGGAGCAGACAAGTAGATGTGGCATCAATCGGTTAAACACATTTTAACATATAATCCCACTATTCAAGCCTCCAAAATCTATTGATGATTTATGTGGAATCTAAGGTGCATAGGAATTCCTAGGTCGAGCGTGCTCTACTGTGTCATTGGCATTTTGACAGACCAAAAATCTCAAGACGTCGCATATTTCAAATGTATAATGATTTCATCTTCTTTATGTACAATCACATTGTTGGAATCTGGTTGCTTTTCTTGACTCTACAATTGCTAGGGGGTTCTTCCTTCCTGTTTCTTCTTGAATCTTTTAAAAACCTGCTTAGGTCCATATGTTATTACTAAGAACTCCTAAAATAATCATCTTACTAACGGTACACATGCATTGCGCATCCTCACAAAGGGAAACCAACATTCACATACCAGGAGCCTATCACGTCGCAAAAGCCACAGAGAAATCCCGGCAGTCCCCGCGGAGGAGGGCCCCACCCTGGCGGTTGTCCTCCGGGTCCTCCTGGCCTCATCTCTTTGCTAGTAAACTCAAGCTCTCAGGCTATGTCCTCACAAATTTTGGAGAGCTGCCCTGCGCGATGTGCCTTCAAACCGGAGCTTCCCCACTTATGGGGAGATTCGAGAGCTCGAGGGGTTGAAGGAGAGAGAACTTTCTTCCACTGGAAACATCTATCTGTCTTTTTATCTCTCTCTTGGATTTATTGCTTTAGCATTTATGTACCAGAAGATCAAGCCTGGTCTCGGCATCCAACGCTTGTTTTCTTCAACAGTTGTTCTTCAACCTAACATTCCAAGTGCCGGAATGTCAAGTTCAAAAGTTACCGTGATTCCTCTTTCATTCATTGGTTTAACATGCGGACGAAACACTATGCCATTGTAATGATCGTTAGCGATGTATTTGTTTAACATGTGGGAGGAAATGCTGATTAGAACTTGAGGAGGGTAAGCGAGCAAGAATGCCGAGCGCGAGGCGTCTCTTTTCCGTGCTTATTTTAAACAATTAGAAAGCTTTATGTGATTCGGGAAGTGGTTAGGATTTTCGAAACAGAGAATCCACAGACCCAGAAGGTCTGGATATATCTCAACGTCGAGTAGTAATATAGATCCGCCAAGGCAGGATAGCTGGGAGCAGCAGGATTACGAATCATCGTTGAAGTCAGCACCTCTTTGTTCAGTGTACCCTCTAGAAACTGAGCTAAGCTTTACGGTTTCTCGGGCCAGGAGTACTATAATAATATTTTCACCCTTTAAAACACGTCGCGGCAAGATTCATAGACGAATTGCAAGTTAAAAAGAAACCAAATGTGTTTTGCAAGTACGACCTGGAGTTGGGGAAGGGCACATTGTGCGGATGGAAGAACTGGAGTTGGTGCAGTGAGTAAACCGTGCAGGATAAGAATGACCTCAGCTTGTTTTTCATAAACGGTGCCTTACAGCGCCTTGTATATCTGTAAATAGTCCTCTCTGTCCTACAATTGATTACCTGAATGGGCAATACTACTTATATTCCTAATTATCACATTTATATATATCATTCCTTTTTTTTTCCCAGGTTACACATCGACCAACTATTTGCCATTAACTAACTGCATTATTTTTAAGACATTATTCTAACAAGATGAAGGCAACGATCCAGAGTCATCTAAGGCCGCTGCAGTAGTCCTCGCCATTGAGGATGTAAGTGAGTAATTGTTGAAGGAGACAGTGTTGCAGTCATTTGAGCAACTTGTGACAACGATGGCTCAAGTCTCAACCGGGTGGAACAAAACAGTGTCATAATGAAGGCAGTATTCTCGTGACACCCGCTTGACAAATCCATTCACTAACATTTGTGGGGATGCTTGCCTCGATTGGAAGTGTTTGGTGAAGAAGTTTATGCGCAAAGAAGAAACGAGAAATCTTGGGATGAAGAAAACAGAGAGATCTTGAGATGGAAAACTTCTTTTCTATATTTTCTCTTATTACTCTCAATCATACGAGTCAGCCTTTTTATATACAAAGACTATCTCTGGAAACTGAAACTGTTTTACAGGTATTGAATCAGTTGAAGAAAAGATAACTAACTAACTGAAGCAGAAAACTAACTAACTTCCAGAACTGAAGTACACCAGACTAACTGCCGCTGAGGCTTGCCAAGACTTGCAGCATTATACAAAGTGTTCGAAACAGATTCTCTTCTCATTCTTCTCAGCAGCATTTATACTCTCTACTCCCTCTTCTTCATATGTTTTCTCTTCGTTGCTCTTGTGTATCTTACTTCCCCTGTTATTACTGATATCAGTATTACTTCCCCTGTTTTTACTGCTGTCAGTAATAGTATCAGTAGAGCTTCTGTCCTTGCTGTTCTTAACATTTGGGACATGATTCACGGTATATGAAGTTGAATGATTCGTTGAGGGCAGCCACAAAAACAGAACTCAGAAACTGAACAATTGGCTATTAAGTTCATGCACTGACCTCTATCCTAAATGTTGATACGCCAATTACATCTTTCATGTCAATCTGCATGTTTCGAAAGTTGGTCAGACATGGATGTTGGAGGCTCTGACCCCATATGTAGGCACGTTGTGGACCTGATTGGGTCAATCCTCTGTTCGATTGTTGAGCGTATCCTGTTCAAGGCAAAAAAAAAAGTTCATGTTGTGGCCTAATAAGTTATACTTCTAGTTGTCGTTCTTGATCGGTGATAATAGTTACCATAAGAGAAGACTAATCCCACTGAGATAATGCAGTCTGAGGTGGAAGTGCACACACAGGACACAGGGCAGTGAACTCGAGTAACACTTTTGTAAGGAAGATACTAACCCCGTCTTTGGTTTCCCAGCTGGGCAATGGCCTTCAACTTTTTGTTTCACTCTTGGACATCCCATCCCAGATTTAGCTGCATTTTCTTGTTTGAGTTGTGTTTTGAGAGCATACTCACATATAGTCCGATCCGTATCATCCTTACCGTCTGGATCGTCAAGAGCAACTGCCCCTTCTTCCGTTTTCAGAACCTTCGCAATGTGCTCCACTGCCAAATCTATTAACCTCGTAGCTTATTCTCTTTTCTTATTTGCAGACATATGGGCGAAATGCGAAGCCTTCAGCATAAACTCATGTGGCCTTGAACCAGAAACTTTCAGATGTAAAGGCTCTGTCACAATTTCACACACCCAAAAGTTTAATTCTTTGATTCCTTTATATTCATTGAAGATTCATTCTTGTCACCTCCGTTTCTTGCAACTATCACTCATCAGAAATAAAGAGACATGGAGAGAGAGAGAGAGTCGAGAAGAAGATGGGCTCTCAACAAGCTCTCTCCTTCTCAAAGAAGTCTCTAATTGTGGCAACCACGGCGACTCTACATCTTTCAGTGATTCTTCTCTCACGGCTCTTCTCGTTTTTAGCACCTGGCTGCGCAGTGAGCATTGGTGCCGCAGCAACGGCGCAATGATTTCCGAAGCGATTTATGAGCCATCACCTGTCTCTATGAAGCCTTTGTTTTTCTCTGTAATGTTTCTTCTGCTCATCATCACCAAGATGCTTTCTGTTGGACTACAGTACAGGACAGGTCATGCTCACAGGTTCTTTCCAATTCATGAATATCTAGTCTCGAGAAGATGCAAATAACTTGGTTAGCAGGTTCTGCATCAAGTGAAATATCCCTGTAAAAATAGCATCTGCAGGAATTATTGATTGCAATTTTGTGCTCTTGTAATAACCCGTTCGCATGGAATTGGGACTGTTACGACCACCAGGGAAGTAATCGAGCATTCGGGCTCCATCGCATTATCAGGAGGAAAGGAGAAAAGAAAAAGAAAAAAAGCATGAAATTAGGAGCCAGTGTTTGGCCAGCCTTTCAAATGGACTCCACAATCTAACTTTCTGACCATATTGTGCTGCCTCAGTTAAGGCTGTTTTTCCTCACAAGGTTACTCACAGTTGCAAAGGCACCCGGACAATGGTGAGCCCTTACTGCTCAATTGGTTATTTGTCGCAGCGATGAACGGTTTTAGAATTCATTCAAGTTTCACTCGAAACTTACCTGTCGAAATAGGTTTTCATTTTTTGAAATCTGAAATTTATCTTGCGTATTTTAGAACTTCAAACTTATCTTGTCATGAGTTCTTAGATCTTTTGTCTGCCCAAAACACCGTACAGTGTTTCGGGTTGGGCAAATGGTCGCCTTCAAAATATAGGAAGCACAGGAAATGGGATAGAATGCTCGGGAAGCATAGATAATAAGTTAGTCATGGAGGAAGATGCGATGTTTTTAATAGATAAAGGAAGACCACATGAATATAAATGACATTTCGTCGCATGTGTATAAATGACATTTCGTCGCATGTGCAAGGACATATGGAATTTGACTAATAGCACTGGCTCTAGAAAGTCGAATCCAAAAGTTTAAGCCGATGAATGAAAAGAAACCATATAGATATAAAGAGTACTTAAGACTTATTGTCAATTGATGTGGGACATACAATACTTCAACAATGTGTTTTTGACTTCAATTTGTCCTCCACCGTAACAATGCTTGAATGAATTTCTTGTCTATGAAATTATTTGGATCGTCTTGTCTTAATTCGATAGTCGCACATAGATCACGACCTTATCGTCTCTAGGTGGACGTTTGTAAATAGCTATGAGACTGTGACCAACGATTCTAAACATTTCAATAAATGCATAATTTAATATTTAAATATTCCAAAACTCCTCCTCATGATCATGTGTGGATTAGACTTTGACCCAGATTGAAGTGTGGAAATATATATATATATATATATATAGCGGGAGAGGCAAATAGAGGCTTGAAAAGATATACAATAAAGACTTCCAGCTTCGACACAATGTCAAATTTCGTAGGGTCATTAATTGCTGGGGGGTTCTTCCTTCCTGTTTCTTCTCGAATCTTTTAAAAACCTGCTTAGGTCCATATGTTATTACTAAGAACTCCTAAAATAATCATCTTACTAACGGTACACATGCATTGCGCATTCTCACAAAGGAAAACAACATTCACATACCAAGAGCCTATCACGTCGCAAAAGCCACAGAGAAATCCTGGCGGCCCCGGCGGAGGAGGGCCCCACCCTGGCGGTTGTCCTCCGGGTCTTCCTGGCCTCATCTCTTTGCTAGTAAACTCAGGCTCTCAGGCTGTTCTCACAAATTTTGGAGAGCTGCCCTGCACGATGTGCCTCCAAACCGGAGCTTCCCCACTTATGGGGAGATCCGAGGGCTCGAAGGAGAGAGAACTTTCTTCCTCTGGAAACATCTATCTGTCTTTTTATCTTTCTCTTGGATTTATTGCTTTAGCATTTATGTACCAGAAGATCAAGCCTGGTCTCGGCATCCAATGCTTGTTTTCTTCTTCAACAGTTGTTCTTCAACCTAACATTCCAAGTGCCGGAATGTCAAGTTCAAAAGTTTCCCATGATTCCTCTTTCATTCATTCGTTTAACATGCGGACGAAACACTATGCCATTGTAATGATCGTTAGCGATGTATTTGTTTAACATGTGGGAGGATATGCTGATTAGACTTGAGGAGGGTAAGCGAACAAGAACACCAAGCACGAGGCGTCTCTTTCACGTGCTTATTTTAAACAATTAGAAAGCTTTATGTGATTCGGGAAGTGGTTAGGATTTTCGAAACAGAGAATCCACAGACCCAAAGGTCTGCATACGTCTCAACGTCGAGCAGTAATATAGACCCGCCAAGGCAGTATAGCTGAGAGGAGCAGGACTACGAATCATGGTTGAAGTCAGCACCTCTTTGTTCAGCGTACCCGCATATTCCATCGCATTGGAACCCAAACCCTAACAGGTTGTCGAGGATGCGAAGTAATGCGGTGCGTTGATGGTTTCTCACTTGCGGTTTTCCAAAGTGCAAATAACACAATAGCACGCAAATCACTTGCCAAATGTGGTCGCAGGAACTCTAACTCGATGTAAAAGAATATTTCAATTAGAGATTTAAAAGAGCGAACTGCGTTCGAACATACTAAAAACGCCATATTGCAATGATTCGCAAGTATGATTTTGTAACATCCATCTCTTTTACCCAAGCACGCAATCACTACTGTATTTACCGATGAAACCAAAAACAAAGCATGGCTGGTTTCCAAATGAACTTTGGCATTTCACTCTTGTCATGGTTCTACAGCATCATCATCATCAATACCCTCCGAATGGCCTTCCGTTTCTTCCATTCTCCAAGTCTTCGCAGTGGTCTCCAGAAACCCATCTAAGGCCCCCAATGCTATCCTCTCCCTCTTCTTAATTCTGCGTCCATGTGAGACATGCAAAGCCTTTCGCATAAATTCCCTCCTAGATGAAGCACCACTGTCCTGTACTGTGTTTGCACTGGGGGTGTCAATCGGCAGACTGTCTTTGGCAGATTTCATCCATCGTTTCGACAAGTAGCAGGACGGTATCTCAAAAATATTATAGTAATTGTATACTTTCAAGACATGAAAACAGAGAATACCTACTGACTTGAACTTCCCACAGCTACATGCTAATGTTGAATCGGTACGATTAACCTTGACGGTGGCAATTTTCTTGCTGTCTTGTTCAGTCAACTCAAACGTTTCCTCGTCGTTGCTTACTCTGATCGCCAGTGATAGGCTATTAATCAGCTCCTTTTGGAACATCTCGAAAATCGGTCTAGTATATAAGCATTTGGCTTGTTTCTCCATAGGGCTCCTGGATTCCAAATCCACCGCCGCGGTCGTCTCACAGAACTCGTCTTCCTCAAATTCTCTGCTGCGCAGGTGCTTGGCCACCATTCTACATCGGTGAGCAATTTGGGGCAAACTCGTCTCCCAAGAGAGATTCTCAAACACAGCACAAGCATCCTCGTTGTTTTGTATTGAGAGTAGGCCGGCTGAGAACACTATTTTCGTGAACGGAAGAGACCATTTCTTACGCATTTCATACAGAGAAGTAAATCGCTTCTTTTCATGCGGGTTGCACTTCGCTAAGAGGGCATTCCACTTCGAATCGAATTCATTCGGCGACTGGACATTGAAGATGCACTCGCTGAGGAGGTCGTTGACATCGGTACGGTCACTGTTCAAAATAGACCAATATGGCAGACAGTGGAATGTCCCTGGCAAGACCACTTTTAAAGCTTCTGCAATTTCTTCGCTGACTTCAGTAATGATGGTCTCGGGTTTCTTCCACCTCATCGCTCCGAGGAAGCTTTGGAGCAACCACTTGAATGAATCCACGCCTTGATTGACCAAGAAAGCATATCCGAATATGATGCGCTGCCTATAATGATTAAGTCCCCAAAACGCTGCACAGATCATGTTATGGATGTTGATTGTAGTTCTTGTGTCCAGGACTAGAACATCCCCGAAATGCTCGTAATCCACCATGGACCGGCCATCCCTCCAGAAAAAATTCGCCATGCCTTGTGCCGCTTCTAATTGCACCGTGTAGAAAAAGTGAGAATCTTCCGTCTGCATAATCTTGAAGGAATCAATTAAGTCCTGAGCCGTTGAGGGATTCCTCCCTGTGCCTCGCGAGACGCCACTACAACCCACATTCGAAATTAAAGTAGGTTCGGCCTCATACTCGCCTGTCGAAGGAGCCCTTGCGGCAGGCGAATCTTCCACTGCCTCCTGGTCGCCAGCGAAATGTCCCGCGAGACCGTGACTATGCTCGAGAACGACCTTCGAGATCCTCCACTTTCCACCCTCAACCTTGCACCGGATCTTAGCCTCACAAGTTTTTCTCGTGCCCTGCGTCGGCATCTCTTTGCAGAAGAAGTACTTCCCCTTGATTTGTCCCTTGTCCGATCTCTCGTACTCTATTTTTCCCCTCTTTATACGGAAACCGGCTTGTTTCCCGTACTGCTCATAAAAATTAAATGCCGCCTCTTCTTTATCAAACTGCATCCCCTCTCTTGGCACCCCAGGGTCGGACTCAAGCTCCTCTCTTTCTATATTAGCACGGGAAGTAGATTGCGTTCCATCTCTGTATCCGTTATGCTGCAGCAATGTCGAGCAAGGCGCTCCCTGACTCGATTCATAATTGGTCCGGTCACGTTGTTTCCAGGACAAGATTGAATTGGATATGGAAAAAAAGAACAAAATGGAGTTTCAGTAGAAGGAAATCACTGAATGGCTAGTCTATGATTTTATCTTTTCTCCCAGAAATCGAAACATGGGAAATTTTGGGAATAAAACGATCAAAAAACGGTGCATCACATACCCCGGAAGGGTGACCGCTGCCTGGCTGGCCCGAGGCCGGCATCTCTGCGACATCTGTTCCGTCCTGCTCGATGTCGGAAACCAAGACGTGGAGGTCGTCATCCGTAGGGTAGTCTGAGCTGTTGGAGCTGTCAAAATTTAAAGCGATCTGGGCCGCAGCTGCAGAATACCCCGCTGCCTGGGTTCCTTCCAAGCGGTTCCCTCCATGATAAAAGTCCGACTGATCCATTTCGTGGGTCGCCGCCAGGATTGCAGCCTCAAAAGCATAACTTTCTGTTCCCACCGCGTCGCCTCCGCGAAAGGAGTGGCGGGAATCCATTTCTTGGCCCTCCTGAAAATCTCGGGACGCGCCTTCTCAGTAGAGCACTACGAGTCAACGACGTATCACTACCAGTGTGTTTAGGGAGAGAGAGGAAAAAAGGAGAATGACTAATTCTACTTCAAGAAAACTATTCTCATTATGGCCCTTACGCGAGTTTGTTTATGCTTAAATAAGTGAACAGGTGAGAGAGGGAGAGGGAGAGAGATGTTTATATGCCCGGGCGGGCTTACGCGGGGAGAGAGGGACAGGGAGAGAGCGATGTTTATATGCCCGGGCGGGATTACGAGGGGAAAGAGAATTAGGGAATTCTTTGTCTCGTCTGATGAGGATTTAAGGGATTTTGAAAGTGAAAAAATATTGCAGAGGCCCAGTCTTGCTAAGTCAGCACGTTGGAAAAAAGTTAGCAAGAAGGTAGTGCACTTAAATGTCGTCAAGCGTAGCATACAGATTCCATTTCGCAACATTTTGGAACACCCTCTCCTCTCTCACTCCATTACTTTTCCACCATCCCCTCCGTTGTTGACATTCTCCGTCCTCCCCTTCTCTCCCGAAAAAACTTGATCCTCCGCTTTACTTTTTTCTAAAATGGTCAAAGAAGAGAGGCCTTTGTCTTCCCTCCCACTCTCTTCTCTCCCTCCCTCCTGAGAAAACCTCATCTTCTTCTTTACATTTTCTAAAAAAAAATTCAGAGAAGGCCTCTCTCTCTCTCTTCCCTCGGACTTCTCTCTATCCGTCGGAACGAACCATGCCATTGCCTCCCGGAGTCCCATCAGCCATCCTCTGTTTCAACGCAAAATTCTAAATTTCTAGAATTCCTTAACATGCATCTAAACTCATCCACAGCTATTCTAACCGTCACACCATGTTCAAACAAGGTTAGAATCTAGGAAGCACAAACATTTTCCGAGAGACTTTGTGTGTCTGATGCTCGATCAACACGTGTTGGAATCTGACATCTGATCAATTTTCCCAACACTCTCCGATACTCGAGTCGGAATTCCGATACGCTAAGTCAATTTTAAAAATTTTCAATAAATGAAGAATTAAAATGTATATATATGTGATAATAAAAAAAACACTAATAAAAAAATAAATAGAGATAAAAATAATAAATAGAGAAAGAAGAAAAATGTAATGTTCTCTTTATTCTGACTCTCACTTCCTATAATACGCAATTCACTCTCAAGTTTTTTTCTCTAAGTTTTATGGATTATTTGAATGGAGTTAAATTTATCAAATTGAAATAACAAATAACACTAATAAATGATGAATTAATATTTTTAGTATAAATTCATTCTAGACTTTTTTTATTATTTATTTAATTGTGAATTTGAATAAAATTAATTTAATTAAAATAATCATATAAATATACATTTAATATATAATGTGTCATAATATAGCAAAATTCTTTTTTTTTTAAAAACGATGTATTGTGTCATGTCACATATCACATATCGATATCAGTACTTCTTAGATTAAAATACTTAAAATCAAAATCATGAACAATTATGGATGCATCCTGCAACGCGTTGCAGGAAGGCTAGCTTGAGACTTGTTGCAGGAAGGCTAGCTTGAGACTTTTGGCAACTTACCCAGTGGCATGTGTGTGGTGGTTAGCATGTGTCGCCTCCAGTAGTTTACCTTCGGCTGCCGGCCGTGCGGGTTCCTGAGCCACCAAAAAAAAAAAAAAAAAAACAATTATGGATGCATAGTATTCTGTTTTTCCCCTTCCCACATTGAAACCGGCTTGTTTTGCGTAGCTGCAGTAAAAATTATAACTTCTCAATCGAACTTCATCCCCACTCTCGGCACCTGGGATCGGACTTGAGCTCCTCTCCGTCTATAATAACGCCAGAAGTAGAGGGCAATTTATCTTCGTCGCCGCCCATGGCCCGTGGCAATGAGATTTCTTTATTTTAAATGAAAAGGGTAAAGCAAACAAACGAAAAAGGTGCATCGCATACCATTCCTAAAGAGCGACCGCTGCTCGCCGAGCCTCAGCGTTGCAGGATCTGCGGTTGGCGATGGTGGATGCCGTAGACCGAGAGGTGGTGGTTGGAGCCATGTTCAGGACTAGCCGTCGCCGCCTCCTCCAAAGCGTCGTCGTTAGATAAGCAGATGTCCATGACATCGGCCATGAGTAATAAGTTGCCATGGATGAGGCAGAAAGAATCATGATCTGCTCTTCCCACGACGTCAGTAAGTTGGATGAACACAATGGGTAAAAGATTAGTTCAATTGCGGGACGCTAATTACGGGAGAGGTGTAGTGAGGGAAGCGGAGCCGATAGGTGGTCTGGGTGGGTCCCCTCCTCCATGATTTTTACTTCTCACTTTTCAGACGGGAGAGGGAGAGGGAGAGGGAGAAGGAGGGGTGTGTTCGTACGGGGAGATGGAGAGAGGGGAGAGAGTGTTTATGCGGAGAGAGAAGGAGGGAGAGGGGTGTGTTCGAGAGAGTGAGGGGCAGAGGAGAGGGAGAAGGGAGGGAGAGCGGTAGAGAAAGAGGGGGAGAAAGAGGGGGAGAAGAAGAGGCAGAAGGGAGGGAGCGGTAGAGGAGAGGGAGGGGGAAGGGAGGGAGGGGGTAGAGGTGAGGGAGAAGGGAGGGAGAGCGGTAGAGAGAGAAAGAGGGGGGAGATGAAGAGAGAGAGAGTGTTCGGAATTATGGGGAGATGTACCATACGAGTCCCGCTTTGTAGAAATATCGAAGCACCCCCTCCTCTCTCTCTCCCTGCGTTACTTTTCCATGATCTCCTGCGTTGCTGACATTTTCTGCCCTTCTCTTCCTTTCCCCCTCCCGATAAACTTCGTCCTCCCCTTTAAAAAAAAGCACTAACAAACAAATCTGACCTATGCTAATAATGGGAGAAGTGGAGTGAGGGAAGCGGAGCAGATTGATTGGTGGTCCGGGTCTGTTCCTCCGACTGATGGTGGGTCCCCTCCTTCGTGATTTTCACTTCTTAGGTGGGAGAGGGAGAGAAAGAAGGGAGTGTTTATGGGGGATAGAGAGAGAGAGAGAGAGGGGGGGTGTTTATGCGGGGGAGATGGAGAGAGATGGGTGTTTAGGCGGAGAGAGATGAGAGAGAAAAGAGAGAATGCACGGAATTAGGAGATCATGAAAATTAAAAAATATTCCAACAGGAAAAAAAGAAGAAGAAAATGAGAAAATATTGTATAGACTTGTCTTGTCAAGTCAGCATGAGTTTGGAAAAAATAAGTGAGCAATCCATTGGTACACTTAGGCTACATTTGATTGTTTATATTACTAATTAATATATGACTGGATAGGAAAAGACATGAAATCCGAAATTTTATTATATTTCATCAAATATTTGGTGATTCCACTAATAGAGTCGATTATATTCACCATATAATTTACAATATTTGGTGGCGCATAAGTAGGATTGGAATTGTTTAAGACATGATTCACGACATATGAAGTAGAATGATTTGTTGAGGGAAGTCTCCAAAATGAAATGATTGGCTATTGAATTCTTGCACTGACCGCAACCCTAAATATTTATATGCCAATTACCTCTTTCATGTTAGTATGCATGTTTCGATTGTCGAGCATACATGGGCACGATTTGGACCTGATTGGGTCAATCTTCTATTCGATTGTCGAGCGTATCCAGTTTAAGGCATAACAAGAGTTCATGTTTTGGAGTAAGCAACACTATTTATATTTGTCATTAGCAATCGGAAATAATAATGACTACAAGAGAAGACTAATCCTATTGAGATAATGCATTCTAATGTGGAAGTGCCCACACGGGGCAGCGAACTTAAGAAACAAATTATATGGTCATGACATACTGAAATTAGTTGTTATATTTAATCGAGATACGCCCTGCTCAAGATATAGAGTTGCTCAAGTTGATGGGTGTTAGAAGATATGCGATATTCCTTTAGGAGATTTGGATTTGATTTGATTATGTACATATCAATTAAAGATTAGATACGGATCTAGATTGATACATAGAATTCTTTATTTCCATTAATTGTACAAACCTAGTTCTATATCTTTAGGATTTGTACAGTTTACAATCATATTGAGGAAATACAGAAAAATATTATTCCTCTCTCCATCGCCTTCGGTTTCTTTCATGGTATTAGAACCTCCAGGCTTCTGATTTGCTTCCGCTTTGTTCTTCTGCCAAATAGTTCTTCGACCTACAGAAAAGGGTTCTATTTGACATTAGAATCAATATCCGAAGGACTTTTTTTTACTTACCATGGCCTCCCCGCAAACCAACACTTCTGCTTCCGGAAATTCACCGATTGGAGAAGTAACACCCCAAGATCTGCAGGCTGAACATCAACCTGCGACACTTCCAGCCATAAATCAATAGACTCAATTACAACCCGCACAGTGGCGACCCACGCAGACTCAGCTTAATGTGGGGCAACTCTTGGTGGGTCAACCATACCAGTGGATTCCGTATCCACTTTATTTTGGGCCAAGCCCAAATCCATCATCGTCTGCATATGTGGGCCACCAGAGCTACGTCCAAGCCAATGGGGGCCCACCAACCACGAATGGGGCAAGCTCAGCCATCGGATCGGAGCAGTTGAGCGGGTCGGGAGAGCCGGGTATGGGAACAAATCCCTACCCGGGTTTTTATCATGCGGGTTATCCTTTTGGGGCGAGTGAATCGGGTCAAGGAAATACCTACCCAAACCTCGTGCTTGGTTTTCTACCTTTTCCGGCGGCGGCGCTTGCCGGACGACCAGAACCCGACGATCCATTGTTCATCTCTAATGCTGACGGACCAGAATTGCGGCTCATCAGCCAACAATTGACCGGGCCAGAAAACTATACAAGATGGTCGCAGAAATTCCGGCGCGCCCTGGCAACCAAAGACAAAGATGGCTTCCTCGACGGAACCATTCCAATTCCCGTGGACGAACGCCTAGCCCGACTCTGGAGGAAGAGCAACCTCCTGGTCCGAACCTGGATCGGCAATTGCGTCTCCTCCGAGGTCACGGCCGGACTCCCACCAATAGAAGATGCAAAAGAAATGTGGGAAAATATCCAGGAAATGTATAGGAAGTTGGACTAGGCGAAAATTTTTAATCTAATGCAAGAGCTCAGTGAATTGAAGCAAGGAAATATGACGGTCACAACCGTTTTCAACAGGCTCTCGTCTTTGTGGAACAATCTCGAGGCGGCCGAGGAGAAGCTCGTGGGACCGGAATCCACTCTCAAACAATACAGATCTATCAAAGACAGGGAGAAAGCTACACGCTTTCTCCTCATTTTGAACGAAACTTACTTCGGATTTCGCTCACAGATCCTCGCCATGGATCCCATGCCGCCGATTGGGCGGATATTTCAATTGGCTGTGCAGGAGAAGAGTTAGCGACACGCGACGCCAGACCACACCAGGAGCAGCGAGAGCGTCGCACTCGCAGCCCGCGGAGATCGGTGAGACACGGCCACCAGGACGCAAACCCTAAATCGCGAAAGAGAGAGACGAGCGGCAAAATTAGGGTTCGCAAAAGAGGAACTCGGGCTATTTAAAGCAGATCGGATGGACGGTCAGGATGTGATACGAGGATCAGACGGCTCGCAAACTTTCGATCCCTCAATCGGATCCAACGGCAGACAGCAGCTCGTGACTAAAGGATTGGACGGTCAGATCTTTGCTACGATTAAAGGAATGGACGGTCAGATGCTTGCCACGTCATCAAGAAATTTCGGAAGAAATTTTAAAGGCAAGAATAAATTATTTTGTGATTATTGCAAACGTACTAATCACTCAATTGATAATTGCTGGAAATTGCATGGAAAGCCCGATGAAAAAGAAAAAAAAGATTTCAGCAGCTTATCAAGTTACTGGGTCGATCGGTAAAAAAATTGATTAGCCTATCTCGTATAGTTAGTATCATCAGTTGATGGAGGCACTTCAAAAAATGGACACGACAAACAGAGGAGCGAGTTTCTCAGGTATTACCCATTCCTTGATTAATTCAATATCCAAAAAGGTGTGGATAATTGATTCAAGGGCAAGCGACCATATTATATGTGACAAGAGATTTTTCTCAAGTATAAATGACAGATTGAATTTCCCTATTTCCATGCAATTGCCCAATGGGGATATTACCCATGTCCATGAAACAGGGACAGTCAATCTCAGTTCACAGATTACTCTTAGAAATGTTCTTTATGTCCTAGAATTCCAGTTTAACCTGATTTTTGTGTCAAAAGCTTGTTAAGAAAATTCATGCCGGGTCATTTTCAATGCTGACACGTGCTTCTTTCAGGACCTTTTGACTGGGAAACTGATGGGCTTGGGTAGTCTCTCTGAAGGCCTTTTTTTTTTTTTTTTTTTTTCTGGAATAGTTTCTCAAGTAATTTTCCTTGCAATTCTTTAAATAAATCATCATTGTGTAACTTGACTACCAATGATAGAAATTCCATTATGCATTTGAGATTGGGCCACATTACCTCCTTTCCATGTCCACAATGTCCTATATGTCCTCTTGCTAAACAATCTCGTGCGCCTTTTCTGTCTAGTAACACCCGGACTAGTGAGATTTTTCCTTGATTCATGTGGATATATGGGGACCATACTACACATTAAATCATGATGGGTCTCGATATTTTCTCACTATAGTTGATGATTATTCTCGTGCGACTTGGATTTTCTTTATGCAGTCTAAGAATCAAACTTATTATCATTTGAAAAGTTTTCTCTCACTCTCAAAGAATCAGTTTGGCAAATCCATACAACGGATCCGTACCGATAATGGAAGAGAATTCTTCAGCCATGATTGCTCTTCACTATTTACTGCACATGGCATACAACATGAGAGCTCCTGTATCTATTCACCACAACAAAATGGCGTGGTAGAACGGAAACATCGTCATATATTGGAAGTCGCACGAGCCTTAAAGTTCCAAACTTCAGTTCTAGACGATTATTGGGGAGATTGTGTGGTCACAGCCACTTACCTAATCAACCGTATGCCAACTTAGATACTTAAAGGGAAAACTCCATTTGAGTTATTATTCGGAAAGAAACTAGAGCTCCAGCATCTCAAGGTCTTCGGATGTCTCTGTTTTGTTGCAACAGTGGGACCTAGAGACAAATTCAGTCCACGTGCTCGGCGATGCATTTTCATGGGATATCCCAATTTGCAGAAAGGGTATCGGGTTCTTGACATTTCCACAAATGAATTTTTGGTAAGTCGTGATGTCATCTTTCATGAAGACATTTTTCCTTTTTCTGAGCAGACAACTCTAGATACAAATATAGGGATGACAGCCTCTCCCCGTAGCATCCTATCTGATGAAGCAATGCCTCAAGGTCCTACCTATATACCAATGGCAGAATCGAGGCACATTCCTCCCACTAATTCATTTCTTCAAGTATCAACGTCAACACCTGTTGAGAGGATCGACCACTTAGAAGAAATTTTAGAACCACGACTCGAAGATTACCATGATACTGAGGAAAGTCAGCATATTGAGTCGCCACCTACCAATGAGACAAATACGGACATCACTCATCCAAGGCGTTCTGGTCGCGCCACACGACCTCCTACCTGGACTAAAGACTATATCTGTGCAACTCATCATTCTCCAGGTACTCAGTATCCAGTCTCATCATATGTTTCCTTTCATAGATTATCACAGGGACATAGATGTTGTATTAGTCGCCTATCAGAAGAATAGGAGCCATCTAGTTATGATGAGGCATCTATTGACCCAAAATGGCAACAGGCCATGAAGGCGGAACTTCAAGCATTGATTGACAATAAAACATGGGATCTTGTCCCACTACCCTCTAATCGCAAGTCAATTGGCTGCAAGTGGATCTACAAGATAAAGTATCGTGCTGATGGTTCCATTGAACGATACAAGGCACAGTTGGTTGCAAAAGGATTCACACAAAAGGAAGGTTTTGACTACCATGAGACCTTTTCTCCGGTTGCCACCGATGTCACAGTTCGTTCTTTTTTGTTTGTTGCTGCTATTAATAATTGGAGTCTACATCAAATGGATGTGCACAATGCTTTCTTGCATGGGGATCTTGATGAGGAAATTTATATGGATATTCCTCAAGGCTTACGGAGATAGGGGGAGAATAGAGTATGTCGTCTCCGTAAATCCCTTTACGGATTGAAGCAAGCATCAAGACAATGGTACGCTAAATTTGCAAATGCTCTTACAACAGCAGGCTTCAAGCAGTCTAAACATGACTATGCTTTATTCACACGGACTAAAGGTATGTCATCCATTTATTTAATGATATATGTCGATGACACACTTGTTATGGGAAATGATAAGGCTGCCATAGACAATTTCAAGGATTATTTACATGCTATCTTTCACATTAAAGACTTAGGAGCACCTAAATATTTCATTGGAATTGAATTTGCTCGATCTGATCAAGGAATTTCCCTTAGTCAACGGAAGTTTGTCTTAGAAATTATATCAGAAGTAGGCTTATTAGGATGCAGACTAGCTGTGATTCCTATTGAGCAGAACATTAAATTGACTATTGCAGAATATGATAGGGGTATATCACAAAACGATGATTCCATACTCAAAGATCCATTAGGGTATCAAAGACTTGTCGGGAAGATCATATACCTGACTATGACTAGACCTGATATCTCTTATGCAGTACATACACTTAGTCAGTTCATGCACAATCCAAAGCGATCTCATTTGAAAGCTGCATTGAAGGTTGTGAAGTATTTGAAAAAGTGTCCAGGACTTGGAATTCTTTTGTCCAAACAATGTGACATGAAGATGAGGGCATGCTGTGATGCTGATTATGCTACATGTCCTACTAGCCGAAGATCAGTCACTGGATACTACATCAAATTAGGAGATTCACTTCTCTCATGGAAGACCAAGAAGCAGCCTACTGTATCCTTGTCTTCGGCCGAAGCTGAGTACCGCTATGACAAAAACCACTTGTCAGGTAGTGTGGATACGAGGGTTACTTAAGGATCTCGGAATACAAGTACGAGGAGCGACAAAATTATATTGCGACAATGATGCAGCTCTCAAATTGGCAGCAAACCCTATAGTGCACGAGAGGACTAAGCACATAAAAGTGGACTGTCATTTTACACGAGACAAGATTCAAGAAGGGTTAATTGAAACAGAAGGAATTGGCACAGCAGAGTAGCCAGCAGACATTTTCACCAAACCCCTATGTCATCGACAGCACGCATATCTACTGAGCAAGCTAGGCATCTTGGACATCTACAAGCCACTAGCTTGAGGGGGAGTGTTAGAAGATATGCGATATTCCTTTAGGAGATTTGGATTTGATTTGATTATGTACATATCAATTAAAGATTAGATACAAATCTAGATTGATACATAGAATTCTTTATTTTCATTAATTGTACAAACCTAGTTCTATATCTTTAGGATCTGTACAATTTACAATCATATCGAGGAAATACAGAAAAATATTATTCCTCTCTCCATTGCCTTCGGTTTCTTTCAATGGGAGACATGAAATGGTTGGTCACAATGAAGCATCCCAGCAAGCATATAAGCCATGGGAATCATCCTCAAAAAGGAAAGCTTGTCTGGTGAATCGGCTTGCCGGTGTTGCATGGTCCACAACCAAGGCCAATCAACTTGGACCATAGCAAATGGTATTAGAGGAGGCTCCTAAATTGTATATGTCAATGCCATCCGCTAGAGCATCTCGAGCATGACTCTTAGAAAAGATGGAAGATGTGTTCCTATTGGGTGAACATAGGCCATTCGGGTAAAGCCTCGGGAGAAGAAGTGTCTCAGAGAGTTTGTGTTAAGATCTATGTATGAAAAAAATAAAATGCAATGGGGACTTCCCTTGAAACGCCATATCCGATTGTCCCTGCTCTTTGGATCGGACTTTCGATATATTTTGATGATGTCGGATTTTGTTTACACATTCAGAATCGCGAGATAATTGTATGTATTTCGTATGAGCTTTATACTTCGTATGAGCTTTTATCCCTATTGTCTATCAATAAATTATGCGATAAATAAATAAAAAGATTATGCGGCAAAGAAAAGATACGGGATAGGATCAACTGCACAATGAATAAACGCATCTTGTAATTCGAGAAAGGTACGTAAGCTATTTAGCGACGATCAACTCAAGTGGGGAGCTCATGATTTATATAAGTGCCACGAAAAATCTTTTCTTTTTTCCCTTTTATTACGAGAAAGGAACTTTACTTTCGCATCTAGAATCTAATCAGTCAACATATTAGGCTTGACCAAATAAAACTTCTGCTCTGTCAAGAAATTTTCCAGTAATGCACCTAACATCCGACAAAGGATTAATTTTGTCAAAGTTTCACATGCAAGACATATTCCTCCGCGTGTCGCTTCGATCAAAGGTTTTTCTTTTATTTTTAGTGGTTTGTTTTAATTAAATGACTAAAGAGTGCACAATTTTTATTTTTATTTTGGTCGGTAAAGAGTGCACAATTGGCTGATGCTAATTGAGAGGAGGACTCGAGAAGAAGAGGAGATAGGTGGTCTCTCTTTTTCCAAGTGGATGCTCTCTTGGGTGAAGGCGTTGTTCTGCTCAATGAGTGCCTCCACGTCGATTTTCACTTCCCAGTCCTCATCTCAACACCGTTCAGACCACCGCTGGGCAAAAGATAGGTGCACCTATTAGGAATGTGAAAAACAAAAACCGCAGCTTGCACCCCTGCGAGCGCGATGGGTGTGGAAGTTTAGCAACCTACGACGCCTTTTCTGTACCATTCTCTTAGTTGAAATTCTTAATGTGCTCTTCATCGAACTGTTCTTCAAGTATGATGGATATAAAGTTTTCTTCGAGTTCTGGAAATATAGAGTATTGGTATGGGGAAAACAGTCGCATCGACGTATCGACGCCTACCCAACCCAAGGGCGGGTGCACGGGAGCATGATGCGCATGTTGACTGCATTACCCAACGGGGTCATCGAGATGACATAGCAAAGGATGCATAAAATGACTTAAACAAACCTGATCTCCCCTGGGAACCCTCCAATTTTAGGTTGACCCGAACTATTTTTTGTCTAAAAAAATCCCAGCCTTAGGTTGAGTCCAAATCTGCTCGAAATTTTTTTTGTCTGAAAAAAAACTCTCAATTTAGTTACAAATCTGTCTCAAACTTTTGTTTATCCTAAAAACTCACTACAGTTAACTTTAGTCCCACATTTGCCCCAATTAGCCCTCTGTCCAATTATTATCATAAACTGCCCGTAATTTCTGTAATTTTCATATTAAAAAATAGTTTCATTTTGGAGATAATTTTCCATATCACATTGCTGATGTGGATTTGTTACCGACATGGAAATGCCACGTTAAACAACTAATAGCAATTTTTGGATGGAGGATTGACAAGAGCAAATTTGAGATTAGACCGAAAGTTAGTAATTTTTACTTAGACAAAAAAAGGTTGGTGTAGAATTGGGATTAGAGTTAAAATTGATAATTTTCTTAGATAAAAAAAGTTAGGGATAAAATTGGAACTAGATTTAAAATTGAGTATCTTTTAAGAAATGGAAAAAGTGTTAGAAAAGTCATAAACCTAATATTTCGTTAACTTAGTTCTAAACATTTTAACGGTGTCAATTCAGTTCAAAGTCTTTTGAACTAGTGTCAATTCAATCCTTAACCTTTTGACTCAATGTCAATTCAGTCATTCTGACTAATTTTGGCTAGATATTGCCAATATGGATGCAGGTCGATTTACATGGCATTGTGGTGCTGACGTGATAATTTTTAATAGTTTCTTAAAATTTTTTATTATTTTTTCTGATTTGTTTTACTTTCATTCCTTTCTTCTTTCTTTAGGCAATGGTTGGCCACCAATAGGCAATGCTTGGCCAAGCTAGCCTAGCTAGGGCGAGGCTAAGCCTTAGCGATGGTCGGCCTCGCCAAATTTGGCTTAGGCAAGGGCCCTCACCCTAGCTTGGTGAGGGCTAGCTTCACTAGGACTACCCTCACCTAGGCCAAATTCGGTGAGGCCAACTCTCACTAGGGCTTGGCCTTGCCTGGGTCAAGTGAGGCCAACTTGCTCGGCCACTGCGATGGTCAACCATTGCCTAAAGGAAGAAGAAGGAAGGAAAGAAGAAACGAAAAAATAATTAAAAAATAATTAAAAATTACCCACATTAGCGCTGGCGGTGCCACGTGGACTAAATTAGCTGGAAGGATTGAATTAGTATTGAGTCAAAAGATTTAGGACTAAATTAGCACTAGTTCAAAAGGTTTCAGACGCATTTGGCACCATTAAAAGATTTATGACTGAATTGATACCGAGTCAAAAGATTTAAGTTAAATTGACACCAATTAATATATTCAAAACTTTTCTGACACTTTTTCTTTTAAGAAATTAGGTCTTTAAACATGATGAGAGAGACGATTGAGATACAAATGTACTGGCATGTGTGAGTACCATAACTAAGATGACATTATGGCTGTGCAACTAGTCCAATTCTATCCTAGAACTAAACCAAACCACCCATATAAATAGGTCCCGTTGCTGGTTCCAGTGGAAATAGATTTGTTCTCGATTCCAAATTTTTGGGATTGGTACTATGCGAGTAGGTTCCTAATTCGGGGTGTTCAACCTACCCATTCTTTTGGGAACATATTGGAACATGTTTTTTTGAAGTTGAAAGAAGATTATATATTTTTCTTAAATGAGCTTAACTTCTCTATGGTTTAAATTCATATTTGTTTTGTATTGATTTTTTATCTTGAGTTGTTCTGTTGCTTATATTATTTTGCTATAACAGCTATTTGCACAATATAGAAAAGAAAATGAAGAAAAAAAAATCCAGTTCCCAAGTTAATCTTGGACTGGTCCAAACGAACATAGTAGGTTTAAGTTCTAGGTTCTAATTCTGAAACATACTCATCTTAAAATTGATCACCCCTATATGGTATACATAGAAAACATGATAACATTGCGAAATGATAGTGAAATGGATTTAACAATTACGTCACCAATAGCCCAAGATTAGCAGTAGTATATAATGATGCGACATGATCGTGCATGACTGTACCAAGTATGCAATTGACAGGATAAGCGCGCACCATGCTCTATTGAGCCCGTGACCATAGCTTCTGGAGCTTCGTTGAGCTTGTGGCCATAGTGTTGGAGTTTCTTCCAGCTCGAGGCCATGGCGCTAGAGCTTCTTGCTCGCCTCCAACTGCCACTGCTGCTTGAGTTCCGTTGAGCTCGGCCATGGTCATTCAAGTTTAGTCCAGCTCGACCATGGCCACTCAAGCTTCGTGACCTTGCAGCCGCAATGTCCGAAGCTTCTTCGAGCTTATAATCATGCCCACTCGAGCCTCGTCAAGCTCGGAGCCATGGTGGCTGGAGCTTCACTGTGCTCGTGACCGTGGCCGCTTGAGGGTTTTACATGGGTGGGAATATTAGATTTTGTGGGTTTTTGTTTGGATTTGATGGGGTTTAAGTGGATAAAGAAGAAGATAAAAAAAATTATTCCAAGTCAAAATATTTCTAAATGGCATAAAGCCAAGTTAGTAAATTTTTATAGGCCGCGTTAGTATATTCCGTCTCTGGATTAACTATTTCTGACTAATGACATTTTTTAAAAAGCATAGGAATGATTTTGAAAAAAAATATAAAGATGGACATTTTGAATTTTCTGGACTAAAGTATACAGACCTAGGGCGACACTTCACCTCAAGAAAAATAGAGTGATATCCATCCTCCCCTACTTAGGGAAGTGCATGTTCCCCTTGCTTTTGGAAAGACCACCTACTTTGCATAGTGCATTGAGGTGTTGCATCTTCCTTGTCCGGCCACCTCAATGGTCACACCCCTCAGATTCATACCCCACCCATCTTCTTGCTGTGCTCCAATTTTTATCATCCAAGTAATTTTCTTAAACATTAGTACCAAACTCCATGCTCCATCAATGGTCTATATATATGTTCATCGACTTGTTTTGCAGAGAACTCGCTTCCCTCTTCGATTTCCTTTTTGTTTCATCTCTCTGGCTCCACATATATCCCAAATTCACCAAATTCAAATATTCTATATCCCCATCTCGAATGGCTAGCTTTCCGAGATCATCGGACCCAAATGCTCAAGGTCCTAGAGTAGTATTCGCAAACATTTCACTCGTATCGATCAGGCACTCAAACTGCTATCACTACCACTCATGGTCGGCCCATGACGAACCGACCGTTTCCAACAAAATCAACCCTGTCGTTCTCTGTTTCACGCCGATCTTCCTAAGCCTAGTCCAGTTGAAGTATGGCGGGGCTGGCGCTTCTCCATATAGGACACACCCGGTGACCATGGGCTTCAGCATCGCCTGCTTGCTCGTGAGCTGCCTCGCCTATCTTCTGAAGAATGCGTACCTTTCCGATTCGTCTCTCCCCGGTGTCTATGGACAAGCGCTCAAGCGCACAACGCTGTTGCTCGGGTCATTGTCGTTGGCGTCTCTGGTTACCCTGATTCTGCCCGGCTCATGGACCGCATATTCCTATGTTGGATACATCTTTCTCTCCGTGGGAGCTGGGGCATTCGTGTGCTCCATGCTTCTTAAGTGCAAGATCAGTACATCATCCGAGACCGGGACAGCGCGTGGAAACTTGCTCTTGTCTGGCGCGGCGTCCGTTGACCAAGAAAGCGACCTTCCGGTCTAAACCCGGCATGTTGTACTCTGTGCAATATGTCGCTCGGTGGTTGCTTTTTCTGTAGTTTTAACACGATGTATAATTTTGTCGACCAGACCGATGAATTTGAGATCATCTGCCCCATCGATCCAAACTAGTAATGTTTTTTAACTTTAGGCGACGGCTCATTTAGGCCTTACATGGGGGATGCCTGACCGTGTTGTAAATTCGGATATGCGCATTAAGAGATTCGATTTGTCAAACTCTCGTTTGATATCAGTTATGACCTACTTCATTAAATGAATGCTCCTAGTTTGTTTTATTAATCTCCAAATGAGATTCGTATGCGAATATTGATTCAGGTAAGCATTGTTCATTACATTAATAATCTCCTCATCCATCTTCTATCTTTCCTTAAGAGAAGAGGAGGGCGTGTGTTAGAATATTTTTCTTTTTCTCTTTAGGAATATTTGGAAATGATAAATATTTCTTATACATTACGTTAATAATAGAGCGATGCTATAGTAACGGCTCCGTCGCTCTTTCCCCAATAACGGTGCCTTCCTGGTCACATAATATCCCATGGAACCGGCTTTCAAGGGAAAAATACAAAGCCTTACCGACCATAAATATTGTTTGGACACAACAACAAAGAAATGAAGTTATAAGTAAAACATGGAAACGACGCACATGAAACAAATACTTTCATGTTTGTGATATTATGAAATACTATGTCGGCACAAAAAGGTTTATTTGTTAATCAGTACAATGAAAATCAAGTTAGTAATCGCATATGTATTTTAACCTAAATTAATGGAATTTTAAAGTATTATCGTACAAGTAAATAAAAAAGTCAAAAGTTGGTTAGCATTGAAAAAGTGGAGCCGTACGAAAAGAAAAAAAGTGCTGAGGTAAAAAAGTTTTATTCAAACACATCCAATATATTTGATTAGTCACAAGATAATTATGATTTTGTGTATTTTCATGTGTCATGAATCTTTAAAAAAAATAGTTTTAAAAAAGTTATGAATTAATAAAAGGATGAAAAGTCATTGTATAACTTATTTACACATTCTTTGCATAACAAATTTGCAGACTTCAAGGACTTGTTTCTTAGTTTTGCATCACAAGAACCAGACAAAAAAGATAAGGTTCCAGGTGCAAATTTGTGGTCGGTAATGGTCCGTCACTCTCTGCACGAGTCACGGACCGTTATTTAAGCATTATTGTTAATAATGCCCTCATTACCTTTTTTTTTTAAGGAGTATTTGAAAGTAATAAATATTTCTTATTGAATTACCTTTTCTTCTTTCGACCCAAAAAAATTACCTTTTTACTTTAATCGATTTAGTTTTTGCAACTCCAACTCTTGCTCACGAGGGCGGGGGAGAGAGAGAGAGAGAAGTCGCTGCTGGTCAACGGAAGCCATCACGTATTAGGTTAGAACGATGGAAGAGTTTACTATATTGCTTATGATTTTGGGTTCATCATCACTAGAAGAGAGGCGAATAAAGAGAAGGAAGATAGATATATATTCGCAACATTAATTTTACAAGCCAAATGCATTGCAATTGTGTAAGCAAAAATCATGTTCAATAATGTCATTCTGTTGGTCGAGGGTCTGGCTCATTTGTGGTGCTCAGCTAACATTAAAAGGAAAAACAAGAAGAAGTCGAAAGTCAAAAAGAAACAAGAACAAAAGAAAGAATTGCTTCATGCATGTGTGAGGAGCCCAAGAGAAGAGAGAAAAACGTGCACATTTTTTTTTTTCTTTTTTATCTATCCTACTCTAACTCTTAATTTACTTTCATATTTTTGCTCCACTTCTTTGCTAAGCATGAGAATTGAGCTCCATACATAAAATTAAATGTCCCCAACCCAACCCTTGAGCAAGTGGAGAATCGAATTCCTTACTGTTGGAGAAATCTTTCTGGAATATTTTGAAGCTGACAAAACGTTTCCATCAGTCTAGTCTGAAGATTTGCAAACTCTACTATTTAAAGTCCGAAGACCTCCGGACTGCCGGACTCAAGACTCAAAGTCTATTCTCATTGACAAATTTGTAGTTTGTCGAAGAAGGTCTATCCAGACTGTGTGTTTCGTTAAGGATTTGATCTTATCGACTGACGAAGATCTCTTGGTTGGATATGACATAACGGATTACTTTATTCGAATCAAGATTGATTAAAGATCCGATGATTAACGAAGTATACTTAGAAGGTTCTACTTATGGAAACCGAGATTCTGATTGTATGGACGAGCATGATTAATGGGCTATCGACATGTTCCTTTAATAGCTCGAATGATCTTCCTAATTGATTCTGTCCAACGGGAAGATTGGAAGAATTCCTTTGGTAAGTGCCAACGGGTATGATGGCATAAAGGAGTATATAAGGAAGACGTTCCAGTTGTTCGAGTGTGTGCATGATAGAGGAATTCCAAAGTCTGAAGCTCCTTGTTCTTTGTCAATTCATTTACTGAGCGAAATCGTGTACGCAAAAGAGAGTATATATTTTGAGATACCTTGAGGAAGTGTGGTAGAATATCTACACTTTGTGGAATCAAGGGAAAGCATTGCTTCAGAACATCTCTTTTGTTCATAGTGAAATCCAGCCGGTGGGTGTCGGTGCGAAAAGAGTGGACGTAGGCTTGGAATAAGCCGAACCACTATAAACGTTGTGTTCAATTTTCTCTTCCCTACTCTCTGTTTACTTTGATCATAATCTGTTTTAGAGAACTTCCTTTCTATTGTCTGCCTAGTATTGCTTTCGTATCTTGATAAATTGTTTTTAAACACCTATTCACCCCCCTCTAGGTGTTTACACTAGCTATATCAATTGGTATCAGAGCCTGTGTACTCACTTTGTTTGAAGTGTTTTACTTCAGAGTTAAAGATCCATGACTAGTATGTTAGCTCCAGGGCTGGTGGAAGGGCAAAGTAATACCAAACCTCCTTACTTTGATGGAAAGGATTATAACATCTGGAAAAACAAGATGAAAGCGTTCCTAAGATCAAAGGATCCTCTGGAATGGGACGTTGTAGAAAAAGGAATCACTCCTAAAGCTGCAGAGAGAGGAAAAGAAACTGTTGAGTCTAGTGAAATGACTCAGGAAGAAATAATCAAGAGACAAGCTCTTGATGCAAAAGCAATTTATTCTTTATATTGTGCTTTGTCACCTACTCAATATAACAGAATATCTTCTTGTGTTACAGACAAAAAAGAAGTCTGGGATAGATTACATATTACCTATGAAGGAACCGATCGAGTGAAAGAGACCCGAATCAACATTCTCCTCGGTCAATACGAAGCCTTCAAAATGAAATCGGGAGAATCTATAACCGACATGTTTAGTCGTTTTTACGAAATCGTGAATGGTCTTGAAAATCAAGGTCAACCAATTTCGATCCCATGAAAGTAAACAAGCTACCGCGTGGACTCTCCAAGGATTGGAATCACATAAAGACCTCAATAAGAGAGACACAAAGAATCATGCCACTATCTGTCGATGAGTTGGTTGGAACCCTTCAGTCTTATGAAGTGGAACGAATCAATGAAGACGAAGATCCTAAAGGTAAGAAATCCATTGCATTAAAATCCAATGATGATTCGATGTTACTGATTACGAAGACGATATGGATGATGAGGAGCTTGCTCTCATGATAAGAAGATTCGAAAGCTGAACAGAAAAGGAAGAAGATTCAATTCAAAGAAACGAGTTTTCAAAAGCAACAAACTAAGTTTGTTGAGGATGATGAATCAAACAAAGATGTAGTCTGCTTTGAATGTAAGAAAAAGGACACATCGTCAGACCCAACTGTCCTCTTCTAAGGAAGAAGAAAGGAAAAGCTGAAAAGTATCGAAAGGCTCTTAAAGCAGAAACCTGGAGTGATATAGAGTGTGAAGAAAGTGATGATGATTATGCCAATTTATGTCTGATGGCACAATCGGATTCAGAATCAAACTCTGAGACAGACTCCGATTCAGACAGTGAGTTTGAGGTAAGTAACTTTAAAATCCCTGTTAAAGTTTCTAAATACATTGATGAGATGTGTTCTAGTCTTAAGACTTCTCTTAGAAGGATTTCCAAACTTAAAAAGGAAAATTCTGCACTAAAACAACAGGAAAATGCTTTGAAAGAAAAGTTGAAATGTTTAGACATGAATGTTTCTACTCTTAAAGATAGTGAAAAAAATCTTTTAAAAGAAAATGAATTTTTAAAAATGACATATCAAATATTTCAAAAGATTTTCAATAGGATCGAGAAACTTGAGAAAATTCTTTCAGACAAAGACCTTATTTCAATAAATCTGGTTTGAGAATGACTGTGGAAACCATTCCTCTAATTGATTTTCCTAAAGTGAAGGAAAGAATTAAGCAAAGACCCACAAGAAATGCTTACAAAAATCATTTCAAAAAAAGTTTTTGTAAAACCAAAGAGGTCGAAATGCTCTCGGATGTTCAAAGTGCAATAGTGCAGATCATTTTGAAAAGGAATGTTCTATGATTTGGAAACCTGTTAAAAAGGTATGGGCAAAAACCGCATATCATACTAACACCAATGGATCCAAGAGAGTATCAAAGAAAGCTTGAGTCTCTTTTTAAATGCATGTCACTATCAAGAAAAAGGTGAAATGATATCTGGATAGTGGATGCTCAAGACATATGACAGGAGATTCAAAATGCTTCATAAAGCTCGTTCAAGTAAATGGTGGAAAAGTCTCATTTGGAGGAAACAGCAAAGGAAGAATTGTGGGGTTTGGAACTGTAAGGATTGGAAACCTCACAATAAGCAATGTTTCCTTAGTGGAAGAACTCAACTACAATCTACTCAGTATCAGTCAACTGTGTGATACCGGTTTCAAAATAAACTTTCAAGAGGGAATATGTTCAGGAACCAGTAAAGATTCTACTTAGTCATTTATGGGTCGAAGACATGGAAATATTTACCTCTTGGACGTGAAACCAGATGAATCGCAATGCCTAATTTCAATAAAAGACGAAGCGAGCTTATGGCACAGAAAGCTTGGGCACATCAATATGAAGCAGATAACCAAAATTTCAGCAAGGAAGCTTGTTCGTGGTTTACCCAATTTATCATACCAAAAGTCCGATCTATGCACTCCATGCGTATTGGGAAAGCAGGTAAGAAATTCATTTAAACCAATAAATCAAGTTTCCACTAATCGTGTACTGCAGCTTCTGCATATGGATCTCTTTGGACCAACCGAACTCGAGCATTAGAGGTAAGAAATATTGCCTAGTAATTGTGGATGACTACTCACGATTTACTTGGGTATATTTTCTCTGCAAGTAAGTCTGAAACCTTCTCTTACTTTGAAAAGTTTGCTAAAAAGGTTCAAAATGAAAAATTGTATGTTATCTCAAGTATAAGAACAGACCATGGAGGTGAATTTGAAAATCAAGATTTTACAAAATTCTGTGATGAATCTAGTTTTCAACATGAGTTCTCCTCTCCATATACTCCAGAGCAAAATGGAGTTGTGGAAAGAAAGAATAGATCTCTTCAAGAAATGGCTAGAACTCTTTTGATTGAAAGTAACATCTATTCACGATTTTGAGTCAAGCAGCTTTTAACAAGCATGTTATATTATCAATAGAGTTTTTCTAAGGCCTATTCTGGAAAAAACCCCTATGAGTTATTCAAAGGAAAGAAACCTATTGTTTCATACTTTCATGTGTTTTGATGTAAATGCTTTATTTTGAAAAATGCAAATGATCGAGTTGGCAAGTTTGAGGAAAAATCGGACGAAGGCATCTTCCTTGGATATTCTACCTCAAGCAAAGCCTACGAGTCTATAACAAGAAGACTCAATCTGTGGAGGAATTAATGAATGTCAAATTCCAGGATTCTATGCAAAATGAATCTATTCCGACTCATCTTGAAGAATCTGAACCTGCTTCAGACTCTACAAAGTCTAAAGAAGTAGCTTAGACCCTAAAAGACCAGCAACAAGTGGTTATTGAAGATTCAAATGAAGGAAGTGATCATCAACCTGACAAATCAACCAGTAACTGGAAGTATAAGTCCAGTCATCCCAAAGATATCATTATTGGCGACATTAATGAAGGAATTCACACAAGGTCCAAAAGACGCGAAGAGTCTAGTGCTGTGGCTCTTATTTTTGAAATAGAACCCAAAAGCATAGAAGAAGCTTTATCTAATGAAAGCTGGATTGAAGCTATGCAAGAAGAACTCAGACAATTCAGCATTAATGATGTCTGGGAGTTGACTCCTAAACCAAAAGGTAAATCTATTATTGGAGCTAAATGGGTTTTCAGGAACAAGATAAACGAGAAAGGAAAAGTCATAAGAAACAAAGCAAGACTCGTGGCCAAGGGATATATGCAAGAAGAAGGGATAGACTATGACGAGACTTACGCACCGAGCAAGGTTAGAAGCAATTCGATTATTACTTGCTTTTGCCTCGTTATAAAGATTTCAGTTATCCAAATGGACGTCAAAAGTGCTTTCCTGAATGGATTTATCCATGAGGAAGTCTATGTGGAACAACCACTTGGGTTTGAAGACCCAAGGAAACCGGACTCGTATTCGGTGAAAAGGCCTTGTATGGTTTAAAGCAAGCACCTCGAGCTTGGTACGACAGCCGAGTAAGTTTTTAATTCAAAATGGCTTTGTTAAAGGTAAAGTAGACACTACTCTGTTTATCAAAAGAGAAAGCAAAAGTTTTCTGCTTGTTCAAATATATGTTGATGATATTATTTTTGGATCCTCTAATGAAAGTTTGTGCAAGAATTTCTCTAAGTCTATGCATGATGAATTTGAAATGAGCATGATGGGTGAACTAACCTTCTTTCTTGGACTTCAAGTGAAACAATGGAAGGAAGGGACTTTTATTCATCAAGAAAAATATGCTAATGATCTTGTCAAAAAGTTTGAACTGGAAAATTGCCAAAAGACTGATATACCAATGTCAAGTTCCTTGAAGATAGACAAAGATGAAGAAGGAAAGAAAGTTGACCAGAAGCTATACATGAGTATCATTGGTTCACTTCTTTATCTTACTGCTTCTAGACCTGGCATTTTGTTTAGTGTTTGCATTTGTGCTAGATTTCAAGCAGACCCTAAAGAATCTCATCTAAGTGCTGCAAAGCGTATTATCAAATATATTGCTTCAACTTCAAGCATTGGTCTTTGGTATCCTAAAAGGGAGACTTTACTCTTCTTGGATACTCGACGCAGATCTAGCCGGTTGCGAGTTGATAGAAAGAGCACTTCGGGCACTTGTCAACTACTTGGAAGCAGGGATGTGTCTTGGTTTTCAAGGAAGCAAAATACGTAGCTCTCTCTACAGCGAGCGAGTATGTAGCTCTCGGAAGTTGTTCACAAATTCTGTGGATAAAACAACAGCTAAGAGACTTTGGAATTGAAGATTCATGCACGGAGATTAACCGTGACAACACCAAAGTGCAATCAATCTTACCAAAAATCCAATCTTTCACTCAAGAGCGAAGCATATAGAGATTCGACATCACTTCATTAGAGATCATGTTCAAAATGGAGAAATTTTGATTCGGTTTGTTGACTCAAAGAACCAACTCGGCGGATATACTTACAAAGCCTTTGGAGAAAAATCAATTTGAAATCATCCGTTCCGGACTCAACATCCCGAAGCTTGAAGAAGTTAAAGTCTAAAGATTCTCGGACTCAGAAGGTTCTTGACTGTAAGTTATTTTATTTACTCTCATATTAAATCTCGAAAAGGTACGATCATCTATCTATAATTGATTTTTGCTATCTTCAATTTCCATGATGAGTGCAATTTTTCTTTTTCAAAAAGGATTTAATATTTTAAAAATGGTAGTTATCGATTTTTGAAAAAGGCAGTTATTTTTAAAAAATGGCATCTTTTACTTTCCATTACGACGCTTGGTATGCCTCTCTTCGACCGACCTATATACGCGGTTCCTCTTCGTTCAAAAACCCTAAAAAGCATCGATCTTCCACTCCCGTCTTCTTCACTTGTTTAATCTTCGAAAAAGTTATCATCTTTCTTGGGAAAGTCAAGCTCGAAATCTTTCAAGACTGCAAAAGATGTCGTCTTCAAGAAAGTCTTCGAGGATTGCAAACAGGGGACCACGGCAAATGAGTGAGGGGCCTACTCACTTTGATCTCACCGAGGAAGAGGAGTCACCCAGTCAAGAACAGAGCCCACAACATTCTCGGCGCGTCATTCTCCACCAACTAGTCCACAGGGTGTTGGTCATCGAGAAGAGGAAGAAATCGTTGAAAGAGCTAATCCTGTAAGAACTCAAAAGCTCTCTTTTATTTATAAGCTTTACCGTGCTTTAAAGAGGACCGGTACTCCATTGAACTACATCGATGAGTTTCTTAAGGACAAGGGATATGGGAATGAGTACATCTTTTTGCGAAATATGGAGCGTTTGAGAATTGCTCCTAAGGGGATGACAGAAGAAACCCTTGCAAATATCCCAAGTGATCCATGTGTTGGAGGACTGAATCCGATAGATGGGAATGATGATGACAAATTGTACAGCCAATTTCAATCGATAATGGGTGTTGCGGCGAAAATTCGGGGAAAAAGGACAGACTTGTTCCGATCGAAGGAACAGAAGGATCTATACTCCAAATTGTTGAAGCGTGGGGTGATAAACCCTAGGAGTGTGGATTTTGATTTCCTTGATGCTGTGAATATTAATTTGAGGGAAAAGTTCAGTTTTCTTCAACTTGAACAGCTTACTGTTCGACATTATAGAAGCCTATCTTGAACTAACGCATATTTCTATTCGAATCTTAGCTTCTTGGATGCAAATAGAATCTCTTTTAGTGTCCGAGATCGGGACTTTGTGGTGGATGTAGATATGCTAGCTGATGTGATTGGGGTTGAGAGAGGAAGATATTAACCTATCAATGTCTCTATTGCTCGTGCCACATTGGAACTTGTTAAGGACAGAAAGACAGAGGGAATGATTTCCTACTCAAGGATGCGTGCGTTCAACATTCTGCTTCACAAGATTGTGATAAATTACCTCAGACTGAAATCTACTTCAAAGACTGATGTTTCAAACTCAGAGGCAAAGCTGATGTACGCCATCATTGCTGGGAAAAAATTTTCTCTTCCTCACACCATTTTATTCCACATGTATAGAGTAGTGGTAAAAGACAAGGGTCAACTTCTTTATCCAGGTCTTGTGTCAAAGTTATTCAGACATTTGAATGTTCAGCCTCCACAATTTCTCTGTGTTCGATCGTGTGATAAAATGGTGGTAGGACTGAAAATGGTGTCCAAAATGCGTCTAAAAGAACTCGACAAGGCGTTGGAGAAATTCAATGAGACAACCCCGCCAAGCCTCATCAAGTCTCTTCGACAAAGAAAAGGAAAAGGGAAGGAGCCCATGGTTGCTCCATCCAAAAAGAGAAGAGCTCTCATCATTGAGGATGAAGATGATGAGGATGACATCACCATTTCTGCTATGGCATTGAAGAACCTAAGTCGTTCTGTTCCAGAATCAATGGAACGACAGGAGAAGGAAGTAGAGGAGAAGGAAGCAGAGGAAAAAGAAGCAGAGGAGAAAGAATCAGAGGAGAGAGATGCTGAAGAAAGAGATGCAGAGGAAGAAAGGTTTGAAGAAGAAGAAGAAGAAGAAGAAAGAGGAAATCCAGAGGAAGGAGAGCATGAGGAACACTCTTCTCCACCTGAAGACATGGAAATAGGGGGAGATGGTGAGAAAAGAGGAATGTCCTCATATCCTGCTACCAGTGAAGGAGTCAGCCGCTCTCCAGTAGATCCAGAGGACATTCATGCCTCTCAATTTCCTGAGGAGGGACATGATGCTTCATCGCCAAATCTGCATGACTATGCTAATGTACCATCGTCTGCCTTTACTCCATCTGATTATGCCGAAACCAGTACGCAAACTGATAATTCAGCAGATTTCCGCAGAATTCTTGATGTTCTCTTGGAAATGCGGGGTCAGATATATGCTCTAGGATGCGAAGTTCAGAACTTGAAGAATGCAGGACAAGCTTCTTTAGTTTCTTTGAATAATCAAATCCAAGCCCTTGCTATTCAGAATCAAGAAAATGCTAAAAGTGAAGAGGTGGCTCAACTGAAGGAAGATTTGAAAAAGCTGGAAGGCATCGTCCAGTCAATGAGAGATTTCCAGCTTGTTTGTGTTCCCAAGCAATCTTGACTCTATTCCATTTCCATCTCAACCTTTTTTTATGATGACAAAAAGGGGGAGAGATGCGAGATTTGAAAACTTTGAACTTAAACTTTTTTTTTTTTTTGATGTTTGACTTTGTGTCTGGTTGTGGACTAATTTTGGGATTTGGATTTGACTGCTTATATTAAGTATTATTGATATCTTATGAATGGCTTTACTCTCATGCAAGACTAACCTATTTTCTGTGGTTGCAGATTCTAACGTTATCATTAAGCCATTAATCTTTATGAGATATCCATATTTGCTTGAGTAATGTTTTGCAGGTCAAAGATATTCAAATCTGCAGGAAAGTTTTGTCACAATCAAAAAGGGGGAAATTGTTGGAGAAATCTTTCGGAATATTTTGAAGCTGACAAAACGTTTCCATCAATCTGGTCTGAATATTTGCAAACTCTACTATTTAAAGTCTGAAGACCTTCGGACTGCCAGACTCAAGACTCAAAGTCTATTCTCATTGACAGTTTGTAATTTGCCGAAGAAGGTCTATCTAGGACTATGTGTTTCGTTAAGGATTTGATCTTATCGACTGACGAAGATCTCTTGGCTGGATATGACATAATGGATTACTTTATTCGAATCAAGATTGATTAAAGATCCGATGATTAGCGAAGTATACTTGGAAGGTTCTACTTATGGAAACCGAGATCCTGATTGTATGGGCGAGCAGGATTGATGGGCTATCGACATGTTCCTTTAATAGCTCGAATGATCTTCCTAATTGATTCTGTCCAATGGGAAGATTGGAAGAATTCCTTTGGTAAGTGCCAACGGGTATGATGGCATAAAGGAGTATATAAGGAAGACGTTCCAGTTGTTCGAGTGTGTGCACGATAGAGGAATTCCAAAGTCTGAAGCTCCTTGTTCTTTGTCAATTCATTTACTGAGCGAAATCGTGTACGCAAAAGAGAGTATATATTTTGAGATACCTTGAGGAAGTGTGATAGAATATCTACACTGTGGAATCAAGGGAAAGCATTGCTGTAACATCTCTTTTGTTCATAGTGAAATCCAGCCGGTGGGCTGTCGGTGCGAAAAGAGTGGACGTAGGCTTGGAATAAGCGAGAACCACTATAAACCTTGTGTTCAATTTTCTCTTCCCTACTCTCTGTTTACTTTGATCATAATCTATTTTGGAGAACTTCATTTCTATTGTCTGCCTAGTATTGCTTTCGTATCTCGATAAATTGTTTTTAAACACCTATTCACCCCCCCTCTAGGTGTTTATACTAGCTATATCACCTACCTCCCATTCTCATGTGGGAAGGGTGACAACTAGATTACATGTGGTGGTTAGACAATGCATTTCACCGAGAGGGGGAAGGAGGACATGCTTATAGGACTTGGAGTGTGAATAAGCATGAACACCAAGTGCGACGAGTTTCTTTTCCGTGCTTGCAAACTTTTATGTAATTTGGGAAGTGGTTAGGATTTAGGGAGCAGATAATCCACAAACCCGGGAGGTCCGGATGCAGCTCGCTCAGCACCAAAGCATTTTCAATTTCGAGTTGATGATCGACCGGCCAAGGCAGACGGCATGGGAGGAGTAGGACTAAGTATTAACGTTGCGGTCCGTGCCTTTTTGTTCAGTTTATCCTTTGGCGACCGAGCTAAGGATTTACTTTCCCAGGCCAGGAGTACCATGAGTATTTTGTTTACCCTTTAAAACACGCTTGGACCGGGCAAGATTCATAGACGAATCACAAGAAAACAGAACAGTGTCACAATGAAGGCAGAATTCTCACGATGCCCGCCCCACGAATCCATTCGCTAACATTTGTGGGATGCTTTCTTCGACTGGAAGTGTTCACGACATGATTCACGATATATGAAGTTGAATGATTTGTTGAGGGCAGCCACAAAAACAGAACTCGGAAACTGAACGATTGGCTATTGAATTCATGCAATGACCACTATCCTAAATATTCATATGCCTCTTTCATGTCAATCTGCAAGTTTCGAAAGTCAGTCAGACATGGACTTTGGAGGCTCCGAGCCCGTACGTAGGCACGTTTTGGACTTGATTGTGTCAATCCTCTATTCGATTGTCCAGCGTTTCCTCTTAAGGCAAAAGAAGAGTTCATGTTTTGGACCAATGAGTAATACCTATTTGTCGTTGTTAATTGGTAATGATGGTTACTATAAGAGAAGAAGACTAATCCTACTGAGATAATGCATTCTAATGTGGAAGTGCAGACACGGGGCAGTGAACTTGAGAAACAAATTGGTAAGGAAAAGACTAAACCTCTCTTCGGTTTCCAGCTGGTCCATGACCTTCAAACTTTGCGTTTCACTCTCGAACATCTCATCCCAGATTTAGCTACGTTGTCCTGCTCGAGTTGTGATCTGAGAGAATAATTCCAAATGGTCTGACCCATATCATTGTTAGCATCTGAATTGTCAAGAGCAACCGTAACTTATTCTGTCTTCGGAACCTTGGCAATGTCCTCCAATGCAAATTTCATGATCGCCATAGCTTTTCTCTTCCTCTTCTTATTTACAGACATATAGGCGACATGCAAAGCCTGTCGCATAAACTCACCCATAAACAAATTATCAGGACCTCCGTCACGTGCAGTGCCTGTGCGGGGGCTGTCCAGCGGAAGGCTGTCTTTGGCAGATTTTGTCCATCGTTTCAGTAAGTAACAAGACGGTATATTGAATATATTCATAAAATTGAGTACTTTCAAAGCATGAAAGCATAAAATGCCAACTGACTCAAACTTCCCACAGCCACATACCAATGTTGAATTGGAAGGATCAAACTTGACAGTGTCTATGTTCATGCTGCCTTGTTCGGTCAATTTAAACTCACGAAGAGTCGCCTTGCCCCCGATTTCTTCAATTGACAGTGATAGGATATTGCTCAACTCCTTTTGAAACATGTTGAAGATCGGTTTAGTATACAAGCGTTCAGCTTCTTTCTCCATTGCATTCTTAGATATCAAATTCGTCGAGATTTTCTCGCAACGCATGTCCTCCAGAAATTCTTTCCGACGCATGTCCTCGGCCATCTTTTCACACTGTTGTGCAAATTGGGATAGTGTCATGGTCCTGCAGGAGAGATTCCCAAAAATAGCACGAGCATCCTCATTGTTTTGTATCGAGATGAGGCCAGCTGAGAACACGTTCTTTGTGAACGCATGAGACCATTTCTCACGCATTCCATACAAAGAAGCAAACCACCTATTTTCATGTAGCTTGTACTTTCCTATAAAAGAATTCCATTTAAACTCGAATTCTACCTGCGAGTGGACATGGAAGACGCAGTCCCTGAAGAGGTTGCCGACACTGGCTCGATCACTCAAAGTAGACAAGTTCTTAAAACCGTTCAAGATAGACCAAAATTGCAAACAATGGGCTGTCTCTGGCAAGACTACCCTTAAGGCATCGGCAATTTCTTCACTGACTTCAGTAATAATCGTCTTCGGTTTGTGACAGCTTACTTCGACGAAACTCTGGAGCAACCAATTTAATGAACCCACAGTTTGATCGACCAAGAAAGCACATCCGAATATGATGCGCTGCCAGTGATTATTAAGTCCCCAAAATACTGCACAGATCATGCCATACTTTTTTATCTCAGTTCTTGTGTCCAGGACCAAAACATCCCCGAAATGTTCGTAATCGATCTTAGACCGGCTATCCCTCCAAAAAAGATTCGCCATGCCAGATGCCGCTTTTACTTGTGCCGTGTAAAAAAAGGAAGGATCTTCAATCTGCCTATATTAAGTCTTGAGTATCCTTATGCTCAAGCATTGGGTGAATTTTCCACGTGCCTCGGGAGACGTCACTAGAATCAACATCGGAAACAAGAGACTGCTCTCCAACTGTCCTAACTTCGTCCACAATCTTGTCCGTCGAATGAGTCATCGTCGCACATGAATCTTCCGCTCTCCCATGGGTGATAGCGAGACATCCCTTGAGACTGTGATTATGCTCGAGAACAACCTTTGAGATCTTCCACATTCCATCACTTACCACACTTGATGTTAGCTTCACAGCCTGTTCTCGTGTCCCGTCTTTTGCAGAGTGTCGGCTTTTCGATCTGCTTTTTGGACTTGTGGCCTTGGCAAGAGCACAAGAAGTACTTTCCTGTGATGGTGTCCTTGTTTAAAAAATATAAGTTTCAATTTTTATTTTTTATTTCTGAAATAAATTTACCAAACGCGTTTTTATAGTAAAAAGTTATTTCTCGGAATAAAAATAATTTTTTATTTATTTCTGTTCTCTGAAACAATTTTTAAACAGAAACACAAACAAACATACCCTCTCTCTCTCTATATCCATATCATAATGAATGGCTCTCTTCATTTTGCGACAAACATTTGGTCTTCTTCTTCTTCACAGTGACAAATCTGAAAACCCCAATTTTGTCGTCCTTCAAGACCGATCCACACTGATTCAACTATAGCACATCGATTAAGGTTCGAAAAATGGGGTCTTTCCTTCGGGGGTACTGCTCTCTCCTCTTGCTCTTGTTCCTCCCTCTATCCGGCCTCGTTCCACCGTCAGATCAGGCGACGCAGAGGTTCTGCTTGCTCTCAAGTTGGCCGTCGACCTCTCAACTCACTGCCCTGGTGAGAAGGGAACGCGAACGCCATCTGCACTGGCCGGGTTTAGAGACTGTAAGAACGGCCGTGTCCCCAACGTCGTCCTTGAGTCCTTGAACTTGACCGACACGTTGGACGGGAAGAACCTGTACCGGCTCGGCCAGCTTCACATCCTCAGCCTTAAGGATGATTCCATCTCCGGCAATGTCCCTGACCTCTGTGGCCTAGTCAACCTCAAGTCACTCTACCTAAATTCCTCCCCACCTCCCTTACCACCTCAAGATCCTCGTATTCACCGGGAACCACATCTCCGGCGAGATACCACGCAGTCAATAACCCCATGAATTTCTTTTATCTTGAATATTATTGGATTTGATTTTTTTAAAAATACTACAAAGTGCAAAATAGATGGTCTTCTACAGCAAATCCGTGGTCCGGTTGCCCATTAACAAGCAAAACCAAATGGATGGCCTAGATTGCAATGCAAAAAAAAAAAAAAAAAGTGTTGCTGAAATTGGAGACGGTTGATTACCTGTTTCCTGAAGCGATCGAGCTCATCTTTCCCAGGGTTGTAAGACTGAGTGCTGAACAGCTGGCTTGAGACCACAGTCTCGGTGTCGCCGGCTCTCTGGTTGCCACGGTGGATGCCAGAAATCCTGGAGTCCGCGAGGTTGTTGGAGCCTATTCATGAGTCGCCATTGCCTCCTCGAAATCATTATCGGCCTGATTCCTATTATCCGCTGTGTGCTCGACCGCTGGTTGCTGGTCGGAGTTGGAGAAGTAGACCTCGATGTCGTTCTGGAATTCGAGCTTGCGGTCCAGATTATCCATGGCCTCCTTTTCATCTGTGATCGTGCGGAGGTAGAAGTCACGGAAAAGAGGGCACTGGGCCTGTGCCGCTGCCGAACCAGCCGCAGAAGGAAGAGTCTCTGTTAGTTCAGTGTTCGCTCCTTCCACAGCGTTGTCTCCGGGACAGAAGTCACACGGTTCTCCAAAGCCGAGAAGGGTTGCTCTCTGGTTCTCTACCTCCGCTGCCGCCGCCTCCGCGAAAACAGCCGCAGAAGGATTTGGATCTGTTAGTTCGGTGTTCGCTCCATCCACAATGACCTCCCCGTGACTGAGGTTCAACAGTACCTCATCCTCGAGGTTGTTTAAAATTTCCGACGGTTTTTTTCCTCCTGAGTTCGTGACAGAAGTCCTTCACATCCATTTCTTGCGAGCTAGCGAGAGAAAATATTAGATGGGTTTTACACTCCACTAGGCGAAGAGTAAAATCATTGAAAAATCGACACGTGTCTCCACGTGTAAACGATTTAAAAATTTGCTTTCCCCCTCCTCTGCTCTCCTCTGCAGACGGTCTCCCTCCTTTGTCTCTCTCTCCGTTCTCTGTTGCATTGCGGTTTTTCTCCTGCTTCCATATTTTCTCCCTCTCTCTCCTCTTCCTAGCCTGCCGACGCCCTTGAAATTTTGAATCTGAAATTTTCTCTCTTCGCTTGTTGCTGCTCCGCCGTGCATCAAGCGGCCGTTCCCCTACCGTCGCCGATGAACCACATTACGGCCGCCCCTACTCCGGTGCTCCCTCGCTTCTCTCTCCGAGCTCGTTGTTGTTCCGTCGTTCGTTTCGGCGTTCCCGGGATCGCAGATGCAGCATGCGGAGGAGAAGCAGGCCTCTTCGAGCTCCCCTCAATGTTGGCGAGCGTCGCCCGCCGAGTGAGACCCCCACACACGGAATGCGACGCCGACGGCCCTCCACCTCCGCCTCCGCTCCGTCGTCCTCAACTCCGACTCCGATGCCGATGCCGCCGCTGCCTCCTCCCCGAACCTACTCGACTCGCCCCCTCCGTCGGTTGCCTCGACGCATCGCTGCCGCCGTCCCCCCCCTCCGAACCTAACTCCTCGCCGCGCCCAACGCCAACGCCAACACCCCTTCGCCTCCCTCTCGCGACCTCTGCTCCGCTCTCTCTCCCTCTTTCCTCTACGGAGTGCCTTTACTAGCCAACCTCGACGCCAACGAACCCTGCTCACGTTTTGGCCTCCCTCTCCGCTAGCGAAGGTTGCTCTGCTCACTCTTTCTCTGTTTCCTCCGCGAAGCGCGCCTTGCTCCTGAACGCGGACGCCGCCGACGCCATCACCTCCTGCCGTCCCCTTCCCAAGCCCCACCGATAGGCACCCCCATTGGCGACTCCCGTATGTCCGAAGGTTCATTTTTTTTTTTTTTTGGATTCTACTTGGTAGAATTTGGTGTCATGTTAATGTTTAAGTTTATAGATACATCTGCATTAGGTACTGCTTTATCTTAGTTGTTGCTGACTTGCGGTGTTATTCAGATAGTTAGTGAAGGTTGGAAGAAAGTGAAACGGCGGTATCTTTTGAGATTGTTTGCATATAGTCCTCCTAAGGGATTAGAGGCTTATGAGCCTAAATTGGTCACTCCATGCTTTTATTTTCTCCCAAAATCGCGTGTCTGTTGGAGAAGTTGATCCTTGCGTGCTTCTGAATAGTCATTTGCATTACAATTCCAAAGGTGTAACTCAGTTATGAAGGATAAGATCAAAATATCTCTTTAAGATCTACCTTCTTGGTCCACTGATCTATCAGATATAGGTAGTTTACTTAGGCAAATTCATTGTAGCTTGGGCTGTTTAAACCAACAATTACCTCTTATTTTGTTCATGTGCCAACGAGAGATATGGTGGGACATCCTCACAAGCATGGAGCCAGAAGCTTATCTCTTTGTGTGCTTTGCGAGAGAACCACTGAAAATTGCAGGTTTCTTGTGTTTAGCTGAATTTGACATACAGAGACTGACCAATTTGTGAAGATGACTAATTTCACGTTGTTGTTTTTTTAAGCATAAACAAAGCTTTGATTTGATGCTTATGGTTTTATCCTAATTCCACTTATTTAGAATCTCTTGGATATTGGACAGGGTTCGACTTTCTTGCTTTTTTCATCATAGTAGATGCCATGCACTGGATTATATTATTTAGCATGCCCCGTTTCTCTATAATTAGAGCTGCCTTTTGTTCATGCTAGACTTTTGAACAACTGTTTTGCCTTACCTATATGAACTATATATCTGTTGAAATAATAGTTATTTCCTTTTGCATGTGTTGCTGATTTGGTTTTTCAGTTATTAGAGTTAGTGGAGTCATGTGTGTTGGTTATCCTAGTTTTTAGATGTTAGTGGGGTAAGTGCTTTATGCAGAACATGAGTAGTTATGGTGTGTTTTACGTTATGTATTTTATCTTTTGTAAAAGACTTGGTGGTTCTGTACGTAAGATGAAGTTTCAACCTCATCTCTCATCCCTTTAGCAAGTTAACAGTGGTATCAGAGCCTGAGAGAAACGTGAGAGAGATGTGAGATACTTTCGTCAAATAATTGCAGCAGCAATATTTCCAATGGCCACCGACAATTTTATTCAACCAGCAATCCCACGCTTTGATGGTCACTATGACCATTAGAGCATGTTGATGGAGAATTTTTTACGATCAAAGGAGTATTGGTCGGTTGTCGAATATGGAATTCAAGAGCCACCGGCAGGCATGGCTTTGATAGATCTCCAGAAAGCAAAATTGGAAGCTAGAAAGTTGAAGGACCTGAAGGCAAAAAATTATCTCTTTCAGGCTATTGATCGTTCCATCTTGGAGACTATTCTTTGCAAAGAAACTTCCAAGGATTTGGGATTCTATGAAGAAGAAATATCAAGGCTCTGTTAGGGTGAAGCGTGCACAGCTTCAAGCCTTGAGAAGAGATTTTGAGACACTAGCGAGGAAGGATGGAGAATCTGTCACTAGTTATTGTGCTAGAACAATGGAGATCGGCAATAAGATAAGATTCCATGGCGAGAAGATGGACGACGTCACCATTGTGGAGAAGATTTTGCGTTCCTTGACACCAAAGTTTAATTATGTTGTTTGCTCAATTGAAGAGTCGAAAGACATAAATGCACTCTCTCTTGATGAATTGCAAAGCTCCTTATTGGTCCATGAACAGAAAATGAATAGAAGTTCAACAGTAGAGGAGTAAGCGTTGAAGGCTTCTACCAATACTCATTCCAACAATTTCAGAGGAAGGGGTAGAGGTAGAGGTAGAGGAAGGGGAGATCGAGGAAATAAAGATGTTGACAGGAATTTCAAAGTCAATAATGACCAATTTCAAGGCAAAGGCAGAGGACGGGATCTAACAAATCCAAGGTAAAGTGTTTTAGATGTCATAAATTTGGTCATTATGCATCTGAATGTTATACCGGGCTGCCTAATAATAAAGAAAAGGTAGAGAGTTCAAATTTTATTGAAGAAAATGAAGCCGAAATGTTGTTGATGGCTGTTCAAGATGAAAAGAAGCGCGAGTCAGATATTTGGTATGTGGATACAGGTTGCAGTAACCACATGAGTGGAAATAAGTCTTCTTTTTCTCATCTAAATGAAGATTTTCATTCCATTGTGAGTTTTGTGGATCATTCTACTGTGAAAGTGATGGGAAAAATGTGATATTAAGATAAAAACCAAGAATGGTTTTGTGGAAACGATCTCTAATGTGTTATATGTTCTTGACTTGAAAAGTAACCTGTTGAGTGCTAGTCAATTACAAGAAAATGGTTATGTAATCACCATTCAGAAGGGTGCTTGTGAAATTTATGATTCTGTTAGAGGTGTTATTGCAGTTGTTCCTATGAGTTTGAATAGATTGTTTCCATTAAAGATTGAAAATATTCAATCTTGTTTGATGGTTGAAAAGAAAGATCCCTTATGGCTGTGGCATTTTTGCTATGGTCACTTGAGTTTTGGTGGATTGAAGACCCTCCAACAGAAAAACATGGTGACTGGTCTTTCTCAAATTATTATTCATTCTCAAGTCTGCGAAGAATGTGTTGTTAGCAAACAATATCATTCTCAATTTTCAAAAGAGAAGTCATGGAGAGCAAATGATGTTTTGCAGTTGGTACATTCGGACATTTGTGGTCATATAAACCTATCTTCTAATGGAGGTAAAAGATACTTAATTACTTTCATTGATGATTTTTCCAGAAAAACTTTGGTTTATTTTTTACAGGAAAAATCAGAAGCTTTCTCCACATTTAAAAGCTTTAAAGCTCGTGTTGAAAATGAAGCAGGAAAGACTACTAAGACTCTTCGAACAGATCGTGGTGGTGAATATTGCTCAAAAGAATTTGAAGTTTTTTGTGTAGAGTATGGCATTCGAAGAGAGCTTACTGCGGCATATACAATACAGCATAATGGTGTATCTAAGAGGAAAAATAGAACTATTCTCAACATGGTGAGAAGCTTATTGGCAAGAGGAAGAGTTCCAAAGACTTTATAGCCAGAAGTAATAAATTGGAGTATTCATGTTTTGAATATAAGTCCAACTTTTGCTGTTCATAATATGACACCAGAAGAGGCTTGGAGTGTGAGAAGACCGGCTGTAGATCACTTCAGAATCTTTGGATGCATCGCATATGCCCATGTCTCGAATGTGAAAAGGAAGAAACTTGATGACAAGGCTGAAAAATGTGTCCTTTTTGGTGTAAGTGAAGCATATAAATTATTTAATCCACTAACAAAGAAGATTGTGATTAGCAAGGATGTTTTTTTGATAAAGAGAACACTTGGGATTGGAATATGCAGCAGTCTACCCAAGTCCTTTATGACAATGATGCTAAACAGGAGCAGATTTTAGCATCTTGTATGCCCCAAAATTCATCAAATACGACTTCTACAGTTGCTGGAATTTCACCAACAAGCGTTGAAGTCAATGAAGAAGAAGCCCAATCTCTTTGCCGCATTAAAAGAAGGTCTTCTTGAATGGAAGATTATGAGGTAACTGGAATTTGACATTCAATTACTCACTTTGCCTTGTTTTCAGACTATGATCCTACAACTTTTGAGAGTGCTATTAAAGAAGAAAAATGGCGAAAAGCGATGGATGATGAAATTAATGCCATCGAAAGAAATGATACTTGGGAGCTATCCGATCTTTCGGATGGACGAAAAACCATTGGTGTAAAGTGGGTCTTTAAAACAAAACTGAAAGAAAATTGTGAAGTTGACAAATACAAAGCACATTTGGTAGCCAATGGATACAAGCAGCAATATGGGATCGACTATACAGAGGTTTTTTCTCTAGTTACAAGACATGACATGATTAGATTGGTGGTTGCATTGGCGCACAAAATTCTTGGCCTATTTTCCAGCTAGATGTCAAATCGGCATTCTTGCATGGGTACTTAGAGGAACAGGTATTTGTCGAGCAACCCCCTGGTTATGTCAAGATTGGAAATGAGCATAAAATTTATAGATTGAAAAAAGCTCTTTATGGCCTAAAACAAGCCTCTCGGGCTTGGTATAGTCGCATTGAAACTTATTTTCTTAAAATTGGTTTTTCAAAGTATCCTTATGAGCATACACTTTTTGTCAAGATTGGAGATAAAGGGAAAATGCTCATTGTCTGCTTGTATGTTGACAATCTTATATTTACTGGAAGTTGTGATGGCATGTTTGAAGAATTCAAGAAATCTATGATGGATGAGTTTGAAATGTCTGATCTTGGTATGATGCATTACTTCATTGACATAGAAGTAGTACAATCAAATGATGGGATCTTTATTTCTCAAAAGAAATATGTGGAAGAAATTTTGGACAGGTTTCCGATAAAGGATTGTAATTCTGTAAACACTCCAGTTGAGTTTGGTTTAAAGTTACACAAAGATCATGAAGGGAGGAAGGTTGATAGCACACTTTACAAACAAATTGTGGGCAGTTTGATGTATCTAACTACAATAAGACCAGACATAATGTATTCTATGAGTTTAATCAGTAGATATATGGAGAATCCTACAAACATGCATTTGTTAGCTGCCAAGAGAATCCTTCGTTACTTGCAAAGAACTAGAGACTTTGGGCTATTTTACAAGAAGGGTGAAAAGTCCGATTTGTTGGGATTTACTAATAGTGACTATGTAGGAGAACAAGATGATAGGAGGAACACTTCGGGTTATACTTTTATGTTTGGGACAGGTGCTATTTCGTGGTCATCCAAGAAACAACCAATTGTCACATTGTCAAGTACAGAAGTTGAATTTGTTGCTGCAACAGCTAGTGCTTGTCAAGCTATTTGGCTAAGGAGAATTCTTGAGGAGCTGCAATTCAAGCAACCAGGAGCTACTAAAACTTTTTGTGACAACAACTCAGCAATCAAAATCTCCAAGAATCCTGTGCTACATGGAAGAAGCAAACACATTGATGTAAAGTTTTATTTCTTGAGAGATCTTAGCAATGATGGAACAATTGTTCTAATCTACTGTATGAGTGAAGATCAAGTTGTTGATATATTCACCAAGGCCCTCAAGATGGAGTCATTTGTGAAGCTCAGAAGGTTACTAGGTGTTTGCACGTTGAAAACTATCAAGGCTTTAAATTGAATGTTAGTAAACATCAGTTTAAAGGAGGGATTGTTGAAATAATAGTTATTTCCTTTTGCACGTGTTGCTGATTTGGTTTTTCAGTTATTAGAGTTAGTGGAATCATGTGTGTTGGTTATCCTAGTTTTTAGGTGTTAGTGGGGTAAGTGCTTTATGCAGAACATGGGTAGTTATGGTGTGTTTTACGTTATGTATTTTATCTTTTGTAAAAGACTTGGTGGTTCTGTACGTAAGATGAAGTTTCAACCTCATCTCTCATCCCTTTAGCAATTTAACAATATCCTGATAGACCTAAGAATGACAAGGCAACCATTCTTACGGACACAATCCAGGTGCTGAAGGATTTAACCACGGAATTTAACAAATTGAAAGCTGAATGTGCAGCTCTTACTGAAGAATCTCGTGAGGTGATTTTATTTTCATCCAGTATCCTGAGGTTCTAATGTCCATTGTTTGCCTTGATGCTAATAGTAACTTTGCATTACAACCAGCTGATGCAGGAGAAGAATGAGCTCAGAGAAGAGAAATCATCTTTAAAATCTGAAGTTGAAAATCTTAATGTCCAGTACCAGCAAAGGATGAGGGTTATGTACGCTTGGGCTGCCATGGATCCATCCGTCGTCATGGGTCCAGCCTACTCATATCCTATTCCAATACCCGTCACTCCAGGTCCAATACCCATGCACTCACAGCTTCAGCCTTTCCCTTTCTTTGGAAATCAGAATGCAAGTGCTATTCCTGCTCCGTGTTCTACCTTTATCCCATATTCAATGCCTGCCAATCCCACAGTTGAACAGCAGTCAACCCAATATGCTTCCAGTTCTCACGTGTCAAATAAGAAAGACTCCAAAAGCAGGTCTTCAGATCATCAAAGGGGCAGCAATGCAGAGCAAGATGAAGATTCAAATAACGTGGCAACAGAGCTTGAACTTAAGATGCCCGGAACATCATCACAGCAGGTTTTTTTAATATTCTGAACCAGAGCTAGATCTACTCTGTAAATTGGCACAATATGCATAACAGTATAGATTATGCAGGACTTGAAATCCGGAGAAAGGAAGGGCAAGCAGACCCAGAGAAAGGAGATAAGTATTACTGATGAGAGCTCGTCGAGCAAGTTTTCCTCATCTCAGGCTTTTCCAGATAGTTCCTCCAATAGTGTTAGTGACAACCCAAAGTCCAGTAGATGAAGAGTTAAGTCCTTATTCTCTGTTAAACCAACACTAACGCTAACTTATGTAGCTTGTATCTTATCAATGGTGTCATGGTTGTAGTTTTTTTTGGCTCGAGAATATTTGATGTGCAGGTAGCCATGATCCTTAAGAAATAAAGGGACACAGAGCTTGCTGACTACATTCTCTTCTCCTTAAAAGAAAAAAGTTTGGTTCTTAAGGACTTGGAAGATTGCTGGTTTAACCTATTTTAAAATGCCACAATTTTCTTTACCTGTTACAGGCCTAACTCATCTTCTAGTCCTTTCGTAGTTTGTACTCTAGTTAACCAAGGCTGGTCAGTTGTATATTATGTTGCGTTTGCTTAACTTACAGGGAATTTTTGTAGTTTATACAGATTTCAGAGCATATGCCTGAAACTTGAACAAGGACGGCACATTCATTACTCTTTCAAGGGTTTAGCTCCAGCAACCATGACATAATTGATTGGAGCTCAGATTTTGCATCCAAACTATCTTGCGACTTTTGACCTGCCATGAGGCATAAGCCAGGTTGTACTCCTGCATGAGTCACTCGCATCGTGTAGTGGTGATGCCCTGGTGGTTATTAGATAAAAAGAGTCTCTAGAGATGCTGTCGTCAAGAGATAACGAATCAGTGTACCGATGGAGATGCGAGCTAGCATACACTTTTGGGTATTCCCATCATCATTGACCGGAGCAGAAAAAGGCGAATTCTTCATGTTCTGCGCATCACCTCCTACATTCGCTATTCTATTGGCCATGATTCAACGTGATGATGAATGGCTCTTGAAACCAAGAAGCATCACCCTAAATAATATGATCAATTTATTTTCGTTAATGGCTGCTCAGCATACATCTCCAAATCCTTAACAGAAAAAGCAGGTGCATTGCCCATCTCTGAGAGAGACTGAAAAATGTTTACACTCAAGTCATTTGCGATGCCAAAAAAATTGGGAAAAGAGAAGGCCTTACAAGTAAAACAACATTGCCCATTCTGTAATAGAACAGGCCCTCAAATTCGAGGGCGTTAAATATACACTTGCAGCCTACACATCCCAAACTCATTAGAAGACGTACGCCCGTATAGCCCTTCCCTCTCACCAAGTAAACGACCACAGCCAGCAATCTCTCCAAACCTTCATCCTCAAGCACTTCTCGACTAACTTGGGGCGCCATGCAAAATCCCTTGATACTAACTTTTGTACAGGGATTTCCACTGGCAATGGAGCGAAGCACATAGGCGGTCATCATGGTTGGCTCGGTATTTCTTGAGTAACCAAAATACGTAACCCATCTCGTGCTCCCTCCTCTCTTTTTAACACCCAAAAGCTCTAGAATGGATCTATATCTTCCTCAAATTCCCATAACCAGATGGGCTCGGCAAGTTTTGAGAGCCCATGCTTGCAGTTCTTAACAGCCTTTTGAACTCCGATAAACTTATTTTCCCATCTTTGTCGATGTTGGCTTCCTCTAGCAGAGGACCAAGGGAGCCTTTCAAACCTGTCTGCTGAAAAGGGAATGGGAGCATCATGTCAAGGTTACACGTTAACATGCTGAACCATTTCCTTGTACCAAGCAACATAAAAAACCTGCGCCACTTTTGTGCAGAATATACAACAAGAGGCAATACATTCGGCTAGTATTTTCAGATGAGACAATAACCAAATTATCAAGGTCACATGTTGACAAGCTGAACAGTTTCTTTATGTGAAGCTGCAACAGAAAGTAGCTATGCTACTATTTTGTGCCCAATATGCAAAAAGATAGACGACTTATCCCAACTTTTGGGCAATTTTGCAAGAAACAGACTTCAAGCTCCCAAGAGAGGGTCAAAATTCAGTTACAAATTAAAACAAATACATTTAGCCCTGTCTACGTAATTTAATTCACTCTACCCATATCCATAGTGACACAAATGAGAACTAGAGGGCAACTGAATGTGGAAGGGATAAATAAATGAAGGTAGTCAAACTTGACAGAAAGTGAAGAAGACTATATGGATCTGGAATTCTTGTATATTTCGTATGAATTCTGATGTACAATTCTTCTGTAATTATAGTACAGAGATGAAATAATAAAAGGCAACCAAATATTTATGAAATCGTATCCAATCTCAATCTAAAGATTCTAACTAAATTATGTACAATTAAGATCAATTGAGATTCCGAGCATATCTCCCAGTATCGGATTAGGGCATATCTTCCAACAAAACTTACCAGTCGAAGTTCTTCTGGGGTTATATAACCATCACGATCAATGTCAAGTTTCTCAAAAGCGGCCTGTGACCGCAGCTGCCACTTCTCTGAGTCATGTTCCTCCATTTGATGCACAGGAAGAGTTGCTGCAACGAACTCAGTAAAATCTACTAGCCCATCCGTGTTGCTATCAATCTACATGAAGGAAAAATAAAAGAGATTCTTATGCACCATTCAGGACTCACATGTTTGTGCAAAATCTGCAAGCTTGGCAGCAGCTCATCTTATGAACGAAAAAATCAGTCCAACATTTCTCGGCTAACAACACAAGCAAGTTTTCAAATGATGAAACATGAAGCAAGAATTAAATGGAAGCTTTAAGCATCGAATATGAACAAAAGAGAATCACCAAAACAATAAAAGAAGAAAGTGAAACTGACAGAAATGGTATTCCACAAATCCACCAGAAAAACAAATCTCAATTGCTAATACACAAGGAGAAAACAAGGCCATAACAAAGGTAAAGATAAAAGTTACCGCTTCAAGAATCTCTAAGACACGTGGTTCCTTCATCTTCCAGGGAAGATCCTGAGCAAGGGCCTGCATGCATACGACACTCATGATCACGATGTAATTAAAATATTCATCAGAGTGAATGTGGAATGAGAAAGAAATGGATACCTCTCTCATTTCTTCAAGACTAATAGAACCATTTTTATCTACATCAATTGCAGCAAATTGATCCTCGAGGTCAGCAAGTTCCTCTTCATCGAGTGTGCTTGCTAGTGCCTGCAAGCAATATTTGTTAGACAATGACATGATATAATATCCTTTCCTCCTTGAAGAAATCTTACAGAGCAGTTTCGTTACCCGTAAAGCAAATTGTTTCAGTCAACCGTACTTCACAAATTGTCTCATATTGTTCAAAAATGATATATCAATAGGGATATCTGATGCATTTCCTCCTTCTCTGACCCATGGATGTGCTGAAAGTTGCAGCAATGAATAAAGATCAATGTTAAGAGGAAACAGAAAATCCTCAGTTCCAAAGAAAATGAAAACCTCAGTTTTCAACTCAATACTAGACTTGCGGCCTTTTACATGCAAAATCTCATGCCATCCAAAATTCCAGTTTGATAAGCAATTCAAGTTGGCTTGATCAGAAAGACTCTTAATATGAAATCTCATTTCTTCGCAGAGAATATGGAGAACCAATAAACAATCCACAAGAAAGAATAGTGTTTATCTCTCTCTCTCTCTCTCTCTCTCTCACATATCAACAAGAAATAAGTTGTGAGAATATATGTACACACAACATACATAGGACATTCCAAAGTTTGATTTAACCGGCAGTGACAAAAGTTGGGAAAGGGTAGTGTCACCTCAACAGAAAGATAAAGAAAAGGGACACCAAGAGGAGCAACCATGATTTTCAAAATGCTCCATTTATCCAGTCTTTTCATTTCCACAACCGTATAATGGGCAAGCTATACACACCGTTCACTCAAAAGTTCACAACCATGCTCTACAAGGACCTGGCTAGCTTCAAAGCTACCCAGCTTAAGGTTAGCACTCATCCTCAACAATGCTTTAAATATCATGATCATACAAAGCCATGTACATGATCAAGTCTCAGAAAATTGACTCTGTAATTCAGTACCAAGTCTAGTAGCTTCAGAAGTCCTCAAAATTCGAAGTCTCTTCACAGAATTCACGAACATCCTAATATAAAAAGTTTAATTCCAGAACCGGATAGAAAGGATGGCATGCATAGAGAAAAACTAACAGAGAACACATACATAGATATCAATTTGTTGAGCATTTTCTGTCACTACATCGCCTAGTCGGTGCTCTTCTAATATCATGCACTAACCGCTTTTATCCACACAACCCCAAATATCCCAGAAGAAAAGCCATAGAGTATTAAAATAATGATTCTCTTCTTCTCTTAATCTATGAGGTGATGTGGAAAACAGAAGCTAATCCACAGAAGCTAATCCCGAGGTTGATTTGTCACTACTTTTGCTAGAACTTTGTAGGATCAATCAACATCTATCCACCATGAATCCCTTTCTAGATGGAGAAAGGAAGGAAGTAGCTCTTATTGCCATCAAATTGGCAACAAAAACCACTGACAGCATGAGAACTACTGATAAAAATCTAAGATATGCATAATTTGCAGGATAGCAAGCACTGTACAAAAACTGAAGCCAGGAAAGTATCTATGGGCTATACAACTCCCATTCTTTTCTTGTATGTACTGGCACCAATCAGCCAATCCTCAATAGTGCTTTGCCAAAGTACCATTAATCCAAACCAACTAGTCATTTCTCAATTGTGCTTTGCGAAAGTACACTCGCGGGGCCTGGACTTAACACTATGCTGTATGCAATATTTTCTAGAAAGAGGGAGCGAGACGTGTTATGTGGGGCGAATAGTGGGAAAAGGAGTGTGAGAAGGAGAGGGAGAGAAAGAGAGACGAAGGAAGTAAAATAAGATGGAAAAAAGAAAGATAATGTACAAATGATGAACGTGGTTGTATTAAGTAAAATTTGTATAAAAAATCAATCAGATATCATTTTGTAAAAATTTTAGCTTTGACTCACGTAATCTTAAAATTGATTTTGTAATTTTAATGTCCCTGCACTCATTTACAAGTTTTGCATCAACAAAGTAATTTTTTTCCCTACTAGTTCATTATTCTTACTTTGATTTTTTCTTCACTTCATTTATTTTATACATAATCAATATCATTGGTCTTGATTTTTAGTCGCCGAAAAGTTCTAGAACAATTTGACCTGAGCTGAGCGAAAGGAATGGGGAACCATTTCATTACACATTTTTTTGTTTTTAGTTGTAAAGTCAATGTTTCAAGTATTTTTTGTCTTTTTAAATTAATAAATCTTTATAATGACATCTACAATTTCTTTTTGATAAGTGATAATAGTTATCCACTTGTAATTATTTATATTTAATTTATTTTTTCTTTCTTTGTAGTCAAGAATAAGGAAACATGGGAGTTAAAACCAAAAAGGGAAAGATAGAAGTTAAAAATTGAGACAGGCTCGAAGGGACTTCTAGTTTTCTCAAAAAAGATATGTGGCTGGCATTTGATCGATGCATTATCACCCTTCAGCCCACGGTCATGCTAGCCGCTTTCAAATAAATGAAAAGTCCAAGGCACAATTAATTTCAACGTTCGTTGTTAGCCTAACTTAAACAAACTTTTTCTAAATTATTCGATATGGCAACTAAATGATGGAACACGGAATCGCAATACATCGGAAATACACATAGAGAACTACGTTTTTCATATTGGAAGCGCCACGTGTACCGACGGTCCCGGCCTCACAGAAATCTTGAAACTGCCTCTCTCCGCTCCCTCTCCTCCGTTAGGCACACGGACGCTCCCTCTCTCCTCTCTTACTTTTTCCGTCATCTTCTTCCTCTTTCCTTTCCGAAAAATCATAGAGAAGGGAGGCCTCTCCCTTCTCCCTCTCGCGAACGGCTTCTCCCCGCTGTCAGAATATGTAATTGTGCTGGACGACCAGTTCAAATTTTACTTTCTAGCAATTTTTAGGAAACTATTTAAATTTTCAGCTGCCTCAAAATTGAAACATGCATTACCCAATATATAATAAAATTCTATTTTAATAGTTGTTAGTTGTCTTGTTCTAAGCAAAATCGAAATATCGTTTCTTGTTTGGTTTTATTAGGAGGATCTAGAATATTTTAGGCGCTCAAATTGGAAATAAAAATCGTAACTTTAAGACTCTAAAATAAGAATAACAATAATTAGAAGTGGAAATCTTACGAAACACTGTTTTCTTTATGCAAATTCAATTAACTTAAAATTAATGGTTCCCATGTTTGGATTTATTATTTCGATCCCGCTTCCCAAGTAAGTCATTTTCAGTGGTGAATCTCTTGTTTGGCTATTGTCTCCAATTTAGGCTTGCAGTTTATCCGATCTCGTATGAATATCTCCTCAATTATTTAAAGAAGCTAATTCACGTCTTTCATGAATTAAGATTATTTTAAGTGTGCATCGTTCTAGTTGAAAAACTTAACCTACGTTATTTCATCCATGAAAGCAACATACTTCCATATTTTGATAAATTTGTAATCAGTATCACTTGTAGAATTTCCATCATACATGAATTATATAATTATTTCAGTTGATTATCTCAATGAATGTTGCATGGCATTTGTTAACCATAGATAATATGTAATAGTTCGATGATAAAATATTAATTACACACGACGAAAAAAAAAATTTAGTGTTGAGAAATGTAAGATTTTTTAATAATCTTTAAATAAATACCTTAACACTCGGTGAACAAAATCCTTCCCTAACCATTCATTGTGCACGTTGTTTAATCAATCCAACAATCTAAACTAAAACAAGCATAGCCTTTGCAACAATTAATCAGCTTTAATGGCATCCGACTTGCTCGAACCTTTGTGGTGTTAATCATGTGGATACCACAAATATATTGGTCGTGATCATGCACGATTCGTCCTCCCTTTAGAAGATCAGCCGACAACTATAGCGATCCTGCGTGGGCTCAGCTGAGATCAAGGTAGAGCTCGTTTTTCCGTTGCCGGCGACTTGGCACTCCACAAGAACGACGCAGCATGATTTGCTTTTGATTTGTGTATCTTTTGTTTTTGAGACATTGAATCGCACCTTGGCCGGTCGGTCCATGAGGAAGGAAATAAAGGCTGATTAATAAAGTCACCTTCCATTAGGGGAAGAAAAATAAAATAAAATCTCGATATACTAGCTGTTCCGTGCTCAACCAAAGCATTGAATTGTTGATAAGCCCTACGACTTTTCAGCAAATTTGTTTTGATCTTACGTACGTCTTCATGTACTGAATATGAAAGGAGAGAGAGCACGAGTCCCCCATCGTTTCTAGCGTAGCACCGGTTCAGGCGCTTATCACCGAGGCCAAACAATTGCTAATGGACTCCACGGGTCTGAAACTGGCCCACCGCAGCAGAGAATCAATTAAGGTCGCTGACCTGATTGCCAAATCCAGGGGAATAGGCTATTGCTTCCCAATTTGGTCATCGATCCCATGAAGCCCTTTGGCTTTACTGTGTTTTGAATCTCATCTCTTCTTTTCGAACACTTTGAGTTAGAATATGAGCAACATTTTTTCCGACAAAAATAAAAAATTAGATGTCCACGCAAGACAAGATTCGTAGCGGCTCATCACCTTTGTAATCGAGGCATGCTTTGAGTTTTGAATTGGCATGTTTCAATGCCACTGATTCGTTTGCATTTATAATCCTAACAATTTGACTCCGGCGTTTGAATTTAGTGTACTAGGTAAGCATTGATTTTGCACTTATAGGTAAGGTATCTTTGTCGACTATGGCTTTCAATATGATATTGATTCATGCCAATATTGATGAGAAAGTGATAAAGATCATTGAGACAAATAGAAGTCTTTTTAGTCTAGTCGTAGTGATAAAGTGAAGTTATTGACCAAATGAGATCAAGACTGATTTTGGGTATTGATTAAGTAACGGAAAATGTTGAGCTAAACATGTGAATAGATAATGTGGGCCAATTTTGTGAATACAATCAACAGTTAAATGCTCACATTAACTGTGAGAATCCTATAAAATCAAGTCAAGCCATATAGGAATATCTTTTGTCAATTGATAGCCAAGTTGACGTTAGTTAAGTCGATAAGTATTGATATCGCCTTGCGACGTTTGATTGAAATCAAATTGAATATGGGTAGGATAAAAAGGGTTATTGCAATCAAACTTTTAGGTGGGAATACTTATTATAGGTGTCAATTGACAATTGTCATCAAGCAGTTGTCGCTGTCGAATCAAGCCAACATATGGACACATGAACAGATTTGTCCTCCTCCTACAGAAGATCAAGCCAACACCTCTAGCACTGTAGCGGGTGTTCCGCCAGCATTATAGACGAAGCTCACTTTTCCGTCGCCAGCGACTCGGCCTTCCACAAGAACGACGCAGTTTCGCCTCATCACCATCTCAAATTTTGCTTTCTATTCATGAGTGTCCTGTGTTTTTGAGCTGTTAAGTCACACAACTGGCACGTGGGTCCATTAGGAAGGAAATATATAATGTTGATTAATTAATTCACCTTCCATTATCATGCACAAGTACGATAAAGAATATATGCAAAGATGTCCATATTTTGATGATTAATTCATACGAGAGGCATAATCAAAGTAACTGAGGAAGTGTTCAGGACATGATTCACGAGATATGAAGTTGAAGTTGTTGAGGCCAGCCACAAAAATGAGACTAAGAAACTGAATGATTGGCTATTGAATTGATGCACCGACCGCTATCCTAAATATTGATATGCCAATTACCTCTTTCATGTCAATCTGCATGTTTCCAAAATCGGTCAGACACGGACGTTGGAGACTCTTAAGCTTTTTGGACCTGATTGGATTTTTTTGATTGGGATTGTCGAGCTTATCCTGATTTAGGATATGAAAAAGAGTTTTTTTATCACCATTATTTGGTGAATGTAGTATTAAAGTTTCGGATATGTTTTTCATTACATTTTTTTTATATAAACGACATATCATTGTAAATAAACCTAAATATTCATAAACGAAGATGGTGAAAATCTCTTGTAACACAATTTCTTAATTTATTTTTATTTTATTTTTCCTCTTTTTTATATTATTTTCTTTATTATTTCTTTTTTGTCCCTTTCATCATTCTTTAATAAAATTTTATTTAATAGTAGATTGTACTAACATACCTAAAATACAAAAATACCTAAAATATAATAAATATAAATATTTAATTTATAGATTGAATGTTTATTATAAGATATAGAATTAAAGTTGAATATATAAATTAAAATAAGATTAATTACAAATAAAATTTATTTTTTTTCATTTTTAATTTCTTAAATTAGAATTCAAATATTATTTATATTGAAATATAATTTCAATTTTGTTAATTTAATAAATTTGTTATTTGAAAAAAAATGACTTTCCTATTATGAACATTAGAAATCCTATCCATATTTATGACACCTCCCCAATGGGAAAATTTTATCCTATTTATATTCTTCTTATATCCGATTTATCTTATTTTTATTATTATTTATTTAACGTATTTATATATAAAAATATCATTTATCCTATCCCGAATTTTATCCCGACTGCCAAACGTAGCCTTAAGCTTTTTGGACCTGATTGGATCAATCCTCTGTTTGATTGTCAAGCTTATCCTGTTTAGGGTAAAAAAAGAGTTCATGTTTTGGACTACTAAGCTAAAAAAGAGACTAACCCTATCTTTGGTTTCCCAGTTGGTCAGTGGCCTTCGACTTTGTGTTACACTCTCGGAAATCCCATCCCAGATTTAGCTAAATTCTCCTAGTCGAGTTGTGTTGCGAGAGCGTCATCTCAAATAGTCTGACCCATATCATCGTTACCATCTGAATTGTCATGAAAGATTATGATTTCTTCCCGTTCTCGGAGCCTTTGCAATTTGCCCTAATGCCAAATCTATGGACTCCAAAGATATTATCTTCCTCTTCTTAGTTGCACATGTATGCACGAGATGCAAAGGCTTCCGCATAAACTCACTGATGAACAAATTGACCGGCCTCTGTCCTGTGAAGTCGCTGCATTGGGGTGTTCACTGCCTTTGGCAGATTTTTCCATCATTTCATTGGGTAGCGAGACGATACCTTGAAAATGTTCCTGGAGTTGAGAACTTTCAAAGCATGGAAATATAAAATAGCGACCGACTCACTTCCCGCAACTACATGCTAATGTCCAATGGAAAGGATCCAACTCCACGATGTCAATCTTTGTCCTTCCATCTTCAGTCAACTTAAACTTACAAAGAGTTGCCATGCTCTTAATTTCTTCAATTGCCAGAGATAGGCCATTTATCAACTCCTCTTGAAACATCGTAAAGATTGGTCGAGTATACAGGCGTTCAGCTTCTTTCTCCATCAGACTCCTGAATTTCAAATTCACCGGTTTTTTTCTTGCAGTGCAGAGATGAGCTTGCCGGGTATCTGGACGGCAGGGTGTCCGACCATTACTTGTTTGGGGACCTAGCCTTGTTCTTAGCTAGGGACGGTCTTTTATATCCTTTCCAAAGATACTGCAAAAGGATACTTAAGTACAACAAATATAATTTCAAATAATCAATGACATATTCTAGCAAGTTTTGCAGTTATGAAAATTATATTAGGGTCAACAGTTACAACACTTTTTTTTTTAAGCTTTTACTGAAATCAGTAAATTGTCTTTCAGTGTTCTTGCTCTAGAGCCTAGGGGCATGCCAGGTTATCTAAGCATTTATCATCATCTATAGGTTTCTTGATACAGGTAGCGATGGACCAGCGGAAAGTCGCAACATCAACATATTTGACAGTAACCGTGACATTTGGAGCCTAGCAACAAAGATTCGAGTTAATGATTTAACTAAAACGGGTACTGAAATGGCTGATTACATCATTGTCAGTAGTAATATTTAGGATTGGTGATCTTCAAGCAATCAGAATTTCCTCCGAAGTTTCGACTACAATTGGATAGGACAATTTGGCCTGGAATTAAAATGTACTGCTCTCTGCATTGGCAACGATATCTGTTATTTTAACGTGAATGGTTTGTGAGCGAGTTTTTGCTTTTGCTTGGCAAAGAATTTGGGGGAGAAACAGTGGTTGAGCATCCCAATATTCATATACACTGGAATGATACCTATAGTTTAATCTTGCTATCAAGCACCCTTAACAGAGACAAACTCAAAATACGACTTCTGATGGGATCATAAAATTTACTTTTGAATCTTTCTTGAAGTGCAGCAAGTGGCATGATTAGACTCATATAGGATGCAGGGATGCTTCAGAATCACTCTCTCAAACTGCTATTTGTTACAAAACTAAATCAAATCAAATGGGTTCATGGTTGACGGCAGCATTTCAATTCTGGGCCAACTTCTTGGGTGCAATGTACTTGATTGAGGAGACCTGTGGTTGCGTGAGCAAGGCCAAGCCTAAATGTCACAAATCACAACGACGTAATTACCAGATTTATTATGCGCTTTAATTCCTCAACTTCTGTGACTGTAACTAGCCTCCCTGGGGATCTCATCAGAATTAGACATGGTTGTGTTAAGGCTATCCTCTTCATCCATAATGGCCGTTTAGTTATAGATGATGATAATGTGCTTAGATAGCTAGGCATCATCAGGCGGTATGATAATTCAACCAAGCACGATTTATCAAAGTACATTTTTCATCTTATGTCTCGTAAAATACCACAGTACATCTCCTCACTCCTCACTCAAGACGTGCATTTATTGTAGGAAAATCCTTTCACAGGAGGACACGTGAACAACGTATTTTGAGCTGTCCACACACATCAGTAGTGAAAAGATATTGTGATCATAAAAGAAACAGGACTTACATTAGTTCTTGACAGGATAATGAGTTAATTAAGCCGGTTCAGAAGTTAGAAGAAAATACATTTCAGCTGGATTGTACTTTTGGCTAGCTAAATCAATAGCATATCCACGTAGTTGTATGCAAATAAGGAAGTCGTGCACTCTCTTCCTACATTTTCAGGAAGGAAGAGATGGCGAGAAAAAATGTCTACCCAATTGACACACACAGATGCCTAACCTTCTCATCATCAAACATCTTGGGCTTCCAAATACTGTATCAAATGTATCAGATTTCGAGACCCAAACCTGGTCAATCCGTAACATCTCACAATCACACAATTGCAGAGATTTCAGATTCTTGAAGCTTGAAGGATCAGGCAACTCAACCAAAGAGTTGCATCCATAGATGCACAAGTCTTCCAGTGAATCTAATCTTCCTTGAATCTTGACAAGATTATGACACTGCTGTAGATCAAGTTTTGTGAGTTTCTTCAAGTTCGAGAGATCAGGCAATCTCTCAAGCAGAGGGAGCTCACCTAGCTTTAGCACTGTCAGCTTCTCCAAACCCTCAAAGCTTTGAATCTCAGTTAGACTATGGCACTGCTGTAGATCAAGTTTTGTGAGTTTCTTCAAGTTCGAGAGATCAGGCAATCTCTCAAGCAGAGGGAGCTCACCTAGCTTTAGCACTGTCAGCTTCTCCAAACCCTCAAAGCTTTGAATCTCAGTTAGACTATGACACTGCAGCAGGTGAAGTTCAGTTAGCTCCGTCAAGGAGTTGCATCCGTAGATGCACAAGTCTTCCAGCGAATCTAATCTTCCTTGAATCTTGACAAGACTATGACACTGCTGTAGATCAAGTTTTGTGAGTTTCTTCAAGTTTGAGAGATCAGGCAATCTCTCAAGCAGAGGGAGCTCACCTAGCTTTAGCACTGTCAGCTTCTCAGTTAGACTATGACACTGCAGCAGGTGAATTTCAGTTAGCTCCATTAAGTTTGAAAGATTGGGTAATTTCTTGAGTTGTAGAATATTTATGAGCTTCAAATTTCTCAGATTTCCCAAGCTTTGAATACTTTGAAGATCAATCAGATTACGACAGTGTCCCAAATGCAGTTCATTGAGCTTCTTTAAGTTTGAAAGATCTGGTAATTTCTCATGTGTATTCAATGCTCTAAGGTCCAAAGTTTGAAGATTCTTCAAACTTTCAAGGCCATGGACATCTGTTATTGCAGAAGAATAGATCCTCAGCTCCAATAGTTCCTTGAAATTTGATAGATCTATTGATGTTTCCAATGATTGAGAGGATTTAATAAGCAAGCACAATAAACTTGATGGAAGCCTAGGGAGAATCTGCAGGTTAAAACAAAGAAGTTCAAGTCTTTTGAGTTCAGAGAGAAGACCAATGTCTCGATGGAGGACAGTTATGTTGTCACAGGACAACTTTAGAGACTCAAATTGCATAAATTTCCAATCCACCTTGGTGATGGATCCCGTCCAAGCTCAGTCATGTCCACACAAGTAGAATCCTCTTCAGCCAAACAAAACTCGGGAACTTGAGAAATCTCCAAATTCAACTCTGTCAGATTTATCAGGTTTGAGAGATTTGGAAGTCTCTTCATCGAATTAGTACCAATATGCAAACTGAGGAGGCTTTCAGGAAGCTTCGGGATGTTACATATTCTAGTATTTGAAAATTTCAAGATCTCCAAAGATGATAATCTCACAATATCTTCAGGTATTGTCCCCTCCAGACATTGGCAGAACTCTGCATCTATCTCTTTCAACTTCTCCAACATCCCAATTGCACTGGGTATACTTCTTATGGAACTACCACACATCCTTAGTATTTTCAAATTTTCAAGTTCCCAAGTGATTTGGGCAACTCAGCAATATGTGTGTGGGACAGATTCAGCATGACTAGTGATTCCAAATTCCAAATTGAGTCTGGAATTTTCTTGAGCAACTTACACCCACTCAGAGACAAGTGTTCAAGCTTTACAAGCGCTCTAATCTCTAGAGGAGGTTGAGGAACTTCAACATTTTCCAAAGAGAGCCTTGATAGAGAGGTTAAGTTACCAATTGAACTGCAGTTACTTACTGACAGCCCCGGGACTTCTTTTATGGAAGTGCAGTCAATAAGAAGTTCCTCCAGTGATTCTAAGTTGGCCATCTCTTCTGGCAGTTTGCAAAGTTCATGACAGAACCTTAAGTTCAAAAGAACTAACTGCATCAACTGCCCTATAGATTCGTCAATCTGAACCAATCTTCCACAGTTTTCAAGGATCAACTGCTCTAAATTTACATTTGAAGATAAGTTGGGAGTTTTATGCATGTGTGCACAACCAGTCAAATTCAAAACTTTTAATTGCCTCGCCATCTGTACCAAAGTGATCAAATAATTAAACCATCATGGATTGAATAAAGAGGCTGCAACTACAAAAATATAGTGGGTATCACTGAAAAGAATAGTACCTTTATATGACTCCAACCATCCCAACTTTCTGACAACGTACTCCATGATAGATCAAGAATGACCATGTTCATCATGGAAAAAGTAGTCAATTTAAGTACTGGAGGAAAATTATGCCATGAAAGCCATCTTAGCTCAGATAGGATGGGTGCATTCATAGGGAACATGCTGGAAAGCCACTCGTAGGCCAATTATCCTGGACAGGCCTCATTTCTAGGTATCTCAGATTTGATAGCCTCCCTAACTCTTCATTAGCAAAAGACTGCTGCAAATGGTCATCAAACTCCAGACAAAGAGCTTTTGTGTGTTCTGTTCCCTATAAAGAGAATAAAAAAAGAGACAAGTAAATGATATTTAGTCAAAAGAAGAGACAAGTAAATGATACTTAAGCAACAAATAATCTTCCCTTCAAACACGAAAGTAAAATACGAGCATTGCTTACAGATAAATATGTCACTAGAGCAATGAGTGGACAAGAATTTCAAATAAGTCCCCTTATTTTAAGTGAACAATCAATGTGAAAAGGCATAAAATGTATCAATTTGATGGAAACAAAAGTACGTAAATGCAATTTTACCTTCTTTCCAATAACAACCTCAGAAGCTTCCTTAGGATTCCATAATATGGTCTGTTTCTCTAGTTGCATGTTACATTTTTGGTGAACAATGTCTCTACCAAAGTCTCTTAGCTGATTGTGCATCCATAGCTTATTGTCTTTTCCAATTTTTATCAAAGACATCTGCTGAAGGGTTTGAAGACCTTCACCTGGGAAGAGTTCGGAATCATTCCATATGTGAAACACAACCCTTTTATCAAATCCAATAAAAAGACAAGCTATATCAAGAAAAATCTGCTGTTGAGGTTTATCCAAAGTGTCATAAGATATTTTCAACTTTCTCTTAACTTCCTCATTTGGAACCTTTTCCAACTTCTCCAATGTAACATCCCAAACATCTTTCCCCTTACCTGATAGTAGTGAACCTATAACCTCAAGAGCAAGAGGAAGTCCTCCGGTCATTTTCACCACTTCATCGGAGGAAGCAGCATACTTATCCGAAGGATGATCTCTTCCAAAAGCATGTTTGCAAAAAAGTTGAAGAGATTGACCAAAGTCCATTTCAGAAAGCTCATAAGTAGTACAACAGACCTCAGGCACATTGAAAACATCCATGTTTCTACTGGTGATAATTATCCTACTTCCCAAACCAAACCCCCCTAGTGTTCCCATAACTTCATTCAAATGAATCTTTTCACCAACATCATCAAGTAGAAGCAGAACCTTTTTGCCCCACAACCTTTGCTTTATTTCCTTGATTCCATTATCAGCATTACTAACATTTGGCAAGTTTATTTTGAGGATATCATAGAGTAGCTGATTCTGCAAACGCTCGATGTCCTTTCTCTCTGAAGCTTCTCTGACATTAGAAAGAAAGCAACGATTTTCAAAACGATGTGAAAGCCTGTTGTAGATTATTTTGGCAAGAGTAGTCTTTCCTACACCCCCCATACCATGAATTCCAAGAATTCTTACATCCTCTGAATCACCACAATCATTGTATCGATTTTCTTCACATGACTTTCAACTCCAATCAAGCAGTCGGTCACCAGCAGATAAGCTGTTTTCAACTCATCTATAACCTTCTTGACAACTGTCTTTATAAGTACTCCATCGCCTCTAATATAATGGAAGGGAAAAAGAAAAAATAATTAGAAGAACAAGGTGAGATTATGAAAACACCCCGCCAAAATTACAACCCCATAATGACATACCTGATGACCCATCCCATTAGGTTGGCAACGTCCTTGAGAGCAGCTTTCCACTTACTGATATTGTTCCCATCAAATTTCTTTTCATGCGAAAGAAACGCTTCTTCATAAGACCCACATTGATAACGGACATCTGATGGAGTAACATGATAAAAAATGGGCATAACCATCTGTCTCCTTGTTTTCCTACACTCCATCATTTCAACCAACTCATTAAGACACCATTTACTAACAGCATAGTTTTGGAAAAGATGGGAATTGCAATTTTTGAATGCCTGATAGCTTTGAGCAAATCAGGACCAAACTCCTCTCCAACATGGAGCTCTTCATTGTCTATAAATGTGCGGATTCCAGCATCTCTCAAGCGTTGATAGAGGGAATCTACAATGCCTAAGCGAGTGTCTGGCCCTCTAAAACTCAAGAAAACATCATAGTCATATCCAGATGACATGGAGGTTGTTTCTGTCACAGCTGCTAAACTGCCATTATTGACAGCCAATGAGGATGCTGAGTCACTGACAGAAGTTACCTCCATGTTTGTTTCTGTCACAGCTGCTACTCCTTCCCACCTCAGAGATTCCGTGTTCTCACCTGCTTTATGAGAAATGTTAACCGATAGTGGCCATAATGAGACTTCAGGCTATAGCAGCAGACACAGCAACCTGAAGGAAATTTATTCCATCCAAACATAATTTATTTATTTTTAAGTTAATCTTGGTAATATGCAGCCTATTCCTGCAGATAGTAGCTACGATTTGTGAAATAAAGAGTCCAAAATGCTCTTCAATGAGTATGTTTTCATAGACTTCCAGCTGATTAAAGGAAAACCAAAAAGGAAATTATGTGGTAGTTATTATAGATGCATTACAACGCAACATTAGCCAAAACAATCCCTTCATCTGAGGGATGACTGTCTTTTTCATGTTTGTATTGTATAATGTGGCTCACCAATTGGTCACACTGTTTTTTGGTGACTCTATAGCTGGACTGGACCTAGTGGAACTGAACTTTAAATGAATAATTTGTGAAAAGCGAGTAAAGGTAGTTCATTTCAATTCAGGTACAGGCACCAGCATATATTTAAAGTCGGGAAAACTTATCATACTATCAGGTCCATATTATAAACTGAGTGTGGAACATTTTGCTGTGACTCAAAGCATGCAGAAAATCTTTTTTTGTTGTGAACGTGTTACCTGAGATGACACCATGAGGCTTTTCCAAAGACAATAATGGTTGCTGTTTGAAGGCCTGCATTATTGTGGGTTCGACAATATTTCGCATCGTAATTTCATCTTGAGACAGTTCAGAAGAAGACATTATTTGCTCCACCTGAACCACAGAAGGAGGAGAAGGAAGTGGTAGAGGAGGGGCAGGAACAGAAGAAGCTCGAGGTGAATTATTCACAATGGGTGATGGAGGACTTCCCGAAATAAGTGACTTAGGAGAATGGGCTTGAGGAAGGGTATCAAATGGTACTCTTTTAAAACTCTTCAATGAGGATGCACCTCTTGATCAGGGAGGAGGTGGTGGTGGTGGAGGAGGAGGAGGAGGAGGAGGGGGAGGAGCCAATAAGGACGTTTTGGATTGTACAGAGGAAGAAGATGATGAACCTGTGAAATTAGACAGTGAGGATGACTGACCATTCCCTTGCACTACGTAACCATATTGTTGATCCAAATCAAAACTTGGTGAAATGGAGGGTGAATTTGTGGCTAATTCAAAAGTTTCAAAAGATCCCTCAAGAGCTGACTGAACAGAAGTTTCTGACAGAAAAGGTAGTGTTGGTGGCAGAGTTGAGGTAGACTCAGCATTGGACTGTACTGTCAGTTCTGCAACTACATTCTCTTCAGGACTTGGTTTTCCACTAGTCTCCCTATTGTTGAAGTACTCCAGTGCTCCTAGAGGAGGAAAGTCTTAGACAATAAGATCATAGGCTGTTATTGCATCCAACTACTAGAGTATGTGAAAGCTTACCATAGACTCTGTCAGCAACTTCCATCACCCCTCCATTGGGCAGGTTCCTGTAAGAGAATATCCAGAGTAAGGCCATAGTGCACCATGATTTATCCATATGCTTCAAATCAAGCATCTTGACACACTAGAATTACATTCATGTAAAACCAAAAGTCTGTGTTACTTCATTTCACCTAAGGACGTAACACGCACTTTCTGGTGGAGAAACATTATCTCTCTAGACTAGGAGAGATTGTGAGTCCGTAAACCAATAATTTAGTTGGGGGAGTGGGAGCTACCTGCTGTTGTTGTTCATTGCGTAAAATGTGCATAGTAAAAGGTCAAACATGAAGAAACTAGATGATCCAATCGTAAACTTCGGCAGTTTCTAAAAAATCGACTCACCGTGTCCTCTCAGACAAATCATTGTTCACTTCGATGATCTGTTCAGGCAGTGGCTGTGACTGCCGGTCTTCAATCATCCTCCGTACTTCCGACATGGAAGGCCGCCTCTGATGGAGGTCGGATGCACAAGCCATGGCCACCTGCATCAGTCCCACTAACTCATCCTGAAAATTCTGGTATTCTCCCAGCTCAGGATCGAAATCATCAACAGTCCAGTGCTTTCCGGTTGTGGGCTTAACCAAACAAGCAAGATCAGCCCCATCAGGTTTCCCAGTTAGAAGCTCCACAAGCAACAACCCAAAGCTGTAGACATCGTCGTTTTGGGGGTCAGCAGCCTTCGATGCGCCTTTTGGAGGCGCCTGAATGCTAGTCAGGCCGTAATCGGAAACTAGCGGATCATAGGATGCCGTGAGGAGGACATTGGTTGACTTGATTTTTCCATGGAAGACATTGGGACCTTGAGCATGCAAGTACTCTATGGCCCGGGCGGCTCCAAGAGCGATGCCGTGCCTGATTTCCCAGCTCAGCCTGGTCTTTTCCGACCCTACGCCTCCATGTAGAAGTCCATACAAGCTTCTCAGGGGCACGTAATCAAACAACAGGAGCTGCTCTTCTCTACTGTAGAAGTAAGCCCTCAGCGGGAGGAGATTCTCGTGTCGCATCGCTCCCAACGCATTCATCGTCTTCCTGAATTCGCCCACGGGTAAGGCCACATCCCTCAGCCTCTTCACAACCACCGTCCTCCCGTCCTCCAGGACCGTCTTGTAAGACGTCCCCACGGTCCCTTTACCCAAATCATCAGCACTGCCCCTCAACAAGTACTCCAAGTCCAGCTCCTTCGCCGAAGGGTCCAAGACGACCAGCTTTTTAGCTGCGCGTGTCGGCTTCTCGGCCCGATTTCCCGCACCCGGTGGCCTGACCGGCGGATTGTCCCATACCGATGCTCGACTCCTCCTGTTACCTGACCTTCGCCAGAGATCACTAAGAGTTCCCGACATTATAACCAGAAAAAAAGAACCCCGAGAACGGTACAATCACAGTATGCCCAGCTATGGCAGCGTGAGGTGATTCTTTCTCTTCGGCTCTTCAGTCTCAGTTAGCTCCAGATCTTCTTCTTGCTCTTTCCTTCCCGGTCAACGATACCTCTGGCAGGAAAAGTGCCTTTGGAGAAAGAAGAAAGCTACTCTCTTCCGGGTTACCAATGACCGACAGCGTGATGTGATTTAATACTATTAAGGGTGCGTTTGGTAAAATTTACTTTAAAAATTGTTCGCAGGAATGTAAATGAAAAAAGTATTTACGTTTTAAACAATTTTGAACAAAAAAACACGTTTGAAATGCTCTTAAATATAAAAAGAATAAAAACACGTTTGGTAAATTTGTATAATTTTTTTATTTCTTTTAATTTTTTAATTTTTTAATTTTATTTTTTAATTTTATTTTTAATTTTTCTTATTTTTTATTTATTTTTCCTTTCTTTCTTTTTTCTTTTTCCTTTTTTCTTTTTTTCTTTTTGGCTGGCTCTTCCTCCTCGGCTCTTCGTTCTTCCTCGCCGGCCTCTCCTCGCACGAACGGCTCTTCCTCGCCGGCGTCTCCTCGCACGAACGGTGACCCAGAGCCACACCGTCGTCTCCCTCCACCGCATCGGCGACCGCGCTCGACGCCTCCTCGCCGCCACCGTACCGGCCGTTTGTCGGAGCAACCACTGCGCCCCCTGCACGCCGCGACGCCGAACTCGCGCCCGACGGCGTCGCCGACCTCTGCGTCCCCAGATCCGTCGCCTACCGCTCCGTGTTCTCCCCTCGCGACACCAGACCTCCACCCGAAGCCTTCGCCGACAACCCAGCGACGCCGGAGCCCCAAAGACCACCCCTCCGCCTCACGCCCGATCGACGCAGGTCTCGAGCCTCCGTTCGCCACCGCCGCATAGATCTCACCGCGCCGTGACCCACGACTTCGAGATCCGCTCGATCGTCGACCCCGCGCCGGCTCACGACTCGGCCGGCCGTCCTCGCCGCTCCCACGGCCGGCCGGGCGAGCTCGGCCTCGCCGGATCTGGGCGAGATCGAGCTCGCCCGGCCCAGCGCGAGGTCGGCTGGCCGCGCCGGTGGAGACGCTCGCAGTGGAGAAGCCGGATGGTCACGAGACGGCGGGTCGGCGCCGGAGGGTGGGAGGCGCGGAAGACGATCGCCGGAGAAGACGCTCGGAGGAGGAGAGGTCGGAGGAGGAGAGGTCGGAGGGCCGAGCGAGAGAAACAATTTCGTTTCTCAATGTTGTTTCAAGTAAGAAACAAAAAATTTTTGTTTCTTACTTGTTTCTTTTGTTCCTCGAACAAAAGAACAAAAAAGGAACAAACGCAACCAAACGCGTTTACTGCCTTTTTTGTTCCTGAAAAGAAAAACAGAAAACTGTTTAAAAACACAAAAAAAGAAACGAAAACAAACGGGCCCTAATTGGTCGGACCAGCGATTTATATTTTCTTGTGCAAGGAAGGACAGTCTCATTCAGACATCGGAAGGAAGATGGAGAGCAGAGCTGGGGCGGACCCGACCATTAGAGCCTACATGGTAATATTCTCATTTATTTATTTATTATTTTTTTCGAAATTAAAAAAAAATAAAAACCTATTTGATAAGGTAAGTTAATTTTTCTATTCCTTAGAATAAAAAAGTATAGAAAAGTAATTAGGGAATAAATTTAGAACATAAATGAACAATAGAAAAATTTAACTTCTTATCCTTGAAAATAATTTATAGAATTAGGTATTTTCTTTATTTTCTTCTTTTTCCTCTTTTAATTGGCTAGTGGAGACTCTTTGCCCACTGTCGCCGGTTGTCATTCGTCGACCTACGATAGCCTCTTGCCGGTTGCCAACCGTCGCTATAGGTTGTTGACTACCAGCCACTAGTAAGCTCCTATTGATCGCCGGTTGCTTGTCTTTAGCTACGCAGTACCATCTTGCCGTCGGTTGTCGCCACTGATTAGAGTAGGAAAAAGAAGAGAGGAAAAAGAGAAAAGAAAAAAAGAAAAATCTTAAAAAACATTAAAAAAAATTAAAAGAAATTCTATAGTACAAAAAAATTGTACGTCATAGCAAACACATTTTTGTTCTTCTTTTAATCCTAAAATATAAATTTTATATAATTAGCAAACGCATTATTTTACTTAGAAATGATTTTAAGGAATAGAAAAAAATATTTCTGAAAAAAAAATTATTTTTCAAAATAGAGATATTACCACATGCACCCTCAAAATCTTATACTACAATTGCTTCTTTGGCATGAGGTAGCTTCATCTGGGGCGGTCCCAGGCCTCCGTACCATAATTACGGTTGGAGCAAGCCAGTTTGAGCTCAACCAGATTTGTTTGAACGCTTTTGTTTTCCCTAGAGTTGCTTCTTATTTGTTAATTTCGGTTGAGGAAATATATACCGGGGAGACAGAGAGAATGCATTTGAGGATTTTCAGGGGTTTCAGGGTATGAATAACCTATTTTTAAAATTGAAATGGATATTTTTTCTACGTTTTTAAAATAAGTTATGAGTTAGACTAGGCTTTTCAAGCTGATTAAGCTTAGGCTTGTTGACATGATCCAGCCCGAATTTTAAATTAAACATTATCATGAAGGATAGAGCTAATTTAGGCCAGATGAAAAAATTGAGTTAGCTTTTGTAAGTTGTTTTTTCCCCTCTAGAGATATGAAATTTGCTTTTAATTATTATTGTGGGGACCCAAGCTTGAATAGGACTCAAGAGCATTAAAGTTCTAAATTTTATAATTTAGATGTACAAACTAAAAATTTGAGAAATCAAATTCATTCTTATGAGAAGTATTAGAACCTGGTTATTTTATCAATTCAAATATCATTTTATGTTGTCAATTTACCTTTAAGCTGTCATTTTAAAGGGTGGCGATTGAGAATTGTCAATCAACCCTATAGAGATGTGGCCGGATGGCCATAACATTCGCCTTGAATACATGAAAAAAAGGTCACTGGCATGGAAATCATGATTTTCAAACCCATTTGAAATGATTTTTATAAAACGTTTTTATTAAGATGATTGAAATAGAATAAATTGGGGTGTTTCCTTAAACAAGACTTTTCTTAATTAAAGTCGACATTTAAAGAAAGTCTCCACATGGTTTTTGGAGCTTGCATTGCTTACCTCATCGAGTTGACACGTCATTTCAACTGTCATCTTATATGTCCTTCGCCATGTCTTCTTGTTTACTTATTATATAATTATGTCACATTAATACTCCGTCACATCATCTTAATTGTTTTTTGTCGCATCATTATCCATGTCCACGCTACATCATTATGCATGCTTACATTATTACTTTGCCATGTCATCTTACATGTCTTTTTGCCATGTCAGCATGCATGTCTATGCTCTGTTATCATGCATGCTTACATCATCTCTTTGCCAAGTCATCTTTCACGTCATTTTGGCACATCATCTTCCATGGCTCATTATGCCACCTTGCTACTCGCTTACATCATCATTTTGCTTACAAATAATGTATTACTGATGGTGAATTGTAGTTATTTCATAACCATATCATGATCTAGGGGGCACGAGAATATTTTTTCCTTCGAGAAAGCCCAACATCGAGTAAATCTCCAAGCAATTAAATGGCTTATTAATGTTGTGAAATGTGTCACGCCCCGATCCTTCGAGCGTGCGTCCATCCATCCTTAGTCGATTTGTAGCAACGTCCCAGGAAGGTCGCCGATCCATTCTTTTTAATACACATGCGGAAGCAGATAATAATCCTCAGACAATAATACAATGGGATAGAAAAGTAGGCCATAAATTTTCAAATCACAATAACACACTTATATATAACATAACTAGTCATATATATACAATACACACTAATCAAGTCAAGTTCTACTCAAGCCAGTTTAAAACAAGTCTACAAGCAAGGGTGGGGGTTTTCTCAAATTACGGGTCCTCGTCTTGCCTTTCATCCTCTTGCATGATCTCTCCATCTTCCACGCTCCAGCTGGAGCCTTTAGTAGATTGCACTGGGGACTCTAGTACAGCAAGAGCCGAGTCTACTGCATCTACTACCGAGCCTTGAGGAGGATTAGCTGTGCCATTCCCAAAAGCAACTTCCAGAGTGTATAGAGGAATCTCAGACTCCTGAATAGGACATTCTCTCTGGCCATCTCAAGCCTGGCGGTACCACGACTTGTATCGATGGGGCACCTTATGGGCGAGACCCGCATTGACCCAAACCACGGACCTAACCAACTCGTAGTTCCAACCCCTATGGCTCTGATTCATCAGAATAAAGATTGTCTGCTCTGTAACACTCTTGGGTCGTCCAAAAAACTCGAGAGCGACCATCTAAGGACTTGAAATGTTATCCCACAGCGGGGTGAGACGACATCTCAATGAGTTCTACTCCCTAAGCCCTGATTAGGAAGAAAATACGTCATAAATGCTGCCTAAACACAATCACGGGGTATATGACTTACTTGGGCCTCCACTTCTTCCTGCAAATCAGTTTAATTCATAACTCACAATTATATCATTCAATCAATTCAGATAAACTCAGTGATCAATCGATTCAATCAATTACATGTCATCACGACCCTCCCTTGGTCGGCTCAATTCATACTATCTATAAAGTCCAATTATATTAGGACTGCTCACTGCTAAGCTAATAAATAGATGGTATAGCTCGCTTATGAGATGATCGGGTATATTGCTCTCTGCTAAGTTGATAAATAGATAGTATAGCTCGCTTCTGAGATGATCAGGTATATTGCTCTCTGCTAAGATGCCATATGTAGGCTAATATAATATATCGACAATGCTTAATCTAAGCTGATAAGGTATACTACTCTCAGCTAAGCTGCCATAGCCTACATAGTATACCGGTATACTGCTCTCTACTAAGCTGACATATTGCTCATAGGCTAATATACTATACCATTCCAATCATACAACTAATTCAACATTTTTATCATTCTTGATAAAAATAGCCGTGTGGGTACACGGTCGGCCTTAGCCAAAATATAATAATTTCACTTTTGAACTTCCCACTAGTTTCAACAGCCTATAACATATTTTTGGCGTTGTAAACCGACGCCTGGTGATTTTCTAATTAATTAATTTTGGTATAAAATACCCCCAACCACAAATCACCTTCAATTCTCACAAACCAACAGTCAATTAAATAAACAGAATGCACCACTACAATCAGCACGAAATTCCAGTCACTGGTTATCCTTGTCCAATTTTCAGAAAATAAATAATTAATTAAACAATTACGGAAAATAATAAATAAATGCCAAAAATGCGACTTAGGCCCGAAAAGCCTAATTAGAAGCTGAAACAAACCTGGAAAATTTTTGAACTACTCTAGTTAAATACTAGAGCTTGTCTAGGCTTTAATTGCACTAACTATCCACCTAACATACATATGTAAATAATTAATTTTGTTGGAGAAAACTTATTTGTTTTGAAGCTGACAAAACGTTTCCATCAATCTAGTCTAAAAACTTGCAGACTCTTTCGTCAAAGCCTGAAGACCGCCAGACCGCCAGACTCAAGATTTAGAGTCTGCCCTTATTGATAGTTCTAGATCGACGAAGAAATCTTATTCAGATGCAAGGTTATCTTTAAGGATTTGATCCGTTTGGTTGAAGATTATCTCACGGCTGGAGATAGCATCTAAAGATCTATTATTCGTATTGCAAATAATTCGAGTAATTCAGATATGTTGATTGATGAAGTAAACTTGGAAGGTTCTACTTATGGAAACCTAGATCTTGATTGTATGGGCGAGCAGGATTAGTGGGCTATCTTTACATTCCTTAAGTAATTCGAGATCTCCCTAATTGATTCTGTCCAACGGGTAGATTGGAAGAACTCCTTTGGAAGGTGCCAACGGTTATGAAGGCATGAATGAGTATATAAGAAAGACACTCTAGTTATTCGAGTGTGTGCGCGATAGATAAATTTCAAAGTCTGAAGTTCCTTGTTTTTTGCTAAATCAATCGTTGAGCATAAATTTGTACTCAAAAGAGAGTTTAGATATTGGTGAGGCCTTGAGGAAGTGTAGCAGAGTCTTTACACTGTAGAATCAAGGACGTGATACTGTAATGACTCTTTTGATTCATAGTGAAATCCAGTCGGTAGGCTGTCAATGCATGAGAATAGACGTAGGCTTGGATTAAGCCGAACCACTATAAATCTTGTGTTATTATTCTCTTCCCTGAACTCTTCTACTTTGTTCGTAACTCTATTTAATTGTTAGAGTCTGATTTTCTCTGCAAAATCTATTGTCATCCAAACTCAGGTTAAAAGGAAAAGTCTTATCCTATATTTTGCAAAATTTGCTTTCGCACCTATTTACCCCCTCTAGGTGCTCATACTAGCTCTTTCAATTGGTATCAAAGCCTGTATACTCATTCAATTGAAGTGTTTTTACTTCAGAGTTAAATATCCATGGCTAGTATGTTGGCTCCAGGTTTAGTTGAAGGGCAAAGCAACACCAGACCGCCTTATTTTGATGGAAATGAATACAACATATAGAAAAACAAGATGAAAGCATTCCTAAGATCAAAAGATCCTCTGGAGTGGGATGTCGTAGACAAAGGAATCATTCCTAAAGTTACAACAGTCTCAGAAAGAGGAAAAAGAGTTACAGAGGCTAGCGAGATGACTTAAGAAGAGATAACCAAGAGATAAGCTTTTGATGCAAAGGCAATTTATTCTTTATACTGTGTATTATCTCCTACTGAATATAACAAAATATCTTCTTGTGAAATAGCTAAAGAAGTCTGAGATAGGCTATATATCATCTATGAAAGAACTGATTGAGCGAAAGAAACCAGAATCAATATTCTGCTTGGTGAATATGAAGCCTTCAAGATGAAGCCAGGAGAATATATCACTGACATGCTTAGTCATTTTACAGAAATTATGAATGGTATTAAGTATCAAGGTCAACCAATCTCAGGACCCATGAAAGTTAACAAATTGCTGCGTGGACTTTTCAAAGATTGGAATCACGTAAAGACCTCAATAAGAGAAACACAAATGATCATGCCACTCTCCGTTGACAAATTGGTTGGCACTCTTTAGTCTTATGAAGTGGAGTAAATCAATGAATATGAAGATCCCAAAGGTAAAAAATCCAATGCTTTAAAATCTAATGATGATTCTGATGTTACAGATTCTGAAGACGATATGGATGATGAAGAACTTGCTCTCATGATAAGAAGGTTCAGAAAACTGAACAAAAAGGGAAGAAGATTCAATTAGAAGAAACAAAGTTTTCAAAAGTTTCAAAATAAATCAGTTGAGGACGATAAATCCAATAAAGATGTGATTTGTTTTGAATGCAAGAAAAATGGACACATTAGACCCAACTGTCCCTTGCTAAAGAAAAAGAAAGGAAAAGCTGAGAAATACAGAAAGGCACTCAAAGCAGAAACTTAGAGTGATACCGAATGCGAAGAGAGTGATGATGATTATGCTAATATTTGTCTAATGGCTCAATCAGAATCGGATTCAGACTCTGAGATAGATACTTACTCAGACTCAGACAGTGAAATCGAAGTAAGTAATTTAAAAATTCCTACTAAAGTCTCTAAATATATTGATGAACTGTGTCTTAGTCTCAAAACCTCTCTCAAGAGGATTTCTGAGCTAAAAAGGGAAAATTATGCACTGAAGCAACAGGAGATCGTTTGGAAAGAAAATGTTGAAAATTTAAATAAAAGCTTTACTACTTTAAATGAAAATGCAAACTCTCTTTCAAAAGAAAACACACTTTTGAAAAATGATATCTCAAGTATTTCAAAAAGGTTTTCTATAGGATCTGAGAAATTGAAAAATATTCTTTCAGCACAAAGACCTTACTTTAACAAATCAAGCTTGGGAATGACTTCTGAAATCATTCCTCTAATTGATTTTCCAAAAGTAAAGGAAAGAATCAGACAAAGACCTACAAAAGACTTTTATAGAAATCATTTTCAAAAAGTCTTTGTAAAACCTGTTGGCCGAAGTGCTCTTAGATGTTCTAAGTGTAATGGCTTAGAACACTTTGAGAAAGAATGTCCTATGGTTTGGAGGCCTATTAAGAAGGATTGGACAAAGACCGTATATTGCACTAACTCCATTGCACCCAAGAAAGTGTGAGTACCAAAGAAAGTTTGAGTTTCTTTTTTAATTGCATGTCACTATCAAGAAAAAGGCCAAATGGTATTTGGATAGTGGCTATTCAAGGCATATGACTGGAGACTCAAATTGTTTTATTATACTTAAGCAAGTAATTGGTGGAAAGGTCTCATTTGGCAGAAATAGCAAGGGAAGAATTGTTGGATGTGGAACTGTAAAGATAGGAAGTCTCACAATCAATAACGTTTCCTTAGTGGAAGGACTTAACTACAACTTGCTCAGCATAAGCCAATTGTGCGACAGTGGATTCAAGATCAACTTTCAAGAAGGAATATGTTCAGGCACTAATAAAGATTTTTCACAATCCTTTACTGGGTGAAGACATGGAAATATCTATTTTTTGGATATTAATCCAGAAAGATATCAATGTCTAATATCAATTCAAAATGAAGAAAATCTCTAGCATCGAAGGCTTGGCCATATCAACATGAAGCAAATTGCCAAGATCTCTTCAAAGAAGCTTGTTCGTGGATTACCCAATCTGAAGTACCAAAAATCTGACTTATGCACACCATGTGTATTAGGAAAACATGTTAGAAATTCTTTTAAACCAATAAATCAAGTTTTCACTAATCGTGTGCTGCAGCTTTTGCATATGGATCTCTTTGGACCAACTAGAACTCAAAGCATTGGTAGAAAGAAATATTGCCTAGTAATAGTGGATGATTATTCACGATTTACTTGGATCTACTTTCTGGCAAGTAAGTCTAAAACCTTTTCCTACTTTACTAAATTTTCCAAGAAGGTTCATAATGAGAATGAGTATGTTATTTCAAGCATACGGACAGACCATGGAGGTGAGTTTGAGAATCAAGATTTTGCTAAATTTTGTGATGAATCTGGTTTTCAGCATATGTTCTCCTCACCATACACTCCTGAACTAAATTGAGTTGTGGAAAGGAAGAATAGATCGTTGCAAGAAATGACTAGAACACTTTTAATTGAAAGCAACATTTTTTCTCGTTTTTGGGTTGAAGCAGTTTCACAGCATGTTATATTATTAATAGAGTCTTCTTAAGGTCTATTATGGAGATAACTCCCTATGAATTGTTCAAAGGAAAGAAGTAAATTGTTTCCTATTTTCATGTGTTTGGTTGTAAATGTTTTATATTGAAAAATGCAAATGATCGAATTGGTAAGTTTGAAGAAAAATCAGACGAAGGCATCTTCCTAGGATATTCAACCACTAGTAAAGCTTATAGAGTATACAATAAGAAGACTTAGTTTGTAAAAGAGTCAATGAATGTTAAATTTCAAGACTTTATACAAAATCAATCGATCCAGACTCAACCTGAAGAATCTGAACCTGCTCCAGACTCTACAAAGTCTAAAACCCTTAAAGCAGCTCAGACTTCAGAAGGTCAACAACGAATGAACATTGAAGAATCAAATGAAGAAAAAGATCAGCAGTCTGTCAGACCAATCAACAACTGGAAGTACAAGTCCAATCATCCCAAAGAACTTATTATTGATGATATTGATGAAGGGATTTGTACAAGATCCAAAAGGAATGAAGAGTCTAGCATTGTGGCTCTTATTTCCGAAATAAAACCCAAAAGCATAGAAGAAGCTTTAACTGATGAAAGCTGGATTGAAGCTATGCAATAAGAACTCAGGCAATTCAGTATTAACGATGTCTGGGAATTGACTCCTAAACCAAAAGGTAAATCTGTTATTGGAGCTAAATGGGTTTTCAGGAACAAGATGGACGAAAAAGGAAAAGTTATAAGGAACAAAGTAAGACTCGTGGCTAAAGGATATACGCAAGAAGAAAGGATAGGCTATGATGAGACTTATGCACCAGTAGCAAGGTTAGAAGCAATTAGATTATTACTTGCTTTTGCTTGTTATAAGAATTTTAGGTTATTCCAAATGGACGTCAAAAGTGCATTCCTGAATGGATTTATCCAAGGGGAAGTCTATATGAAACAACCTCCTGATTTTGAAGACCCAAGGAAACCGGACTACGTATTCGGACCGAAAAGGCGCTATATGGTCTAAAGCAAGCACCTCGAGCTTGGTACGATAGGTTAAGTAAGTTCTTAATCCAAAATGGCTTTGTTAAAGGTAAAGTGGACACTACTCTGTTTATTAAAAGAGAGATTAAAAACTTTTTGCTTGTTCAAATTTATGTTGATGATATTATTTTTGGATCACCTAACGAAAATCTGTGCAAGAAATTCTCAAAGTCTATGTAGGATGAATTCGAGATGAGCATGATGGGTGAACTATCCTTCTTTCTCGGACTACAAGTAAAACAATTGAAGGAAGAGACTTTCATTCACCAAGAAAAATATGCTAAAAAACTTCTTAAAAAGTTTGGTTTGGAGAATTGCAAAAAGACTGATATACTAATGTCAAGTTCTTCGAAGCTGGACAAAGATGAAGGAGGAAAGAAAGTTGACCAGAAGCTGTACAGGAGTATCATTGGTTCATTTCTTTATCTTATTGCTTCTAGACCTGACATTTTGTTTAGTATTTGCATTTGCACCAAATTTCAATAAGATCTCAAAGAATCTCATCTAAGTGCTGCGAAACGCATTATCAAATACGTTGCAACAACCTCTAATTTGGGTCTATGTTATCCTAAAGAAGGAGACTTTACTCTTCTTAGATACTTAGACGCAGATCTAGCATAATGCAGAGTTGATAGAAAGAGCACCTTGGGCACTTGTTAATCGCTTGGTAACAGGATAGTATCTTGGTTTTCAATGAAGCAAAGTACTGTAGCTCTTTCAACAGCAGAAGCAGAGTATGTGACTCTTGAAAGTTGTTGTTCTCAAATCTTATGGATAAAACAACAGCTAAGAGACTTTGGAATCGATTCACGTACTGAGATCAAATGTGATAACACCAACGCGATTAATCTCACTAAGAATCCAATTCTTCATTCAAGAGCAAAACATATAGAGATTCGACATTATTTTATTAGAGATCATGTTCAAAATGGAGAAGTATTGATTCAATTCATTGACTCAAAGAATCAGCTAGTAGACATATTTACAAAACCTCTGGAGAAAAGTCAATTTGAGTTTATTCGATCCAGACTTAATATCTTAAAGTCTAAAGAACTTCAGTCTCAGGGATAAAAGTCTAATGATGCTCAGACTCAGAAGATCAAGAATCATAACTGTAAGTTATCTCGGTTTTAGAAACTTATTTTTCGGATAAAAACTCGAAAATGTACGATTGTCTATTAATCTGCAATTGATTGATGTTATCTTCCTAAGTTTTTGTAATTATAGCAATCATTCCTTTTCGAAAAAGAAGTTATCTTTTTGAAATGACAGTTATCTATTTTCAAAAAGGCAGTTGTTTTTTGAAAATGCATTTTCTATTTTTCCTTTTACGATGATCCGTATACCCTATTTCAATTGCCTTATATACTGATCGTCTTCTTCACGAACCCTAGAAGCAAAGAACTTCACTATCTTACTTTTTCTCTCTAGTTTAATTCTTAAAGTTTTCGCCTTTCTTGCGAATCGAGTTCGGAAACTCTCTCAAAGACTGTGAAAATGTCTTCCCAAAGAAAGTCCTTAAGGATTGCAAGCAGGGGACCACAACATATGCATGAGAGACCTATGCATTTTGACCTGACTGAGGAAGAGGAATCTCCAAGGCAACAGTAGAGTCCACAACATTCTCAACCGCGCCATTCTCCTTAGGCTAGACCACAGAGTGTTCAGCAACAAGAAGCGGAGGAAGAAATTATTGAGGATGCTGAACCTGTAAGAACTCTAAAGCCTACTTTTACCTTCAAACTCTACTCTGCCTTGAAGGATAGAGGTTCTCCATTGAATTTTATTGATGAATTTTTGAAAGAAAAGGGGTACAGAAATGAAACCAATTTTTTACGAACGATGGAACGTTTGGGAATTGCTCCTGCGGGCTCGACAGAAAGAGCTTTTGCAAATATCCCAAGTGATCCACGTGTTGGAGGATTTAGTCAATCTGATGGAAATGATGATGAAAAGATGTTCACTCATTTTAAGCCTAGAATGGGTGTTGCTGCGAATATTCGAGGACAAAGGGTAGATCTGTTTCATTCTGAGGAACATAAGCGACTTTACTCTAAATTGCTGAAGCGAGGGGTGATGAACCCGAGGAGTGTGGATTTTGATTTTCTCGATTTCTTGAACGTGAAGTTGTGAGAGAAATTTACTTTACTTCAACTTGAACGATTTTGCTCGGAGACAACAGTGGCTCATCTAGAACTTACTGCATATTTCTATCCCAATCTAAGCTTTTTGGATGCGAATAGATTTTCGTTCAGTGTTAGAGACCAGGATTATGTGGTTGACATGGACACTCTGGCTGATGTGATTGGAGTAGAGAGAGGGATGTTCCAATCAATTAGTGCGTCTATTGGTCGTGCGACTGTAGAGCTTGTTTGGGATGGAATGGCAGAAGGCCGAATTTCTTACTTGAGGATGAATGCCTCAAATGTCTTGCTTCACAAGATTGTGATTAATTGTCTTAGACCCAAATCCACATCGAAGACTGACGTCTCCAATGCAGAAGCGAAGCTGATGTATGCTATAAATGCTGGTAAAAAGTTCTCTCTGCCACACACTATCATGTTTCACATGTATAGGTCAATGGTGAAGGACAAAGGCCAACTTCCTTATTCAGCACTTGTTACTTAGTTATTCAGACATTTTAATATTCAGCCTCCCAAAATTTTGTGTGTTCGAACCTGTGATCAAATGGTGGTGGGACTAAAGATGGTTTCAAAAATGTGTCTGAAGGAGCTAAACAAGGCTTTAGAGCGCTTTAGGGAGAAGACCCCTGTCAAGACTCATCAAGAATCTGTGGCTGCAAAACGGAAAGGCAAAGAGCCCATGACAGCTCCATCAAAGAAAAGAAGAGCACTCATCTTGCAGGATGAAGAAGATGAGGAAGACATCACCATTTCCACTCTTGCATTAAGGAACTTACAACGTTTTGTTCCAAAGACAGAGGAGAGAGAGGATCAAGACAGAGAAGAAACAGAGCAGAGGAGTGAAGAGAGGGAAACGATGAGGAAAGAAGCAGAGGAAGACAGAACTACAGAAGAAGAAGAAAGAGGAGAACAGGGTCGTCATGTCATTGAAGAAGAGACAGAGCATGAAGAGTACTTCTCTTCACCTAAAGGCACTGAAATAGGGGGAACTGTTGAGAAAAGAGTTACTTCTTCACTTGCTTTTACTAGTGATGATGTTAGTTGTTCTCTTGCCGATCCAGAAGATGTCTATGCCTCTCAATTTCTTGAAGAAGATCATGAGGTTTCATCTCCGAGTCCAGGTGCTCATGCTGAAATGCCATCATCTGCCAATACTCCACAAACTGATCATACTGAAGCAAGCACTCAAATTGACAACTCAGTAGACTTTCGAAGATTGCTTGATGTTCTTATGGAGATGCGAGGCCAAATTTATGCCTTGGGATGCGAAATTTAGAATATGCAGAATGCCAGTCAAGCCTCTTCAGTGTCTTTGCATAATCAAGTTCAGGCCCTTGATTTTCAAGTTCAAGCAACTGCCAAGGGTGAGGAAATAGCACAACTAAAGGAGGATCTGAGAAAGCTGGAGGAGACTATCAAGTTGATGGGAGATTTCCAGCTTGTTCGCGTTCCAAAACAATCTTAATTTTATCCAAATCTCTATTTCATCTCCACTTTTTTAATGCTGACAAAAATGGGGAGAAGTTGGTGTAGATTTGCAGATTTGACTTTTGTTTGACTTTACTTTTGTCTGGTTGTGACTGGTTTGGATGGTTTGGACTATGTTTTTTGGTTTGGATTGTTTGATCGTTTAATGCTTGTATTATCTTGAGCGTTGTTGATATTCATGGCAAAGATAGTTGTTTTTACAGGACTAACTCATTTCCTGTGGATACAGATTCGATACTATCTTTATCCATTTATCTTTCATGAGATATCTTTGTTTGCTTGAGTATTGTCTTGCGGTCAAAAGTATCCAAATCAAGGGAAAGTTTTGTTATCATAAAAAAAGGGGAGATTGTTGGAGAAAATTTTCTTAGTTGTTTTGAAGCTAACAAAATATTTCCATCAGTCTAGTCTGAAGACTTGCAGACTTTTTCGTCAAAGTCTGAAGATCGCCAGACCGCCGGACTCAAGATTTAGAGTCTGCCCTCATTGACAGTTCTAGACCGACGAAGAAATCTTATTCAAATGCAATGTTATCTTTAAGGATTTGATCCATTTGGTTGAAGATTATCTCATGGCTGGAGATAACATCTAAAGATCTATTATTTGTATTGCAAATAATTCGAGTAATTCAGATCTGTTGATTGGCGAAGTAAACTTGGAAGGTTCTACTTATGGAAACCTAGATCCTAATTGTATGGGTGAGCAGGATTGGTGGGCTATCTTCACATTCCTTAAGTAACTCGAGATCTCCCTCATTGATTCTGTTCAACGGGTAGATTGGAAGAACTCCTTTGGAATATGCCAACGGTTATGAAGGCATGGAAGAGTATATAAGGAAGACACTCTAGTTATTCGAGTGTGTGCGCGATAGATAAATTCCAAAGTCTGAAGTTCCTTGTTCTTTGCTGATTCAATCGTTGAGCATAAATTTGTACTCAAAAGAGAGTTTAGATATTGGTGAGGCCTTGAGGAAGTATGGCAGAGTCTCTATACTGTGGAATCAAGGATGTGAGACTGTAATAACTCTTTTGATTCATAGTGAAATCCAGTCGGTAAGCTATCAGTGCAGGAGAGTGGATGTAGGCTTGGATTAAGCCGAACCACTATAAACCTTATGTTCTTATTCTCTTCCTTGAACTCTTCTACTTTGTTTGTAACTCTATAGAATTGTTAGAGTTTGATTTTCTCTGCAAAGTCTATTGTCATCTAGACTCAGGTTAAAAGGAAAAGTCTTATACTATATTTTGCAAAATTTTCTTTCGCACCTATTCATCCCCTTTAGATGCTCATACTAGTTCTTTCAAATTTCACTAATCAAATCTAACTAACCACCTAATCCTAGCTTAGTTTAAACTAATCAATCCTTAAGCATAATTAACTTACTAAGTGAGGATTAGTGAATTAAACTCACTTGTTCGGCGAACCACTCGGTTTGAAATGACGGGGACGCGACGAGGAACAACTTTCTCTAAAGTAGGCTTAACTTTCGGGGCTGGGAAGAGGGCCAAAACGGGTCTGAGGTGTTGCTGGAAACCCATTCGTTCGGGTTCTAATCTCGGCTGAGGAAGAGGCTGAACCGGTGTTGACTGAGGTGAGACAAGACCGACGCAGAGCTGTAACAACGTTCGGCGACTAACGGTGGGACCTCCAAGCGGCGGAACGGTGGCCTGAGATGGCTAGACAACCTCCTGGACGCGTGGAAAAAGACGGCTAGAGATGGCTGGGCATCAGGGTCGCACAGTGAGGCGCGGTGGCACGCGCGCCAGGTGGGGCGGCGAACGGCGACAGACGGGGCTGCACGCGAGCGGTCCGACGGCAATCCTGGCTCCAGCGACTTCTCTGCTGGTTGAGGGTTTCGAAAATGGCAAGATGGAGGGGAGAAAGGAGCTTGGTCGGCCAATTTATGAGGGAGAGAGGATGGAAGAGAGAAGGAGGGGACAAAGGGCCCACCTCTCTCTCATCTTCATCTTCTTGGTCCCCCTTAACCATCCACCACCACCAGCTGCATCCATGGCCCAAAAATAGCCACCAAGGCTCTTTTCTAGAAGCTCGAGGTGGTCCAAAAGTCACGGGTGGTGGGGGACACGAATTTGGCTTGGTTTCTCCTTAATTTGACACTTAATCCTTCTCGAATCAATCCAATTTGGCTTCTAAAAATTCCGTTATCGACTCAGTAGTCAAATTAGTATTTTTCTTCACCAATAGATCCATCTTGCATTTCAATTGTGCGATCAAAAACGGTTTTTGACTTTTTCTGGACAAAAACGATCCTAGGACGACTTTCCCAAAAAGTCTCGGTTTGCAGAATAATCTTCGGAGACTGAGTCGACGTTCCTAAAATGACTCGTGACATGACAAAACTTCCAATTTCTGAAATCGTATTCAAATTCGCGATTAATTTCATTATGGTGCGTTTTTAGCGTGACCTAGGCTACCAGATAGCTTTTAGAAATTTTTAGTGCAAATGACCCTGGTCGATTTTTTTCGAGCCACAATGAACTTATTCGACACATTGGCAACTCTCAATGGTTGTGAAAATCTCGATGATTCAAATACGGATACAAGGTGTCTAAACGATAGAAAAATCGGTTTAGTGCTTTGATCGACAAGAATTTCTCAATTTGGTGGAATTACCCACATTTAACCACACATCTCAGTTGAACCGACCTATTTCTGATTTCAAATTGACTTATATCTATGCCGCAATGATCTCTGCAGATGAGCACGATCGAGTAGTCGATTCCTAGTCGAATTCTCTAGTTTATTGTATAAAAATTCCTTAATGACTTTCTTGTTAGTGTAGTTATCTCGGGAGTGATCAGCTCCGAGAATAACATTATAGGTGCGTCGATGAAATGGCCGATTTATTCAATTGAAAGTAGAACTAAAATTCTAGGATGTCACATGCGGGCTGGGCTGAACTTGCGTGGGCTACAGCGGCTAAAGATGGGTTGGGCCGTTGATGGTGAGAAGGCGGCTTGACAAGCTGCGAAGTCAATGTTTGGGGGGTTTTTGCTGGTGGTTGACTGAGCAAAGAGAAGACACAGGGGGGCGTTGAGGTGAGGCGGCAGCGAATGAGACCACGTGAAGGAAGGGCTGGCAGTTGACTTCATGCATGGGCGGTGGGGACGCAAACGTGTGGCAGCGCAACTGGATTCAGTGGAGTTGCTTCGATGGAGAGAAAGACACGGGAAGATGGAAGTGGAGCTTGCTTCGGTCAACTTTGGCTTTGCTAGAGAGGGGAGTTGACTCGGGGAAGGCGTTGCACGTGCAGATGGAAGTGGGCTATCGGTCGAAGGTTTGGGAGCAATGAAATGGGGAAGGCATGTGGCAAGGACAAAGGGGAAATGGGTAGATGACGGTGGGTTGCAGAATTCGAAAGAAAAGAAATGAAAGAAAGCAGAAACGAAGGGGAATCGTGGAATCGGTGAAGCGGATGCATGAAGAAGGAGGGAGAGTAGGTGTGCGAGAGAAGATTGGGGGAGGGGAAGAAAAGTCAAGATTAAATATCAATTTCATCATGTCTTAGCCCCAAAAGTCCACATGATTATCCCCTTGTCCCCCCAATTACTTTCTTGCATATAATCCCACAAACAATTCAATTTGGTGCCAAAAGTTGCAGCCCCCATCAAGCCTATGAATTTCCTTACTTTGGGCTTCAATTTCTTCACCAAATTTTCTCAATTTGATGTCCAATTTTGCTAAGCAATAAGCCCACACAATTTCTGCAAGTTCCCTTCGCTAAATAGCTTACTAAGGAGGTCAAAAATCCCTTTAATTTGTCTCATCCGAATTTCCTTTCTTTTCAAAATCATCCGAATTGATTTTCTGTAAAAATCCTGAACTTGACGAAATTTTTCCAAAAAAATGAGACGACGTCCTATAAATGAATCATGACATGCTCGAATGTCTGATTCCCGAAACCGAATTCAATTTCATGGTTAAAATTGACCGAATGTGATTTTAGCACGACCCAACCTACTAGGTAGCTTTTAGGGATTTTAGCGCGTTTGACCCGTTGTCGATAATTTTCGATCTATGTTTGTGCATATTCGACTCATTGGTGACTCTCAGTTATCGTGAAAATCTTAATGTTTCAATTACGGGTATCGAGTATAGAATTAACAGAAAGTCGGGTTAGTGTCATTCGACGTGAATTTTGCAATCATGTGGAATCACCCACAATTTAATTACGCCATTCCATCGAATCGACCTATATCCAATCACTAATCGATTATAATGGTGTCGTATTGACCATTGCTAATTATTCCGGTCAAGCAGTCGATTTCTGATCAAATTCTCCAGTTTGTCGCGTTTAAATCTCTAAACAGCTTCACTTGATAGATCAGTTAACTCGAGAGTGATTAGCTCCGAGAAAAATGACCATAAGCGCGTCGACAAAATGCCTATTTCATAAAATCGAGACGGAGTTGAAATTCAGGATTTCACAACTCTTCTCCTCTTATAAAAATTTCATCATCGAAATTTAAACCATTACCAATCTTTAATCAATGGGATCGTCTTGGTGCGTAGAATCTGTTCTTTTCGATCCACAATCTGAACCGAGCTTTCTACATACAATACTTTGTCGTCCACGTCTAACTCTTCAAAATTTAGCACGTGGGTCAGGTTAGGCTCATACTTCCTTAACATCGACATGTGAAAGATGTTATGCACTTGCGCCAACCTTGGCGGCAATGCAAGATGATACGTTAGGATCCTAATTCTTTCTAAAATCTCAAAGTGACCTACGTACCTCAAACTCAGCTTTCCCTATCTTGCCAAAGCGTGAAGTAGCCCTCATTGGTGACACCTTTATAAATGCATGCTCACTAACTTAGAATTCCAATGGTCTCTAACGCCTATCGATGTAACTTTTCTGGCGGCTCTGAGCGATCTTTAATTTGTCTCTAATAACGACAATTGCATTCACTAATCGTTGGACTAACTTTGGGCTTGTGATCTTTCGTTCTCCGACCTCAGCCCAACACACTGACGTTCTGCACACTCTGCCATACAATGCTTCAAAAGGAGCCATCTGAATGCTCTGCTGGTAACTGTTGTTGTAAGCAAACTCGATAAGATGAAGTTGTTCCTCCCAGCTTCCCTTGAAATCCAACACGCAAGCTCGCAACATGTCTTCGAGAGTTTGAATCGTCCTTTCAGACTGGCCATTCGTCTAAGGATGATAAGCCGTACTATATTGCAGCTTCGTTCCTAAGGCAGCCTGCAAACTTTTCCAAAAGGAAGCTGTGAATCTAAGGTCTCAGTCTGATGTAATTGTCATCGGCACTCCATGCAGAAGAACAATCTAATGCATGTACAATTCTGCATGCCTGTCCAAATCAAGGTCCTTTCGTACGACGATGAAGTGAGCCGACTTCGTTAGTCTGTCGACCACTACCCAAATGGAATAATTACTCCTCTGACTCCTCGGTAAGCTTGTCACAAAGTCCATTGTGATGTGTTTTCATTTCCATTCGGGAATCTCGAGAGGTTGCAGAAGTCCTCCCGGCTTACAATGCTGTGCCTTTACTTGCTGACATGTCAGAAACTTGGTGACATGTTTGGCGATACCCACCTTCATACTAGATCACCAATAGTGTTGACGCAGATTCTGATACATCTTTATATAGCCAGGATGAATGTTGTAACTGCTACGATGAGCTTCTGATAAGATCTCTTCCTTAAGAGCTACATCGTCAGGTATACACAATTGTCCTCGGAACCTTAGTGTTCCGTCTTCATAAATCTAAAAGTCAGCCTTTCTCTTTTCGGTATCCTCTTGCAGGATCTTCTAAATCTCTAGATCTATTGGTTGAAATGTCTTGATTTTGATCTGCACTTCCCGCTCAATTCTGAGGGTGGCCATAAGATTTGATAGGTGATCTACCTCAAACTTGAAAACCGAATCTCGAGCTCTCTCGAGTAAAATCCTCTCCTTAACTAACATATGTGCAACTGAAGACTTTCGACTCAATGCATCGGCAACCTTATTCGCCTTTCCAGGGTGGTATAAGATATCACAATCAAAGTCCTTCAGAAGTTCCATCTCGCGACGCTGTCTCATATTCAACTCATTCTAAGAGAATAAGTAATTAAGACTTTAATGGTTAATGAAGATTTGAACTCTTTTTCCACACAAATAATGTCTCCAAATCTTCAAAGCGAAAATTATTGCCGTGAGTTCTAAGTCATGCGTTAGGTAATTCAGCTCGTGAGGTCTCAACTGACTAGACGCGTATGTAACAACCCTACCATGTTGCATTAACACGTAACCTAGTCCTTTAAACGACGCATCACTGTAGATCTCGTATCCTCCAAGACCAAATTGAATGGTTAGCACAGGTGCAGTAGTCAGCTTCTGCTTAAGCTCTTGGAAACTACACTCGCACTTATCTGTTCACACGAATTTCTTTTCCTTCTTCAGTAGTCGAGTTTAAGGTGAAGCTAATGTTGAAAATCATTCCATGAACCTTCTGTAGTACCCTACCAAACCAAAGAAGCTTTTGATCTCTATCACGGTTATCGGTCTTAGCCAGTTGATTACTGCTTCGATCTTGGTTGGATCCACGGAGATTCCTTCACCTGAAATCATGTGACCTAGGAATGCCACACTAGTTAACCAAAACTCACACTTGCTGAACTTGGCGTATAGCTCATGAATCCTCAGAGTCTGGAGTACCATCCTTAAATGCTTCTCATGCTCCTCAGCTGATGATACTCTATCCTCAAGTCGATCTTAGAAAATATCGGCACTCCTTGCAATTGGTCAAACAAGTCGTCAATCCTTGCCAGTAGATATTTGTTCTTGATTGTCACTTAATTGAGTTGACGATAGTTGATACACAAGCGCAACGAACCATCATTCTTCTTCACGAACAAAACTAGTGCTCTCCAAGGTGATACACTGGGACATATGAATCCCTCATCCAACAATTCTTGCATCTGCACCTTCAATTCTTTCAACTCAGACAACGCCATCCAGTAAGGAGCTTTAGAGATTGGCTCTGTCCCGGGGGCTAACTCAATCGCAAACTCAATCTTCATTTCTGGTGGCAAACCTGGTAATTTTTTCGAAAATACGTCTGCAAACTCTTGTACCACCGCGATGTCCTCGATCTTCAGTTCCTCAACTGTCGTATCCATGACAGTTGCCAGGTAACCTTGGCAACCCTCGTCTAACAAACGGGTTGCCTCAAGTGACGAGACTAAGGGATCGAGGGTCCTTCTCGACTTCCGATAAATTCGAAACTTTCATCCGTTGACTGGTCAAACTGTATCACATTGCGACAACAATTCATTTCAATAAAAAGCTCTTCAAGCCAAACCTTTTTATACATGACGTCAAAGTTACATATAAGCAAACTAGTCAAGTACAACTTTAACCGGTGATTCTTCTTTCTACAGCTTTATTACAACAAATTGAAAATCTCCAAACTTAACCAAAACTCCGCTACGCTACTTTGATAACATCTTCCCAAAAACATTCTTCCTCTAATTGGTGCATGCTTCGGTTTCTTCCTGTCCCTTTTTGCCACCCTAGTGGCGTCCTATCTGTGGTAGCAGTACTTATGCTCTCCTGGACCTACGCGAACAGTCCCTCACCTGATGGGTGTGCTGGCCACATTCATAGCACACTCCCGTTATACTAGGACATTGGATTGATTTATGCTTTCTTCTACAAACTTGGCACACATCCGGTGAGTCCTCTGCCTCTCGTTAGGTGATAGCACGCACCCTTTCTTGCACCAGAGGCCTGACCCAATTACCCTACTGGGCATTCTGCGGTGCATTCTCTTTGCTCTGACTCATTGGTGGCAATGGCGGCCGCTGTTGTGGTTCCATCTGCTCGAGCGGACAATCCTTGATCAGGTGGCCGTGTTGGCGACACCCATAACAACCCTTGTCTTTTTAAAACACGAGGTGGATCCATGTCTTTTCCTACAGACACGACACATGCCCATCTGGTTGGATGCTGGCTTCCCAATTATACTCCTTCGAGTGGGTCGACGAAAGTGCTTTCCTTCGGTCATCGATTTCTTCCCAAACGATTTCCATCTCCGCCTGAATTGAACTGTGACTTAGATGTGGCGGCTTGCTCCCCAATCACAATTTCAGGTTGGGCCTTAGTGGGTGCGGCAACAACATCGGTTACGGCATCGATGGCGGCAATGATAGCAACAACAACGGTGGCTTGATTCTATGTTTGCTGACCCAAAATGCTTCCCAAAGTCTCTAGCGCCTAAACGATCCCGTCGAACCTAGGATCACTTGGTGCTGCTACACTCTCAGTATTGACTTGCGGCAGAACTCTTACACTCACGCTGGCCTGAGCCTATGCTTTGCTTTGGGTACCAATCCTTGTCGGCGTCCTATCCTGAGTTGCAAGTCCTACCGACCTCTGCCTAGGAGTTCTCCGTTCCTGATCACTTATGCTACATGATCTTTATAGAAACTTGTCTTCCAATTCCAATACCAGATTAGAATTTGAGTGACCCCACAAACAAGCTACTAATTAGCTATCACTCACATGCATCAGTATAAAATAGAGGTCATTCCTACTAACTATTCTAATAACCCATCGCATCTTATCACTCTAACTACCAACCATCTCTGATACCACTCTGAGTGGGGATGTCACGCCTTGAACCTCGAGCGCGTGCCCATCCCTTGGTGGTCGATAAAAATACGACTTCTAGGATGAGTCGCAGACCCTTTCATTTTATTGCACATGTGGAAGCGAATAACATATCTCCTAATAGTGACCATCTCGGGATAGAAAAGTAGGACAACAGATTCACAAACAAAACATGCTTTTATATACATACTGAGTCCGCTATAAAAGTCTACAACCAAAAGATTTCAAAAGACCGATTCTCAAAAAAAGCTGTCCTATCTGACCTACATTTCAGATCACCTTAACTCGGCTCCAAATCCTCCACTCTATGACCCTGAAAAGAATTGAGTCCAGACGGGGTGAGATATAAATCTCAGCGAGTTCACGCTCTAAACCCCGATTAGGAGGGTAATACGCCTAGGGCGTCCTAGCCACACAATTACACAACCATAGAGACTTACCTTGTCTTACCTTGTCTCAAATCCTCCCTGCAAGTTAACACAATTCATATCATAGACAGCCACGAAAACATGAGCAGCAAATAAGCTCATCAATTGGAATGCCATACTCAAATTTCAAACAAGCATAAGGGTTTTAATTATAAAGCCAAATCATTATGACATGTCTCATACCATATCACACAATTTTATCCCATAATCCGGCTCATCTATCACAATCAATCATGCATTCCAATTGATTATTACTATCTGCACAGGCAGTTTTACCTGACACACATCGATCCTCTGGCGTAGCCAGGCTTCGTCTCACTCCTTTGAGCACGGCTACATCCTTCGATACACATCAAGGACGGCATTCCTTATGGCATTCTTGAAGGAGCTTCAGTCTAGAATCTACTATGACCGGCTTCCATTGTTAGGGCGTCCCATATAGGGGTAACGTCCACCGACACACACCGGGGATGGGTACTCTTAACCAGCACACGATCATTCAATTCCAGTCAAGGACATTGTGCTTTGCACTTACATGCCTCGATTAAGATAACGACCTTGACTTGTTTTCTTTGTATTAAAAACACTATGAAAATAATCGTATGTGGGTACACGGTCGATTGAACCTTAAAAATTGGTATTCTTCCTTTTAAAATCCTACGGTTTGATATAGTCTTTAAAACCACTTTTGGTGTTAAAACCCGACACTTGGGATTTTCTAAATAAATATCGGAAATTCATAAATTTTGGAATAAATGACCAAAATTCCAATTAGCACTCAATTTGCACAAAATAACACACAATTACATAAATTGAATACACCATTGAAATCAACACAAAATTCCGGTCACCGGCTATTCCGATCTAATTTCCGTAAAATATTTAATAATTAAATAGATACCAAAAGTAATTAAATTATGCAAATTAAATCAATAAATGCATACTTAGGCTAGAAACTGCTAATCTAACCACCTATTGACCTAATTAAATTATCCTAACCATTCTAACTACAAGGCTACATAATAAACTAACTAATTACAAGTTCTAACCACTTAATTCACTAACCTAACTAACCTAAATTAATTAAACAAACTAATAACTACCCTAATATATTCTTAATCTAATCTAATCACCCCTTAAACGTCATTAACACCCTAATGAGAGTTTAGTACATGAACTCACCGGTTTAGTGTGAAAACTGGTTCACCGCGACGGTGAGGCGACGGCGGTCGAAACTCGAGCTTACGGCGACGCTGAGGGAAGCTTGGACCAGGCCGAAAATTGCAAGCCCACAGCGAACTGTTGGGCTCGGTTCTAGGCTTAGGGCTAAGATACACGGGCCGCCGGGCTTGGCTCGACTAGGCTGCAGCTGCGGGCTGGGCTGAACTTGTGTTGGCTGCAATGGCTGAAGATGGGCTGGGTCGTTGATGGTGAGAAGGCGGGCTGACGAGCTGTGAAGTCAGTACCTGGGGGGTTTCTGCTGGTGGTTGACCAAGCAAAGAGAAGACAAGGGGAGGCATTGAGGTGAGGCGGCATCGAATGAGACCACGTGAAGGAAGGGCTAGCGGCTAACTTCATGCATGGGCGGTGGGGACGCAAATGTGTGGCAGCGCAACTTGATTTGATGGAGTTGCTTCGGTGGAGAGAAAGACACGTGAAGATGGAAATGGAGCTTGCTTCAGTCAACTTCGGCTTCGCTAGAGAGGGGAGTTGACTCGAGGAAGGCGTTGCACATGCATATGGAAGTGGGCTGTCAGTCGAAGGTTTGGGGGCAGTGAAATGGGGAAGAAACGTGGCAAAGGTAGAGTGGAAATGAACAGACGATGGTGGGCTATAGAATTCGAAGGAAACGAAATGAAAGAAAGCAGAAATAAAAGGGGAATCATGGAATTGGTGAGGCGGACGCACGGAGACGGAGGGAGAGTAAGCATGCGAGAGAAGATTGGGGGAGGGGAAGAAAAAGTCAAGATTAAATATCAATTTCATCATGTCTTAGCCCCAAAAGTCCACATGATTATTCCCCTTGTCCCTCCAATTACTTTCTTCCATATAATCCCACAAATAATCCAATTTTGTGCCAAAAGTTGCAGCCCCCATCAAGCCTACGAATTTCCTTACTTTGGGCTTTAATTTCTTCACCAAATTTCCTCAATTTGATGTCCAATTTTACTAAGGAAGAAGCCCACACAATTTCTACAAGTTCCCTTCGCCAAATAGCTCACTAAGGAGGTCAAAAATCCCTTCAATATGGCTCATCCGAATTTCCTTTCTTTTCTGAATCATCCGAATTGATTTTTTGTAAAAATCCCGAGATCGACGAAATTTTTCCAAAAGAAGAGACGACATCCTATAAATGAATTGTGTTATGCTCGAACGTTCACTTCCCCAAACCGAATTCAATTTCGTGGTTAAAATCGACCGAACGCGATTTTAGCGTGACCCAACCTACTGGGTAGCTTTTAGAAATTTTAGCGCGTTTGACCTGTGGTCGATAATTTTCGATCTATGTTTGTGCATCTTCGACTCGTTGATGACTCTCGGTTGTCATGAAAATCTTAATGTTTTAATTATGGGTACTGAGTACAGAATTGATAGAAAATCGGGTTAGTGTCGTTCAACGCGAATTCTGTAATCATGTGGAATCACCCATAATTTAATTACGCCATTCCATCAAATTGACCTATATCTGGTCACTAATCGATTATAATGGTACCGTATTGACCCTTGCTAATTATCACGGTCGAGCAGTCGATTTATGATCAAATTCTCAAGTCTGTCACATTTATATCCCTTAACGGCTTCACTTGATAGTTCAGTTAACTCGAGAGTGATCAACTCCGAAGAAAAAGACCATAGGCGCGTCGACAAAATGTCCATTTCATAAAATCAGGACGGGGTTGAAATTCAGTATGTCACATGACCCGTGGTCGATAATTTTTTATTTACGTTTATGCATCTCCGACTCGTAAACAACTCTCGGTTGTCATAAAAATCGTGAGGGTTCAATTACATGTCCCAAGTATAATATCGATAGAAAATCGGTTTACTGCCGTTCGATGCGAATATCGCAATCGTGTGGATCCACCTGCAATTCAACTATGTGATTCCATTGAATCGACTTATATCCGTTCGCTAATCGATTTATAATGGTGTTGTATGGACCCTTGCTGATTTTTATGGTCGAGCGATCGATTTCCAATCGAATTCTCTAGTCTGTTGCGTTTATATCCCTTAACGGCCTCACCTAATAGATTAGTTAACTCGTGAGTGATCAGTTCTGAGTAAATTAACCATAAGCGTGTCGACGAAACAACAATTTCGTAAATTTGAGATGAGGTCAAATTTCAGGATGTCACAATCATAATCATTGTTAGATTTCAAAGTAATCATTTCCTTACCTCTTGATTCTCTTTCATATCGAGTTTGAGCCCATGAATGAAATTTATTCAAGATAAATTAAAGGAAAAATATGAAAGCTGAATATCTGTGGACGTGCACAAGACTTCCTATTTGGCGTTGGAATTCTAAAGTGAATATTTGGATCATAAGTTGCAGTTTTGATAAGTCAAATAAAAGCACAATGGCCTATATGAGCTTCAATATGAGACAGTGACAAATTTTGTTGCGGAGACGTCGGATGCATCTGTTCAAGTAGTTATCGACAACTGTTAGCATATATCTAGCACTCTTTCTCGAAGGAAACCGTGACAACCTGCGAACATTCAACCGAATTAACTATGCAATTTCCATGGTTTCTTTGACAGTCGTATTCATATGACTCAAGTATTCCCAAGAGTTCATTTATGGAAAGTGGCGAGATCCTCTGAGTTTCATGTATAAATGTTTTGATATAGTTCCATTACTTAGATAGTTTGCAAAGGATCTTGTGTACTTTCATGGAGTCTAGTGCTAGTTGTCCTTGATGTGCCAGTCCATTGATGATGTCAATGAATCTACTAAACATGTCAATCACTGATTCATCTGACTTCATTTTGAAGGATTCGTACTACCCAAGAAGAATGTTTATCTTGGTCTTCTTGACTCGATCAGTTCCTTCATATGTCACGAGCAACCTGTCCTAAATTTCTTTAGTAGATTCACATGAGGATATGCGATTATATTCTGTAGAAGATAAAATGTAGTATAAAGAGTCAATTGCTTTAGCATCTAAACCTTCTCTTTTGGATATTTTTTTCTCTAACATAGCTTCGACTTCTGGCTTTTTGCCATCCATATCTTTTTTGGAGTAAGAAGCTTCAGGCCTTACACCCTTCAAAACTACGTCCTACTCCAAGGGATCCTTGGATCGATGAATGCTTTCATTTTGTTCTTCCATATGTTATAATTGTTTCCATCGAAATATGGAGGCCTTACACCACTCTGACCTTCCATAAGTCCTAGTGCAATAATGTTAGCCATTGAAAGATCGTTAACTCAAAAGTAATGAAGCACTTCAACAAAGAGCAACCAAGCTCTGATACTAATTGTTAAGGCCAAATTAATCACCTAAAGAGGGATGAATAGGTGATGGTGCATAATTTAAACAAGTTAAAATGATATTGCAATAGAATAATGTCTGACGACAAACTGTGTTGTGTTTAGATCTTACCAATATACAATATACTATCACAAAAATAAAAATAGAAGTTTAGGGATAGAGAAAATTGCACACAATAGAATTATAGCGGTTTAGCTTTGACAAGCCTATGTCCACTTTCCCGTACTAACAACCTATCAACTAGATTCCACTAGTATGAATCAATAAAAGGTTACAAGTATTGAGTAAGTGCTACTCAAACTTGTGTGAAAAATTTGATATTCTCACACTCACGATCTCTAATAGATTACAATATTCAGCTCATGTAAGACGAAAGTATTTGGGATAAGACTTTGTGAACTTTGGAATTCAGAATTACTATATGCTCTCTTGTGTCTTTTAGTAGTACGACTCCCTTTTATACTCCTCAGTTGTCCAAGCTAACCGTTGGACCATCTTTGAGGATCAACCATCGAATCAACCTATTAGACTTGAATCTTTGGGAAGACCTGATCGCTTATGGTGTGATATCCTAGATTTTCGATTCTGCTTTCAATTGAATAATCGAGCATTTCATCGACATGCCTATAGTGCTATTCTCAGAGCTAATCGCTCGTGAGATAACTAGACTACCTATAGAAGCCATTAATGATTTTAAGGCAAATAAACTTGAGGATTCGACTAGAAATCGGCTACTCAACTGTGTTCATCTACCGAAATCATTACGGCACATATATAAATTGATTAGACATTAGAGATAAGTCGGTTCGACTGAGATGCATGGTTAAACGTTACTAAATTGCAAAATTCTCATCGATAGGCACTAGTTTGATTTTTCTATCGTTTTGGTACCCTATGTCCGAATTTGAAATCTCAAGATTTTCACGATAACCGAGGGTCGCCAATGTGTCGAGTGGATTCATTATGGCTCGAAGAAAATCAACCACGGGTCATTTGTACTAAAAATTTCTAAAAGCTACCCTATAGCCTAGGTCACACTAAAAACGCGTTGGATTGAAATTAACCGCGAATTTGAACCCGATTTTAGAAATTAGAATGTCATAGATTATTTCAGGAACGTCGACTCAGTCTCAGAAGATTTTTCTGCAAACCGAGACTTTTTGGGAAAAAGTCGAGGTAGGGTCATTTTTGTCTAGAAAAAGTCAGGGATCATTTTTTATTGCGAAATTGAGAAGCAAGTGGGATCAATTGGTGATGAAAAATACCAATTGGATCGGTGAGGTGTTGGTTGATTTTATAAAGGCCGAATTGTGTTGAATCAAGTAAGAATAAGTGTCCAATTGGAAGAAAATCTTAGCAAATTCGTGTGCCCCCACCACCCGTGACTTTTGGACCACCTCAAGCTTCTAAAAGTGGGCCTTGGTGGTTGATTTTGGGCCATGGGATAGCTGGTGGTGGACAAAGGGTCAAATGGGACCAAGAAGATGAGGTTGGACCAAGAGGTGGACCCCTTGTCCCCTCTTCTCTCCTATATCCTCTGTCCCTCAGCAAGACCGACCGACCATCTCCATCTCCTCTCCTCCTTGCAATTCGAAACCACCAGAAGTAAAAGCCGATCGTTGCAGCCACCGTCAGAGCCAAAATCGCCATCGGACCGCCCGTGATGCCACCGCCGCCTGCTTGAGCTCCTTCCGCCTCAACCATGTTCTAGTTGCTCCGTCCCTATCGTCCATGCATCCAGGAGGCTCCCCCGCCTAGCCTAGGACGCCGCTCCTCGTCGCCATGACCGCCGGAGGCCCCGCGGAGCCCCTCCTAGACCACCACCAACCCGGGCTGCCTCCTCTGCCCATCTTCGACCCGAGCTAGACATGAAGCTGCCTCAACTAGCCCAAAATAGAACCCGAACCAGTGGGTATTTCAACACTGTTTTGGCCTGTTTTGAGGTTGTTCCGAGCCTTGAAAGTTAGACCCGTTTTGGAGAGAAGTGAGCCTCGTTGCGTCCTTAACAATTTGAGCCGATCGGATCACCGAACAAGTGAGTTTAACTCGCTAATCCTCGCTTAGTAGGTTAATCACGCTTAAGGTTTGATTGAATTAAATTAAGCATGGCTTAGGTGGATAGTTAGATTGGATTAGCGAATTTTAGTTATTTACCAATGCATGTTAGGTGGATAGTTAGTGCAATTAGGGGCTAGACAAGCTCTAGTGTTTATCTAGAGTGACTCGGAAATTTTCCGAGTCTATTTCGGCGTCCAATTAGGCATTACGAGCCTAAGTTAGATTTATTGCTATTTAATAATTAATTTTCGTAATTATTTAATTATTTAATTATTTTCGGAAATTAGACCGGGATAGCCGGTGACTGAAATTTTATGTTGGTTATTGTGGTGCAATCTATTTATTTATTTGAGCTTTAATTGTGTTAATTTTGCCCGATTGTGATTTTATGATATATTCCTAAATTTATTTATTTTCAGTATTTAATTGGAAAATAATTAAGCGTCGGTTTACAACACCAAAAATATTTTGGTGGACCATATGAAATGATGGGACTTATGGAAAGGAAATTATTATATTTTGGCTAAGGCAAACCATGTACCTACACATAGCTATTTTATCGAGTATGATAAAAGGTGAGAAAGAAAGCTATATTACGTCGGCTCGATGACCAAGTATGTCATCTCGGAGAAAGACGCTATATTATATTGGCTCAATGACTTGATACATCATCTTGGAGAAAAAACGTCGGCTCGGTAACTTGGTACGTCATCTTAGAGAAAGCATGTGGGCTCAATGACCGATATGTCATCTTGGAGAATGCACGTGGGCTCGGTGACTAAGTATGTCATCTTGGAGAAAGCACGTTCGCTCGGTGACTAGGTATGTCATCTTAGAGAAAGCACGTGGGCTCGGTGACTAGATATGTCAGCTTGGAGAATGCACGTGGGCTCGGTGACTAGTTATCTCATTTTGGAGAATGCATAGTATTGATTAGAATGACTGGGGAATGGTCCAATTTACATGTAATCGATTAGGTCGATTGATCGATAAGTCGATCTGAGTGAATGATTTGATGGGTTGATGTGACTCGATGAGATCATGAATTGTGTTGAATTACAAGGAGGAACTGAGGCCAAGGTAAGCCCTCTGACGCCTGTTTGTGCTTAGGCAACACTTAGGGCGTATTTCCTTCCTAATCAAGTCTTAAAGGGTAGAACTCGCTGAGACATTGTCTCACTGGTTATTGTATAACCATTTTAAGGTCCTTAGATGGTGTTGGTGAAGGACCGGAAGCCCCGGAGTTTAAAAGGTGAAGCCCGAAGGATCGGTGATCTTGTTCGGCTAGCTAGTTGTAGGACAATTCTCTTTTGTTGGGAGTCAATCCTTTTTGTAAACCTTTGTGTATAGACTTGTGTATTTATAAAAAGATATTTTGGGAAAAATTGGCCCTACTTTCCTATCCCATGGTTTATTGTCTAGGGATTTTTATATGCTTCCGCTTGCATATTAAAATGAATGGGTCGGCGATGCATCCTGGGACGTCGCTATTTAATCGACCAGTGAGGGATGGGCGGGCGCTCGTAGAATCAGGGCGTGACATCCCAGTTTAGTGGTATCAGAGCAATGTTCAAGGATTGGAGTGATAAGGTGCGATGGTTCTTGGGATAGTAGTAGGATGGCCTTTAAATTCATGTTGGTGCATGTCTGTATTAGTTGATTGGTAGAATTACTTGTTGTTTGGATCACTATGTTTCTAATTCAGTGTAGAATTGGAAGCAGGCTTTAGTAGAGAAAGCTGAGCCATGAGTGATCAGGAGCCAAGGACTCTTAGCAAAAGGACCGTTAGGGCTGTGACTCGGGATAGGACGCCGACTAGGGTCAGTACCTGAGAAGGCCGAGGTCGAGCACCAGCTTAGGCTAGTGCGAGTGGAGTGGCATCGCCTCCCGTTGGTGCCAGGGTAGCAGCCCCTAGTGATCCCAGAATTTAGGGGATCATGCAAGCGCAGAAAGCTATGAGAGATGTGATAGGGCAGCAGGCCCAAAATCAAGGCGTCGTTGCTACATCCGCTGCTACTACTATCGTTGCCACTACCGCTGAAGCCGCCCCCTGCTGCACCCGTTGTTGCACCTGTCGCTGCACCCATTGAAGGTTCGCAAGGAATCGTAGTCGCTACGAGACCGATTCACAAGCTGGTGGAACAATTCTTGAGGTTGAATCCGCCTCAGTTCACCGGGATAGGAGACCCCGAAGTTGCTACCTTGTGGATTCAAAAACTTGAGAAGGCTTTTGCACTTTTGATGTGCAACGAAACTGAAAAGGTAGTCCTTGCAACTTACCAATTGGAGGGAGTTGTAGATACTTGGTGGAGAACCACCCAAGGATCAATGTTCCCAGAAGGTGTTGTCCCGGAGTGGAACACTTTTCTTGAGGCTTTCAATGGCAAATATTTTTCAGAGACTGCCAGGGAGATGAAGATGGCAGAGTTTTAGCGCTTTTGCCAAGGCTCCATGGCTGTAGATCAATATGAGGCAAAGTTCGTTGAACTATCGCAATATGCTCCTGAACTAATTGAGAATCCAGCAAATCGAGTGAGAAGGTTCATGGACAGATTCAGGCCGGACTTGAGGAGTATATTGATTTTGCTGAGTCTAAAAACTTACAAGGACTTATACGAGAGGGCCTAGATGATCGAGAGAGATCAAAACGAGAGAGTCGCCACATCTAGGTCAAGATTTAATGAAAACAGAAATGCAATCCGACATGGGAAGAGGCCCATGGTCGGAGAAAGATTCCAGATCTCGCCCAACATGAATGGTAGAGTTGGCAAGTCTGGGCCAAGCAGGAATGAAGTGTGTTGCTTTTATGGAAGGCGACGCGGGTCAGCCTCATGTCCATCTAGGCCAGGTGTGTGTTTTGAATGTGGCCAGCAGGGCCACATAGCCAAAAATTGTCCTAGGCGACCAAGAGGACAACCACAGTTGCCGCCGCCACCACCGTTAGGACAGATAAGAGGGTATGTGCCTTAGAACGCACCGCAAAAAGGACAGCTCAGACCCCCAGTTCAAGGCACATTGTATGCCATCACGCAAGGTCAGGTAGAGGCTGTGCCTGACGTGATCACATGTATGGTTTCGCTGAACAACCATCCTGCTTATGCTTTATTTGATTCAGGAGTGACCAATTCCTTTGTTGCCGAACAATATGTTAAGTTGTTAGGATTAAGTCCTATATTATTAGAGTCGACAGTTTGCATATCTACACCATTAAAGGATAAAGTGATAGCTGCTTTGGGTTGTTCGGGTTGTAAGTTAGCGATTGGTGAGCGAGAGGGGAAAATAGATTTATTAGTCCTAGCCATGTACAACTTTGATTTAATTATTGGCATGGACTGACTCACCAAGCAACAAGCTAAGATGGATTGCTATCGCAAAGCGATTCACTTTGACTCGTTAAAGGGTGAGAGTTTTGAGTTTGTCGGGAATCAAGGAGGACCCTCGATTATCTTGATCTCGTCGCTAGAGGCAACTTGTTTGTTAGACAAGGGTTGTCAAAGGTACTTGGCAACTGTCATGGATACGACAGTTGAGGAGCTGAAGATGGAAGACATCACCGTGGTGCAAGAATTTCCAAATGTATTCCCGAAGGAATTGCTAGGATTTCCGTTAAAGAGGGAAATTGAGTTCGTGATCGAGCTAGCACTCGGGATAGAGCCAATCTCTAAGGCTCCTTACCGGATGTCGTTATCTGAATTGAAAGAACTGAAGATGCAGATGCATGAGTTATTGGACAAGGGATTCATACATCTCAATGCATTACCTTAGGGAGCACCAGTGTTGTTTGTGAAGAAGAAAGATGGTTCATTGCATTTGTGCATCGACTATCGGCAATTCAATAAGGTAACAATCAAGAATAAGTATCCACTCTTAAGGATTGATGACTTGTTTGATCAGTTACAGGGAGCGTCGATATTTTCTAAGATCGACTTGAGGACATGATATCATCAGCTAAGGATTAGGAATGAGGACATTCCTAAGTTAGCATTTCGTACTCGGTATGGTCATTACGAGTTCACAGTGATGCCATTCCGGTTGACAAATGCTCCAGCTGTCTTCATGGATTTGATGAACCGAGTATCCAAGGAATATCTAGATTAGTTTGTGATCGTGGTCATCGATGATATTCTGGTGTATTCGAGAAGTGAGCAAGAGCATGAGAGTCATTTAAGACTAGTGCTACAGACGATGAGAGTTCATCAGTTGTACGCCAAGTTCAGCATGTGCAAGTTTTGGTTGACTCACGTTGCTTTCCTAGGTCATGTGATTTTAGGCGAAGGAATCTCTGTGGATCTGAGCAAGATTAAAGCAGTGACCAACTGGCCGAGACCAACTATAGTGACAGAGATCATAAGTTTTCTAGGTTTGGTAGGCTACTACAGACGATTTGTAGAAGGATTTTTAGCTTTGGTGTCGCCTTTGACAAGACTCTTGAAGAAGGAAAAGAAATTCATGTGGACAGACAAGTGTGAGTATAGTTTCTAAGAGCTTAAGCAAAAGCTGACTACTGCACCTGTGGTGACGATTCCATCTGGTCCTGGATGATTCGAGATCTATAGTGATGTGTCGTTCAAAGGATTGGGTTGCGTGTTGATACAACATGGTAGGGTTGTTGCATACGCCTCCTGTTAGTTGAGACCTCATGAACAGAATTACCCGACGCATGACTTAGAACTCGCGGCAATTATTTTCGCATTGAAGATTTGGAGACACTATCTATGCGGAGAAAAATTTCAGATCTTCACAGACCATCGGAGTCTCAAGTATCTATTCTCTCGGAAGGAGTTGAACATGAGACAGCGCCGATGGATGGAATTGCTGAAGGACTGCGATTGTGATATACTATATCACCCGGGAAAGGCAAATAAGGTTGCCGACACTTTGAGTCGAAAGTCTTCAGTTGCTCACTTGTTGGTGAAGGAGTGGAATTTAATCAAGAGAGCTCGAGATTCGGCATTCAAGTTTGAGGTAGGCCACCTTTCAAGTCTTTTGGCCACCTTTCAAGTCTTTTGGCCACCCTCAGAATTGAACCGGATGTCCAGATTAGAATCAAGTTACTCCAGCTGACAGACCCTGATGTTCAAAAAATTCTTAAAGAAGACACTGAGAAAAGAAAGGCTGACTTTCAGATTTCTGATGATGGAACACTAAGGTTCTGAGGACGATTGGTTGTACCTGACGATGTGGGGTTTAGAGAAGATATCTTATCAGAAGCACATCAGAGCAGTTACAGCATTCATCCTGATAATATCAAGATGTATCAGAATATGCGTCAACACTATTGGTGGTCAAGTATGAAGGTGGACATCGCCAAACATGTCGTCAAGTGTTTGACATGTCAGCAGGTTAAGGCTCAACATTACAAGTCGGGAGGACTTCTGCAACCTCTCAAGATTCCAGAGTGGAAATGGGAGTATATCACAATGGATTTCGTGACCAGATTACCAAGGAGTCAAAGAAGTAATGATTTGATTTGGGCAATAGTCGATAGGTTGACAAAGTTGGCCCATTTTATTGCAATACGAAAGGGTCTTGACTTGGATAGGCATGCTGAGTTGTACGTGCGCATTATAGTTCGACTGCATGGAGTGCTAGTTACAATAACTTTAGATCAAGACCCGAGGTTTACCGCCGCTTTTTGGACTAGCTTGCAAGGTGCTTTAGGTACGAAGCTCCAGTATAGTATGGCATATCATCCTCAGACGGATGGCCAGTCTGAGAGGACAATTCAAACCCTTGAAGATATGTTATGAGCTTGTGTACTGGACTTTAAAGGAAGTTAGGAGGAACAATTTCATCTCGTGGAATTTGCCTACAACAACAGTTATCAGCAGAGCATTCAGATGGCTCCATTTGAAGCGTTGTATGACAGAGTGTGCAAAACGCCAGTATGTTGGGATGAAGTTGGGGAAAGAAATATTACAGGCCCAGAGTTGGTTCAGCAATCAATGGATGCCATGGCAGTGATTAGAAACAAATTAAAGACCACTCAGAGTCATCAGAAAAGCTATGCAGATAAGCGTCGAAGGCTTTTGGAATTCCAAGTTGGTGATCACGTTTTTCTGAAGGTGTCACCAATGAGCGAAACTTCGCACTTTGGCAAGAAAAGAAAACTGAGTTCGAGGTACGTAGGTTTGGTTGAGATCTTGAGAGAATCGGGACTCTAGCGTATCGTCTTGCGTTGCCGCCGAGATTGGCGCAAGTGCACGATGTCTTTCATATGTTGATGCTAAGGAAATATGAGCCTAACCCGACCCACGTGCTCAATTTCAAGGAATTGGATGTGGATGACTGCGTGTCATATGTTGAAAGCCCAGCTCAAATCGTGGACAGAAAAGAGCAAGTTCTGCATACAAAGACCATCCCATTGGTTAAAGTGGTCTGGCAACACCACGGTACTGAGATAGCAACTTGGGAGACTGAAAAGTCGATGAGACGTTTGTACCCCCACTTTTTTGCTTAAATATTGCTAGGTTTAAATTTTGAGGACGAAATTTTTATAAGAGTGAAAGAGTTGTGACATCATAGATTTTCGATTATGCTTTCAATTGAATAATTGGGCATTTCATCGATGTGCCTATAGTGCTATTCTCAGAGCTAATCACTCGTGAGATAACTAGACTACCTATGGAAGCCATTAAGAATTTTAAGGCAAATAGACTTGAGGATTCAACCAGAAATCGACTGCTCGACCATGTTTATCTACCGAGATCATTACGGCACAAATATAAATTGATTAGAGATCAGAGATAGGTCGGTTTGACTGAGATGCGTGGTTAAATGTGGATGATCCTACTAAATTGCAAAATTCTCATCGATTGGCATTAGTTTGATTTTTTTATTGTTTTGGTACCCTGTGTCCATATTTGAAACCTCGCGATTTTCACAATAATCGAAGGTCGCCAATGTGTCGAATGGGTTAATTGTGGCTCGAAGAAAATCGACCACGGGTTATTTGCATTAAAATTTTTTTAAAACTATCCGGTAGCCTAGGTCACACTAAAAACACGCCGGATTGAAATTAACTGCGAATTTGAACCTGATTTCAAAAATTGAAAGTTCTGTAATGTCATAGATCATTTTATGAATGTCAACTCAGTCTTAGTATATTTTTCTGCAAGCGGAGACTTTTTGGAAAAAAGTCGAGGTAGAGCCGTTTTTGTCTAGAATAAGTCAGGGATCGTTTTTTATTGCGAAATTGGGAAGCAAGTGTGATCAATTGGTGAGGAAAAATATCAATTGGATCAGATAGAGGCCGAATTGTGTTGAATCAAGTAAGAATAAGTGTCCAATTGGAAGGAAATCTTAGCAAATTCGTGTGCCCTTACCGCCTGTGACTTTTGGACCACCTCAGCTTCTAGAGGCGGGCCTTGGTGGCTAATTTTGGGCCATGGGATAGTTGGTGGTGGACAAAGGGTCAAGGGGGACCAAGAAGATGAGGTTGGACCAAGAGGTGGACCCCTTGTCCCCTCTTCTCTCCTCTATCCTCTCTCCCTCACCAAGACCGGCTGACCACCTCCGTCTCCTCTCCCCTTGCTGTTCGAAACCACCGTAAGTAAAAGCCAATCATTGCAGCCACCGTTAGAGCCGAATCGCCGCCGGATCGCACGTGACGTCACCGCCGCCCGCGAGCTCCTTCCTCGTCTCAGCCATGTTCTAGTTGCTCCGTCCCCATCGTCCACGCGTCTAGGAGGCTCCCTCGCCCAGCTCAGGACGCCGCTCCTCGCCGTTGTGACCGCCAGAGACCCCGCCGAGCCCCGTCTAGACCGCCACCAACCGGGTTGCTTCCTTGCCCATCTTCAACCCCAAAGCTGCCTCAACCAACCCAAAACAGAACCCGAACCAGTGGGTATTCCGGCACCTTTTTTTGGACCGTTTTGAGGTTGTTCCGGGCCCCGAAGGTTAGACTCGCTTTGGAGAAAAGTGAGCTCCGTTGCGTCCCCGATGATTTGAGCCGATTGGATCGCCGAACAAGTGAGTTGAACTCACTAATCCTCACTTAATAGGTTAATGACGCTTAAAAGTTGATTAGATTAAATTAAGCATGGCTTAGGTGGATAGTTAGATTGGATTAGTGAATTTTAGTTATTTACCGATGCATGTTAGGTGGATAGTTAGTATAATTAGGACCTAGACAAGCTCTAGAATTTATCTAGAGTGACTCAAAAATTTTCTTGGTCTGTTTCGGCGTCCAATTAGGCATTACGGGCTTAAGTTGGATTTATTGCTATTTAATAATTAATTTTCATAATTATTTATTTATTTATTTATTTATTTTCCGGAATTAGATCTTGATAGGCGGTGACCGGAATTTTATGCTGGTTATTGTGGTGCAATCTGTTTATTTATTTGAGCTTTAATTTGTGCTAATTTTGCCTAATTGTGATTTTAGGATATATTCCTAAATTTATTTATTTTCAGTATTTAATTGAAAAATAACTGAGCGTCAGTTTACAACGCCAAAAATATTTTGGTGAACCATATGAAATGGTGGGACTTATGGAAAGGAAATTATTATATTGTGGTTAAGGCCAACCGTGTACCCACATACGGCTATTTTATCGGGTATGATAAAAGGTGAGAAAGAATGCTATATTACATCGGCTTGATGACTAAATATGTCATCTTAGAGAAAGATGCTATGTTACGTCGGCTCGATGACTAAGTATGTCATCTCAGAGAAAAACGCTATGTTATGTCGGCTCGATGACTAAGTATGTCATCTTGGAGAAAGGCGTTATATTATATTGGCTTGGTAACTTGGTATGTCATCTTGGATAGAGAATGTTGGCTCGGTAACTTGGTACGTCATCTTGGAGAAAGCATGTGGGCTTGGTGACTAGATATGTCATATTGGAGAATGCACATAGGCTTGGTGACTAGGTATGTCATCTTGGAGAAAGCACATGGGCTTGTTGACTAGGTATTTCATCTTGGAGAATGCATAGTATTGATTAGAATGACCGGGGAATGGTCTAATTAACATGTAATCGACTAGGTTGATTGATCGATAAGTCGATTTGAGTGAATGATTTGATGTGTTGATGTGACTCGATGAGATTATGAATTGTGTTGAATTGTAGGGAGGAACTGAGGTCAAGGTAAACCCTGTGACGCATGTTTGTGCTTAGGCAGCCCTCAAGGCATATTTCCTTCCTAATCGAGTCTTAGGGGGTAGAATTCGCTAAGACATTGTCTTACTAGTTATTGTATAACAATTTTTAGGCCCTTAGATGGTGTTGGTGAAGGATCGGAAGCCCTGAAGTTTAAAATGTGAAGCCCGAAAGATCGGCGATCTTGTTCGACTAGCTAGTCGTAGGACAATTCTCTTTTGTTGGGAGCCGATCCCTTTTGTAAACCTTTGTGTGTAGACCTGTGTATTTATAAAAAGGTATTTTGTGAAAAATTGGCCCTACTTTCTTATCCCATGGTTTTATTGTTTGGGGATATTTATATGCTTCTGCATGTGTATTAAAATGAATGGGTCGGTGATGCGTCCTGGGACGTCGCTATTTAATTGACCAGCGAAGGATGGGTGCGCGCTTGGAAATTGGGATGTGACATATGGATTGCCGAGAAATAAGTTCCCCGTAAGATTTATCGCCCATACAACAGATTGAGTTTCCATAAGTTGTGTTTTTCTTATGGAGAACTTTGCATCTTCAATATGATTGTTCTGTTGGTAGATTGAACATTCCATATTCACTAAGATTGATTTAGATAAATTCCTTTCGGACAATCAAGATATATTTTGTAGAAAATCCATGCTAATCCTCTAGCCGTTAGCACAAGGTCCGGTCACTATCCCTATGCCGTTCAGATTGAATATAAGAGATATGATCTTCAATACATACTTGAGTCTGGCGAGTAACATCTGAAAGTGCTAATATGAACACTTAGAGGAGGTGAATAGGTAGTGAAATACTTTACTTTTGAATCTGAGTCTGATGAACAACAGACTTTTGAAATTGAGTATGAAGAACAACATATTTTGATAATATCCTTTACATGTTCTATCATCTACATAGTCTGTTACTCAACAATTAAACACGTTAGTAGCCTTTAATTTATTTTGTTATCTTCAAAACAACATAAGAGATTTCCCTAACAATCTCCCCATTTTTTATGATGACAAAACAATCTTTGATTATACAGATTTGTAATCACACTTTCTAAAAATTTTAATAAATCAGAGCAATGTAATTCAAATCAAAAGATAGCAGAAGATATCAAATAGATTGAGCATAACAATATATAGAAAAGTAATTGCAACTCAATATTATGCAATAAATAATATCAATCAATCAACACATATGCATATTTATATTCTCTCCCCCTTTTTGTCATAATCAAAAAGCGATGACAATGGAAAAAGTATTACGTAGAGAATATAAAATGATAACACATATGTCTTGCATAATTTCCAAAAATCAGCTTTTATAAAGTAAAACGAATATTAAAGATATGCAATATAGCTCACTTCGATCATATATATTAGTAAATATTCAATAAAAATCACGAATGGATTATAAAATTCACTCACTCTTTTTGTCATAATAAAACGATAATATAAATAAGAGATTTGTTAATGACAAAGGTAATTAAAAATGAACTAACCGGATTTTGTAGAACTTGGTAAGTTCTAAAACATTTACCTTTTCCTTCCTTCTATAATAATCAAGATCACAATCGATTCAAAAAGATTTTTCCAAAATTGATCAATGCTCCCTCTCAATTTGTTGTCTTTTGAAAATGATCATGATTCTTTCCTTTCTCTTGGATTCGCTTTCTCCTCTTGTCATTATGACAATATTTGCAAATAACACTAATTGTGGCTTGTGCACATTGAGCATAATATTTTTCCATTCTTTTCTTCGTAGCAACAATATCCACAACGATACCACCGCCCGCAGCAGCGCAGCTGGCTTGGGCTCTCTCCCCTCATGAAGGAGAGAAGTTCAAATTCCAAAGGCATCGTTAGGGATTCTTACTTGAAGTATTGTGGTGGTGGGTTCTGCAGTCGCTCCCCCAGGGTTTGTTCGCTGGCTGTCGGCTTACGAGGCTCCCATGGTTACCATAAAAAAAACAATATCCACCACGATCATTTGCATTTTGAAATTCGAGGCAGAAATTTATTTTTTTCTACCTGCATTAACTTAACAAATTTTTTGCACAAATAAGCTGTAATAATATCCACATAATATATAATGTCCTTTTTTCAAATAAATAAAGTGAATAGCATATATAAAAATATCAAATATTTAAATTCAGAGTTACTCAACCTTTCGTACGACACATTAGGGACTTACTCAAAAATTTGCATAAACTTTGCGCAATGAAGAGAATTTTTGAGCTTCCAAAAAATAGTATAGAATCTCCACAATTTTCAGATCGAGCTTTCCAAAATCCATATGGAAGATTTTTTTGCTACCTGCAAATTCTTGTATAACAGATAATAATCTTTGCAAAAAAAAAAACACATAATACCTTCCTTTGATTTATGGATCAAGTTTGCTAGATATAATATATCTTCTAAGAATATAGCAAGAGTATCCATGAATATGCATTAATATTTTTCAAGATCAAAGGGATTTCCTTGAGCATAAATCTAAAAAATATATTATTGAATCATTTTGCAAAAAGAAAGTTGATATTGCTATCACGTGCCAAAAAAAATAAATTGCAATGCCTTATATTTATGACAAAAGATATTTGCAATATAAATCATATACAATCATCTATAATCTTCATAAAAATGAGTAAAAATTTGCAAGGCGGGTTGATAAAAAAAAAAATTCTCTTACCCAAGGTATATGTTTCAAATATACCATTGACTAAAAAAAAATCATTACCAATCTTCGCCTGAGATTCTTTTCTTATTGCACCAAAATCTGCGCAGATTTGCAATCATTCTTGCCTTATTGAATTTCCTACAATCAGCTCATTTCCTTTTTGGTATCCATTAATTTGGATCCTTCCATTTCGTTAGAGTAAAATAGAAAATCTCCATAGATAAACAAATATTCTTTTTTAATTCATCGTAATAAAGTATTTAAGGAAGAATATCTTTGCACAATAAATTAATATCACATAAAACAAATTTTCACTTTGCAAAATATGGCAAAATTAGAGAACATAAAATTAGACAAAATAATTTGCATGATCTCTAAGAAAGATATCAAATCAATCACACATATTAGATCAAATCGCAACTCACGAATCACAAAAACAAATCATACAGTTCTTTATTTAATAAAACAAAATATGATCATTATAAAATCTCAATCAACCAAGGATATATCGAATATCAAGCATAATGAGAATTATGTGCCCAAATAAAAAAAGGTACATTCCTTACCAATTTCTTCTTTTCCTTTATTTCCTACAAAAACAACTCATTCTTTCTTTGATATCCATATTTTCTTGGGTCCATGAGAGTTAGTAGAGTATGCTATTTTTACCCAATCTTTCTTAACAGGTCTCCGGACTTTAGGATATTATTTCTCAAAGTGTTCCAAATCTCCACAATTTGAACACTTAAGGACATTTCGACCAACAGGTTTTGTAAAGATCTTTTAAAAATACTTCTTATACGCAAGTCTAGGAGGTCTTTGTCTAAGTCTCTCATTGACTTTAGGAAAATCTATTTAAAAATCATTTTCCTTATTAAAATTAAGTCATGACTTATTATAGTAAGGTACTTGTATGGAAATGATATGCTCTAGTGTTTTTGAACCCTTTGAAAGAATCATTTTATTATACAAGTAAATCTCGACTTTCTTTTGTTTGTAGAAAATCTTTTTGCAAAATTTCAAACTTTTCTTTTTGTTAAAGATCATGTTGCCTGAGCCATAAATTTTCCTTTTTTAGTTCGGAGATCCTTTTAAGAGAAGATTTGAAATTTAAGCACAACTTATTTATATACTTAAGAACTTTGATAGGAATTGCTGAATGACTTATCTCAATTTCCTTGTCGGATTCTGAGTTTGTGTCTGAGTCAAACATTAATTCCGAGTCTGTGTCTAAGTCAGACTTTGATTCCAAGTTTGATTCTGATTCCAAATCTATGTCTGAATGTGCCATCAAGCATATATTTCCTTACTCGTCATCTTCTTTCATGGTTCTTTTCTGGCCATTCTGCTTGTATTGTCTTCTTCCACTGAATTTCCTTCCTTTTCTACTTAGCTTTTTGAATTTCTTGATCATAAAGGCAAGTTCTTCGTCGTCCATGTCATTTTCTGAATCTGTATCATCAGAATCAGCGTTAGATATTAAAGCGATGGACTTCTTACCTTCGGGATCTTCATCGTTGATTTGTTCCACTTTGTAAGATTGAAGAGTACCAATCAATTCAACAACGGAAAGTGGCATAATCCTCTGAGTCTATTGGATTGAGGTCTTGACATGGTTCCAATCTTTTGAGAGACCTTGCAAAATTTTGTTGACCTTTATTGGGGAAGAAATTGGATGACATTGATATGCTAAATCGTTCACAATTTCTATAAAACGATCGAACATATCTCTAATCGACTCTCCTGGTTTCATCTTAAAGGATTCATATTGGCCAAGCAGGAAGTTTGCTTTTGTCTCTTTTACACGATCAGTCCCTTCATAAGTAACATGAAACCTATCCCAAACTTCTTTAGTTGTTCCACATGAAGAAATTCTATTATACTCAACAGGAGACAATGCGCAATATAAAGAATAAATAGCTATTGCATCATGAGCTTCTCTTTTGGACATCTCCATCCGAGACATAGGAGCAGGAGGTTTGGTTTCTTGTCTTTGCCATTCTTTGATGTAGACACAACAGTGGGATTGATTCATTTTTCCACAACATCTCATTGTAAGGGATCTCTAGATCTTATGAATGCCTTCATTTTATTTTTCCAAACGTTGTATTCCTTTCCATCAAAATATGGTGGCCTGTTATTGCTTTACCCTTCCATAAGTCCTAGTGCCAAGATACTAGCCATAGAAGATCTTTAGCTCCAAAATAAAAACACTTTAATAAAACGAGCACTTGGCTCTGATACCAATTGAAAGTGCTAATATGAACACCTAAAGGGGAGGTGAATAGGTGTAAAGAAAAATTTTTGTGAAACGTAGTAAAATAATTTGCTTTTGAATCTGAGTCTGATGAATAACAGACTTTTGAAACTGAGTCGGAAGAACAACAGACTTTGATAATATCATTTACATGTTCTATTATATGCATAGTCTGCTACTCAACAATTAAACACTAGTAACCTTTGATTTATTTTGTCATCTTTAAAACAACATAAGGGATTTCCCTAACAACATTTGTTGATATTCATCAGAGTTTCTACCTGGAAAAACTTACCATCAAATCAAAGAATGATTAAAGGCAGTTTTGTCAATCATTAAAACTAATATGGGAATTTTCCTCAACACTTGCATTCCGAGAATACTACTTTCTAAAGGACCTTCGAACTTAGAAAGTTTCCAGGGAAGCAAATCTCAAAACGAATAAAATTCTCTCAATACCTACCTTACGCTAAAGATTTTTGGAAATACAATTGCATTTCCCCAAAATTCTCCAAAAAAATTGCCAACACTATTGCATTTGCCCAAGAAATTTTGGCCCTAAAGGCCAATAAGAATGATGAACCAAACCTATCCTTTTCTCTCTGTCAGATGGTCATTTGCAATTATTTATCTGGGCAAGTTGGACAGAACGACCTGATGAATTCTGTCCTCGTCCCTTTTATCTTATGCTCTCAACTAATCAATTTGTTAGTTGCAAGCTGTTATGAACAAGGAACATGCGTGTTGAGTTGCGAGAGAGAGAGAGAGAGAGTTTAGACAATGCCGAGGTATGGTTTCTCGAGAACGACGCATTGACCAGTTAGCAGCACATGGCTTCTGAAATCGTGGATAGTTGCCTGTCCAATGCGTCGGGCTTAATATTTGACCTCAGTCTTGGCTACCTAACGCGAGCTTGTCTTTGAGCAACTCCGCTCAAGTCAAAAAGTAGTCAGTAGTGCTCTTTATAAAATTGGCCCCATCCAACTGTTTGCCCTTTAGACATATCGGTCTCGGCGATTATGTGTATTTTCCTCTCTCTCTCTCTCTCTCTCTCTCTCTCTCTCTCTGTGGCCCATCGTGAGAACTCGGCAAAGATTCCCTTCATCCTCTAGTCGTTCAAAGTCCAAGCTGAAGGTATTGAAACATCTTCCTCCATTACATTCTCTCTTCAATCAATTTTCAGTTCCCTGCTGTTTTCTTCCCCCACTAGTGTCTCCATGGTTTTGATTTGTGCTGAGATCTCCACTCATATTGTTGTGTTATCAGGACTGGTTTTGGTCTGCCTTCCTCTTAATCCATCTTGCAGACAAGTCAGCAGCCTAGAAATCTCAATCCCTCTTGCATCCTTAGAGTGAAGCCACTCCTGGTACGTGTCATTATATATCTACTTTTCGTGTTCTATCAGCGCTTGGTTCAAGTTCACCTCTTTGCTTTGTAATCTGGCTCTATTGATTAAACTCTGAAAAACATAAAAGCAAAAAAATAAAAATAATACGGAATACGAACAAAATTTGGTGAAATAACTGCAACACAAACTCGTTGAAGAGGCACCAACATTTGTCTCTGAGCTTTTCTATGTCTCTTATATAGTAGTCGTATGACATCATGTTTAACCATCTTCTTGTTGGTACTGTAATTTGCGACTTGGAAATGACAGGGTGAACTTGGAAAATTAGCAAGTCTCGGCTAGCTAACGTTTATACAATTCAGCCTATTTCAATTAATAGGAAAAAAACTGATTTTTACTTTTTGCATAAACACCTAAGATTCTTTAAAGCATACAAATATTACATGTGGATTTCGAAATTATCATTATGTATATTGCTTATTTTTGTTACTTCATTTTTTATATCCACACCTGTCTCCATAAATGGTTGGACTGGTTGAACGGGTGGAATCGCATACCAGCTCTCACTTCGGTTCAACCTACACTATTGGTTTCTAAACATTGCCTATAATCAGAGACTGGAATAAATTGGTTAAAAGTCATCTGTTTTTTCTTCAAAGGAGGGCGTGCAAGAATCTTATTTAAGAGTACTCACCCTTGAGGCTCCATCTGCGCCACAACCGCACATGATAACTGACGATAAAACAAAAGTTGAAAATTATAGCACAACTTTCGACTTGATTTTTTCGTTTTATAAAGTTTGTCATCCTTTTCCAAATCAAGGCATTGCCCGCCATTTTCTGAATATAGATCAATACATGTATGGTTAAAGTTAAAAACTTATTAAACTAAAGAAAATAAAATGCTTATCCTCTCCATGAACAAGAGATTATAGTAAGTATCGTTCACCTCTAGGGAAACTCATGTAGATCATAGCAATTTTTTATAGCCTCAAACTATCTCAATAAGGGGTTTCTCCGCTACACCTGTCATGTTTGTCAATGAGAGATGCACATGGTCACAGATGGATCTCCTAATTTTGTATGGGAAATCAATCTTCTTAACACACGCTCAAAATGAGGGACAAAATTAAAGATATTTACCTAAGTAAATAAATCGGATGCATTGCTCTAAATTAAGGCCACTTGCATAAGCCAAATGCTGGGCTTAACGGATTCATGACATTTGCATATTATTTCAGCATCGTCCAAGTTGCCGAGTCCTCACGTTTTTGTGCCTTGAGTTATAAAAAATAAAAATAAAAGTTGATCAATCATGAATTAAACATCATCTAGAACAAAAAAAAAACAAAAAAAAAATCCCGACACATTCATAAAAATTACGTCACTTATTAAAATCATCAATCATGAATTAAAACCTTTAGTTTGGATTGATTTCACGTTAACATGAATTGAAGCAACATGTAAACCTCAAACTTCTATAAAAGACCCCTGCGTCACGCATCAGTGGTCATCCAAGATTTTTCGTAGAAATTATCCACAAAATTTCAAACGCGGCACGACTTCAATCAACTTCTAGGTCAATCCATCGTTTTCTCTCTCATTCCCTCGCCTACTTTCCTCTTCTCAATCCCCTTACTTCGCCCAACAACGTGATGCCCAAACTGGTCATGGTCATCATAAATGGATAACAAATTGGACTCCATTTCTGTACGCAACGACGAACTCCACCAAGAATCCCAGAACACACGCAAAACTTCGACCTTGATTCAGCTCCGATAATATTCGTAGCCCTCGAAAAAAAAAAAAAAAACCCATTTTACGTCCCTTAGCAGTGCACGCGATCGTCCGATGTGGGTTTGTCAGTACACATATTGTTTGCTTTGGACACTAAGTCTTCACGGTTTTGTTTTTCTTGGAGCAGCCCATACCACCCCCAAGAAAACGCATATGTACAATTAGAGGTAGGGGTGAGCGTGATTCCCGAGTAGAACCGGAAACCGGGGAACTGGACTGGAGGGTCCGGTTCGGTTCCCGGTTCTAAAGGGATTGGTTCCGTTCCGGTTCCCAGAAAAAGGGAATTGGGAAACGGAACCGGTCCCTTTAGAGGGAACCGGTTAGGGCTAAAAGAAGCCCCAAATAGAAAACTCCTAAATCACGTTCACTCATAGTTTTCTCTTCTCCCGTGCTCTACCACTTGACGCCACCGCCGCTCCCCTCAACGCTACCGCCGCTCGCCCTCGGCTCAGCGAGCCGCCGCTCACCCTCAACGCCACCGCCGACCTCTGCTCAGCGAGCCACCGTTGACCTTTGCTCGACGCCACCTCCGCTCGCCCTCGACGCCACCGTCGCTTGCCCTCGACTCCACCGCTGCCTTCGCCATCGATGGCACCAACCTCTTTGAGAAGCTCAGCCTCCCCACCTTCGTCAATCTCTCCACCAATTTCTACACCAGGTCACTTCTCTGCATATGTCAAGGGAAAAATTTCGTTTCTTTTTGATCTAGTCATGGAGAACGCGTGTTTTTATGCTTGCCCATTTGTTAGATTGCGCTTTTATGTTGGTGCTGCTCAATGGGGTTTGTGGGTGTTGTTCTGATGATGGTAGATGATAGGTCTGATGCTCCCCGCGATGTCTTTTCAAAGGGTGGAGTTTGGACGTGTTCTTTTTAGTTGTATCTTGATGAAATGTTGCTTCTTATAGGTCAATTGAGATTGTTGAAAACAAAAATGATGACAAGATCCTGGCTTTTGCTGATTGTGAATGTGATTGACTAGTTTGGAAGAGTGAGATGTTTGTGTTGGTGAGGCGATTTAAGATGCGCTTTGGACCATCGGGTTCGTTAATTTCTTTGTGCTTTCATTAGATATGGCCTTGCCCGATTTTTCAGAGTTAGGATGTGGGTTTGTTTGAGTCATGATTAGGAGGGCTTGAAAGGAAAAGATTATCTTGTGAGTTGTAATACAGAAACTTGTTGATCTGATGTCTGTTGCTGTGTGGTCTAGTGGATCAGGGTGTATGACGATGAAGAAGAATGGTTTCGGTCGATCTTTGTGAATTCAAAGAAGGAAGAAGCAATTCAAAACCAATATGAATTCTTTGTTATTGATGAGCCGTCTTGGCCTTCTAACAAGACTAGAGATTGACAACCTTCAGATCTTCCAATTGTCATGTTTTTTCATTACCTTTAAATCTTGATAAGAACCTTTGTCACATATTACTCGGTAGTGTTTGCAAAGTCTGTTTTGATCATCTGACGTGGTTTTTGGAGGTATCGAGGAGACAATGCATCTTGTTTGGGACACAATGGTGGTAAGCAGCTACTGCTACTTGCATTTATCTACTCAATCCCGAACCCTTCCAACCCAGATACTGTTCATTAATGTTGGTAGGAATCTGGACAAATTTCTGTCTCTGATTATGTCTAGATAACGAGCACCGAGTGGTATGTTTTTGTTATGCTTATTTTTTCTGATGAATGAGTTTTCACACATATTGATGGCTCCCTGAGATAACATATGTTCTTTGAACATGATCAGTGCTAGGATCTTCAACATTTACCCGAGTTTTGAGATCAATGCCAGGAGCCACCACTCTTAAGATCAGATACAAGTATCTATGAGGGAAGGAGAGGGAAAGTAAGTTTTATTTCTGCTAGGATCTCTCTCCATTCACTACTAACACATTCCATATCTTTCTATCCATATCTTGAAACTTTTTTGCCTCCTTCTGCATTCTTAGATATTGTAACCATTACAAGCTTCAGTGCAACAAAATTGTGTTTCCTTTTCCAGGGAAAGGTCGAAGTGACAATTGCTGCCTTTTTCTGCCCTTGTTTTTTCTTCCTATAACTATTGTTTCATCTAAGAGATAGATCTTCACCTTGTAGTTTGTGAAGAATAAAGCTATATTTATGAAAATTCAGTAGCGACATTAGTCAAAGGGATAGAAAGGTGCTTTTTTTTTGGATCCGTATGCTCCCAATGAACTATTTTTGGCAATTTATGGACATAGAAACTTTGGTTTGTCTCCTTCCGTCTTCATTATAATTCAAATTTGAAAATGAATGAAAAAAAAAAAGAAAAGAACCTGTTAGAACCTAGAACTGACCTTGGAACTTGTGACAGGGTAGGTTCCAAGTTCTTGATTCTGATGGGTAGGTTCCAGGTTCCAAAAAATGAGGAACCTGTACCCGAAGGTAGGTTCCAGGTTCCAGACTGAATCGAATTGGAACCGGGAACCGCTCACCCTTAGTTAGATGCTCCATTGCCTTATAAGGCAGCCTGCAGACCTCCCTCTCTAGGCGATGTGGGACAAGAGAGGGATCCCTTCCTTGTGCACGTCCGAGACCGAGATGCGAACGCATCGCCATCCCTCCTCCCCATGCATCGCCGCTTGGGTTGTCACACCCTCGTAGTTTCAATCAAGACGTCACAACCGACCCCAATATGCTTCTTCCAAGTTCGCGGTCAACACGCTTTCTTCTCTCAGATTGAGGTTTTGTGTCCCTCGCCCGTTCATGTGATTATGTGCGCTTTCTTCAATGTGAAATCATTTTTCGCATACGTTCACTTTCGCTGCATAATCTGAAGAACTTCCGATCGCGTGGTCCCGACATGTTCGTCTAATTGGATTTTTCTTCTTGTTGTCCTCATCAGACCTGACTTGAGTAAGTTTCATTTCCTTTCTTTGAACCAAAAAATCTAGTATGCCTTTTCAGCTGTGGCCTTTCGTAACTCATGCAAATGACTAGAATTACACGCCGCAAAATTTTAGTCGGATTGCTTTGCATCAGTTTCTACAAAAGGGCTTCTAACCTAGACAGAGTCTAACTAAGTCCTGTACTTATAATACACCGTTACATTATTTTTTTATTTTTTTGTTTTTTTTTTTGGGTGCTGGAGGAACCAACTTGTAGCCGACAGCCGTGCCGAAACCCCTGGTGACACTTAGCGGGAGGACCCACCACCCCGAGTCACACTTAATACACCTAGTGCCTCCCACGGTTTTGAACCCTTCACCTCTTCGTTGAGGATCAGTAGAGTCTTAGCCAGTGGAGCCACTGCGGCCGGTGGTTACACCGTTACATTGTTCATTTCTCATAAATAGATTTTTTTTTTTTTTTTTAACTATCTGAGTCAGTGTGACGCCTCACAAAATGTGAATTTTGGGTTGCAGATTAAGCATAGATACGAATAGGATATATGGGAAGGGGCAAATACAAATCAAGCATATGGTACTTTTCAACAACAAACTTGAATTGCATAGGGTGTGCTTTATTGTCTTTGCTTCAGTTATCCCTATCTGCTTCAAATGTCAAACGTGAGAAACTTCTTTGGCATTTTGCTACTAGAATGTAGTTTTTCAATTTTATTTGCACCTTGCTTTCACATTCACCTGGGATCTTCTGGATTCCTTTTGATTTGGTTGTCACAGAAGGGAAGTACTTCTTCCTCCACTTTTGAAGTAAAATTGGTACAGCTTATCTTAAAACTTGATTTCCTGTCTTCTTATGCTTATATAATTTAGGACATCACAGCATGAAATATGCATCTCTGGCTGAAGGACCAAGAGTCTCTAGGAGAGACTGGCCATTACTGTTTAGAACCTTTGTCTCATGAATTAGAAAGGTCTCTCTCCATTTTACTTAACACTGCTAACAGTAAGATCTTGAATTAGACGATTGATATGATGATGCAGTCGTCGAAATCTAAAACATAATTACGAGTGGAGATTGATAACCACCGATTATTTAGGATGTCGGCATCCCGTTTAGTTTTGGCCAGCACACATGATCCAATTTTTTGGTGGACTCTTCTTCCTTCTAATAAACATGCATCTCCTTTTGAAATTTCTTCCTCCTTTGAGAATTATTGAATACTTCTGTGACGTCCTGAAATTTTAGCTCTATTTTCAATTGAATAAATCAGGCTTTTCATCGATGCGCCTATAGTGCTATTCTTAGAGTTGATCACTCTTGTGATAACTAGACTATCTAGGGAAGTTACTGAAGGGTTTTAATGCAATAGACTTGGGAATTCGATCAGGAATCGACTACTCGACCGTGCTCATCTGCAGAGATCATTTCAGTACAGTTAAAAATCGATTGGAAATCAGAGATAGGTCGGTTCGACGAGATATGTGGCTAAACGTGGGTGATTCCACTAAATTGCAAAATTCTCTTCAATCGGTACTAGACTTATTTTTCTGTCGTTTTGGTACCCTGTGTCTATATTTAAAATCTCGAGATTTTCAAGACCACCGAGATTCACCAATGTTTTGAAGAGATTCATTATAGCTCAAAGAAAATCGACCACGGGTCAATTGCACCAAAATTTTTTAAAAGTCACCCGGTAGCCTAGGTCACGCTAAAATCGCGTCAAATTGAAATTAACTGCAAATTTGAATCCGATTTCAAAAATTGAAAGTTTTGTCATGTCACGAGTCATTTTAAGAACGTCCACTCATCCTCTGAAGATTTTTCTGCAAATCAAGATTTTTGGCGAAAAGTCAAAATATGGCCGTTTTCGACTAGAAAATTTGAAGGGCAATTTTTTATCACGTTTTTGGGATGCAAGTTGGTTCTATTGACGAGAAAAAAATACCAATTTGATCGAGGACACCACAGTGGATTTATAGGATCAAGATTTGGCTTCAATTGGAAGAGGATTGATCCAATTTGGGGAAAATCAAGTCCAAATTCGTAGCCCTTCCTTGCCTTCAACCTTTGGACCATCTTAATAGCTTCTAGAGGAAGATTGAGGCTGGAAAATGGCTGAGGAAACTAGCTAGACATGGTGGGGCCAAGTCAAGGGGACAAGAGGATAGGTTGAAGACCAAGTAGCCCCATCCAAGCTTGTTGTCCCCCTTCTCTTTCCTTGTCGTCGATCCTCCATTTCCAGAGCAAAAGAAGTCCCAAAAATCACAGAGAAATCGAGCCTAGCCCCTCTCCTTGCCCGTCGATGCCCGCCGAAGCCCGAACAGCCACCTCTCGTGCCACCGGAGCCCATACGCCGTCTGCTCGCTCGTGCGCTGCTCCGCACGTTTGTGGCCATTGTCCCTATCCCAGCCGCATCCCCGAACCGTCCCTAGTCACTGTCAAGCAGTCCTGAGCCGCCGTCTAGCCGCTGGAAGCCCCGCCTGCCTCCGCCTGACTTGCTCCAGCTCCGTTTGTCCTTTCCTTTGTTGGAGAAATCTTTCTGGAATATTTTGAAGCTGACAAAACGTTTCCATCAGTCTAGTCTGAAGTCTTGCGAGACTCTACCATCTAAAGTCCGAAGTCTTGCGACTCTACCATTTAAAGTCGAAGACTTGCAGACTCTACCATTTAAAGTCCGAAGACCTTCGGACTCGGACTCAAGACTCAAAGTCTATTCTCATTGACAGTTTGTAGTTTGTCGAAGAAGGTCTATCCGGACTGTGCGTTTCGTTAAGGATTTGATCTTGTCGTCTAAACGAATATCTCTTGGCTGGATATGACACAATGGATTACTTTAGTCAACATCAAAGATTGATTTAAAGATCCGTTGATTGGCGAAGTATACTTGGAAGGTTCTACTTATGGAAACCGAAATCCTGATTGTATGGGCGAGCAGGATTGATGGGCTATCGTTATGTTCCTTTAATAGCTCGAGTAATATTTCTAATTGATTCTGTCCAACGGGAAGATTGGAAGAATTCCTTTTGTAAGTGCCAACGGGTATGATGGCATAAAGGAGTATATAAGGAAGATGTTCGAGTTGTTTCGAGGTGTGCGCGATAGAAGAATTTCAAAGTCCGAAGCTCCTTGTTCTTTGTCTATTAATGAGCGAAATCTTGTACGCAAAATAGAGACTATATTTTGAGATATCTTGAGGAAGTGTGGTAGAGTATCTACACTGTGGAATCAAGAGAAAGCATTGTTGTAACATCTCTTTTGTTTATAGTGAAATCCAGTCGGTAGGCTGTCAGTGAGGAAGAGTGGACGTAGGCTTGGAATAAGCTTAACCACTATAAACCCTGTGTTCAATTTTCTCTTCCCTACTCTCTGTTTACTTTGATCATAATCTGTCTTGAAGAACTTCTGTTCTATTGCTTGCCTAGTATTGCTTTCGTATATCGATAAATTGTTTATAAACCTATTCACCCCCCTCTAGGTGTATATACTAGCTATATCAATTGGTATCAGAGCCTGTGTACTCACTTTGTTTGAAGTGTTTTACTTCAAAGTTAAAGATCCATGGCTAGTATGTTAGCTTCAGGGCTGGTGGAAGGGCAAAGCAATACCAGACCTCCTTACTTTGATGGAAAGGATTACAACATCCGGAAAAACAAGATGAAAGCATTCCTAAGATCGAAGGATCCTCCGGAATGGGATGTTGTAGAAAAGGAATTACTCCTAAAGCTGCATCCGAATCGAGAGAGGAAAAGTAACTGTTGAGTCTAGTGAAATGACTCAGGAAGAGATAATCAAGAGACAAGCTCTTGATGCAAAAGCAATTTATTCCTTATATTGTGCTTTGTCACCTACTGAATATAACAAAATATCTTCTTGTGTTACAGCAAAAGAAGTCTGGGATAGATTACATATTACTTATGAAGGAACTGATCGAGTGAAAGAGACCAGAATCAACATTCTCCTCGGTCAATACGAAGCCTTCAAAATGAAATCAGGAGAATCTATAACCGACATGTTTAGTCGTTTTACAGAAATCGTGAATGGTCTTGAAAATCAAGGTCAACCAATTTCTAATCCCATGAAAGTAAACAAGCTACTGCGAGGATTCTCCAAGGATTGGAATCACATAAAGACCTCAATAAGAGACACAAAGAACCATGCCACTATCTGTCAATGAGTTGGTTGGAACTCTTCAGTCTTATGAAGTGGAACGAATCAATAAAGATGAAGATCCTAAAGGTAAGAAATCCATTGCATTAAAATCCAATGATGATTCGATGTTACATTCTGAAGATGATATGGATGATGAAGAGCTTGCTCTTATGATAAGAAGATTCAAGAAGCTGAACGAGAAAAGGAAGAAGATTCAATCCAAAGAAACGAGTTTTCAAAAGCATCGACTAAGTCCGTTGAGGATGATGAATCAAACAAAGACATAGTCTGCTTTGAATGTAAGAAAAAGGGACACATCAAACCAAACTGTCCTCTTCTGAGGAAGAAGAAAGGAAAAGCTGAAAAGTATCGAAAGGCACTTAAAGGAGAAACCTAGAGTGATACAGAGTGTGAAGAAAGTGATGATGACTATGCCAATATATGTCCGATGGCACAATCGGATTCGATTCAAACTCCAAGACAGACTCGGATTCGAGATAGTGAGTTTGAGGTAAGTAACTTTAAAATCCCCGTTAAAGTTTCTAAATACATTGATGAAATGTGTTCTAGTCTTAAGATTTCTCTTAAAAGGATTTCCGAACTTAAAAAGGAAAATTCTACACTAAAACAACAGGAAAATACTTTGAAAGAAAAGTTGAAATGTTTAGACATGAATGTTTCGACTCTTAAAGAAAGTGAAGAAAATCTTTTAAAAGAAAATGAATTCTTAAAAAATGACATATCAAATATCTCAAGAAGATTTTCAATAGGATCTGAGAAACTTGAGAAAATTCTTTCAGCACAAAAACCTTATTTTAATAAATCTGGTTTGGGAATGACTGTAGAAATCATTCCTCTAATTGATTTTCCTAAAGTGAAAGAAAGAATTAAGCAAAGACTCACAAGAGATGCTTACAACAATCATTTCAAAAAGGTTTTTGTGAAACCAAAGGTCGAAATGCTCTAAAATGTTCAAGGTGCAATAGTGCAAATCATTTTGAAAAAGAATGTCCTATGGTTTGGAAACCTGTTAAAAAGTATGGGCAAAAACCGCATATCATACTAACACCAATGGACCCAAGAAAATATGGGTACCAAAGAAAGCTCGAGTCTCTTTTTAAATGCGGGTCACTATCAAGAAAAGGGTAAAATGGTATCTGGATAGTGGATGCTCAAGACATATGACAGGAGATTCAAAATGCTTCATAAAACTTGTTCAAGCAAATGGTGGAAGAGTTTCATTTGGAGGAAACAGCAAATGAAGAATTGTGGGGTTTAGAACTGTAAAAATTGGAAACCTCATGATAAGCAATGTTTCCCTAGTGGAAGGACTCAACTACAATCCGCTCGCATCGGTATCGGTGTGTGATACCGGTTTCAAAATAAACTTTCAAGAAGGAATTTGTTCGAACCAAAGAAAGATACTACTCGATCATTTATGGGTCGAAGACATGGAAACATCTACCTCTTGGACGTGAATCCAGATGAATCAAAATGTCTAATCTCATTACAAGATGAAGGGAACTTATGGCACAGAAAGCTTGGGCACATCAATATGAAGCAGATAGCCAAAATTTCAGCAAAGAAGCTTTTTCGAGGTTTACCCAAATTATCATACCAAAAGACCAATCTATGTACTCCATGCGTATTGGGAAAACAGGTAAGAAATTCCTTTAAACCAATAAATCAAGTTTCCACTAATCGTGTGTTGCGGCTTCGCACATAGATCCGTTTGGACCAACCAGAACTCAGAGCATTGGGGGTAAGAAATATTGCCTAGTAATTGTGGATGACTACTCACGATTTACTTGGGTATATTTCCTAACAAGTAAGTCTGAAACTTTCTCTTACTTTGAAAAGTATGCTAAAAAGGTTCAAAACGAAAAAGAAAATGTTATCTCAAGTATAAGAACAGACCATGGAGGTGAATTTGAAAATCAAGACTTTACAAAATTCTGTGATGAATCTGGTTTTCAACATATGTTCTCCTCTCCATATACTCCAGAACAAAATGGAGTTGTGGAAAGAAAGAATAGATCGCTTCAAGAAATGGCTAGAACTCTTTTGATTGAAAGTAACATCTCTTCACGGTTTTGGGCTGAAGCAGTTTCAACAGCATGTTATATTATCAATAGAGTTTTTCTAAGGCCTATTCTGGAAAAAACCCCTTATGAATTATTCAAAGGAAAGAAACCTATTGTTTCATATTTTCATGTGTTTGGATGTAAATGCTTTATTTTGAAAAATGCAAATGATCGAGTTGGCAAGTTTGAAGAAAAATCAAACGAAGGTATCTTCCTTGGATATTCTACCTCAAGCAAAGCTTACAGAGTCTATAACAAGAAGACTTATTCTATGGAGGAATCAATGAATGTCAAATTCCAGGATTCTTCACAAAATGAATCTATTCGGACTCATCTTGAAGAATCTGAACCAGCTTCAGACTCTACAAAGTTTAAAGAAGCAGCTCAGACTCAGAAAGACCAGCAACAAGTGGTTATTGAAGATTAAAATGAAGGAAGTGATCATCAACTGACGAATCAACCAAGAATCGGAAGCATAAGTTCAGTCATCCCAAAATCTCATTATTGGCGACATTAATGAAGGGATTCGCACAAGATCCAAAAGGCGCGAAGAGTCTAGTCTTTGTGGCTCTTATTTCGAAATAGAACCCAAAAGCATAGAAGAAGCTTTATCTGATGAAAGCTGGATTGAAGCTATGCAAGAAGAACTCAGACAATTCAGCATTAATGATGTTTGGGAGTTAACTCCTAAACCGAAAGGTAAATCTATTATTGGAGCTAAGTGGGTTTTCAGGAACAAGATGAACGAGGAAGGAAAAGTCATAAGAAACAAAGCAAGACTCGTGGCCAAGGGATATACGTATGAAGAAGAGATAGACTATGACGAGACTTACGCACCAGTAGCAAGGTTAGAAGCTATTCGATTATTACTTGCTTTTGCCTGTTATAAGGATTTCGGGTTATTCCAAATGGACGTCAAGAGTGCTTTCCCGAATGGATTTATCCATGAGGAAGTCTATGTGGAACAACCACCCGGGTTTGAAGACCCAAGGAAACCGGAGACTCGGTATTCGGGCCGAAAAAGGCCTTGTATGGTTTAAAGCAAGCACCTCGAGCTTGGTACGACAGTGAGTACGTTTTTAATTCAAAATGGCTTTGTCAAAGGTAAAGTAGACACTACCCCGTTTATCAAAAAGGAAAGCAAAAGTTTTCTGCTTGTTCAAATATATGTTGATGATATTATTTTTGGATCCTCTAATCAAAGTCTCAGTGCAAGAAATTCTCTAAGACGATGCGGGATGAATTTGAAATGAGCATGATGGGTGAACTAACCTTCTTTCTTGGACTTCAAGTGAAACAATGGAAGGAAGGGACTTTTATTCATCAAGAAAAATATGCTAATGATCTTGTCAAAAAATTTGGACTGGAAAATTGCAAAAAGACTGATATACCGATGTCAAGTTCCTTGAAGATAGACAAAGATGAAGAAGGAAAGAAAGTTGATCAAAAGCTATACAGGAGTATCATTGGCTCACTTCTTTATCTTACTGCGTCTAGACCTGACATTCTGTTCAGTGTTTGCATTTGTGCTAGATTTCAAGCAGACCCTAAAGAATCTCATCTAAGTGCTGCAAAGCGTATTATCAAATACATTGCTTCAACTTCAAGCATAGGTCTTTGGTATCCTAAAAAGGGAGACTTTACTCTTCTCGGATACTCAGACGCAGATCTAGCTGGTTGCAGAGTTGACAGAAAGAGCACTTCGAGCACTTGTCAACTACTTGGAAGCAGGATGGTGTCTTGGTTCTCAAGAAGGCAAAATACGGTAGCCCTTTCTACAACAGAAGCATAGTATATATCTCTCGGAAGTTATTGTTCACAAATTTTGTGGATAAAACAACAGCTAAGAGACTTTGGAATTGAAGATTCATGCACAGAGATTAACTGCGACAACACTAGTGCTATCAATCTTACCAAAAATCCAATCCTTCCCTCAAGAGCGAAGCATATAGAGATTTGACATCACTTCATTAGAGATCATGTTCAAAATGGAGAAATTTCGATTCAGTTTGTCAACTCAACAAACCAACTGGCGGATATTCTTACAAAGCCTTTGGAGAAAAACCAATTTGAAATCATACGTTCCAGACTCAACATCCTTAAGCTTGAAGAAGTTAAAGTCTAATGACTCTCAGACTCAGACGTTTCTTGACTGTAAGTTATTTTATTTTCTGCTATATTTCATCTCGGAAAGGTACGATCATCTATCTATAATTGATTTTAAGCTACTTTCAATTTCCGTTATAAAAGGCAATTGCTCTCTTTCAAAAAGGGGTTAATATTTTAAAAATAGCAATTATCGATTTTAAAAAGGGGGACTTATTTTTAAAAGAGGCATCTTTTACTTTCCTTTGCGACGCTTGGTATGCCTCCCTTCGACTGACCTATATATAGTCAGTTTCTCTTTCGTTCAGAAACCCTAAAAAATTCATCAATCTCCTTTTCTGTCATCTTCACTTGTTTAATCTTTGAAAAAGTTGTCTTCTTTCATGGGAAAAGTCAAGTTCGGAATCTTTCAAGACTGTGAAAGATGTCGTCTTCAAGGAAGTCTTCGAGGATTGCAAACAGGGGACCACGGAAAATGAGTGAGGGGCCTACTCACTTCGATCTCACCGAGGAAGATGAGTTACACAATCAGCAACAGAGCCCACAACAGTCTCAACAACGTCATTCTCCACCAACTAGTCTATAGAGTGTTGGGCATCGGGAAGAGGAAGAAGGTGTTGAAAAAGCTAATCCTGTAAGGACCCAAAAGCCCTCATTTATTTATAAGCTTTACCGTTCTTTAAAGAGGACCGGTACTCCATTGAACTACATAGACGAGTTTCTCAAGGACAAGGGATATGGGAATGAGTACATCTTTCTGCGAAATATGGAGCATTTGGGAATTGCTCCTAAGGGAATGGCTGAAGAAGCCTTGGCAAACATTTATAGTGATCCGCGGATTGGAGGACAAAATCCGGTAGATGGGAATGATGATGATAAACTGTATAGCCAATTTCAACCAAGAATGGGTGTTGCGGCGAAAAATCGGGGAAAAAGAACAGACTTGTTCCGATCGAAGGAACAGAGGGATCTTTATTCCAGACTGTTAAAACGTGGGGTGATAAACCCTAGGAGTGTGGATTTTGATTTCCTTGATGTAGTGAACATTAAGTTGAGGGAAAAGTTTCGTCTTCTTCAACTTGAACAGTTTTGTTCCGATGCTTCAGAAGCCTATGCTGAATTAACTGCATACTTCTATTCGAATCTTAGCTTCTTGGATGCGAATAGAATCTCTTTCAGTGTCCGAGATAAAGACTTTGTTGTGGATGTAGATATGCTGGCTGATGTGATTGGGGTTGAGAGAGGAAGATATCAACCTATCAATATCTCCATTGCTCATGCCACGTTGGAGCTTGTTAAGGATAGAAAGACAGAGGGAAGGATTTCCTACTCAAGGATGCGTGCATACAACATTACGCTTCACAAGATTGTGATAAATTGCCTCGGGCGAAATCTACTTCAAAGACTCGATGTTTCTAACTCGAGGCAAAGCTGATGTATGCCATCCTTACTGGGAGAAAGTTTTCTCTTCCTCACACCATTATGTTCCACATGTACAGAGTAGTGGTGAAGGACAAGGGTCAACTTCCTTATCCAGGTCTTGTGTCAAAGTTATTCAGACATTTGAATATATAACCTCCACATATTCTCTGTGTTCGATCGTGTGATAAAATGGTGGTACGATTGAAAATGGTGTCCAAAATGCGTCCGAAAGAACTTGACAAGGAGTTGGAGAAATTCAAGGAGACAACCCCGCCAAACCTCATCAAGCCTCTTCGCAACAAAAAGGAAAGGGAAGGAGCCCATGGTTGCTTCATCCAAAAAGAGAAGAGCTCTCATCCTTGAGGATGAAGATGATGAGGATGACATCACCATCTCTGCTTTGGCTTTAAAAAATCTGAGTCGTTCTGTTCCAGAATCAATGGAATGACAGGAGAAGGAAGTAGAAGAAAAAGAAGCAGAGGAGAGAGAAGCTGAAGGAAGAGATGCAGAGGAAGAACAGTCTAAAGAAGAAGAAGAAAGAGGAAATCCAGAGGAAGAAGAGCATGATGATCACTCTTCCCCACCTGAAGGCATCGAAACAGAGGGAGATGGTGAGAATAGAGAAACATTCTCATATCCTGCTGCCAGTGAGGGAGTCAGCCGCTCTCCAGCAGATCCAGAGGACATTCATGCCTTTCAATTTCCTGAGGAGGGACATGATGCTTCATCGCCAAATCCGTGTGACTATGCCGATGTACCATCGTCCGCCTTTACTCCATCCGATCGTGCCAACGCCGGTACACGGGCGATGATTCAGCGATTTCCGCAGAATTCTTGATGTTCTCTTGGAAATGCGGGGTCTGATATATGCTCTGGGAAGCGAATTTCAAAATTTGTAGAATGCAGGACAAGCTTCTTCAGTTTCTTTAAATTATCAGATCCAAGCTCTTGCTCTTCAGATCCAAGCAAATGCTAAGAGTGAAGAGGTAGCTCAACTGAAGGAAGATCTGAAAAAGCTGGAAGGCATCGTCCAGTCAATGGGAGATCTCCAGCTTGTTCGCATTCCCAAGCAAACCTGACTCTATTCCATCTCAAACTTTTTTCTGATGACAAAAAAGGGGAGAGATGTGAGTTTTGAAATCTTTGAGTGTGTTTGTTTTGATTTTGTTTTGATGATTGACTTTGTTTAACTTTGAGTATGGTTGTGGACTGGACTGAATTTGAGTTTTGAACTTGACTGCTTACATCAAGTACTATTGATATTTTATAAATGGCTTTACTCTCATGCAAGACTAACCTATTTTCTGTGGTTGCAGATTCTAGTGTTACTTTTAAGCCATTAACCTTTATGAGATATCCATATTTGCTTGAGTAATGTTTTGCGGTCAAAGATATTCAAATCTGCAGGAAAGTTTTGTCACCATCAAAAAGGGGGAGATTGTTGGAGAAATCTTTCTAGAATATTTCGAAGCTAACAAAACGTTTCCATCAGTCTAGTCGAAGTCTTGCGGACTCTACCATCTAAAGTCCGAAGTCTTGCAGACTCTACCATCTAAAGTCCGAAGACTTGCGGACTCTACCATTTAAAGTCCGAAGACCTTCGGACTGTCGGACTCAAGACTCAAAGTCTATTCTCATTGACAGTTTGTAGTTTGTCGAAGAAGGTCTATCTAAGACTGTGCGTTTCATTAAGGATTTGATCTTGTCGTCTAAATGAATATCTCTTGGCTGGATATGACATAATGGATTACTTTAGTCAACATCAAAGATTGATTTAAAGATCCGTTGATTGGCGAAGTATACTTGGAAGGTTCTACTTATGGAAACCGAAATCCTGATTGTATGGGCGAGCAGGATTGATGGGCTATCGTTATGTTCCTTTAATAGCTCGAGTAATCTTTCTAATTGATTCTGTCCAACGGGAAGATTGGAAGAATTCCTTTTGTAAGTGCCAACGGGTATGATGGCATAAAGGAGTATATAAGGAAGATGTTCGAGTTGTTTCGAGGTGTGCGCGATAGAAGAATTTCAAAGTCTGAAGCTCCTTGTTCTTTGTCTATTACTGAGCGAAATCTTGTACGCAAAATAGAGACTATATTTTGAGATATCTTGAGGAAGTGTGGTAGAGTATCTACACTTTGTGGAATCAAGAGAAAGCATTGTTGTAACATCTCTTTTGTTTATAGTGAAATCCAGTAGGTAGGGTCAGTCGGTGAGGAAGAGTGGACGTAGGCTTGGAATAAGCTTAACCACTATAAACCCCGTGTTCAATTTTCTCTTCCCTACTCTCTGTTTACTTTGATCATAATCTGTCTTGAAGAACTTCGTTCTATTGCTTGCCTAGTATTGCTTTCGTATATCGATAAATTGTTTATAAACCTATTCACCCCCCTCTAGGTGTATATACTAGCTATATCATCCTTTGCCATTTTCAGCCCTTTCCGCTGCCGGTTCTAGTTGCTCGGCCCAAGAGCAGAAACCGAAGCCAGTAAGGGCTTTCGATCTTCAAGGCCCGCTTTGGACCCTTTCCCAACCTCGAAAGGTGTCACCACTTCGGAGTTTATCGCTCCTCTCCGCTTCGCCGTCCTAGTGAACTCACCGGCTTGCAAATCTAGTGAGTTTACTCACTAATCTTTGTTAGGGAGTTAATTATACTTAACGATTGATTAGTTTAAGTTAAGTTTGGATTATGTGGTTAGTTAGATTGGATTAGTGATTTAGTTAATCGTTTATGCATATTAGGTGGTTAGATTAGTGCAATTAGCAAGTAGATAGGCCATAGTATTTATTTAGACATGTTCAGAAATTTTCTAGGCCTGTCTTGGTATTTAATTAGGCTTTTTCGGCCTAAGAGTGCATTATTAGTATTTATTAATTAATTTTGGTAATTATTTAATTAATTATTATTTTTCGGAAATTAGATCGGGATAGTCGGTGACCAGAATTTTTTGCCGATTTCAATGGTGTGCTTTGTTTATTTAATTAATTACTATTTTGTGCAAATTGAGTGCGAATTGTAATTTTGGGGTATTTAGCCCAAAATTTAATAATTTCGGTATTTAATTAGAAAATACCGGGTGTCGGTTTACACCGCCAACTATTAGAAATGTTGGGATTTTTTAAAAGAGAAATATTGTATTTTGGTTAAGACCGACCGTGTACCCACATACAAGTATTTTTATCGGGTATGATAAAAGTGGTGAAATTGTTCATTGATTAGAATGGTATACTATATCAGCCTGCGGGCTTGATACATTAGCTTAGAGTGAGCTGTATACCCTAAGTATCGCACAACTTCGGTGAGCATTAAATATCGCACAGCTTCGATGAGCATTAAGAATCGCACAGCTTCGATGAGCATTAAGAATCACACAGCTTCGATGAGAATTAAGAATCGCACAGCTTCGGTGAGCATTAAGAATCACACAACTTCGGTGAGCATTAGCAATATACTATATTAGCCTGAGGGCCTTGATATGTCAGCTTAGCGAGAGCAGTATACTCTATTATTAGCTTTGGGAAAGTTATACTATCTATCTTCAGCTTAGGGTGAGCAGTCCTTGATGAGATCGGACTTTATAGATAGTATTAATTGGATTAACCGAGTGATGGTCTTGATGACATGAAATCAACTAGGTCGATTGATCGATGACTCAATCCAATTTGATGCTTTGAGGTGTTGAAATGATTGGTTGAATATGCAAATTATATAGACTTGCAGGAAGGAAATGAGGCAAAGGTAAGTCTTCTGACTCGTGATTGTACTTAGGCAACCCTTGGGGCGTATTTCTTTCCTAGTTGGAGGTTAGGAAGTGAACTTGCTGAGACGTCGTCTCACCTCATTGTGGGATAACATTTACCGATCCATAAATGGCTGCACCACCTGAATGTTTTGGCCAACCGAAGAAGGTTACCGAGCAACATTCTCAGATTCTCCTCCCCGAGAGCCAAGGAGCCTAGGTCTACGAACTCGTACGATCTATTATCTGGGTCAATGAGGGTCTACCCTATAACGTACCTCATCGATACAAATCGTGGTATCGTCACGGGCCAGTTAGACCCAGAGAAGGCCCCCTTCCAGAGTCTGAGATTCCTAGGTCGGTGCTGGAGGTTGCTTTTGACAATGGCACGGCTGATCCTCCTGAGGGTTAAGTGGTAGACTCGGATCTTTCTGATCTAGGGACCCGAGAGTATTTAGTCAAGGACTCGAATGATTAAAGGACCTGTAGCCCTCCCCCTTTTGCAGACCTTGTGTATAGCAGCTAATATTGTATATGACGTGGTTTGACATGTATATAAGTGTGTTGTGGTTTTCAAGAAAAATTTATGGTCATACTTTTCTATTCTATCTTGTTGTTTGGGGATTAATTATTCGCTTCCGTATGCGCATTAAAATGAATGGGTCGACAATGCATCATAGGACGTCGCTATTTAATCGACTGCTGAGGGATGGGCACTCGCTCGGAGGATCGAGGCATGACATCCTCATTTGGTGGTATTAGAACGAGTTAGTGGTTGGAGTGATAAGGTGTGTTAGGTTCTTGGGATAGTAAGTAGGATTGACCTTTATTTCTTGATGATACATGTCCATGATAGCTGATTGGTAGAATTGTTTGTTTGTGTAGATCGCTCAGCTTCTATTTCGGTGTGGAATTGGAAGGTATGTTTCAGTAGAAAACCTGCAGAATGAGTGATCAGGAGTAGAGGACTCCTAGAAAGAGGACCATAGGTCCAGTGACTCGGGGTAGGACGTCGACGGGGGTCAATACCTGAGGAGGCCGTGGTAGAGCGTCAGTTCAGGCTAACGTTAGTGGAGTAGCACCACCTCTTATTAGTGTTAGGGTAGTAGCCCCTGATGATCCAAGGTTCGCCAGGATCATGTAGGCATTAGAATTGCTGGGAAATAGGATGGATCAGCAAGCCTAGATCCAAGCTGCCAGTGCCGCCACTTCAGCCGCCACTATCACAACTGTCGCTAATGCCGCCGCGGATGCTGCTGCTGTTGCTACCACTGCTACTGCCGTACCTGTCGCCGCACTTGTTGAAGTTCCACTAGGAAACGTGGTCGTTGGAAGACCGATGCATAAGTTGGTGGAATAATTTCTAAAACTGAACCCACTGAAGTTTTCTAGGGCAGGAGACCCTGAAGCTGCAGCCCTATGGATCCAAGGCTTGGGGAAGGCTTTTGCACTACTAATGTGTACAGAGATGGAAAAGGTAGTCCTTGCAACCTACCAATTGTAGATAACGCTAACACTTGGTGGAAAGCCACCAGAGGCACGGTATTCCCTGAAGGTGTAGTCCCAGAGTGGAACGTCTTTGCCGAGGTCTTCAATAGCAAATACTTTTCTGAGACTACCAGAGAATTGAAGATGGCAGAATTCCAACGCCTTCGCCAAGGCTCAATGACAGTAGATCAGTATGAGGCGAAGTTCGCTAAGCTATCGTAGTACGCTCCTGAACTGGTCAAGAATCTAGTAAATCGAGTTAGGTGATTCAGAGATGGACTCAGGTTGGAACTGAGGAGTCCGCTAATACTACTCAACCTAAGGAACTATAACGATTTGTATGAACGAGTCCAGATGATAGAGAGAGATCAGAACGAAAAAGCCGCCACATCTGGGTCGCGGTTTGGATCTAACCGAGATGGGAATCGGTATGGGAAGAAGCCTATGACCAGAGGAAGATTCCACGTCCCGCCTAATAGGAAGGGTGGAGTTGGCAAGTTAGGGCCAAGCCAGAATGGTATATGTCGTTTTTATGGAAGGCGACATGATTCGAACCCGTGCCCCTAAAGGATGGGCGCTTGTTTCGAATGTGGCTAGTAAGGTCACATAACCAGAGATTGTCCGAGAAGACCTAGAGGACAACATCAGTTACCACCGCTACCAGCGATGAGTCAGATTAGAGAATTCGCACCGCAGAACGCACCATAGGGTGGACAAAACAGACCCCCGGCTCAAGGGATAGTGTACACCATCACAAGAGGTTAGGCAGAGGACACACCTGATGTGATCACAGGTACGGTTTCGTTGAACAACCATGCTACTTATGCTTTATTCGACCTTAGCGTGACTCATTCTTTTATTGCTGAGCAATCTGTTAAGCTGATAGGATTAAGTCCTGAATTGCTGGAGTTAGTGATTAGAATATCTACAACATTAAAGGATAAGCTGTTGTCTGCATTGGGTTGTTCTAGTTGCAAGTTAGTGATTGGTGAGCGAGAGGGGAAAATAGACTTATTAGTCTTAGCCATGTATGACTTTGATGTGATAATTGGCATGGACTGGCTCACCAAGCAACGAGCTAAGATGGACTGCTATCGTAAAGCGATTTAGTTTAACTCGTTAGGGGTGAGAGCTTCAAGTTTGTTGAGAATCGAGGAGGACTCTCGATTACCTTGATCTCATCGCTTGAAGCAACCCGTTTGTTAGATGAGGGTTGTCAAGGTTACCTGGCAACTGTCGTGGATACAATAGTTGAGGAGCTGAAGATCAAAGATATTTCAATAGTGCAAGAATTTCCAGATGTATTTCTAAATGAATTGCTAAGATTGCCGCCAGAGAGAGAAATCGAGTTCGTGATTGAGTTAGCACCCAGGACAGAGCTAATCTCTAAGGCTCATTACCGGATGTCATTATTTGAGTTGAATGAACTGAAGGTGCAGATGCAAGAATTGTTGGATAAGGGGGGATTCATATGTCCTAGTACATCATCTTGGGTAGCACCAATTCTATTCGTAAAGAATAAGGATGGTTCGTTGCGCTTATGCATCGACTATCGTCAACTCAATTAGGTGACGATCAAGAACAAGTATCCACTGCCGAGAATCGATGACTTGTTTGATCAGCTGCAAGGAGCGTCGATATTTTCAAAGATCGACTTGAGAACAGAGTATCATCAGTTGAGGATTAGAAAGGAGGACATACCGAAGTTAGCATTTCATACTCGATATGGCCATTATGAATTCACTATAATGCTATTCGGGTTGACGAATGCTCCAGCTGCTTTTATGGATTTGATTAACCGAGTGTTCAAGGAATATCTAGATCAATTTGTGATCGTGTTCATCGATGATATTCTGGTATATTTGAGAAGTGCTAAGGAGCACGAAAGTCATTTGAGATTAGTACTTCAGACCCTGAGGATTCATCAGTTGTATGCTAATTTAGCAAATGCGAGTTTTGGCTAACTCGTGTTGCGTTCCTCGGACACGTGATTTCAGGCAAAGGAATCTCCGTGGACCCGTCTAAGATTGAAGCAGTGATCAACTGGCCAAGACCGACTATAGTGATAGAGATCATAAGTTTTTTGGATTTGGAAAATTACTATAGACTGTTCATGGAAGGATTTTCAACCTTAGCATCGCCGTTGACTCGACTCCTGAAGAAAGAACAAAAATTTATGTCATGACTCGAACCCCAAGCGCATGGACATCCCTCAGTAGTCGATACAAATTTGCAACATCCCAGGAATCGTTGTCGACCCATTCTTTTTATTGAGCATGCGGAAGCGTAATCATAAACTCCAGATAACACAGCAATGAGATAGAAAACATAGGATTATATTTTCATCAAACACACAATATATAACGGTGATTATATACAGAAGAGTCTAATATAACATGGTCTATTTCAAAAAGAAGAGCTTCTAGGCTATCTACACTTCGAGCTCCTCGTCCATGGGACCTAATCCCTCCCTACGACCCTGCCGAACTCTTCGATAGTCCTGGGTGAGTAATCACCCAAACTCCAAATCAAATGGCAAACCCGTCAGTATATAGAAGAAGCTACCGAGACACCCATACTTCACTTCTTGTAGCCCTTTACTCCTTGCCTGATAATCTCTCATCTAGGGACCTGAAAAATTAGCCACCGCGGGGTGAGATCACATCTCAGTGAATCCATCCCCTAAATTCTGATTAGAAGAAAAGTACACCCTACATGCAATCTAATCACCTTTCCCACAACTTTCTTAATACCAACATTTTCCTACATGTTAGTGTCAATCAAATCATTTATAATGTGAAAGCTAGTACTAGCACCTAGAGGGGGTGAATAGGTGCGAAAACAAATTTTGCAGTGTAAAGACAATAATTTTTCTTTTGAACCGACTGCTTCAGAATAGATTATGAAAAGGAAATTAGACTTTAATAAACAAATGTTGTTACGATCAAAGTAAAGAGCTTAAGGAAGAGAATAAGAACACAATGTTTATAGTGGTTCGGCTTAGTCCAAGCCTACGTCCACTCTTCCATACTAACAGCCCACTGGCTAGATTTCATTAAGAATCAAAGAGTTGTTACAGTATAGCTCTTCCTTGATTCCACAGTGTAGAGACTCTACTACACTCCCTCAAGGTCACACAAAAGTATAAACTCTCTTTTGAGTACAGGTTTTCGCTCAATAATTGGATTGACAAATAACAAGGAGCTTCAGACTTTGGAATTCTTCTATTGCGCACACACTCGAACAACTAGAACGTCTTCCTTATATACTCCTTCATGCCATTACACCCGTTGGCACTTACCAAAAGAGTTCTTCCAATCTACCCGTTGGACAAAATCAATCAGGGAGATTTCGAGTTATTTAAGGAATATGACGATAGCCCACCAATCCTGCTCGCCCATACAATCAGGATCTAGGTTTCCATAAGTAGAACCTTCCAAGTATACTTCGCCAATCAACGATCCAAAATCCCCGAATCAATCTTAATTTGAATAAAGGATTCCGACATGCTATTTCCAGCCAAGTGATCTTCTTCAGTCGATAGAATCAAATCCTTAACGAAATACTCAGATCTGAATAAGCCTTTTTCGATGATCTAGATACTGTCAATGGGGATAGACTCTGAATCTTGAGTATGGCAGTTCGGCGGTCTTTAGACTTTGATGACAGAGTCTGTAAGTCTTCAGACTAAACTGATGGAAACGTTTTGTCAGCTTTAAAACACACAAGGAAGTTTTCTCCAACACATAACAGTATCGAGATCACATATCATATGAAAATTTTAACATGTGTATATGTAAGGGCATAGATATCAACACAATTACACGGGCCCCTAATTACCAGACTAAATTGTTATGGCACGTCCCATACGGCACCACACAATTCTTTCTCTTAATTAGGTCCCTCACTTTCAATTGTTCATGCGTCTCAACTAATTTCAATTCACTGGCCCTAGCCAACGCAATAAATAGCGATCTTCCGGCATAACCAAGCATCGTCTCGCACCATCGAGCACGGCAATGTCTACATCTAGACGGCATTTTGATTAGAAGTATCGGTCTAACCTCCACTACGACTGGCATTCGTTGACTTGGGGCATTCCTGAAGGAGCATCGTTTGGCCCCAAAGGCTCGTGACGGGTTCTCATGTCATGTATGCATTCACCCAATATCACAATTCAATGATCAATTGCATATTTCATTCACAACATCAAACAAGCAAATTTCCAGCAAGTAATACCTTAAGAACAGTTACAATTTACTACCGACTGGAACCGACGCACTGTCTATTTGCGCAATTTCGAGTTTAACATCAGAAATCAAATCAACTGAGTTCAAAAAATTCTCAAACTTGAATATGTTATAATGGACACATAAATGAACATTTTTCATGAAGACACCAAGACCCAGATCCTTCTAGATTCGGCCTAGTAAATTACTCAATCCATCACCAAAACTGAGTTCGTTTCCAGAACATCTGTTCTCCGAAATCAGCTTGGTTCGGGGTATAAAACAAGTCCATTTGATCTGAAATTCGATTATGTTAAACTAGAAGATGTAAAAATAACTTTTATGAAGAAACCATTTGGAAATTCGAACTCTAAGGGTTGGTAAAAATCCCTGGAATCCTTAAAGGTCATAATTTCCAGTACAGTCCAAGTTTCTGTTTAAAGATAACGGAGCTGAGACCTCCTTTTTTTAAATCCCCAAAACTCCTGAAAAAAATATATGTGATGGCTGAATATGTTTAAAACATTTCTCAAGAAGGAAGCATCCTCAAAATCACAATAAATTTTGTTCTAAAAAAATGGCAAACAGAAAACGTCTAGAAATCAATTCTATAGAACGACCTCTCATTTTCGACTAATCCATCCCCTAGGATACTAATCTCATTAATTAAACTAAGACTAACCCATTTTAAGGCTAATCTAACATTCCTAAACTATCACTAAGCTATACTTAACTTAATCTAAACCATTCTTAATTTATTTAAACTCCTAAACATGTGTAGTTAGCCCCTAATCAAAATTTAGGAAAATAACTTACCTAACCAAGGAAATCCAAAGCTACTATTGCTGACTGAGCGGTAGTAGCTACACCGCAACCTCCAAGGACGCTGGAGTGGCTCCGATTAGCTTGGAACAGGGCTGAGAAGCCCTTGGCTCACGGATGAGAGGGCTTGCCCTCTGTCAGTGGAAGCCGAGTAATGAAGGAGTTGCAACCGCAAGGGCGCGGCTGCGACACAGCGGCGTTGGCTCGCTTGCGAGTGGGTTGATTCGAATCCGCTTGTGTTTCGGTAGCTAAATGACAACACCTGCGGAGGTTTTGGGCCCTTCGGTGATGAGGATGAGCTAAAATGGAAAAGGGGTAAGCCAAGGTGTTGCGACAACACCAATGAAGGGAGCTACAGAATTTTCGGCACAAAGAAGCTAGTGTGGCGCCTGTCCTAGTGAGCTGCTGACTTGCTGGTGAAGGGGTTTGATCCGCAAACAAATGCCAAGACAGAGAGAAGTGGAACATAAAGGACAGTTCAAGTTGTGACCGGTTGTTGCATTTGGTTTGGCGACACCGAAACAGGGAACTCCTCTGTTTTTTTGGCTGTTGTTTTGAGCTGGTCAGCCAAGAGGAAACCAAAATAGGGGATTGTAGCTTGATGAAGAAGAAGACAAGGGCTTTACGGCTGAGAAAGGAAAGGGAAAAAGAAAAGGAAAAGAAAGTGTTGCACGCTACAAGGGGGGAAAGGAACGCACGGATAGGGGTGAGAAAGAAGAGGAAAAAAAGACTATGGGGGACCACTTCCCCAAATTCCACAAGGCATGGGTCCTTTTTCCATGGAAAACTTGCTCATTTCATTATCAAGTCGACCCACCACATCCAAACAAGTTTATCCTCCAAATGAGACTCAAATGGTGATGAAATTCCCCTTGGTTTACATAGCTTCAATTTACATGATTTCTAGAAGCTTTCTCTTTTTCCATTTACCATTTCACAACCTTAGTTAATAAGAACAAATCCTCATTTATATCCTTATAATTCCTCCCTCCCAAGGTTTCATAATAAAGTCCAAAAATCTCTTTAAAATATGGCCTCTCTCCCACTCCTTTAATTTGCTGCATTTGAATTTTTTCACCAACAATTCCCGTCGTCAATGAACCTTGGAAAGATGTAACAATATTCCTAAATTTAATTGTGACACTTTAGAGTTCTCAATTTCTGAAATCAGAATAAATTTCACAATTAAATTCAGTCAGACGTGGTTTTAACGTGACCTAAACTATGGGGTAGTTTTTGGGAATTTTCGGTGCAATTGACCCATGATTAATTACTTTTGAACCACAATGTACATCTTCGACTCATTGGCGACTCTCGATTGTCGTGAAAATCTCAAGGTTTCATATACGAGCATAGGGTACCAAAACGACAGAAAAATTGGCTTAGTGCCGATCGACGAGAATTTTGTAATTAAGTGGAACCACCCATGCCTAATTACATACCTCAGTCGAATCGACCTATTTCCGGTCTCTGATAGATTTTCGACTGTGCCGCAATGATCTTTCTAGACTAACACGGTCAAGCAGTCGCTTCCTGGTCGAATTCTCAAGTCTGTTGCACCAAAATCCTTTAATGACTTCCCCAACTAGTCTAATTATCTCATAAGTGATCGGCTTAGAGAATAGCACTATAGGCACGTCAATGAAAAGCCCGACTTATTCAATTGAAGACAGAAGTAGAAAATCAAATTGTCATAATTTGTGTGGACAGACAAGTGAGTGTAGTTTTCAAGAGCTTAAGCAGAAGCTGACTACCGCACCTGTGCTAACCATTCCATCTGGTCCTAGAGGATATGATATCTATAGTGATACGTCATTTAGGGGATTGGGTTGTGTACTAATGCAACATGGTAGGGTTGTTGCATACACCTCCCGTCAGTTGAGATCTCATGAACAGAATTACCTGACGCGTGACTTGGAACTTGCAGCAATCATATTTGCTCTAAAGATTTGGAGACATTACTTGTGTGGAGAGAGATTCAAGATCTTCGCTGACCATCAAAGTCTCAAGTATCTATTCTCTCAAAGAGTTGAATATGAGACAGCGCCGCTGGATGGAACTACTGAAAGATTACGATTGTGATATTTTACATCACCCCGAGAAGGTAAATAAGGTCGCCAATGCGTTGAGTCGGAAGTCTTTAGTTGCACATATGCTGGTTAAGGAGTGGAATTTACTCGAAAGAGCTCGAGATTCAATTTTCAAATTTGAGGTAGGCCACCTTTCAAATCTTATGGCCACCCTCATAATTGAGCCGAATGTGCAGATTAGGATCAAATTACTTCAGCCGACAGACCCCGATGTTCAGAAGATTTTGCAAGAGGATACTGATAAAAGAAAAGCTGACTTTCAAATTTCTAAGGATGGAACACTGAGGTTCCGAGGACGATTGTGTGTACCTGACAATGCAGAACTTAGAAAGGAGATTCTATCAGAAGTTTATCGTAGAAGTTACAGCATTCATCATGGCAGTATGAAGATGTATCAGAATCTATGTTAACACTACTGGTGGTCCGGTATGAAGGCGGATATCGCCAAACATATCGCTAAGTGTTTGACATGTCAGCAAATAAAGGTACATCATTATAAGTTGGGAGGACTTTTGCAACCTCTCGAAATCCCAGAGTGGGAATGGGAGCACATCACGATGAATTTTGTGACAGATTTATCGAGGAGTTAGAAAAGTAATGATTCCATTTGGGTAGTGGTCGACAGACTGACAAAGTCGGCTCACTTCATTGCAGTGTGAAAGGATCTTTGTAACATCCTGATTTTCAGGTTCTGATTTCGATTGGATAAGTTGGGCTTTTCATTGATGCGACTATAGTGCTTTTCTTTAAGATGGCTACTCACGAGATAACTAACCTATCATGTGAAGTCGGTAAGGGATTTTAACGTAATAGACTTGAGAATTCAACCAAGAATTGACTGCTCGACCGTGCTGATCTGCAATGATCATTACGGCACAGTTGAAAACCTATCAGAAATCCGAGATAGGTCAGTACAACTGAGATGTGTGGCTAAACGTGGATGATTCCTCTAATTGACAAAATTCTCGTCGATTGGCACTAGACTGATTTTTCTGTCGTTTTGGCGCCCTATATCCGTATTTGAAACCTTGAGATTTTCACAACAACCGAGAGTCGTCAATGTGTCGAAGAGGTACGTGTGGCTCGAAGAAAATTGACCATGGGTCAATTGCACTAAAAATTCCTAAAAGCTACCCGGTAGGTTAAGGTTACGCTAAAATCGCGTTTGGTTGAAATTAACCACGAATTTGAACTCGATTTCAAAAATTGAAAGTTCTGTCATGTCACAAGTCATTTCAGGAACATCAACTCATCTTTCGAGCATTTTGGTGAGTTCAGGATTTTTACGGAAAATCGATTCGAACGATTCGGAAAACGAATGGAAATTCGAATTGGCCAATTTGAAGGGATTTCTGGCCTCTAGTGTGAGTTACTTGGTGAAAGGAAATTTTGTGGGCTTTTTTACAACCAAATTGAGCCTTAAACAGAGAAGTTCATTAAGAAATTGGATTCCGATAAAAAGGAATTAAATTCGGAATTAAGGGAAATGGTCGTTTTTGTTGCTCAAGATTTGTTATTTATGGGAAATTATGGTGCAAGAAAGCAAATGAGGTTCAAGTATTTTAGCATGGGGATTTTTGGGGACCAAATTGGATTAAATAAAAGGAAGTGGGACCAAGAATTTTGGTTATAGGAATTTCCTTTTCATTTTCTTTCTTTTCCCCCCTTTGGCCGCACGTCTCTCCTTCTCTCTCTCTCTCTCTCTCTCTCTCTCTCTCTCTCTTTATCTCTCGCATCTTCTTTCCCCCTATCCGACCACTTCGCCCATTGCTTTTTTCCCTTTTGACCTTGGACTTTTCTTATCTTTCCCTCTCCCTTTCAGCCGACAGCCCTTGCCCTTATCCTTTCCCCCTCTCTTTCGGTCACTCTCTCTCCTCTCTCTTTCTTATTTCACACATTGCCAGCTGCCTGACCTCATCTACTTCTTCTTTGCTTGCATTTTTCATTTCCACCAAAGCTTCCCATCCCCATGCAGCTGCTCCACTTCACCAAAGTTGCTGCCACCCATCTCTGTTTTTGCCCACCGACCAACTCCGCGATTTCTTCATGCCAACAGCAAGCTTGAAGTTGCAAGTCTAGCCGTTTCATCCCCACCGAAGTAGCTACTCGAAGTCAGCCCAGCAGCCGCGGAATTCCTATAGCAACCGCAGGCTTTGTTGGCTATTTTTGGCCCAGCCCGGCCTCCATTTGGCACCGCCACTTTGGAGTTTGTTGAGCCCCTCCACGTCCCCATTGTTTTGAACCGAGCGGTTTGTTAAACAAGTGAGTTTAACTCACTAATAATTGCTTAGTAAGTTAATAACGTTTAAGGGTTGATTAGTTTAGGCTAAGTATGGATTAGGTGGATAGTTAGAATAGATTAGCAATTTAATTAACCGTTATTACATGTTAGGTGGTTAGAGTAGTGTAATTAGAGCCTATACAAGCTGTATTATATATCTAGAGTAGTTGTCGCAATCTAAATTTCGGGTACACTACCTAAGTTTAGGCTAATGGACTACTAAATTTGTAAACTTAGTTCGGGCTTTCTCAAGCCCATATCAATTCACGACTTAAGGTTCAAATGTTTAACATGTAAATGATTATTATCTAGGAGTCGTCACTAATCGGTTCACGGTAGGTCGATAAAATAATAAGAGAATTATTCTACTCCTACGAACCAAAGACTAAGGGTACGGGGACCAGGTTACACTAGATTTCTCTAATGCCCTTTCGGTACCATTTCTTTTTAATTTTCAAAAATGTTTTTGCAGACAACTTGGATTAATTTTACCCTAAATTACTATCATGCAAATATGGTGACCACATGGATGCTCATCCATTATTAAAACGTTCAATAAATAAATAAATTGCATCAAAAGAGCACACAAAACAAGCATTATTTTTTGGGGTTTTCTTGAAATTAGAATTTTATCATAAAACATACATTTTAACTAAGTGACCTGATTCTACTAACAAACAAATTCTAATTAAATGCACCTATTATGCAAACTAATTAACATGCACCTAATATTTTTGCATTTTTTTATTGAAATTCAGAATTAATAAAAACCCTAATTAAACTATCTAAAATGAATAATTTTCTAATTTATTTTAGGGATTAATTTGACTTAACCCTATCCTATATTAGAAAATTATTTTTTTAAAATGATTATTAAAATATGCAACTTTATCTAAGACCCTATTTTTTTTTTTTTAAAGGTTATTTAGGTCCAACCCTAACCTATTTCAAAAAATTATCTAAAAATGCAATCCTAAAAAAAAAAAAAAAAAATCTAGTTTACTAGACCAACATGTCTGATTTATCGAACCTATATGCTCATGCAAGATTTTGATTTTATTTTTTTATTTTTAGTATTTTTTAAGATGAGTAATTAGTAAATAAATATTAAATCTAAACAATCAATATATTCAACAAATAAAGGATTAAAATAATCGAAAAAATAACATGTTGTCTCATAGGTCAAATTAACGATTACTCTAACCCTAATCATCACGATATAGAGAAGGTTCAAAATAATTAAAAATTTGATCCGAAGTCTCACGGATCAAATAATAATTATAATGATTTGACAATTAAAATACTATCAAAATGCCCAAAAATTAATGTAGTTAAACAATGATTTGACGTCTTACAAATCAAATTAATAATTACAATAATTTGGACAAAATCCTGCGGATAATGTCGAATATGCATAAAATGAAAATCACATTCTTGTACAATAATATTGAAACTTAAAAAATAAAAAATAAACTAAAATAGCATAAAATAAATAAAAAATACAAATAACAAAAACCACATAAAGGGGGACTTGGATAGAAGGAGCAACGGCGCTAATCGGTGAGGGGCGGAGGGCGGGCGGAGGGCGGGTGGGGGGCGTGGCACGGGAAGCGTGGCGGCGTCGAGCTTAGGCAGCGATGAAGCGGATGAGCAGAGGTGGTGCAGTGGCACGACATCGGCGAGAGCGGAGCGCGATCGTCAAGGCACCCGGCATTCGGTGTTACCGGTGCGGAGCGATGAAGCGAAATGAGTTATGGGCGAGGCGTTGTGATCGGCGGGTGGGTTCTTTGCGAGTGCTTGCAGCGAGTTGCAAGCCCAGCGTCGGGTGCTCGTGGCGAGGGTGCTCGAGCGGGGTGCTATAGCGTCGGTGGCGAAGTTCTATTGCAGATTAGGCGACGAGGAGCGAAGCGGCAATGGCGGTGTCGGGATCCGCGAACGAGTAGCGAGTCACGGGTGACAAGTACCGGTGGCTAGCACGGCGAAGCAAGGTTGCTTTGGCGGTGCTTGTGGGTGAGCAGTGGAGGTGGCGTCATCTTCACGGCTTCGGGCGAAAGCAATGACGCAAGCTTGCTGGCGGAGGAGGGTTCCGGCGGCGGGCGGGATGACGGCCGGAGGCGTGGTGGCACGAGGGGATCGGCAGCGCAAAGATGGTGAGTTTGGTGGTGCGGCGTAGGCGCAGTACGTGCGCGACGCGAGCGTGAGGGAGCAGCAGCGGGTGTCGACAATGGAGCTACACGTCGCGGGTGAGTCCGGCAGGGTGAAGGTGGCGATGGCGGAGGCGATGCCAACGCAAACGGGAGACACAAGCGACGGGTGCGGGTGAAGAAGACGTGCAATGATTCTGTTTTATTTTTTTCTTTTCTTTTTCTCTCACCTCACGTCACTCATGTTTCCTCTCACTGTCTCACGTCTGCTCTCTCTTTCACTCTTTCTTTGCCTTTTCGACTTTTAAACCTAAAGAGAAATGAAGGAAAATGGGCACAACAAAAGAGAGGAAACATTTCTCGATTTCTTCTCTGAATTTTTCGAATTCCCCTTTTTTTTTTTTTTTTTTTTTCATTTATTTGTTCTGATGCATTTTTTTTAGGGGTTAAACTTAATCCCTAATTTTTATGTAAAAAATCAATGACTAGGTTGCAAAAATTTAGGTGTTTACAGTAGTTCGGAAATTTTCCGGGCTCGTCTCGGCTTTTAATTAGGCTTTACATGCCTAAGTTGCATTTTTAGTATTTAATAATTAATTTCCGTAATATTTAATTAATTAATTATTTTTCGGAAATTAGATTGGAATAGCCGATAACCAGAATTTTATGATGATTGCAATGGTGTGATCTGGTTATTTAATTGAATTCTAATTTGTGCCGATTATGTGTGATTTGTGATTTTGGGAATTTATTCCTAAATTTATTTAATTTCAATAATTAATTGAAAAATCACCGGGCATCGGTTTACATCACCAAAAATGGATTTGTGGACTGTTAAAATTAGTAGGATTTTCAAGCGGCAGAAAATTGTATTTTTGGCTAAAGTCGACCGTGTACCGACACACGATTATTTTTATCGGGAATGATAAAAAAAAAATGGTGATATGATTAGATGATCAGAATCAATATTTAAGGCAGCTTCTGGAGAGCATATATAATATACTAAACAATATTTGATGAAGCTTCTGGTGAGCATATAGTATTCTATATCAATATTTAAGGCGGCTTCTGGTGAGCATGTATAATATACTATATCAATATTTGAGGCAGCTTCTGGCAAGCTATACTATCTATTATCAGCTTAAAGTAAGCAGTCATGGATTATAGTCGGACTTTATAGATAGTATTGATTGAGATGACTGGGAAATGATCTCGATGACATGTAATCGACTGAGTCGGTTAATCGATGGTTCGATCCTATTGATTGAAATGATTGGATGGTTATTTGAATTATATTGACTTGCAGGAAGGAACTGAGGCCAAGGTAAGTCCTCTGACTCGTGATTTTGCTTAGTCAGCCCTTTAGGCGTATTTTTTTCCTAATCGGGTCTTAGGGGGTTGAACTTGCTGAGACGTTGTATCACCCTATTGTGGGATAACATTTTCAAGTCCCTAGTTGTCAGCGATGGAGGAACCGAAGACAGGAGTTTAGGAGGTGAAGCTTGAAGAATCGGCAATCTTGTCCGACTAGTTAGTCATAGGACAATTCTCTTTTGGTTGAAAGCTTATTCCTTTTTGTAGGCTTCTGTGTATAAACCTGTATGTTTATAAAAATGTATTTTGTGAAAAATCAGCCCTACTTTCCTATCCCATTTTGTTGATTGTCTGGGGATTTATTATTTGTTTCCACATGTGTATTAAAATGAATGGGTCGGGATGCATCCTAGGACATTATTAATTAATCGACCAAGCAGGGATGGGCACGTGCTCAGAAGATCGAGACGTAATAATCTTGACTTGGATAGGCACACTGAGTTGTACGTGTGTCAGATTGTTCATTTGCATGTAGTACCAGTTACGATCACATCAAACCGAGACCCGAGGTTTACAGCAGCATTTTGGAAAAGCTTACAGAGTGCTTTAGAAATGAAGTTGCAGTATAGTACGACATATCATCCTAAAACGGATGGCTAGTTTGAGAGGACGATTTAGATATTCGAAGACATGCTGCGAGCTTGCGTTTTGGATTTTAAGGCAAGCTGGGAAGAACAACTTCATCTTGTTGAGTTTGCCTACAACAACAGCTACCAACAAAGCATCCCGATGGCTCCTTTTGAAGCGTTGTATGGCAGAGTGTGCGTAACACCCGTATGTTGGGATGAAGTTGAGGAGAAAAATATCACAGGCCCAGAATTGGTTCAACAGTCAGTGGATGCAGTTGTAGTTATCAGGGACAAACTAAAGACCGCTCAGAGCCGTTAAAAAAGCTACGTAGATAAGCGCCAAAGACCAATGGAATTTCAAGTTGGTGATCTCATTTTTCTAAAGGTGTCACCGATGAGGGGAACTTCGCGCTTTGGCAAAAAAGGAAAACTGAGTCCAAGGTACGTAAGTCCCTTTGAGATTCTTGAGAGAATCGGGATCCTAGTGTATCATCTTGCATTGCCACCAGACTAGCGCAAGTGCACGACATCTTTCACGTGTTGATGTTGAGGAAGTATGAGCATGACCCGACCCACATGCTTAATTTTGAGGAATTAGACGTGGACGATAGAGTGTCGTACGTGGAAAGCCCGGTTAAGATTGTGGATCAAAAGGAACAAATTCTGCGTATAAAGACCATCTTGTTGGTCAAAGTGGTATGACAATACCACGATACTGAAAGAGCAACATGAGAGAGTGAAGTGTCGATGAGACGATTATACCCCCACATTTTTGTTTAAAGATTGTAATGATTTAAATTTCGAGAACAAAATTTTTATAAGAGGGGAAGAGATGTGATATCCTAAAATTTCAGCTCTGTTTTCAATTGAATAAATCGGGCCTTTCATCGACATGCCTATAGTGCTATTCTCAGAACTAATCACTCTTGGGATAACTAGACTATCTGGGGAAGTTATTAAATGATTTTAATGCAATATGCTTGGGAATTCAACCAGGAATCGACTACTCAACCATGCTTGTCTACAGATATCATTATGGCACAGTTAAAAATCGATTAGAAATCAAAGATAGGTCGGTTTGACTGAGATGTGCGGCTAAACGTGGGTGATTCCACTAAATTGCAAAATTCTCGTCAATCGGCACTAGAATGATTTTTCTGTCGTTTTGGTACCCTATGTCCGTATTTGAAATCTCAAGATTTTCATGACCATCGAGAGTCACCAATGTATTGAAGAGGTTTATTGTGGCTCGAAGAAAATCGACCATGGGTCAATTGCACCAAAAATTTCTAAAAGTTACTCAGTAGCTTAGGTTACGCTAAAATCTCGCTAGATTGAAATTAACCGCGAATTTAAATTTGATTTCAGAAATTGAAAGTTCTGTCATGTCACAAGTCATTTTAGGAACGTCAACTCATTCTCCGAAAATTTTTATGCAAACCGACATTTTTGACGAAAAGTCAAAATAGGGCCGTTTTCGACCGGAAAATTCAGAGGACCATTTTTTATCGCGTTTTTGGGATGCAAGTCGATTCTATTGGCAAGGAAAAATACAAATTTGATCGAGGACACCACGGTGGATTTTATAGGATCGAGATTTGGCTTCAATTGGAAGAGGATTAATCTAATTTGGGGAAAATCAAGTCTAAATTCGTAGCCCCCCTTGCCTTCAACCTTTGGACCATCTCAATAGCTTTTAGAGGAAGATTGAGGCTGGAAAATGGCTGAGGAAACCAGCTGGGCATGGTGGGGCTAAGTCAAGGGGACAAGAGGATCGGTTGAAGACTAAGTGGCCCCCTCCAAGATTGTTGTCCCCCTTCTCCTTCCTTGCCGTCGATCCTCCATTTCCAAAGCAAAAAAGTCCCAAAAATCATAAAGAAACTGAGCTGAGCCCTTCTCCTTGCTTGTTGATGCCCGCCAAAGCTCAAACAACCACTGCTCGTGCCACCGAAGCCCATACGCCGTTTGTTCACTTATGCGCTGCTCCGCACATTTGTGGCCATTTTCACTGTCCCAGCTGCGTCCCTGAGCCGTCCCTGGTCACCGTCGAGTAGTCCCGAGCCGCCCTCCAGCCGTTGAAAGCCTCACCTACCTCCGCTTGACTTGCAGCAGCTCCGTCGGTCCTTTCCTTCACCGTTTTCTAGCCCTTTCCGCCGCCAGTTCTAGCTGCTCGGCCCAAGAGCAGAAACCGAAGCTAGCAAGGGCTTTCGATCTTTGAGGCCCGCTTTAGACCCTTTCCCGGCCTCGAAAGGTATTGTCGCTTCGAAGTTTATCGCTCCTCTTTGCTTCGCCGTCCTAGTGAACTCACCAGCTTGCAAATCCAGTGAGTTTACTCACAAATCTTTGCTTAGGGAGTTAATTATGCTCAATGGTTGATTAGTTTAAGTTAAGCTTGGATTATGTGGTTAGTTAGAACGTATTAGTTATTTAGTTAATCGTTTATGCATGTTAGGTGGTTAGATTAGTGCAACTAGCAAGTAGATAGGCCATAGTATTTATTTATATAGGTTCGGAAATTTTTTGGGCTGTCTTGGTATTTAATTAGGTTTTTTCGGCCTAAGTGTGCATTATTGGTATTTATTAATTAATTTTGGTAATTATTTAATTAATTATTATTATTCGAAAATTAGACCGGGATAACCGATGATTGAAATTTTGTGTTGATTTTAATGGTGTGCTTTGTTTATTTAATTAACTGCTATTTTATACAAATTGAGTGTGAATTGTAATTTTGGGGTATTTATCTCAAAATTTAATAATTTCGGTAAATAGTTAGAAAATACTATGCATCAGTTTACAGGACCAAAAATGTGTTTGTGGACTATTGGAAATGGTAGGATTTTTTAAAAGAGAAATATTGTATTTTGGCTAAGGCCGACCATATACCCATACATGAGTATTTTTATCGAGTATGATAAAAGTGGTGAAATTGTTGATTGATTAGAATGGTATATTGTATCAACCTGCGGACTTGATACATCAGATTAGGGTAAGCAATATACCTTAGGTATCGCACAGCTTCGGTGAGCATTAAGTATCGCATAGCTTCAATGAGCATTAAGAATCGCACAACTTCGGTGAGCATTAAGAATCTCACAGCTTCGGCGAGTATTAAGAATCGCACAGCTTCGGTCAACTTAAGAATTGCACAGCTTCGGTGAGCATTAATAGTATACTATATCAGCCTGAGGGCCTTAATATGTCAGCTTAGCAATAGCAGTATACTCTATTATTAGTTTTGGGAAAGCTATACTATCTATCTTCAACTTAAGGTGAGCAATCCTTGATGAGATTGGACTTTATAGATAGTATTAATTGGATTGACCAAGTGATGGTCTTGATGACATAAAATCGACTAGGTCGATTGATCGATGACTTGATCTAATTTAATGCTTTGGGGTGTTGAAATGATTGGTTGAATATGTAAATTATACTGACTTGCAAGAAGGAAATGAGGCAAAGGTAAGTCCTTTGACTCGTGATTATGTTTAGGCAGCCCTTAGGGCATATTTCCTTCCTAGTTGGAGTTTAGGCAGTGAACTTAATGAGATGTTGTCTCACCCCATTATGGGATAACATTTACAGGTCCATAGATGGCCGCACCACCTAAACGTTTTGGCCAACCGAATAAGGTTACCGAGCAGCATTCTTAAATTCCCCTCCCCGGGAGCAAAGGAGCCTGGGTCTACGAACTCATACGATCCGTTATCTAGGTCAATGAGGGTCTACCCCACAAGGTACTTCATCGATACAGATTGTAGTATTGTCACGGGCCAGTTGGACCCAGAGAAAGCTCATTTCCAGAGTCTGAGATTCCTAGATCGATACTGGAGGTTGCTATTGGCAATGGCATGGCTAATCCTCCTGATTGTTCAGTAATAGACCCAAATCTTTATGATCTAGGGACCCGGAATATTCAATCAAGGACTTGAATGATTAGAGGATTTGTAGCCCTCCCCTTTTTGCAGACCTTGTGTATAGCGGCTAATAGTGTATGTGACGTGGTTTGATATGTATATAAGTGTGTTGTGGTTTTCAAGAAAAATTTATGCCCCTATTTTTCTATCTCATCTTGTTGTTGTTTAGGGATTAATTATTCGTTTCCGCATGCACATTAAAATGAATATGTCGACAATGCGTTCTAAGATGTCGCTATTTAATCAACCGTTGAAAGATAGGCACGCGCTCGAAGGATCGAGGCGTGACAACTTCTCTTTATCGCAAATGACATATCATTATTTTCCATCTCATATGCAATCAATAAACGAATGCTTCAAAATGTATTCACTAATGCAAAAAAAAGGGCAAAATTGTCAATGGCCATAGATTGCTTGTATTGCCAACTTTCAAGAGCTTTTTTTTGTTGACACCTAAATTTTGGCAATTTGTCTAGTTATTTATCGCATTAAAAAATTAGGGATTGATTTTAATCCCTAAAAAAATTTAATTAATTAATTAAATTGCATAGCATATAATTCTAGGTGCTTTTATTTTGCATTTGCATTGGACTGATGACTGGTTAGATTTGGTGGTTTTGACCTTTAAATTGACAAGTCGGACTAAGCCCACGATGAGAGCAAATTGGCCAAAGTCTGTATTATGGACTCATCTTTGCGAGATTTCAAATTTGAAAAATCCTATTGCAATTTTGAAAAAATCAAGGAATATTCAAAGGAAATCTAAAAGAGATGTGGAAAAAAAAAATATTGCATGCGAAAAGAAATCTTTACTGATTTGGATTTGAAAAGGAAATTGAAACTCTAATTCTTGGCATATAAAAACGTTGTTCGCCTAGGATTTTGAGGAGGCCACGCATTGAATACACGACCACAATTGGGGCTTTTTGTCTCGTTTTCTCGAGTTAAAGGAAAATCAGAAAAAAAAAAAAAAAAAAAAAAAAAAAGGAAGTCTTTTCCGTGGTGTTTTCCTTCCAAGAGAAGCACAAGAAGAAGCTTGAGGAAAAAGTAAAAAAAGAAAACGAGGAGAGAGGAGAAAATATTAGGTACGTGAGACGCTCCAACCTATCAAATAAGAAGGCGCTTGGAGCGCGACACGTGTCCTCCCGTGGGACCCATCATCTGGACTGACTGAGGAGAGAAGGAGCCTCTGTCTCTCTCTTCGAAAGGCTTGGCCCACCACTGCAGTTGCTCTGACTTGACGCCCTCTCTCCCCGTTAAACTCCGTTCTGTTACGAGTGAAAAAAATTTCCCTTCATTCAAAATGATTCCGCACTCTCTCTCCCCCACTCTGCGCTTAATCAATCCACTCCCCCACTCTCTGAAACCGCTAGCGAACCACCATGCCTCCCCCTTCGCCGTCCCCAGCCGCCACACCGACGGCTCTGCCTCCGGCTCCACACTAAAGCAATCTGCTCTCTCTCTCCTCCGTGAAGTGCTAAATTTGCTAGTGAACCATGACGCTGACGCGCCTCTGTCGGTTGCCTTCGCCGTTGCCTCCCGAGCCACCATGTTGAGGCAATCTGCTAGCGAACCACGACGCCGACACACCTCCGCCTCTGCAATCGCCTCCTAAGCCGCCGTGCCTCAGCGCTGAATCAATCTGCTCTCTCTCCCCTATGCAAAGCGCTGAATCTGCTAGAGAATGCCGACGTCGACACTGACGCGCCTCCGCCGTCACCTCCCCAACCCGCCGTCTCGTTTTTCCCTCATTCTCGCGACCTTCGCACTGTTCTCTCTTTCTTTTCTCTGCGAAGCGCCCCTGCTTGTGAACGCCAACGCCACCGACGTCGTCGATGCCGTCACCTCCCGAGCCCCACCACCGCCTGTCAAAGCCCTATTGGCGGCTCCAATACGTCCTCTGCATCTCGAAGGTTAGGGTTTTCTACGGATTCTGCCTAGTAGAGTTTTAACTTTTGTTATTAATGTGCTTATCTGTTTATTGAAGTGAAACGTAGATGAACTTCATTTCATAGATGAAGAATCCCTTGCCGCCAGGTTTTTATGGCATTTACGTGAGTCAATGGAGCAGGTCTTCCGAGCTCTATAATCTCATTGTCTTTGGAAAAAAAGTTCATAAAATTGCTAGGTTTGCCTTAAATTGTGTTGATCTAGAGTATTGGCTGAGAAAGATGCACGATTCTTTGAAAGTATCAAATGAACTATGATAAGTGTAGATTGCATATCAAGTCTATTTATAGAGCATATTTTGATCCAATTAGGTAGCTTGATCCAGCTCTATGCTGTCCAGGCTGAGAGATTCTTTGTATCAGAGTTTGCCTCCTAGTATAAAGTCATCTTTGTGCTCTAGAATTCATTCTTTTCATGTCAAAGAAAAGGTATTATCTCATAATCATTCTTTTCTTGTTCAAGAAACCGAATGCATTCTACTTTCTATTGATCCAAAATACTAAATTCGAAGTCTATTTCTCAAGCTTCTTCCGTTGAGCAGGTAATGCTTTGAGAAGGGTCCATATAGCTTGTCTCTGTGCAGCTCTCTACAACAAAGTTGAGATGGAGCAGGTAATACCAATAAAAAAACAAAATGCTTTGCTGAGAAATCCCCTAGCGGAACCTTCTAAATGGTTTCCACAATGCTTTGCTGCTATTTAAATGGACATAACTTGCTATTAGGGAATGTTAGCCAATTCACTGGAACTCTATTACAATCATTTTCTTTTGTGATATGCATTTTTTTGGTGTGTAGGTGATGGACATCTTTTAGGTTTTTTTATTGGTATTTTTATTTTAGATAATGGCAATTACTTTGGTGTTGCTAAGTGTTGTAAGATATATGGTTGCATCTCTTGCATTCCCATCAAATTGAGGAAATTGGAAAGCTGCACATAGGTGATAAGCTGTAAGGGTAGACCTTCATAACAGATCTTTAAGAACGCCTAAAAGTGGTTTAGCAAACTATGTTTTAAAGTGCCTTTTGAATTAAACACATTAACAAAGATTGAATCTTCTTCTTCTTCTTCTTCTTTTGCTCCTGCTCCTCCTCCTCCTGCTCCTCCTCCTCCTCCTCCTTCTTCTTCTTCTTCTTCTTTCTGTTATTTCTGTTATTGCTAGAAGTGCAACTCAAATGTCAAGATGGATTGTACCTCTCCTCCTCCTCCTCCTCCTCCTCCTCCTCCTTCTTTCTGTTATTTCTGTTATTGCTAGAAGTGCAACTCAAATGTCAAGATGGGTTGTACCTATGGTAGCAAATAGTACATCTTAAGGTAAGTGTAACTGAAAAATATCATGCATAACTGCACCATCTTTTATGAGCAACATGATATTTGTGAATGTATGTTAAAAGTAGCATATGTTTGGCTTCTGGTCATTCTCTATAAAGTTCACCATTTTAAGAATTAGCATTGTAACGGAAACTTTTGGAAACTGATATAAATTAATCTTGAGATTTTTTCCTTTCCTTGTCCCAAATAGATTAACCAATGACTTGAAGCGATACTCTTTTCTCCTGAACATAACTGGAAGATCTTTATACGTACTAGCATAACAGCCCCTTGGGCAACCATCTGCCTCTAGTTTGGTTTGAAGGAAGTTTTTTGGTGCATATGCAGGATTTAGTTACTGATAACCTATTTGGATTGGGGTTTGTAGTCGAAATGCAAGAAGTATTAATATAAATATTTGAAGTAGGCTTTGAAGAGGGTTCTCTGATGCATGACTAGTGCTCGCTGATAACCTTTTTGGCTAGAATTTTGTGATCATAGAGTTGTGAGAATCAATGAATGGAGCTACTGATATCTATTCCAATTGATAGTTGCGTAACTACTTACTCAACAGCAGGGGATCTGGTTGTAAAAACATGTAACAAATCTTGGGTCACATACCTCAACAGAAAAGATATTTGACTTGTTAAATTTGGTCTCTTGGTGTCTTAGTGAAACAGATGAATTCATGTGATATAAGGGGAGTGTGACTACAGTTCTGAAAAGGGACCATGGATTCAAGTAGGAGATTTCAGTTACAATAGAATTTGAGACCTACACAATGATATAAAATGAAAATGCAAGAAGCATTTGTAATGTAGAGATTTAAGATTTTATTTGCCTAACTATACATTGGTGATAGGATAGTCCATGAATAGTTTTCTTCTCGTCAGACAGAGGGAATCTAATTTTTCTGATTTTTGTTCTGAACATTTCAAAATTCACCGAACATATATCGAGATCTTAGCAAGTGTAATTTCCAACTAGTTTTACCACTTTTGCATTTTTCCTTGCTCTTGTTATCTTTAAACCATGTTAATAGCTGCAATTTTATGTGTCTATGTTTTTCTAGTTTTTCTTCCACGGACAATACGTTTCATAGCGTGATTAGCGAGTTGAGGGAGTTGTCGCCTATTGAGCTATCCACTCTTCCTCTAATACACAAGGTATTGCTCTCACACCCCCCTTCCTCTTCCTCCCTCTCTCATACTTTTAGCTACACCATTCCATCTTCCTGCGGCTACTGGTGTTTGAGGTGGAAACATAAGGAGTGGGTGTCATGAGGATAGCTGGTCCCTTTGCGATTACTGCTTTTGAATTTAGATTGAGTTACAGGTTCCTCTCCATTTCGGTCATCTTGCAAAACAACCCTAGGGGGTGTATTTATGTGCAAGATGGTGATGCTTAACACTTGTTAGACATGATAAGGAAAGAAGGTTATAGACTCTCTCACACGAATGCAAGCACGCACACATGCACATAGGCACAGCTCCCTTAAAGGCGCAAATGAAGAATTCTTCTTGATTGTGATCACTGATGGTACTTAGTTGTAATTAGTATCCCTTTGTGATATCCGTATTTCTGTACTTTGTAGTAGTTTCACTCTTCATTATTACTTGGAGAATGCCTATTTATTTATATCAAGGCTAGAAAAGTTCTGCCTTTTCTGTTTCCATTTAGTAAAAAGCTATTAGTTTCAGGACTCTCCTCTTCCATTTACTTATAATCTTATGGATTACTCGACTTATCTCTGTTGATTTCTGTTAACTTTGCCAATCCAATGGACATCAATGTAGGTGTGGTCATGGTAGGCCTTTTATTTGGAGTGTATCTGATATTTAGTCTACCTAAATGAACTATTAAATTATAACGTTTGTGCAATTTATGTTGTTAGTTTTGTTCTTCCAATATCATGCACATACATATCATTGTGGGCCAATGTAGGTTGATATGATATTTGCGTTCAAGGTTTAAGCATAAGCTCAGATTAATTTTCATGACATTCCATGTTTTTAGTGCCTTCGGCTCCGGTGCCTGTACAATGAGAGATGCATAATGCATGGGTTCAGCAGCTCGAAGCACTTTTCAACCATCCTTGCCGTTGTCATGAGAATGGGTCATGATTTGAGAAGGGGGGTCACGTGGAAGATCATTGCAGCAGCCAGCTCAGGGATTGCAACAATTGTCAACACTTATTGAGACCAACATTTGCTACTTCCCTCCCTCTCGATTTGTCAATTTCTTTCGCTTTTTGTTCAAGTGTGAACACTTTGGAATTACAATTCAATTCATTGATCTACTTAAAGGAAACTATAGTCTCCCTTGAATGTTGATCTTAATATGCTTAAGCTTGCAATATAGAGTACAACTTCATGAATCGCTGAAGTACAATACGATAGCCACTAGTGATGAAGTTCAAAATTGTCCTTTTTTTTTGCGCAGCTAGATTTGCAAGTATTCTTACTGACTTCGATCCTTGCTTGCTTGTAATTCTTACATGAATTTAGTGCACATGGACCCAATGCATTTGGATCATAGAGTACAGAGAAGTCGGTTGACTTTCACTAGGTCCAGTATCTTGGTTTATAATTCTTAGTCCTTCATTTCTCTATATTACAAAGTCGCATGATACATCCACAAGCTCAAACACACATGTTGATATGTCCACAAGCTTAAAGTTCATCCAACGAGTCCAACATCTAGAGCAACTGAAAGTCCAACACAAATGGACGCACCAAGAGCAAAATGATAAACCAAGCTAGAAACACATAGGGAAATCGAGTCCCAAGAGTGGGGAGGAGAAAGCCTGTGAGGTAATTGATAATGCTGTTCTTGTCTCGTGTTCGAACTTGTGCACTGAATGGCATTTGAGTTTTGAGAAGATGACCGAAGAAAAACCACACTAACCAATATGCTTAGAACAAAAGTTTCCTTACCGCTCGAGCACCGGCGAGCGGTTTAGTGTTGTGTTTAGTTCACAAATGGAATTCTTGCGGTGCCACCTGTTTACATATTCAACGCCATAGAAAGAATTACAAGGACAAAAGAAAGAAACAAGAAAAGAAATCGCAATAGTAGGACAGAGTAGAGTGAAGGAATGCAGACGGACCCTCCAAAAAGAGCAACTCCATGCATCCAAAATGAATAATTTGAACAATATGACTTAACTCTTTGTACAGACACCAAAAGTATGTCACGTATTCTTTTCACCATCTTTTCAAACTACACTATGATTCACCTCCCTTGCATATTCTCCCAGCCACATCTCTCCAGCTTCCAAAGCATACCTGTGTTGCCCCTACGTCGTAGGAGGAACTTTTGAGTGACGGAGATTGCGAATATTCCCCCAAATTCTTTCAAAGCCATCTACCAGGGATGCTATGGGGCTTGCTGTCTTCTAGAACTCTATGGACACGGTTGTAGACAAAAGCAGGACGTGGGATGACCATCTCTTTACCTATAAGGCGTTCTACTTTATCAAAAGGTATGTGGATTCCTTTGAGTCATCTAAATTCATTGACTCTATCAATGACATCCTCTTGCTCAGTTTGTCGTGCTTCTTCAACCTAGCCCTGAAGGAGTCCAAATCCTAGCTCTTACTGATTCCCAACCGCTGTTTTCTCTCACTTATGTCTTGTAACATTAGTCTTCAGCAATCAGTAAAGGCGAGCAGGTTTTGGCAGATGCGTCTTTAACATCATAGCTCGATTTATCCAGTGACAGGAGGCTTCCTGTTTACCTCAAACTTGCAACAACACACCACATCATCTATGTTTTGGCATGAATTTACCACTATGGAGTTCTTTTTACTATTGTAGAGGTGCTGGTTGGGTGGAAGCGGTGGTTAAAAAATGACAGAAAGTGCTCTCGAGTTTAACTAAGCTGGTATTCGCCCATTCACCAACCCATCCGAAGCCATGATGAGCTCTGCTGCAATCAGAAGCAAAAACAGAAATATCAAAAGAAACAAAGGCAAGCTTGAAAGCATTTGAGGTCGATAGTGGGGATATCTTACTTCGCTGTTTTTGTGGCAATTGGAACAAGCCACTGTAGAGTCTGCTCCATCTCAACTTTGATGTCTGCAACAGAGAGCTACACAGAGACAATCTATATGGACCCTTCTCAAAGCATTACTTGCTCAACGGAAGAAGCTTGAGAAATAGACTTCGAATTTAGTATTTTGGATCAATAGAAAGTAGAATGCATTCAGTTTCTTGAACAAGAAAAGAATGATTATGAGATAATACCTTTTCTTTGACATGAAAAGAATGAATTCTAGAGCGCAAAGATGACTTTATACTAGGTGGCAAACTCTGATACAAAGAATTTCTCAGACTGGACAGCATAGAGCTGGATCAAGCTACCTAATTGGATCAAAATATGCTCTGTAAATAGACTTGATATGCGATCTACACTTATCATAGTTCATTTGATACTTTCAAAGAATCGTGCATCTTTCTCAGCCAATACTCCAGATCAACACAGTTTAAGGCAAAACTAGCAATTTTATGAACTTTTTTCCAAAGACAATGAGATTATAGAGCTTGGAAGACCTGTTCCATTGACTCACGTAAAAGCCATAAAAACCTAGTGGCAAGGGATTCTTCATCTATGAAATGAAGTTCATCTACGTTTCACTTCAATAAACAGATAAGCACATTATTAACAGAGGTTAAAACTCTACTGAGCAGAATCCGTAGCAAAACCCTAACCTTCGAGACGCAAAGAACATATCGAGCCGCCAATAGGGCTTTGACAGGCGGTGGTGGGGCTCAGGAGGCGATAGTGTCGACGACGTCGGTGGCGTTGGCGTTCACAAGCAGGGGCGCTTCGCGGAGAAAAGAAAGAGAGAACAGTGCGGAGGTCGCGAGGATGAGGGAAAAACGCGACAGCGGGTCGGGGAGGCGACGGAGGAGGCGGAGGCGGAGGCGCGTCGGCGTCGACGTCGGCGTTCTCTAGCAGATTCAGCGCTTTGCGGAGGGGAGAGAGAGCAGATTGATTCAGCGCTGAGGCGCGGCGGCTCGGGAGGCGATTGCAGAGGCGGAGGCGCATTGGCGTCGTGGTTCGCTGGCAGATTGCCTCAACACGGTGGCTCGGGAGGCAACGGTGGAGGCAACCGACGGAGGCACGTCGGCGTCATGGTTCATCAGCAGATTTAGCACTTCACGGAGGAGAGAGAGAGCAGATTGCTTTAGTGTGGAGCCGGAGGTAGAGCCGTCGGCGCGGCGGCTGGGGACGGCAAAGGGGCAGGCATGGTGGTTCGCTAGTGGTTTCAAAGAGTGGGGGAGTGGATTGATTAAGCGAAGAGTAGGGGGAGAGAGCGCAGAACCATTTTGAATGAAGGGAAATTTTTCTCACTCGTAACGGAACGGAGTTTAACGGGGAGAAAGGGCGTCAAGTCAGAGTAGCTGCAGTGGTGGGCCAGGCCTTTCGAAGAGAGAGACAGAGGCTCCTTCTCTCCTCAGTCAGTCCAGATGATGGGTCCTAGGGAGGACACGTGTCGCGCTTCGAGCGCCTTCTTGCTTGACAGGCTGGAGCGTCTCACGTACCTAATATTTTCTCGAGGAGAGAGGGGGAAACGGAAAAAGCAGAAGTGGCAGAGGAGAGAGGTGGGGGGACGTTTACTGTTCATCATCTTCCTCACACTTGCTGCTCGCTTCTGCCCTCCCTCTGCCAGATCTGTTTCTGCTCCGCCCCCTGCAATGACCGGCTCCGTTTCTACTCCGCCCCCTGCGACCTCGGTCTTCCACGTTCGCTGCTCACAGCCCTCGATCGCCGGCTCCACGTTCACTGCCCCGCATCTGCAACTGACCGCTAGCTCCTCCTCAACCGTGTTGCGCTCGCACCGCCGCTCGACCCTAGTAGCGAAGCCGCTTCTGCTCGCGACCCAGCCGTACCACCAGTCGCCACCACTCCGCCAGTTGTCCATGATCGCCCAGCGTAGATCCAGCGACCCGACGTCCCTGCTCTGTTCGTGAGCCACCCGAGACGCTTGTAGCCTTCTGTTCCCCTCGACGACCACTGCTACTGCTCCCGCACCTCTGTCCAATCGCCCCGCTGATATGCCAGCAAAGCCGCAAGTAGCTCCCGCTGTTCCCGCAGATCGACCTTGTCGTGCCTCTGCCGCCAGTCACGATACCTCCTCACCGCCGCTGCAACCAGACGCCAGAAGCCACCGTTCCTGCCGCGATTCTGTCCTCAGGCTGTCCAATCGTAGCTGCTGGTCGCTGGGCTTCCGACTCTGACCCACGACGCCATTGTTGTTGTCTCCGCCTCTACTCTGACGACCCGACGCCAGCAGTTGCGACGCCTGACGCCGTTGCCCCGAAGACTAGCGATCGACGTCCCTGCTTAGAGCCCGATGTCCGCTCCGCCTCTGCTCCGGTGCCGCTGCTGCCCCCGTGACACCCCCTCGCCGGTGCCCTGCTTTGCCGGAGTCCCTCGCCGGCGTCTACCCTTGCTGCCCGCGTCGGACGTGCTGCTCGCTGTTGATCCCTTCGCAGGAGCTCCGAACCGGTGGCCAAGATTTCTTTTTCTTTTTTTTTAAAGAAAAAGAAAAAAAAATCAAATTAGGTATATTTGCTTTATTTTATTAGGCAAGTTTATCTTCTTTTTTTTTTTCTTGTTTACTTATTTGAAACATTTCCCTAAACATAACTGGAAATTTTGACATACTACCTGATTCATAATCGCGCCGGGTTTTTTTTTTATTTCATCCATAAAACTTTAGATGAAATAATTAATTAAGTGAGAATAAAATTGATCTTTGATATTTAAAGGCTTAAGATCAATTTATTGATTTTACTAGCGAAATATTACCCATTGATCCGAATAATATGTGATATTTTTGATGATTTTGAATGGCTTGTCTTGATTGCTTTATTTATCTTGAAATATGTTTGAGTTAGAATATTGCATGCTTTAGGATTATTTGTATATTTAGATTAAGCATTTTATTTATCATGAATTGTCGAAATAACAAAAAATAAAAAAAATTTAGGATGTTAGATTTTTGTTTCATTAGCTTAAGTTGCATGTTTAATTATTTGACATTCTTTTTAATTTTGAAATTAATAAAAAAAAAAAAAATCATCATGCAAATGTCATGTAGAATAAGGGCATCATTTGTACGTCATTGTACATTAGGATAAAATTGCATATTTCATTTTAAGTTTAGATTGATTTAGATAGACTGCATCTTAGGTTAGAGATTGCTAAGTTAAGATAATATCTTAGTTTAAATTAGGGTTTAGCCTTGACCTAATCCTTGATATAAGTTGGATATAATCTTAATTTAGCTAGATAATTTTCACATTTTTCTAATTTCGAATTTCATAAAAAAAATACAAACATTTCTTAGGATAAATTAATTCCATTCTTTAGGATATATTGCACATTTATTAAGAAAACACAAAAAATATTATGTGCATGCCATTTCGAATCATTTCATGGAAGTGCATATCATTTAGTAATTATTGCTAGGTCCATTTAATTATAAATTGCCCTTCATTAGAATTAGGTAATATTGTATTGCATAAAGCATGATTTTCTTAATTAAATGAAAATTAAAAAGGAATTGCGTGTTAATTAGAAACAATATCTAGGGTTGATGATGTGAATTCTGATCTAATAACGCATATGCTTTCGTTGCTACAAGATAAGTTCTGCAATTTATTCATCGATTTTCCTAGATGTTAAATTGGTGGTTTCTTATTTATTGTATGATCACCACACATGTGAGGGAAATAGATTTAAAATCAATTTAAGCTGCTTGTAAAAAAAAAAAAAAATTTGAAAATAAAAGAAATGATATCGAAAGGGTATTAGAGAAGTCTAGTGTAATCAAATCCTCATACCCAAAGTCTCTAATTCGTAAAAGTAAAATAATTATCTCATTATTTTACTTAGGTGTGTACCATAAACTAATTAGTGACGACTCCTAATACATGCTAAGAAATTTGAACCTAAGTCGCCAATTGATATGAACTTGGAATGGCTCGAGCTAAGTCTACGCTTAGTAATTTATTAGTTAAATTCTAAGTGGTGTACCCGAAATTTTGATCGTGATACTTACTTTATGATTTTAGAAATTTAGGGAAGTTACCAAACTAAGAATTCAGATGATTCAAGTAAAATCCATTTTTTTGTGAGAAAGGAAAGGGCCGAAGAAACTAATGGAAGCTTCACATGAGTCCATACGATGAAAAAGAAGTGGGCTGTCATCAATTAGAATAATGAAAAAAGTCCAAACTTTGAGTCATTCATTAACTTAGACATTAAGTAATTAAGAAAGATTATTTATATATAGAGCACGCGAGTGTAAGAAGATGTGGATGGTGATGGCGATGAAAAGATTACCACTTAGGCTTTTAGAAAATATTTTTTTCTTATATGAATCGTAGTTTAGAAAGGAAAAGGTGGTCTCTTTTCACGCATTGGTAAGAGAGAAAGGGAGTCTTAAGGCGTGCCCACGTGAATTATCGCTCATTAGTCAAATCATGTTCTTAACAGATGGGAAGGGGTTGAGGAAAACGTCTCAGTTTTAGGGGCCCACACCACACATGATTGTAGCCGTATTTTATTTGTCATTATTTTATGGTCACTTGAAATTATTTATGTGGACAAGGTGGGCAGAGCCATGTGATGTGTCTTGTCTCACCATCCCTAAATGTCCTTGTCATTTCGGTCTGTGTGGTTACGTGGCCCAATTACAAAGAGAACCTAGAAAATATTCTTAAAGTCTACAGTGGGGGTATTCTTGCCAATTAACGGGTAGGGATATATATTTTTTTTTGTTCAAATCGGGTAGGGATTCCTTTTAGGGTGTCGGTCAAAAAGGTGAGGGTTAAAGAAGTAAATTTGCCTCATCAAGACCAAGCGCATCTGATTCCTCCTTTGTGAGCTGAGTGAAAACAGAAGCTTTGTCTAAGTGCGGGCTCGTGGTTGAAGAGGAGAAACGCATCGGTAAGAATACCGCCCCAATCACCATAAATCATCCAGACGCTCCTCTTTATTATGATATATTTGGTTTGATGACTTCAGATTGAAGGATGAAGGTAATCCTCCGATTGCACTGCCTTGGGAGACTCACAGATGACTTGATCTGCTCAAAGGTAAGTTATTCTCAAATCTAAATCTCATCAGTCATTCATCTTTGCGTTGCTCCTTCATGCTCCAATCTATTACAATTGATAGGGTGAAAAAAATTTCATTTTTATTCATTGCAAAACGCCTAACGTCTTGTAAAGCATACAGATATCACATGTGAATTCACACAGCACTTTTTCAAAAATCATTACATTGTTTGTTTTTCTTAATACATTCTTTTTAATACATTCTTTTTTCCATTAACTGTACGTTCTTGTTTTGAATGCATTGTGCTGGTGTCTTTTCCTTCTCTGTGATTCTGTTTTTTCCCCTCATCTGATCAAGAGTGTGGAAGGCCCGGAGATTATTCTAAATTGCTCTTGCTGATATTCCTTAGTCTCTCTGTTTATATACATCGTTCTTGCTTCCGTATGCGGCTCTCTCTCTCTCTCTCTCTCTCTCGCGCGCGCGCACATATTGTTCTCATTGTTTTATCAATTTGTTCTTCCTTTATTTTCATACATGGAGTGATTATTATTATTATTATTATTTTTCTGTTCAGTTTCCTTCGCACCCATTTGTTTAAGCAAAAACAAGGAGACACAACAAGAGGAAAAAAGTGGGAGAGGGGGGTGTTGGGGGTGAAGAAATATCTAGAAAAGAAGAAGAATTGGCCGGGTCTTTCGTTACCACCGTTGCGGCAGATCTAGTGTCCAACTCGGTGAGTACCTGATTGCTCCCTTTGGACCTCAATTGGGATACTTGCTGTAAACTGATGGAGAATATAATCTAGAGCTACATGGAAGATCTGGAAAAGGCAGTCTGGGAACTGGATAACAGGAGGATGTGCGTGCAGAGCTTTGTCAATGAAGCCATATATGATGGAAAAGTTATACGTAGTGATGTTGAGAATTGGCTTCGGAGTGTGGCAGAAATGGCTCGCAAAGCAGATGACCTGTTAAATGAAAGCAAAAGAGCAAAAAATCCTCGCTTCCTTCGATGGTTTTCCAACCCCATCGTTCGCCATCCATTTGGCAGGAAGATGAAGAAGATGACTCAAGTCATTCGAGGACTTTGCGAGAGTGGCACATGGGGTAACTCCAAGGACTATTATGAGCCTACTCCCGTAGGTGTCATTGTTAACCTTTCTGCCGAAAGATCTGTTGACAAGAGAGATGTCCTGGAGTCAAGGCCTTCAATCACAGATGATGTAATTAAGGCTCTACTAAATGACAAGGTTCATGTGATTGGGGTGTATGGACCGGGCGGGGTTGGCAAGTCCAAGCTTTTGGAGGATGTCGAAAGTCGAGTCAGAAATGATTCCCTATTTGATATGGTTATCACGGCAAATGTATCAAGTAATCCAGATCTAAAAAAAATCCAGGGAGAAATTGCTTATGCACTTGGATTGAACCTAATGAATGAGGAAGTTGTTAGTGCGAGAGCACATATTCTATGTACTAGGTTAGAGAGACATCTTGAAAATCATATTCTCATAATTTTAGATGATTTGTGGCATCAACTAGAGTTGAAGGTAGTTGGAATCCCTTGCGGAGATGATAATAAAGTAAGAGGCTGCAAGCTATTACTAACGTCTAGATACCGAGAAGTTTTGCGCATTGACATGGGCTCTGACCAAGAAATCCGACTCAATGAGTTGAATCATGGAGAAGCCCGAAGACTTTTTGAAAAGATAGTAGGGGATAGAGTTAACGCTCCTGAATTTAGACCCTTGGTAGATGGAGTGGTCCAGAATTGTGGAGGCTTGCCTCTTTTGATTATTTTGTTGGCAAAAAGGTTGAAGCACAGTGGTTTGGCTATATGGTGGAATGCTTTGACTGATATAGAAGTGCCGGGTATAAAATCATTAGTGGAACTAAATTACGATGGCTTAAAAGAAGAGAGGATCAGATCATTGTTCTTGGTTTGTGCTCTAGCCTCTGGGAGAATTCTCATGAGGGATGCCCTTGTCTACTGCATGGGTTTGGGTTTATTTGAAAAGTTCAGCAAAACCATCGAAAACGTTAGAGGTAGGTTGATGTTCGATCTCCATAGCCTGCAGGACTCTTCCTTGCTTTTAGAGAGTGATGACATGAAACTTTTCAGAATGAATGACATATTTGTTGAAGTGGCCATTGCTATTTCTACCTTGAAATGGAAAGCCTTGGTCGGAAGGAAGGATTGTGGGTTTAAAGAATGGTCCAAGGATGAGCTTAGAAAATGCACCGCGCTATCCTTCCCTTTTGTTGGCATTGATGAGCTTCCTGAAAATTTGGACTGCCCAAACTTGAGGATCCTTCTGTTATTCGAAGACAACCCATCTCTCAAAATTCCTGAGTCATTTTTTGAATCTATGAAGAAGCTCCAAGTCTTGGACATTTCTGGCTCATTTTTCACCTCTCTGCCTTCGTCGATTGAACTTCTTGATAACCTAAATTCGCTTTGTCTTGATTTTTGCCATCTGGAGGATCTGACAGTTCTTGGAAAGTTAAAAGGATTGCAGTTTCTAAGTTTCTTACACTCTACAGTCACTCGGCTCCCCAAAGAAATAGGAGGACTAACAGAACTGAGATTTTTGGACTTGACAGGGTGCACCGGGCTGAAATTTATCGAACCTGGTGTACTCGGAAGCTTGGTTAAGTTAGAAGAATTGTTTATGGACGATAGTTTTGATCAGTGGGAGGCCGAGGATGAAGCACCCCGAAGCAATGCTAGCTTGGCTGAGTTGAAAAGCATGATAAAGTTGAGCACTTTATACATTGTCATTCCTCAATCTGCCAATCTCTCAAGAGACCTGACTTTCGGGAAACTAAACAAGTATAAAATCCAAATTGGGGATGTTCAGGATTGGTCGGGTGAATACCAAGAATCCAGAACTTTAAAGCTCAAACTAGATTCAGACAATCTTCTTCTTGAAGAGTGGGTGCAGAGATGTTTGCAGAGAACGCAAGATCTCCACTTGGATGGATTGCAATATGACAATGATCTTCATGATTTGTGTGTCGAAGGATTTCAGGAATTGAAGCATCTTTATGTACAAAATAGCCCCTCACTTCGGTACATTGTTCACTCCACAAAAAATTTCCAATGCAATGCATTTACGAAATTGGAATCGATATTTCTCAAGAATCTAGACAGCTTGGAGAAGGTTTGTCTTGGCTGTCTTGCCTCAGAATCCTTCAACAAATTAAAAATTGTGAAACTGGACGACTGTGGTAAAATCAAACATTTGTTTCCTTTATTCATGATGAGAACATTGTCGCAGCTCGAAGAGATTGAAATAAGCAGATGCTACTTGATGCAACAAATTATCACAGATGTCGAGGCGGATGAAGACGGAGACGAAATATATAATGATCCCAAAGTGAAATCATGCAAAATGCGTAGGTTGACATTACAAAACTTGCCAGAGATGACAAACTTTTGTAAAACCATGGATCATTCGATCATATTCTTCGATGGGCTACAGGTAAATTTCATGCTTTCTAGAAGGGTGATATTTTCCTCCCTTTGGACCATCCTAGTTGGAGGAAACCTTCTTATGATCCATGTTGGGATCAGTTCCAAACCTAGGACCTGTTCTAGACTCAAAATCTGTAACCTATCTTGTCAAATAAGTTTTTTGTAATTTTATAAAGTAATAAGTGTTCACCAAACAAACGATAAAAATCATAATAAAATTTAGATCGGGTAGTATTTGGTGTTAGAAATTATTGATTTTATTCGAATGTGATGATGCAACTACTTGTTTTATAAAACACTTCGAAATATTTACTTTGAATTATCTCAGTAATTTTTAATATGTGCAGCTGAATGATATGTACTAATGTGATACTTTGTCCATTTCGAAGTAAATTTTATGCATAGACTCTATACATAAGAATATAATAGCACGTAGCAAAATGGATAAATAACTCTCTTTTTTTCGATTTTGATCACATCTCGCTTTATTTGTGTTATGTTATCAATATAGTTAAAGAACCACCAGCTGATGTATATATTTTTAAACAATTCTATCATTGCTTAACTGTAAAATTGTATATTTATACACAAACATTTATGTATATTTCCTTAACTTAAAGAAAGTATGTATGAACATTATTTAATAATTGATGTCATATGGAGAATTCTATCATATCGGATTGATTAAAAAGAAAAAATGGAAAAATTTTCAACAGGTGAATTTAACTTTAGTGACTATATGTCAAATAACATCCAGATCAACAAATTATATAAACTGATTTTGCAACTCTTAAGTACACAAATGTTATAGTAATCGAGATGATTAAGTTGCTTTTTTCTTTTTTCCAATAATTTTAAAATTTATGGTAGGTGAATGGAAATTTGTGGAAATGTGGTTCTACACAAAGTTCCGTTGTATAAATTTTTTATACTCTTATATGTTTGATGGAACTATTATGGGGCTGTGAAATGAAAAATTAAATATAATACTCGGTAAGCTAATTTGTTTTGGCTACCCTTGAAACATTAATGAGATATAAGCGGGACAATTAAATTCTTTTGTTCTAATTCATGCTAGTTATGGACCTTTTTTGGTGATAAAATCTACCACAAATCTTCATTCTAAGCACTTTGTTAATATTACTAGTAGAACTTATGTGCATTGCCTGTGGTTAAATTTCTTTTTCTGCAATAAATTATTGCTTGAAAGTATTAATTAGAAACATATCTAGCATTTATTTGTGCACGATTGCTTGGATTTAACAAATTCTGTAATTTGTTAGTATAAGATATGGAAACCTTTCTTATTTTAATATTTTATCATGTGACCTAAAGCACAAAAACATGATGCTTGACTAAAAGTATTTATTAAATTAAGTAATTCTTTCTCTTAGGTGCATGACTAAAATATTTCACATAAATTAACTTTTTCTGACAAGAAAGTCTATCTCGGGTCCTTCTATAGGTAAAATTGAATGTTTTGCAGAAATTACTTTGATGCCCATGTGGTCGGGTTGTGACCGGTTCATGAATCTTATCGCCAACCATGGATCTTACAGTGATGAACCTATTTTTTTCTAAACTATCGTCTGATGTGGCATCGATTGCGCATTACATCAAATACAAGAATTTAGCCGGTGCTATGCTTGGGGACAAGTCTTCTGACTACTGTAGTATTTCTCTCTTGATGTTTATGATAACTCTTTACTTTCAATCCTTTATGAGAGATGTTTTTGTCCTATTACTCTGGAAAAATTGGCAGACTTAAATTACACCTGAAGATTAATTAAAAATAGATTTTTATTTGTTTGTCAATTTATTTCATGACTATTTGGTTAAAAAAATCGAGTCGCTGTCATTTGACATGTTATGTATTAGGCCAGAGTCAATGGCTGAAATAATTGATTAAGTCTATGCCATGAATTTGCAAAATTTAGGCAGAATGCATAAAATATGAGAGTAAAGTGAACCTCAATAAGTCAGGCATATGAATTCTCTCTTATTTTTATACATATTTCCAGTCCCAAATACATGAGAATCGCTACATCTCGTTGATGAATTAAATGATACGTACGTGTAAAGTTGATAAATTTTAAGAGTAAGATAAAATTCAAAATCACTACTCCAATTTTCTTCCATTATCTTTGAGTCTATTATGTTGAATCATTTCCTTTATTATTTTTTCAAACGCAAAGCATGTTCCTAATTTCAAGTTATTCTCTTGGTTTTGTAAGGTTTTATTTCCTTGGTTGGAGACCTTGACACTGTCGGAACTTCCCAAAGTGAAAGAGATATGGAACTCTCGATTTCCCTTAGATGTGAGCAACCTAAAATTTCTGAAAGTAGAGGATTGCCCCTTTATCTTGAGCATCATCCCATCAAATTTGCTAATAAAGTTACAGAATTTGGAAGTCATAACTATTGAAAGATGTTCATTAGTACGAGAATTATTTGACCTTGAAGGACTAACAGTCAGTGGGGATGTCGAGATTATGTCACAATTGACCCAATTAACCTTGGGCGACTTACCAAGTTTGGAATGCATATGGAGCAAAAATTCAAGAAGAATGTTGTGTTTCCGAAGCTTAATGGCATTGAAGGTGCAAAACTGTGAGAATCTAAGGTTTCTTTTTTCTTCTTCCGTGGCTAAAGCACTCGGGCAAATAAAAGAAATTGAAATAACAGGTTGCACACTGCTGGAAGAAATTATGGATGTGCAAGAAGAAGAATCAGAGGAAGTTGCAACCATTGTCTATTTAGAGTTCCCTCTATTAACCACCTTGTCTCTTGAGGATTTGCCAAATCTCAGGACATTCTCTTATGGAAAGCACTATATTCATTGTGCATCCTTAACAAGACTAAGGATATCCGGATGCCCCAAAATGATGACGTTCTCCTCATTCGAAGGAAAGCAATGGTCAATGATAAATGATATGGATTCACAGCATGCGTTTGGTAGAATCAACTCTGGCTTGTCCATGCCTGTCTTTTTCAATCAAAATGTGCGTAAATATCCCTGAAATTCTCTATTTTATGTTTATTGTAGATATTATTCTTGGTAATTGTAATCTTATCGCTGATGAAGAAGTTGAAAACTCTATCTGTCAGCATGTCCTGTAAGGACTCTTGCTACTTCATGCATCTGTTTTAATATTCTTGCTATTTTTATTTTAAAAATAAAGAAGGTATTGCCACAACTGATCAAATCACTCATGAAAATCAAATCTTTATTTTCATCCAACTAGATTCTAAGACTATTCCTATAATTTTTCCTTTCTTTTCTAGGTTCTACATTTTTTCCATATTTATTAGAAATTGAAAATTTCCTTTCATATCATAAATTCCCACCCTCGCAGCTAGTTTCAGAAAGAACCTTTTGATCTAATGCAAGAAAAAACATGTGTGCATCACGATTATTGATTATTGTATGACAATGATATACTCTTGGGTGACCAACTTCATTTTGAGAATACATCAACGTATTAGAGCATATTAGAGCATCCAATTCCGGACTTTAGGAGTTCATGGTGAGAAACTAATACATGGTCCTATAATGCAGGTTTTTTTTCCGAGCTTGGAAGAATTGACGCTTTTGTCGTGCGGGTTGAGGAGGATATGGCACAATGAACTCCCTGAAGAATCATTCTGCAGGCTAGCATCCATCACGGTTGGAGATTGTGAAAATCTTTCTCATATTTTTCCATCAGCTTTACTAGCGAGGTTCCAAAGCCTGAAAATGATTGAGGTGGTCAGATGTACCTCTTTGGAAGCATTAGTGGAACATGTTGCTGTTGATACTAAGAAAAGGAAAAAACTTCTGGTCCTCTCAGGCTTAACAGAAATGAAGTTGTGGCATTTGTCAAGGTTGAGTGCGGTTTTGACAAGCAGCACCAAAGCATCGTTGGCTGTTCCTAGTATGACTAATATTAGCTTGCACTGTTGCGACAGTTTGAGATATCTTTTCACAATTGACACAGTCAGGACTCTTGATAAACTTGAGATGCTAGATGTTTCTGGTTGCAATAACATGCAAGAAGTAGTAGCCATGGAAGAAGGTGAAGAGCAAAAGTTGAAGGCTATAAAATTCACTCGTTTACGTTCATTGAAGCTTTGTTCCCTTAAGAGCTTGATAAGTTTCAGCTCAGGAAGTTGTGTATATGAGTTTCCCTCCCTAAGAAATTTCTCAATTCTGGAGTGTTCTAAACTCAAGGCATTCATATTGAGGCCGCTGGCACCAAGAGAGGAGACGATGAATGAGGGAGCTGCCACTTTTGATGAAAGTCCATGTTCTTTATTTGACCAGAAGGTTTTCCTCTTTCCTTTATTTCAGCAATGTCGCTGCAAATGTGATTTGGTTTCTTCTTTGTGATGCTATGCCATTGATTGTGACTTACGCTAAGTGGTGCTTTTGCAGGTCATATTTCCCAAATTAGAAGAGCTACGTCTAACAGGAATGCAATCAAGAGAATTTTGGGAGAATGAAATGCAAGATGAGTCCATTTGCTTTAACAACCTGACTTTTGTAAGAGTTGAGAATTGCCCACATCTAAGAAACCTTTTTACAATATCTATGGCAAAAAATCTAGGACAACTTCAATATCTTAGTCTAGGTGGTTGTCGAGAGATGGAGTATATTGTTGCCAATGAAGAAGAAAAACCTAGGGAAGCAATCGACAAGATTGTAATTCCTCAACTTGTCACTTTGTTTCTTCACAACATGCCAAAACTCAAAAGTTTCTATGGGAAGCATATTTCAGAATGGCCCTCTTTAAAAGAGCTTACGGTGGAAGATTGTAAAGCTGTAGCGGTGATTCTAGGAGATGCCAATCATAGAAAACTAGAGAGCAGAGTTCCAATGCAGCAACCGCTTTTGCTTGTCGAAAAGGTTTGCACTCGTTCTTCTTTAATGGCTTATGTAATTTCTAACCCCTGATGGATTTAGTTAGACAATGTAGGTCTCTGGGTGACTTCTGCTCACTTATCATTTACTTTTACAAATCTATGACTTTAATTTAATAAGAAACGTCTCAAAGCTACCTTTTAAATATAAACAAATTTACACGTATATCAAAACATTTCATAAGTTTCCAAAACTTGATATATTTTTCTTTCATTTCCAAATTTTAGACTAGTGCAGCCTTTCATTAGTAATGTAAATGAAGTACAAGTATTATAGAGAGGCTAAACCCCATTTAACATCTTGTAACTAAATTAGAGTCTAGATGATGCTAAAGAGGTTGGCTCTAATTTAAATCTTGTTCAATGTAAGATCAAGGGTTAATGACGCCAAGTCCTAAAACTTGTGTTGGTTTGGCATTTAAGTCCTACAACCTTTTTTACATGCATTTAAGTTGTCATATTTGCACGCTTTAATCAATTCAGTACTTGTTAAATCTGTCTATTTTATGTAGATGGAAAATCTGATTCAGCCAATTGTCTTGATCATGGGATATCATTGAGAAATAGGAATCAGTGTTATCAAAAGATTTCTTGCGATTATTGTTATCGTATTTTCATCCCTGTTAACGCAACGATGGAGTTTCCTCAAGCACAAAAGGGCGCAGCTTCACTATTGCAACATTGAAAAAATATATAAAAAAAAAAGGAGTAAAATATAAAAAAACCCAACATTAGAAAAATAAAGAATATAAAAAATGAAGAAAAGAAGTTCTGAATTTATTATAATTTTTACATTCCTTAATTCATCATATTTCAGAAGGTGTTTCAATCAGCCCGATTAGTTAGCTCAATTTTACCCCCATTCACTTCACTATTCTCACCCGCAAGAGTCCATATTTAACTCTTCAAGATATTGAGAATACTTGTCCATGCCGTTTGGCACATGAGAGAATTGATTTTGGACCTTTCTAATGTCTTCCTTACAGTTTTTGATTGAATCTATTGAAGTCTTACCAATATTGTTGAAATCTTCTCTCAGATCCTTAAAAATCAGGTCAATCTGTCAAGATTATGAAGAATATATGATAATCATAGGTACGGCAATAATCGTGATAATCTCGACAGTCAAAACTACTAGAATAACATAATACTCATAATAACTAAGTCGTCCGACCAATCAATGTAATTATCTTGATAACCCCTACTCTCCTTAAATTGCGATATACCAGATTTAATAAATATTTGAAACAATATTCAAAGAGAAAATTATACCGAACATAGAGTGGCTTCATTTCAGCAAGCACGGCGGCTGTAGTTTCAAGAGGCATGAATCTCATATATCTTCCTGAGCATATTAGGTCAGAAATGCAAAGTGTAGCAACTAAAATAAGTACCATAGCATTTGCCTTTGGTCTAGAATCATTGCACTACGATAGGATATACTTGAAGCATAGTTCTAGTACCAATTGATGTTGAAGAGATCTAGCTCAGATACCAATTCATGAAGAACGGATCTAAATCTGATATCAACTAATGTCGAATGAAATAATGTAGAAAGTTAGGTTTAGATTTGTAGAAAATGGAGGAAAATCATATAATAAGAAAAGAGGGAGAGGCAGGAAAAAAGTACGTCAAATAGACAAACTTAGTAATCAAATCATTTCCTCAGTAGAACTAAATGAAATTAGTTTCTTGTTCTATATATATAGGTGACTTAAATAAGAGAGCTCAACTACTAAAGGAAATTAATCAAGATTAATATCCTAAATCTTCGATAATATAAAATAACTAAACTTAGCAAGGTTGGAGAATCCCACCCTATATTTACTGAGCAGTACATTCCTGCAGTCTATCATCTTTTGAATTAATTTTTGGACTTCTTTCTTCGGTATTTTCGTGTTTTCTTGGAGCCTATACTTTGTTGGAGAAAATTTTGGGAGTGCAAGATCTGTGAAGCATTGGTTTTTGTATTTTTATCATCAGTACCTCATAAAGCACAAGCTATTTTTAAATTGTTCGAAAAAATGGGTTAGTATATAGGTAACTGTGTATAAGCGTGTTGGAAAGAAGATAGGAGATAAAGAGGTTTGTGGAAAATATATGATGCGCAAAATGAATATGCTTGTCTAACTAAGAAGGCTATGGGTTATGCTACTGCTCAAACATAATGCTTGATATGCATTAAAAAATCTCTGCTCTTTACCTAAAAATATTATGGTAAAATGGGGTTGGCATCTGCTTACAAATATATAATGTGCATCTAGTTTTCTTCTCTTCCTATTCTATCAATAATGTTTTATCCTGTGACTGTCCTTGCTCTTGAAATAGCGTTCCCTTTTTTGAGGGGGACAGAGAGCAGCTCTAATGAATTAAAGTGGAAAATAACAGATTGAGTTTCCTAGTATGGAGTCGTTGAAAATCTTGCACATGGATAACATGGAGAAGATATGGCTTGATGACTTAGCTTCAAATGCCTTCAGCAAACTCAAGACGCTAACAGTGGAGCACTGTGAGAAACTTTCATCCATATTTTCATCTGGGACTATCCTCGCAAGATTCCAAAATCTAGAGAAATTAACTGTTACTGATTGTGATTCTTTAGTAGTGATATTTCATGTCCAAGAGTTCAATTCTATCAAAACTCATTCCACAAGCATTTTTCAATTAAGAGAATTAGTTTTGACACGACTCCCAAAAATGATGCACGTGTGGAGTGGACTTCCTAATGGAGCTGTTAACTTTGGATGCTTACGATGCTTAAAGGCTGTCAAATGTCAAAGCCTCAAAAGTTTATTACCAATGCCAGTGGCAAAAACTATGACACAGCTTGAAGAACTTGGAGTATGGTATTGTGGGGTGGAGGAAATTATGGTGGAGGGAGATGAAAGAGTAGAGATGAGTGTACGTGATTTCTTCTTTCCACGATTGACCAACCTGACATTAGTTGCTTTGCCGAAACTGAGGAGCTTCTACAGGAATAGTCATACTTCAACATGGCCACTCTTGAGGGAATTGCGAGTGAGACATTGCGGCAAGACGAGATCATTCTCATTTGCCAGTGAAATCCAAAGCTGGCAAAGTACAATTAACAGCCAGAGCCAATCTGCACTGTTTTCTTTAGAAAAGGTAAAATCCTTAATTCCAGCTCCCTACATTTGTCTTCATTGGTTGATGTACATGTCTCTCGACGCTTGTTATTTTCGTTTGAAAATTGAAATTGTCAAACGTTTCATGCTTATTAATACTCAGGTAACTGCACTTGTCAATTGCTCAAAAATTTGAAGATTGATTGAAGTTAATTATTTCCGGTTTATATTCTTTGGATATACCTATATGATTTAAGTTGACCTTCCTTGTCTGCCAAATTTTAAAAAATTTAGTTTTGTCATTATTCGGCAGATTGCTAGCGCTCGATAGCTCTAGATACGGGAAAGAGTTCCATGCTGGTAAATTGTGAACATAGTTTGGTAACCGTCAAAACCACGGGTAACTTGCCTAACAATCACATGTTAGTAACTTATCAATAGGTCTTAATGAGTACCAACATTTATGTATACTTCAAAAGTTACCAACTATTATCATAATCGACCAAAATTTATGGTTTAACAACTCTTTGAAAGTTACTAACTTTAATTCCAAATCACCAACCTTAATTTGGTTGTTGTTCCTATATTTATCACATCAACATATCATTTTTTTTATAATCCACCTACATTTATTATTGGGATCACTAATGCTTATGAAGTACTAACTTTCATTTAAAATTACCAATCTTAATTTAACTTATGTACCAACATTCATCATATTAATTTACCAACCAACTTTTGTCCCTTACCAACTTTTTATCTTCTCCAGTTTTGACAAATACCAAAATTTGTTTCTATATTGAAAATTACCAACTATTTTGATAATCTATCCTCATTTATTTTTGTGGCTTACCAACCTCTTTGAGATTACTAACTTTTATTTAAAATTACCAATCTTAATTTGATTGGTGTACCAACATTCGTTACATTAAGATATAAATTGATTTTAATGACTTCCTGACTTTTTATCTTGTGAGCGTTCAAAAAGTACCAACATTTTTTTATACTTCTACAATTATCAACTACTTTAGTAATCTACCAATACTTATAATTGTATTTACCAATATCTTACAAATTTTTATTACCAACGAACATCACGTTAACATACCAACTAACTTTAACCACTCACCAACTTTTTATCTTATTAGGTTTTGGAAAGTACGGAATTTTATTTGCACTTTCAAAATTACAAATTACTTTATTAATCAACCAATATTTATCCTTGTGCCTTACCAATACCTTTGAAATTACTAAATTTATTTTGAGATTACTAATCATAATTTGATTGATGAACCAACATTCTTCAAATTAGATTCCAACTTATTTTAATCATTGACCAACTTTTTGTATGGTAGATTTTTGAAAAGTACTAATATTTCTTTGTACTTTCAAAATTACCTACTACTTTAATAATCTACCAACTTTTATTCCTATGCCTTTTATCACCTTGGAAGTTACCCACATTTATTGAAAATTACCAACTTTAATTTTCTTGGTATATCATTGATGCACCAACACGGAACTAGGTTCCCTTTTTAACCTCGCGAAACGCTGGAAGCGTTTGGGGTATTTGGGGTTATGTAGTTTTGGTTTGTTTCCTAACTTATTTGACGTTTTATATTGCTATTGTAAGAAGGAACATTTTCTTAATTGATTAGTCCTTTTCCATTAAAATTTGAAATATAATCTCTATCTTGTTTTATCAGTTTCTACGCCCGTGTCCCATCAGTTCAATTTTATTTTTTTCACTTTTAGTTATCAGAGTGCAGTCTTCTCAAGGTTATATAAAGGTGAACCTATTTGCTACTTATGACTATAGTAAAATTGTTAGAAGAATTGCAGATCAGAAAACAGAGTGCAACATGTTAATACAACATCTTACTATTGAAACACATCTATTTGCTTTGTAAGTAACACCGATTTGGTAAAACAAATAAGTGTTGTTTTAAGTTTTCTTCTGAGAACTTGTTAAAATTCATGTCTTTATTTTGTCTTTTGGATTAAATTAGTTGACAATTGAGATAGCTGAAGTACCAATGTTTTCTACTGACTAATAACTTTCCTCATACTTCGACCGAAAAAACAAAATTTCCTCATACAATTCAAGAAACATATTTCGATTCAATTGGGTCACACTACTAGCAACAAACATTTCTACATCCCTCTTACAAAACGGACTCCAGGAAGTTTTTCGTTTTCATCGTTTATATATCCCTCTTCCAGTTTTCCCTAAATTTGTTTTTGAGTCATTGGGGCTGTTATGATTCCTTGATAGAAATAAATCAGAAAAAGGGCCGTGTTGCTGCAATTTTGAAATGATTAAAAATCACCAAATTAATGTTTAAACCCAATGATTCGAGGCAAGGATAAAATATTTTGGAACAAGGAAATATCTTTTTTCTTTAATTGTCTCGACAACTAGATCAAAAATAAGGAGTCCAAATATATTCTAATGTGGCAATAGGAATTGACATTTGGTGTGCTATCAAACGGATTTCTACAGGTCATTCCACACTTGGAGCAATTGACATTCGCGAGGGAAGATGTAGTGATGATGCAGCATGACATTTTTGGCAACCTCAGAGAGCTCGTTGTGGACTCTAGTTCCTTCGAGGAGATATTTCAAGAAGATGCGTATGGACTTGGGAGAGCGACTCCCTGCGGGGGACTTACTGACATGCAAAAACCTCTCAAGGCCCTTGGAAAGTTAAAGCGACTTAGGCTGATTAACTTGTTTAACCTGAGGCGAGTCTGGGAAGATGGCTCCATCATGGCTGAAATTATCAAACAGATAGAATCTCTTTTCATTAGTCGGTGCCCCAATTTATTAATCGTATTCCGATTTCCAACTTCATTCCAGAGATTGACAGAATTAGAAGTAGTGGATTGCATTGGTTTAGTACATATGGGAACTTGCTCAGCATTGACAAGTATGGCACATCTTACTCGGCTAACCCTGAGAGATTGTGGTGCAATGGAAGACGTGGTAACAGATGATGGAAATAGAGTAGAGGAGATCTCTTTCCCCAAACTGGAAGAGCTGATACTTGATGTTTTACCAAGCCTTGAGAGCTTCTCCCCCACGAATTGCACCTTCATGTTCCCATCATTGATGCGTATTATTGTGATGCAGTGCCCTAAGATGAAAATATTCTGCAATGGTGCCTTAAGGACACCAAAGCTAGATAAAGTACTCTCCTACCAAGATGATGAAGGTCGATGGGAGGATGACCTTAACACAACTGTCCAAACCTTATCGGCATGAAATGATCCATCCGAAACGCAGTAATTTAGGTAAGTACTTTTTCTAATGACATGTTATTGTAGAAATTATTCCAATGCAAGAGCCCTCTTTAGTCCAGTCAATTCCCAAGTCTCCCAAATAGTACTGCGATTAAGAAATTATCCTCAGCAAGTCCTTCAAATACTTGAATCTATTTGTTCTTTCAAGTTTCTTTATTCCTAACATGTTTAATCCACCAAATGGCAGCACCATTTCACTCCAGTTTAGAACTGCAAGAATTATCCTTTTCCCGAAATATGTAATGTAGTGCACATTTACAGAGCTCAAGAATTGGTTGCGACTCTAATCAGCGATCAGTCTCCAAAAAGTCATCTAAATGCAACTATGTGCCACTTGGTGTCATGAATTAAGTCCTTCTTAATGTGTTATCCTTGATTCTCTCAAAATACTGAATTATGGTGATGTTTTGCAGTTGCTGGAAACCGAGAAGATGAGAAATTGACTCGTCCAATACAGAAGAAGTTGGATTAAAAGCTCTTCAGCTTTTCTTGATCATCATCTTGTTCAACGGCGAAATTCTCAAGGACTGGTTGGACCTTTTCTTTTTTATTTCCACTTCCTTTTATTCTGAGTTAAACCACAACTTATTCTGTGGGGAATTCGCTTAATTACTGTTTGGACATCTCATTGGGTTTGTAATATAATGCTGCCAGCACACACAGCCATGGATTGCCATTTTCTTGGCGATTTGGCATGTAGGAATAAGTTTCTTCGTCTACTCGACTGTAGCTGAAATGATTGTGCTCTGGCCATAGGTTCTCAATTCTCTCGTTCATCACTATGAGATTGACATTCTCTTTAGCATGGTCAATTTGCTGGTTCTGCATGTGGATGCAGGAGGAGCTCTGTCCCACAAGTTTGTCATCGGCCTATTTTGCAGACATTTTTTCCAATTCTAAGGAACTTCTTTTCTTGTCAGTTATCTGGTTATTTTGTTAGGTTAGTACTATTGCGTGTCTACACTCTTATTTTCCCCTTCTAGATATGTGCACTGTATCACCGACTTTTTAGTTAGATACAAAGCGTGCTTTGGTGAAACTTGTGATGCAGGCCTTGATATCACTAGTTTGTTTTGAATGCTTACTGCTTCTGGAATTAAAGAGACTACATTGAACCCTTTTATTGTATCCCCATCACCATCGGTACGCTTGCTTTTGTAGTTGTGCTTTTATGAGGAAAACTTTGGTGGTTGCTAAAGAAGAACGTCCTCGATTGCATGGTCGTTATCATTTTCAACAAATCGCTGGTGTTGCCTTTCGCACACATTATTTTCTGTTAGTTTGTGCTTTTCTTAAAGAGTTTAGGGGTAGAATTATTCACCGAACGATCAGTCAACTAATAATGTTAACTTAAAGAAAAAATTCACGGATCAATCAAATCTTGCATTATCTCAACGCTTGTTGCAAAAGCAAAATAGGACCAGATACCATCTGGATCAAATCCTGATCCAACCATGAAATTATGGATCCAAAACATTGAATTCTGTTCAATCTGCAAATGTTTGGTTAAACACCCTGAAAATGCTAGTATTACCACTTAGAGTGGGGGTGAATGTGTTAAAATAAATTAAGCAAATAAATGCAGAATAAGTTATATTGCAAGCAAAGTTTGATTAAAAGTGCCATAAGATTTTTGAAGTAAATTCAGACTCAATTAGAGATGGTTTAGAAATTTAAAAAGTTAAAAAGAAGATTGCAACAAATAAATCAAAAGAGTTGAGGGAAAAGAAAATTGCACACGAGAGTTATAGTGGTTCGATTTAGATTAAGTCTACGTCCACTCTCCCAAGTCATCATTGGTTAGGACATTATGGCTTGGATTTCTTAGCTGCAAATCATTCCTAGAAAATGTTTCAAGTATAAGGACCAATTCTCTAAATTAATCAATATCCAAAGACTCTTTTCCGTCTAAATGAATTTGTTAGACCTAATTTTGTATTAATAAAAATTACAATGGTTTGAGTGCAAACGCTCAATGTATGATTTCTTTTTCTCTCACTAAGTCACTCTTCTTGTGTTTTTCTAATATAATTTGTAAGTGTTGTTGTTGTAGAACAAGTAGTTGGAAATGCCTCAAATTTTGGAATTTTAATTTTCACGCACCATCTCAAATAGACTTAATGACCTCCTTAAATACTCCTATACGTCTTTCTAGCCGTTGGCATTCTCCGAATGAATTTATTCCAATCAATTCATTGGACAAAATCAATTAAGGAAATCTGGTAACCGTTTGAATATTGAGATGAAAATCCAATTATTCTGGTCATCCATACAATCAGAATCTAAGTTTCCATAAGTAGATGCTTCCCAACAAGAAACTTGTCTTCAAGATTGATTTCATCAATTCGTGATTGATTCCATCAATATATTTATAAAAGGTAAGTGGAATTTTTCGCCAGAAAGCCAAATATTAAGGATAAATCTCTATAACGTTCGTACTAAATCTTTGTCGCAATATCAATAATTCTGAGTCTAACTATATCCTCATTCTGGACTTGGTTTCAGTCTGAATCTCATCAGAGTGAGAAAGACTTCTGGAGTAAATAGACTTTGACAAAATTTCACAACATAACTCGAAGTCTAATATTCTTTAGAATAAGAACAAGAATAATAAATTTTGTCAACTTTAAAATCTTTTAGGAATTTTCTCAACAATCTCTCCATTTTTTATGATGAAAAAACTTTCGTGCAGATTTAAGCAAAATATGAAAATTATCCTACAAAACAATACTTTAATAGCACATAATATTTGATAGAGATAACAGACAGTAAACATAATAAATACACATAGTTTGCATACACCAAACACATCAATCAAAAGTCTGCATAAACCACACCAAAAGAAGTCCGTCACAAAGTCAAACATAATCACAAGTCAAGGCTTCAATCTACATAAACTCTCCCCACTTCTATCAATAGAAAAAAGATAAAATTAGTTATGTATAAATAAAAAGAGATGGGGTCGAAATGGATCAAGGTTGTCTAGGAACACGAACAAGTCGGAAACCACAGTCTCCTCAAGCTTAGTCAAGCACTGATGATAAATAGTCTCAACTTTTGCTAGATTCTGCGATGCCTATTGATTCAAAATTTGGACTTGATCATCAAGAGATTATACATTTCCGGTGAGAGACTTTGAGGTAGTACCGAGAGCAGCATGCAACTTCTAGATTTCAAACTCCATCGCATATTGTTGTACCTTAATCTCCAAGAGGGGTTCTACTATCCAAGGATAGTTGGATTCTGGTTCTATTTGGGCACTAGCTTCTGCAAATTGTACCAGTGGAGTATCCAGAGGTGAAGGAACATCAACCTAAACGTGGGAAATTCGTTGCTTCCTTTGAACATTAACTTCTTTGTCTTGACCCTCAAGTGAGACTTCAGAGAAATGAGATACATAAATATCTTCAACATTTGGAGGAGATCGACCGATGCCATCACTAGCAGTTGGTTCAATAAGAGGAGTTTTCTCACCTACTCTCCCTGTCTTAGTGGCTTCAGTCTAAGAAGTAACTTCCCCTTCCGAAACCCCTTCTCTACCAGCACGGGTTGTCTCCCCAACATCTTGGGCATCAATTTCCCTTGTATCTTCTCATTCCTTGTCAGTTTCCTCTTGTTCCTTGTTCACATCGGCATCTCCTTCTGAGCCATCATCCTCACTTTCTTTCACTTTAGTTTCTTCACCATCACTCTCTTTTTTCTGGTTTTTTTTCTTGCTTTCATCCTCTTCTTCTTCCTCTGAATCAGCTATATCTCTAAGATCACGCAAGGCAATGGTAGAGATGGTCTCGTCATCATCATCTTTCTCTTCTTCATCTTGGAGAAGAATATGACATTTTCTTTTTGGAGTTTTTGAGACAACGCTTTTCCCTTGGCGTTTTTTCTCAACAGCAGATCCTGGCTTGACTTTGCTAACAAATTCCTTCTTCAAAAGTGTCAAGGCTCCAGAGAGATCCTTTAATCTCATCTTTGAGATCATTTTCAATCTAATTTACATAGGGACAATGGTTCTGGAGCAAAGCTTGGATGGCAATTGAATCTGAAAGTGTTTGAAGAGTTTGGTAACCAATGCTGTGTATGATAGTTGTTCCTTCCCCTTCATGACAATTCTGTACATGTGCAATAGGATTGTGTGAGGGAGTAAGAAAGCAACACCATTGCAGATGGCCCACATCACTTTGCTTCAAATCTAGAAACATCAGTCTTTGAAGTAGCCTTGGGTCTGATGCAGTTGATGACAATTTTGTGCAGCAAAATATTAGAAGCAAACATCCTAGAGTAAGTAATGCTTCCTTTAGAAATCCTATCCCTCACTAGAAACTTGGTGACTTGCTTGTCCGACACATTAATGGGCAAGAATTCACTCCTTTCTACCCCCAGAATGTCAGCCAATAGATTAACATCAACATCAAACACTCTATCATTCATGATAAATTGAATGTGAGTAGGATCCAAGATAGACAAGTTGGAATAAAAGTATGCTATCAATTCGGGGTAAGCATCTGATGTCTCCACATAAAACTTCTCCATTTGAAACTTGGCAAACTTTTCTCTCAAGTTTACCTTGATGGAATCCAGAAAATCAAAATCCACAATTTGAGGGTTGATAACCCCTTGTTCAGCATTTGAAAGAAAATTTTCTTATGGTCTTTTGAACGAAACAACTTCCCTTTTTTTCCAACGATTTCAATAGCAACACCCCTTTTTTGGTTGAAAATTTTTGAAAACCCTTTCATAATCATCTTCTTTTTTGCTCTCGGTCTGATCCTCTATGCCAAAGTGAGGATCAGTAGGAAAATTCGAGAATTCTTATTTCGCTCTTCTAGCCTCTACCAAGCCTAGGTTCTCTATGGCTCTCAAAAACAGGGTTTCATTTCCATAGCCATTTTCTTTCAAGAAATAACTTATGAAATCCATGGGACTTCCTCCATTTTTCTAAAATTCATAATGCTTAAGAAGTACCTCAAGTCTTCTTACCGAAATAGGAGTTGCTTTCTGAGTAACTTCCTTTTCTACTAAATGGCAAGGCGAGCTTCGAGGCGAATCGTCCTGGGTGAGATCAAAATGCATCAGACCCTTAAGGGCAAACCAAGGCCCGCAACTAGCAATGCGAGAAGACTTCCTTTGATAGGACATCGAAGCAGACTTGGAGGACTTCGATGACATGTTAGTGTTTGATCGGGTGAGAAATTTTGCAACGTATGTGAGAGATGATCAAGAGAGGCGAGGGTTCGAGAGTAAGATTAGAGTTTGAAGACAGTCTGGTTATCAGAAAAAAAAAATTGAAGGTTTTAGAGAAAATGAAGTACGGCAACCAAGCCATCATAAAAAGAAACTTCTATTTTTAAAAATTAAAAAAACAATATAACTGTCGACAATTTTCGAAATAAATTCTGAAAAATCAGCAGAGATATAACAATTTCCAAAAATATAAAAGGCAAGTAATAATTTGTAAATAATCGTACCTGTTCAAGAAGGAAAGAAACTTATGCGTCAAAATTTAAAATAAAACTACCTGAGTTTGAAAGGCTTTCAAAATGATGTATCTTCCAAATTAGTCTGCTCATCCATAGACTTTAGCTAGATATAAGAGTGATATTCAGTTTTTCATGGATGGACTCGAATAAGTCTTTCTACAATGGCTTGGTGAATATATTTGCCAGTTGATTCTTTGAATCAATGAATTGAACATTAATTTCGCCATTTTGCACATGGTTTCTTATGAAGTAATGGTGAATTTTGATATACTTTGCCCTTGAATGAAGAATAGAATTCTTGATAAGATTAATTGCACCTGTGTTGTCGCATCTGATTTCGGTGCAAGGTTTTTCTATTCCAAAGTTCATTAGTTGTTGCCTGATCTAGAGAATCTGTGAACAGCAACTTCCAAGAGCAATAAATTATGTTTCTGCTATTGAGAGTGCCACAATATTCTACTTCCTTGAGAACCAGGACACTAATGTTTGTCCTAATAGTTGACATATTCCTGAAGTACTTTCCCTATCAACTTTACAACCAGCCAGATCAGCATTAGAGTAACCAAGTAATGTAAAGTCTCATTCTTTTGGATACCACAGACCTAACTTTGGATAAGTCGCAATATATTTGATAATACGTTTGACAGCACTAAGATGACACTCTCTTGGGTCAGCTTGGAATCCAGCACACATGCACCCATTGAATGTGATATCAGGTCGAGATACAATAAGATAGAGAAGAGAACTAATCATGCTTCTATATGTCTTTTGGTCAACTTTCTTTTCATCTTTATTCTTGTCAAGTTTGGAAGAACTTGACATGGGAGTCTTAGTCTTCTTGTAGTTTTCCATCCCAAACTTCTTGATAACATCTATGGCATATTTCTCTTTATAGATGAATGTTCCTTTCTTTGATTGTTTGACTTGCAAACTTAGAAAGAATTTTAATTCACCCATCATGCTCATTTCGAATTCTTCCTGCATAGACTTTGAGAATTTCTTGCACAGATTTTCGTTAGAAGACCCAAAGATTATATCATCTACATATATTTGAGCAAGTAGAAAATCTTTTTCTTCCTTTTTAATAAATAAGCTTGTGTCAACCATTCCTTTCTTAAAACCATTGTTTACCAAGAACTTACTCAGTCTCTCATACCAAGCTCGAGGTGCCTATTTCATATCATACAACGCCTTCTTCAATCCATAGGCAAAGTCTGGTTTTCTAAGATCTTCAAATCCTGATCACATAGACTTCTTCTTGTATGAATCCATTTAAGAAAGCACTCTTGACATCCATATGAATTAACCTGAAATTATAAAAACACGCATATGCAAGCAATAATCTAATGGCTTCTAACTTGGCTAAATATGCATATGTTTCATCATAATCTATTTCTTCCTCTCGTGTATAACCTTTTGCAACAAGCCTTGCTTTGTTCTTGGTTACTTTGCCATTTTCATCCATCTTGTTTAGAACACCCATTATGTTCCAATCACAGATTTCCCTTTCAATATTGAAACTAGCTTCCAGACATTATTGATACTAAATTGTTTGAGTTCTTCCTACATTACTTTTCTCCAGCTTTCGTTAGATAATGCTTCTTTTACTCCTTTTGGTTCTATTTCTGAAATAAGTGCTATTACACTTGAATCTCCTTTTTGTTTTGGATCTGGTGCAGATTCCTTCTTCTATATTGTCAATGGTGAGTTCTTTAGAATGACTTGATTTGTGCTTCTAGTTGCTGTTAGATTTGTCGTTTCCTGTAAGGATTTGCTAACTATTAGTTTTCTTCAATTCTTCAGACTTTTGTTCTGCTTGACTTTGATCACCAGAAGACTAAAGTTCCTCAAGGAAATCAGACTTTATTAAGTTTGAAACTAGTTCAGACTCTTCAAGTTGAGTTTGATCTTGTTGGTTCTAAATACTTTTATGAAATCTCACATTCATGGATTTTTCGATAGTTTGTGTATTCTTGTTGAAGACCTTATAAGCTTTGCTTGAAGTAGAGTAACTAAAAAATATTCTTTCATCCGATCTTTCTTCAAATTTTCCAAGCCGATTATTTCCATTCTTTAAAATAAAATACTCGCAACCAAACACATGAAAATAAGATATATTTGGCTTCTTCCATTTTATATACTTCATAGGGGGTCTTCTCTAGGATGGGCCTTAGAAATACCCTGTTAATTATATAACGGGCAGTAAAAACTGTTTTTGCCCAAAAACGAGAAGAGATTTTACTTTCTATCAACAGAGTTTTGGTCATATCCTATAACGATCTATTTTTCCTTTCTACAACTCCATTTTGTTCTGGAGTATATAGAGAGGAAAAAAAAACATGTTGAAGACCACTCTCGTCACAGAAATTTATAAAGTCTTGATTTTTAAATTCTCCCCTATGATCAGTCCTTATGCTTGAAATGTCATAACATTTCTCGTTTTGAACTTTCTTAGAAAACTTTGAAAGGTATGAGAAGGTTTCGATCTTATTTGTCAAGAAGATAACTCAAGTAAATCTTGAAAAATTATCCACAATTACCAAACAGTATTTCTTTCCACTAATGCTCTATGTTCTTATTGGTCCAAAAATATCCATATGAAGATGTTGCAAGACATGAGTAGTAGAAACTTGATTAATAGGTTTAAAATGAAAATACTTGTATTATCACCTAGAGGGGGTGAATAGGTGTAAAAAAAAATTAAGCAAATAAATGTAGAATAAGTTATTTCGCAAGCAAAGTTTGATTAAAAGTGACATCAGACTTCTGAAGTAGGTTCAGACTCAATAAAAGATGGTTTAGAAATTCGTGAAGTTCATAAATAGATTGCGATGAACAAATCAAAAGAGTTAAGGGAAAAGAAAATTGAACACGAGATTTATAGTGGTTCAGCTTAAATCAAGCCTACGTTCACTCTCCCACGCTAACAGTCTTCTAGCTAAAATTTACTAAGGTATCAACAGAAAAATACAATGGTTTGACTATGAACACTCTATGGAGGATATATTTTTCTCTCACTAAGTCACTTTTCTTGTGTTTTTTCTTTCTTGAATATAATTTGTAAGCACTGTCGACAAAGAACAAGTGATTGGAAAGGCCTTAAACTTCGAAATTTCAATTTTCACACTCTACCCCAAATAGACTAAATAACCTCATTAAATACTCATCTACGCCTTTCTAACCGTTGGCATTTTCCAGAGAAATTTCTTCCAATCAATCCATTTGACAAAATCGATTAAAGAAATCTTGTAACTATTTGAAGATTGAGATGAAAATTCGATGATTCTAGTCGCCCATACAATTAGAATCTAGGTTTCCATAAGTAGATGCTTCCCGAAAAGGAACTTGTCTTCAAGATTGATTTCATCAATTCGTGATTGATTCCATCAATATATTTATGTACCAAAAGATCAAGTCGGGTCTCGGCATCTGTTGCTTATTTTCTTCTTCACCCGTTGTTCTTCAACCTAACATTATGTGCTGGATTCTCAAGTTCAAAAGATTCCCGTAATTCCTCGTTCATTCATTCATCCATTCTTTCATCATGTGAACGAAACAATAAGACATTGTAATAATTGTTTGCCATGTATTATTCAAAGGCTAATTTGGAGCACAAATGCATGGCTATCATGGGAGAGGATATACTGATAGGACTTGGAGGAAGGTGAGTAAGCAAGTACACCAAGCGCGAGGCGTTTCTTTTCCGTGCTTGCTTTATACCATTGGAAAGCTTTTATGTAATTTGGTAAGTGTTTGGAATTAGAAAGCAGATAATCCACAAACCCGGGAGGTCAGGATACAGCTCGCTCAGGGCCGTTAAAGAAAGCATCTTCAATTTTGAGTTGACAGATCGACCGGCCAAGGCTGACGGCATGGGAGGAGCAGGGCTGAATATATTGGTTGCAGTTCTTGCCTTTTTGGTCAGTACGCCCTTTGGCGACTGAGCTAAGCCTTTACGTATCCCAGGCCAGGAGTACTATGAGCATTTTGTTTACCCTTTCATATGCATTTGGACCGGGCAAGATTCATAGACGAATCACAGGAAAACAGAACAGTTTGACAATGAAGGCAGAATTATCATGATGCCTGCCCGACGAATCCATTCACTAACATTTGTGAGGATGCTTGCGTCGACCAGAAGTGTTTAGGCCATGATTCACAAATTGGGCTAATTCCCTAAAAAAAACCCTTAACTTTAGATCAAATACCAAATTTACCTTGAACTTTTTTTGTCTCATTAAAATCCTCAACTTTCACCCTACTCCTAGATCTGCCTGCAAGTTCAACAATTGCCACTGATTTCTTCAATAATACACACATCATGAGGTTGCTATTGTTCCTCACAAGGTGAGAATATTGATGAGAATGCATGATCTGATAATGAACTTCTAATGGGTTCAAAATTCAAATGTCGATAATTTTTTAGTGAATTAGCGGTGATTTTTGGACATGTGAGCAGATTTGGGATTAGAGCAAAAGTTTGTGATCTTCTAGGAAACAAAAAAAAAAGGTTCGGAGCAGGATAGGAAATCTAAAGTTTGGGATTCTCTAGGGAGTTAGGCCTTCACAAATTATGAAGTGGAATGATTTGCTGACGGCAGCGACAAAAACAAAACGTCGAAACTGAATTATTGGCTATTGAATTCACGCACTTGACCGCTATCTTAAATATCGATATGCCTCTTTCATGTCAATCTGCATGTTTTGAAAGTCGGTTAGAGACGGAGGTTGGAGGCTCTGAGCTCATAGTCAGGCATGTTTTGGACCGGGTCAATCCTCTGTTCGATTGTTGAGCATATCCTGTTAAGGCAAAAAAAGAGTTCATGTTTTGGACCAACCAGTAATACTTCTATTTGTCGTCCTTAACCAGTGATAATAGTTACTACAAGAGAAGATTATGCCTACCGAGATAATGCATTCTAATACGGAAGTGCAAACACAGGGCAGTAAACTTAAGGAACAATTTGGTAAGGAAGAGACTAACAATTTCTTCGGTTTCCCAGCTGGTCCATGGCCTTCAAACTTCGCGCTTCACTGTCGGACATCCCATCTCAGATTTAGCTACATTCTCTTGATCGAGTTGTGTTTCAAGAACATACTCACAAATAGTCTGATCTATCATTTTTACCGTCTGAATTGTCAAGAGCCATTGCCACTTCTTCAGTTTTCGGAACCTTCTGAATGTGCTCTGATGCCAACTTCATGATCCCATAGCTATTCTCTTCCTTTTCTTATTTACAGACATATGAGCGACATGCAAAGCCTGTCGCATAAACTCACCAACAAACAAATTGACCGAACCTCCGTCAGGTGCAGTCCCTGCGTTGGGTGTCACCAGAAGGGTGTCTGGCAGACTTTGTCCATCGGTTCAGTAAGTAGTGAGATGGTATTTTGAATATATTCATAAAGTTGAGTACATTCGCCGCGATTTTCTGGCGGTGCATGTCCTCCGGAGATTCTTACCTGCACATGTGCTTGGCCACCTTTCCACACTAGTGGGCAATATGGATAGCGTCACGTTTTGCAAGAGAGATTTCCAAAAATAGCACGAGCTCTTCATTATTTTGTATCAAGATTCGGTCGGCTGAGGGCACGTTCTTTGTGAACGCATGACACCATAGCAAGCCACGTGTTTGCATGCAGCTTGTACTTTCCTACAAAAGAATTCCACTTCATCTCGAATTCGTGGAGTGGACATGGGAGACGCATTCGCTGAGGATGCTGCCGACACTGGGTTGGCCACTCAAAGTAAACCGGTACTTCCTAAAACCATTCAGGATAGACCAAAATGGGGATGTCTCTAGCAAGACTAAAACGCATCACCAATTTCTTCACTGACATCAGTAATGATCCTCTGCAGTTTCTACCAACGCTTCAAAGAAACTTTGGAGCAAACAACTTAATGAACCTATTCAGTTTGATCGGCCAAAAAAGCACATCCGAATATGATATGTTGAAGTCCCCAAAATGTTGCACAGATCATGTCATACTTGTTTTCCTAGTCCTCAGGTCCGGAAGATCCATGCTCGTAATCGACCATGGACAGCCTTTCCCCAGAAAAAATTCTCCATGCCGCGCACCTGTCACTCGCAATGAGTAACAAGAAGAACAATTTATCTTCGCAAGGCACTTAAAGCAATCAATGAAATCCTGAGTCTCCCCAAGTGCGAGTTTCGGGCGATTCTTCCATGTGTGTCTATCGCAACTTACCTCTTGGGGGGTAGGAGCAAGTTTATGAGTATTGCCTAAAGGATGGGCCTACGGGCCCTGATTAGGCGCGGGTTCTTCCATGACCATATTTCGCATGACATTAGGGTATTCTTAAGAATTTCGCAAAAATGAGTCGCCACTAGCCTATTGGGGTCAGCTAGAAACCAAGTGAAGCACGTGAGTATGCCACACTTTCTACGCAACCAGAGAATTTAGGATCGGGACTTGATTACACTAATTGACCACTTAATGCCATTTCGATACCTAATCTTGTTCATTTTAAAAGAAAATATTTTTGTCAGGCAATTTGGATTGATTTTACACCTATCTACTAACACGTGAGGTGACCATGTGGGTGCACAATCATTAAAATAATAATCACAGCTACCATGATCCTAATTGCAAATTAAAATTGAGCAAGTGCAATCAAACATAATTACATATGCAAATTAAACACGCGATATAATCAATGTGCAAGCAAATAAAGGCATAATTACACTAAGAAGGCAAAAACATGGCAATTTCCAACAAAACCCTACATTTTTTAATTTTCAAAAATTTTTAATTTTTTTTTTTAAAAAAAAAGATATATTTTTATATTTTTTAATTTTTTTAAATATTATTTTAATATTATAATATATTAAAAACGACCCAGGTCGGATCCCTGGGTTGGGTCCGACCCGGTTCGTTGAAAAGACGGCCTAAGCTCGGATCGGATTAGGCCAAACGGCCCGAGCCTGAACCGAACTGGGCCGTGCAATCCAAGCCGACAGAAGCCTAGCCAGGCCGGGCTTGATGTGCAGGCCCGAGTCTAGTCTAATTTTTTAAAAAGTGAAGCCCACAAGCCCACATGCTAAGCAAGCCCAAACCCGGCCCTGATACTTGGCCCGAATTGTTCAAAACCCTACCCGATTTGCGACCTATGCTCAACCCGGCTCCTAACCTTCTTCTCCAAGGCTTCTTTGCTGCGCCGAGGGGGATGGCGGGGACGTTGGCGGCTCGGTGGCGACAACACGGTGGGCGGTGGCGATGTGGTTCCGGATGGGGAAGGAAAGAAAAAGGCAGGCCGAGCCAAGGTAGGATCTGGCCTGACCGGCCCTTTCCACGTTTTCTCTTCTTTTCTTTTTTTTTTGTAATTAATTTCTTTTGATAAATTTTAAATTTTTTTCTTTTTGATGATGAATTTTGGAAGAAATTAAGAAAAGACCATTCGATGTGCAGTGCAATAATGAAAACCCAATTTAATGATTTTTTTTTTTTTTTTACTTTTCTTTCTTCTTTTTTTTTTTATTATTTTTCTTTTTTTTTAGCGACTAATTCGCAATTTTGTATGTGATTAAGTCGTAAATAAGATGGTAAAATTTAGGTGTCAACAACTATCCCTCTTTGAATGGGAGCTCAAAGAGGTTCCTTCCCATTCAAAGACAAGAGACGCATAAATTTTGCCCCTAGACGATAACAATCAGGTCTGTGGATGGGAAAAGACTATGAAGGGATGACCTTACTTTGTAAAAGATGTCCCTCAACCGAGATGGGAAAATATTTTTGTATGATAACTAGTTCCGATTGGCAGGGAGGTATCATTGTGTAAGAATGGGTTTCGACTAGAAAAAAGGTCTCACCATGCAAATACAGGTTTCGACTGGATATGCTAGTCTCACTGTGTAGAAATGGGTTTTGACTGGGAAAAAAGGTCTTACCATGTAAAAACAGGTTTTGACTAGATATGATAGTCTTATCATGTAGAAATGGGTTTCAACTGAAAAAAAAAAAAAAAAAAAAAAAAAAAAAGAAAGTCCCACCGTGTAAAAACGGGTTTCGATTGGGAAAAAAGATCTCATCGTGTAAAAACGAGTTTCAACTGAAAAAAATGTCTTACCTTGTAAAAACGAGTTTCGACTAGATATGATAGTCTCACCGTGTAGAACGGATTTCGACTGGAAAAAAGGTCTCACTGTGTAAAAACGGGTTTCGACTGGATATGATAATCTCATTGCGTAGAAATGGGTTTCGACTAGGAAGAAATGTCTCACCGTGTAGTTTCGACTGAATATGATAGTCTCACCGTGTAGAAATGAGTTTCGACTGTAAAAAATGTATCACCGTGTAAAAACAGGTTTCGACTCGATATGATAGTATCACCATGTAGAAATGGGTTTCAATTGGGAAAAAATGTCTCACCGTGTAAAAAACAAGTTTTGACTGGTTATGATAGTCTCACCGTATAGAAATGAGTTTCGACTAAAAAAGGACAAGCGTTGTTTACGAATGAACCCACAAGTCGTGTGGTTTAGGAAAAGCCACCAACCGTATGGTTTAAGGATAGACCCTCTAACCGTTTGGTTTAGGATAGACCACCAACCCCATGGTTTAAGAGTAGACCACTAACCGTATGGTTTAAGGGTAGACCATGAACTGTGTGATTTAAGGATAGACCCACAAATCGTGTGGTTTAAGGATGACCCAAGAACCCTGTGGTTTAAGGATAGATCCACTAACCTTGGAAATGGCATGGTTTAAAGCTGACCATGAACCTTTGAAAATGACATGGTAGGCTAACCATGAACCTTGTAGCTTTTAAGGAAGCATCCGTTAATCCTTTGGAAGCTGCATGGCTTCACTGGGGAATCTTGTCAAACTAAACTTGAGCAAATGTTATTAGGGACGGCATCAGGAGATGTATTGGCAATATTGCAATATTAACTTAACAAGCTAATCAAGCTAAGTCTGATTGCCTTGAGAAACATTCAATATCAATTATCATCATGTGGCGTAAAGTTGTCATCTTGCTCGGGGATGTATCATTAATCATCAAATTCTCTATGAGACAAGTTCTCATCAAAATGACTATTACTCGTGAAAAATGCTCATTAAGCATGTCAAACTAGAGCTTCTTAGTTAGAAAAGGTTTCCCACACATTCTCGATAAAATGACTGTTTAATCCCATCCATTCACATGGGAAGTAACTTATTGCTAAGGGTATCTCACATAACCTATGTCAAAGGCTTTGAGAATCATTCACGATAAGCACAATCTGATCGACCAAAAAGGTCTTTTGAAAGTACTGCAATATAAGTTCGGTCATGGGCCTACACAAAGGGATTACTATTTTGAGGCCAAAAAAGGAAAATTTGTCGCTATCTTCATTAGGTTTACAAGTCGAGAACTCGGAAGATAAGACAGGATAGAATTACTTCCACCCCTTCAAGCAATAACTTTTTTGTGGCATTCTCATTTTCACTCAAACCATCCCAATCAGAAGAGACTTCGGAAAAGGTTGTAATGTTGGCTCAGGAGAGGCTCGAAAGGCTTAAAGTTTTCAAGAGGGTTTTCAAGAGTCGGTGAATATCATGGCATCGTGACCAAGTCACTCGATTTTCTCAAAATCATTTAGCTTTTGAAACATAGCACATCTCGAAAGTCCCTTGACTAATCATTTCTACATGGAAGCTTTGCTCCTTTCTCTAATTTCCTTTGCACTTGCGATGATTTTTTTACGCACGCACTTGGACTTTGATCATTTTTCTTTCACATAAGATGCAGTCTTTTGGCTCTTTTTCTTGACGGGCATTGGCCTTACTTTTACTAGGCACACTACTTTTTCATACCCTCTAATTTGTCGAACTTTTTGCACTTTGAACTTTTGGGGCTCTTATGACTTTTGAGATACTTTTCACATTTTCTCATAACTATCAATTGTATTTGGTTAATTCCTTATGCCTTGCCCCAGTGAAGGGAGTTGATCACCACTCAAGGTTCAGAAATGAACAATCAAGCTCAAATTGGTTAAAGCAACAGGTATAAGTGTTTGGGTAAAGAAGGAAATGCTCTCCTTCACCTTGAGATGAGTCAAGTTCTGATGAGAATTCCTCTAAAGTTATCACCAGAAGATTGATGCAAGTGAAAGTAATAGAATCTTTCTCAATCTTTCTCAAACTTTCACTCTACAACACGACTGTAACCTCCTATGCTGCCCCCAATGTAGGGTCATTCTCGACGGGGGTACTTTGAAGGATCACCTTTATTTGGCCCAAAGGCTAGTAAGAGATTAATACAGTGCTTAGGATTGATGAAGGAAATGCCTTTATCATCTCGATCTCTGCACTCACTGCGAATGAATCCTTCATCCTAAAAGAATGTCATTTTTCACTCAACTCTCAAAAGTGTTTGAAGGATGTGTTTGGAAATGGCTTACATTTCTTCATCTTAAGCACTTCTTGTTTGGCATGGTTAACGTCTCTATTTCACTCTGCTGAGATCATCTGAGTAGATTAATCTCCGCAGGGAAATTTGATTCCAAATGAATAACCCACAAAACAAGAAAATAATTTTGAAATAAAAAGGATGTTCAAAAGGTTTGTAGAAAAATTTTCTCTTCTCAATTATTCATTTTGTGCTTATTTCTAGGAAAGTGCCAAAGGTTCTTTTTTGTAATGGAAATTCTCCATTTTTTTTTTCATTTGATTTTGAGAAGAATGGTACATACCTGCGGCATAGTGACTCGGTAACCCTGTAAAGAATGTAAAAGAATATGTTAGTGCAAAAATCTTTAGGGATTGAAATGTTGGAAACGATACATTATTACCATCCACTCGCTTTTATTCTTTGAGTGCTAACATTTCTTGGATTCACCCTCGTGGATATTTGGTAACTCAACATTACCCTTCACTTGCATTTGCCTTCAAGTGTTTGATGTCTTCCCTTCACGTCTTTTTGTTCTTCAGGTATGAACTTTGCCGAAGTGGCTAGGATTGATTGAAAAATGGCTATGAGGTCCTGATTTTATCCATGAAAATCACTTCTTTATTGTATACAACAATTTACAAAGTTCAATTCCTGCTTTTTTTCAAATGCTCTTTTTGAAGAGATGTTTAATTGACAAGGAGCTTGAAAATTTTAAATATGGATTATTAGATGTGTTTTTCAAGATCTTTCTTTTGAAAGGATGAGGATTGCTCATTGTTTCCACATTTGGGTATATTGTTCTTTAGATGCTTTGCCCATTTATTGCCTGCTTCCTTGGTGGAAGGCGCTGCTTCTACGGTCAAGGTGCAACTTTTTCCCCATTTATCACCCTATAAGAAGAGGAGATGAAACGGGTTATTTCTATACTTAATTAGGTTTAATTGAGGAACGATACATCATTTCTTGATGAATTTGACAATGTTGTTCTAGCCCACTTCATTGGTGGGGAAATGAGAGATTTTTTCTAAATCAAACGTTGTTCTCCCACTCTTTATTTGACAAATCTTTGTTCTGTTCGAATCCGTCCTGTACCAAAGAAAGGATATGTCATTTTTTATGCTAAAGAGAATCAAGTGTAGGAACGAAATACATCATTTTCCAAAGTCGAGCGATTAACATCCCAACGTATCTCTCATGGAGGAAGGGATAATATTGCCCCCCCTTTTTCATTTGAATCTTTCTTTTCTTTTAAGATGAACAGGACTTAATAATGCTCCATCATGTTTGTTGGAGCGTTACAAAACTTGGTACTCTTGATGTCTCATTGACAATGAAAAGAAAGTCATGTCAGAAACGGTACTAGAAATGGATAATTGGAATCGATATAGTTTACTCTTCCTTCGAATTTGCCTTTTTGGATGCTTGGCAACTCCCTTCATTTGTCTCATCATGCAAAGTGAACAAGATCGATGGGCTATTTTAGCACCTAAGGCATTTGCGAATAAAGAAACTTCCCATAACAGAATTCAACTTCATTCCGCCTCTATGGAAGATTGGCGCTGACAAAGTCTCAACACATGCTTGCTCCTCAAACTCCATGAGCCTACACTTTTCTCTTTTAGAAGGGTTGATGCCAATCTCAAATAAACTCCTCATTCTACCTGAGAAAGCGACCACGCGAGGAGAGGGCCTTAAGCAAAGCTTTCTCGAAATTCATTTTCAAAACATTTTGAAGGTAGATGTAAATGTTCGTTTGAAACACTTCTAAGTTTTTTTTTTTTTTAAGGGATGTTTTCCATGAAATTGAATTCCATCATAAAAAAAATGTGAGTCGCATGATTTACAAAAGCATCAATTGGATTCGCAATCAAAACCCAAAATGAAAAACAAGATTCTCAACAAGAATAAAAACAATGATAAAATACAAAAAACTCTTGCATAGATAAGAGAAAATCAACGAGATACGGACACTGGTGCCAAAACTTGGCACGGAGGAATACTTAAGTGCCAAAACTTTGAAAATGTACACTTAAGTGCCAAAATCAGAGTAAAATGAATCACTTAAGTGTCACTCCAGCCAAAATCCGGCCAAATTGCTCACGTAACAATTTTCCAGCGAGGTGAGTGCAAAACGGCGTCATTTTGCATGCTGACGTGGCGAGAAAATGCAAAAACAACGTCGTTTTGTGTTTGATGTGTAAATAATTAATATAAAAATTAATTAAATTAAATTTAAAGTTAAATTTATTTAAAATATTCTAAAAAATAAAAAAAAAAAACTTAAAATTAAAAAAATGGGGTGTGCCAAAGGAGGTGGCTAAGGGCTAAGCCCTTGCCGCCACCACTAGGAAGGGCCGGTGACGGAGGGGGGAGGATCGGCCGGGGTGGGCGGCTCTCGCCCAGATCCGGCGAGGGCCCAAGCCCTCGTCACCAGGAAGGGCCGGCGACAGTAGGGGGAGCATCGACTAGGGTCGCCGGGCCCTAGCCAAGAGCCGGCGGCGAGGGCTTGCAAGCCCTCACGCAGCCCACGGCAGACCGGCGTCACTGACCCTTAGCCAGGGCCCGGTGACCCCGACCAATGCTCCCCCACCGTCGCCGACCCTTCCCGGCGATGACAAAGAGGCGGTGAGGGATCGAGCCCTCGCCCATATCGGGGCGAGGGTCATAGCCCTCGCACAGATCCGGCAAGGGCTCACGGCCCTCGCCGCTAGTCAACCGGGGTCGGCCACCTTGGCCGACCCTCCCCCTCCGTCGTTGGCCCTTCCTGGCGGTGGCAAGGAGGCGGAGGCGACAAGGGCTCAGCCCTCGGCCGCCTCCTTCACCCCCTCCCTTTTTTAATTTTAAGTTTTTATTTTTAGAATATTTTAAATAAATGTAAGTTTAAATTTATTTTAATTAATTTTTATATTAATTATTTACACATTTTTTTTTATTTTTTAGAATATTTTAGCCGGTAGTTTAATTTTTATTTTGCAGACAACGTTATTTAGGGTGAGTTTGAGCCAAGTCAACTCTCCAGCGAGCCACGTAGGCAAGCAAAAATAATAAAATATTGCCACGTAGAATTTCTGGCAAGGTTTGCCAGATGTGGCACTTAAGTGTCTCACTTTTAAAAAAAAATGGCACTTAAGTGTACCTTTTCAAAGTTTTGGCACTTAAGTGTCCCCCGTGCCAAGTTTTGACACTTGGTTATACTTCTGCCGAAAATCAACTCTCATCCTAGCTCTAGAGTTCACTTCTCTATGAGGTCAAACACGAGAATGTCAATGAGCATCACACATAACCTACAAAGAAGACGACCGTGTCAATATGTGAATGAGAAAATGCTCTCTTAATGAGGTCGCATTCTTACAATAAAATCGAGGTGACAATCTAGGTAGCACGGACACGGCGACACGGACACGCGACATGACACGACATGACACGCAACACGTTATTTTTCAAAAAGTAGAGAATTCCGACACATTCCGACACGTTATATATTAAATGACTATTTTTATTTTTAATTAATTTAATTCAAATTCAATATTTTTATTTTTCGAAATTATATTTTAATCTCATTTATTTATTTTTCCATTAAAAAAATCTCCACTAAGGTCCACCCCACCCATTTCTAGTTCTTTCCCTCGTCCATTTCCCCCTCCCCCTAAAATTTATTTTCCCTTCCCACCATCGTTCGTTTCCCCCTCCCCCAAAATTTATTTTTCTTTCCCTCCCCTTCATTGACAGACAGGCTATCCCTGTCTCTTCCCCTCCCCGAATACGCGATGGCCCATCAAAAACCCTAGCTCTGCATGACCCTTCCTCTTCTCATTCCTCGCCGCTCGCCTCTCACCGCTCATCGCCTCTCACCGCTCGCCGCATGACCGCCTTCCTCTCCTCTTCCTCTCGCCTTTGGCCCTTTCTCCCTCGCAGCTACAACCTCATCGGATCCGTCGTAGCATCACAGTGGTGGCCGTCTCTCGCCGTCGCGGCCTCGTCTCTACTCCCTCGCCGTCGCTTCCACCCTCCATCATCTTCTGGACATGCGTGTCAAAACGTGTCAGGCACGCGTTGACTGCGTGTCCGACCGTGTCCGGGCGTGTCGACGTGTCTGACATGCTCCGACACGTGTTGGACATGACACGGAAGCACGGACAACGTGTCCGTGCTACCTAGGTGACAATACATGCCCCGTGGTCCCTATTACGAGGTTTTAGTATTTCATCAAGATTTTATCATAAGAGAAGACATCATTAAAAAAAAATCGATCTACGGCCATCAATCAAACGTCCACTCTTATTCTAAAAGTTTTATATGCAAAAGTGGCATTGATTTTTTTTAAGAATGATTTATGATTTACTACTGCAAAAATGAGATGACTTTTGTTTTGAGAAATCTATACATAAAATATTATTTGAATTTCAATCCCAAAATGTGAGAAAAAAGAATTCGATCAAAAATATGATCTTAATTTATTTTTTTGCCCCAAAATATAATCTTAATTTGAAAATTTTTTGGCATTTTTTTTCAAAATGCAATTTTGAGCCCATGACTAGAAATTTAAACAAAATCATGTGTTCAATAGGGCCAAATCAAAGTGTTTAGAACTTGCATTCAATGTTCACTTATCAAAAGTGATTGCCAATTTTTTTAATTATAAGCTTCCACAACTGAGGACATTCAATTGGTCTCTGCGAATTTCTAAATGAAAATTAAATTAAAAAAAGTGAATAAAAAGAAGAATGATACTTATAATGGGGGACGACTTTTCTCTCTTCTTTTTCTTTAATTACATAGACATACACATGGGATGTGGTTCGATTTCTACTATATACGGCTCAAAATGAAGACATGGGATTCTTTGGACTGAACCGACGGGGTTGTGGTTAGGTCGGGATTCCCACGACTCTGGCTTTGTCAAAGAGTCAACCCGTGTCGCGTGATTGTCGACCATGATGGTAACTCTTGACATTAAGAAAAAAATTTCGAGGTCGAGATTGGCGACTCGTACTACATGATCGTAGTCAGAGTGGTATCCATCTCGACACCATCTTAAGAAATCTTATGCTGCCCAGGTCCAATGGCAGGTTGTGTGTACTAAGGTATAGTGCAATGCAAATGATACATGCACAATAATTTATGGGCAAACAATACTCCGTACATAAAAAAATAAACCATACATTCCTACACTTCCCTGCAAGACAAAGTTGAGCAAACACTTCCCCTTATACCTCCCACTTTGTAAAAACATTTAACACATTTAATGTGAGGGGTGTATCTGGAATCCTCACTGCCAAACAAAAATGTTTTCGAATAAGATTAATTTTGGCCTAAGTCCTCTAAGGTTTAAAACCAAGTCTCTAGTAGAGTCGCCAAGCTGTCACGACTTACCCCTCGGGGGGAAGAAGCAGGTTTAGGGGTATTTCCTAAAAGACGGGCCTAAGGCCCATAATTAGGTGTGGGCTCTCCCATGCCCATACCTTGCGTGACATTGGGGTATTCTTAGAATTTCGCAAAAAGGAGTCGCAACTAACCTATTGGAGTCTGCTAGAAACCAAGTGAGGCACAGGAGTATGCCACATTTCCTATGCAACTAGAGAATCTAGGGTCGGGGACTTGAATTACACTAATTGACCAATTAGTGCCCTTTCGGTACCTAATCTTGTTCATTTAAAAAAAAAAAAAAATTTTGTCAAGCAATTTAGATTGATTTTACACATATCCACTAACATGTGAGGTGACCATGCGGGTGTGCAATTATTAAAATAATAATTACAACTATTAAGATCCTAATTACAATAAAATTGAGCAAGTGCAATTAAACATAATTAAATATGCAAATTAAACACGTGATATAATCAACATGTAAGCAAATAAAGACCTAATTACACTAAGAAGGAAAAACATGGCAATTTCCAACCAAACCCTACATTTTTAAATTTTGAATTTTTTTAATTTTTTAAATTTTTTAAAAATATATATTTTTAATATTTGTATATATTTTTTTAAAATATTATTTTAATATTATAATATTATAATATTATAATATATTAAAAATGACCAGGTCAAATCCCCGTTGGGTCCGACCCGGTTCATTGAAAAGACGGCCCAAGCCCAAACGGGATCGGGCTAGACGGCCCAGAGCTCGAACCGAACTAGGCCACGCAATCCAAGCTAGCAAAAACCTAGCTGGGCTGGGCCTAATGTGTAGGCCCAGTCTGGTCTAATTTTATTAAAAATGAAGCCCAGAAGTTCACATGCTAAGCCAGCCCAAACCTAACCCTGATACCCGGCTTGGATTGTTCAAAACCCTACTCGGTTCGCGACCCACGTCCAACCTGGCTCCTAACCTTCTTCTCCGGGGCTTCTTTGCGGCACCAAAGGGGGATGGCGGGGACATCGGCAGCTCGGCGGCGGCGGCAACACGGTGGGCGGCGGTGATGCGATTCCGGATGGGGAAAACGACGGTGACACCAGCAGCCTTCGCCTTGGGAGCAGCTGCCTTTGGCTTCGCAACGGTCTTCAACTCGAACTTGGCTTTAGCAGCAGTAGCCGGCGGACGCGACGACAAGTAACTTGGCACAGCATCGGGGTCGAACGGTGGCGGCTCAGACGGCATCGGGCCCAGGAGTTGCGGCAGCTTGGATGGCGTCGGGGTCGGAGGGCGACGGCTCGAACGGCGTTGAGCCCAGGAGTTGCGGTGACTCAGATGGCATTAGGGTCGGAGGGCGATAGCTTGGGTGGCGTCGGGTAGTGTTGACAACGCCTCCTCCGATTTCTCTCCCTCTCTCCGATTTTCTCCTTCTCGATCTCTCTTCTCTTCTTCCTTTTCTTGCTCTGTTGTTCTCCCCCCTCTGTTCTCCTTCCTCTCCCTCTCTTCCTCGTTTTTCCTGCTCTTTGCTGCAGGTCCTTGGGGCAAAGGATGGCTGGAGAAGGACGAGCCGAGATGGGCCGAGCCAAAGGGGAGAAGGGCCGTGATCATGCAGGGAAGGAAAGAAAAAGGCGGGCCGGGCCAAGGCGGGATCCGGCCCGACCCCCGCCCCTTCCACGTTTTCTCCTCTCTTTTTTTTTGTAATTAATTTTTTTGATAAATTTTTAATTTTTTTTTCTTTTTGATGATGAATTTTAGAAGAAATTAAGAAAAGACCATTCAATGTGCAATGCAATAATGAAAACCCAATTTAATGATTTTTTTTTTTTTTACTTTTCTTTCTTCTTGTTTTTTTTTTTTTTTTTTTTTAGCGACTAATTAGCAAGTTTATATGTGATTAAGTCCTAAATAAGACAATAAAATTTAGATGTCAACAGTCTCATAAAGCATCACTGTCATCCACACCGGAAACAAGAGCCCTCTTTCCGTCATCATAACTCCGTCTACTACAATCCTGCCCGTCGAAAGAGCCCTCAGTCGTGTGCAAATCTTCCGCTCTCCTTGGGCGCCAGTGAGACCTCCCTTGAGACCCATCAAGCCCAGGCCTATGTCTTTAATAGACAAACTGAGCCCATCTTCATTGATTCTTTCTCCACTTGTCTCGTGTGAAGTCAAGGCAGTGGACAGAAGAAGCAAAAGAAGAAAAACGAGAAGCTCAACCGTGAAGAAGGGAAAAGGGGAAGAAGAGAAAAGAAGGAAAAAATGTTCATACGTAGCGGATCTAGACACCTCGACTAGCCGAATCAACTACAAATCGCAACGCCTAGTAAGTACTCAAGCCGATTATTCATTTCATCAAAGTAATTTTGGAAGTTATGGCATAAATTTGGAGTTATGCAAATTTTGAACTATGAGATTCGGTTAATGAGTTTTTCGAGCTGCAATTTTCGTGGAAATAGTAGTGTAAGATGTTGTGGAATGGTGGGGTATGACGAAACTCAATTTCAAAGTATGATTTGTTTGGAACAAAATTCCGAAATTTTGCATGCGAGTTACACGTAACGGCGAAAGATAAATGCATGCCATAAACAAGCTTCTACATAGCACTTAGGAATCAATACGTCGACAGTTGACCATAATTTAGTCAAGTCGTTCGTTAGAGCTGTCTATTACTTGGTTTTTAATATCATTTTTCGATTAATTGCTAAGAATTTGAGTGTGTCAACTTGAATAACCACTGTAGATTGGTTTTGGACTTTTCCCAGGTAAGTAATACTATTTCTTTTTTGATTATATAAACTCATATTTCAAAAACGAAATGGATTAGTTATGTTATAAATTAAGAACGGGCATATTTCTTGCATAAATTGGATCAAGCATTTACTACCATTTGTGTATTATATATGGAAATGTTATCTTTATATTACAGTCTAAATTGATTTCCTACAAATGGGTTTGCGAAACCTTTTGTGAAAGACTCATGAGAAACTCTTGATTTTAAATATGGTTTATAAAAGGTTATATATTAATTTGCGAATTGGTTTACGAATGGAGTTTGAAATAGTTTGGGAAACGTATTGTGATATATAAAATGTAATTTAATAGAGATTAATCAATGGACTTGACTATTTATATTTGAATTGTAATGGTGAAAAGTTGTGATTTGGTTATTAAACTTGAATTGTGAGATGATTTCTCATTTTGGCTCTGAATTTCTGGAGATTAAGGTGATAAATTATGCTCAATGTCTCTGTTAACCCATTAAGAGATGTGTGAGAATGCGCATACTAGTCTAGAATATCATTGTGGGCCGAACCATCAACTTATAATAGATAGAGACCTAATCAAAGGAGAATCTTGATTACCTTATTATGGAGCATTAATCGTGACCATAGTTATATATTTGAGCTTGAGTGTAGTTGATGGAATAGACTATCGAAGTATGTTTTGATGAGATTGATCATTGAACTTGACCATTAATTATTTATTTTGATATTAGTGATGAAAGTGGTATTTCTGCTATTAGTATAGTTATGATGAAATAATATATAACTCATTTAGATCTAGTAAGTTCGATATATTTTAGATTTGGTGTAAATGAGTTATGATATAGCTTTGTAAATATGCATAGTAATTGTTTGATTCGCTTAGAAGAAATGTATTACTCATTGGATCATAGTAGCTCATTCATTTTTCTGATTATGTTTTTTCGGTCCCTTAATTAGTGGCCATTACAATGACAGCTGGATATTTCAAGCATAGTTGAGATTGCGTCCTTTGGAGAAAGGATGGCCAGATCACTCCCTCCTCCTGTAGGATTTGGGATGTGACCTTCGAGATCTTCTACTTTCCATCATTTACCATGCACTTGATCTTAGGTTCACTCCTAACTTTTGTATTGGATCGCATGTCGATCTACTCATTGGAATTGTGTCCATCCCCACTGGACACACGGAATTGGATTTGGGCTCCTTCCATTAATTCAACTTAACAGATTTGCTTGGCTTTCAATCTGATAAGTTTAAACGGTGGACCTAAAAAAAAACAACGTTTTACATAGATTATTACATAAAATGTTCAACTCAAATAGGATATGATTAGTCATGTCATCAAATCAGAGGGCAGACTCTTGTTTTCAATCTCAGTGATGCCTCATGAGGCACACGAAAGAATCACCCAATGCCTGAGGCTGAGGATACTCAAGACTTAATTGATCACTTGCGGATCGAAGATCCTTCCTTTTTTTATACACGGTACAATAAAAAGTCACACCACATGTTGAATATTTCCTGGAGGGATAGCAGGTCCTAGTAGATCACGAGCATCTCCGGATGTTTTTGTCCCGAATGGATCAAGTATGACATTATCTGTGTAGCATTTTGGATACTTAGGGGGCGTTTGGTAATGATTCTATTTCTAGGAATAACTTTTAATCAGAAATGATTTTTTCTGATTCTATTCCCGAGAACAATTTTTGAGAAAAAAAATGCGCTTGGTAACTGTTCAAAATTTATATTCCCTAGATAAAAATGCGTTTGATAGGATTCTTAAATTCTTTTGTTTCTTTTAATTTTTTTAATACTTTTATTATATTTTTCTTAATTTTCTTTTTTTCTTTTTCTTTTTCTCTTCTTCCTCCTTCTTTGTAGTTGGTCGCTGGCCACTATTGTGGCCGACGATTGGCTCGGCGAGGTCTGGTGAGCTTGTCGGAGCCTCGCTAGGCCGGGCAATGTCTAGCAAGCTCGTCAAAGGCTCGCTTGGCCAAGGCAAGCCTCACCCGATCTACACGAGGCTCATCCTCGTCCGGGCAGTGTGAGGTCAGCGTCACCACAACTAGTGAGGCCCGAGCCTCACTGTGGCCGTGTGAGGCCGATCCTCACCCTGGCTAAGCGAGGTCAACCTCGCCTAGATCTAGCAAGGCTCAGGCCAATGAGCCTCGTCGTGGCTCGGCATCGCCAAGGGTCGGCAACGCTCCGGCAAGTTCGCCGACCCTTGTCCGGCCGGTCGCCGACCATAGCTGAGGCTGGCGACCGGCCAAAAGGAAGAAGAAGAAAGGGGAAGAGAAGAAAAGAACAAAATAGGAACTAAATTTATGAATTGTTCCTGGGAATAAGAAGCTACTTTTTTCTACTTCTTAATTCTGTTCCAAATTTATTCTCGGGAACAAAAAAAATAGAATTTTGTTCTCAAGAATAAAAATTTTACTAAATGAATTTATGTTCTTTTTTCGTTTCAGGGAAAAAGAACATAAATGGTTGTTCCCCAGAAGGTTACCAAACAAGACTTTAATCATCACCGGCAGCAAATCATGTTCGGGTGCACTTGCTTGGTCAATCGAACCGTGGATTCATTCAGTAGGTTCCTCCAGAGTTTCTTTGGAGTGATGGCCGGCAGATTCCGCAAGCGATCATTATTGAAGTCAGCGAAGAAACTGCCAATACCTTAAATGTAGTCTTGCCAGTAACATCCAGTTGTGTGCCTTTTGGTCTATCTTGAATTATTTCAGTACATACCTATTTCCTTTGAGGTTTGGCAACATCTTCGTCTTCCATGTCCACTTACAGGAAGAATTTGAGTGCAACTAGAATTCCTTTCTAGGAAAATACTAGCTGTATGAAAATGCGGCTTGCTTTTTTATATAGAATGTGCGAGAAACAGTCTCACGCATTCACAAAGAAAGTGTTCTTAATTGGGCTACTCTTGATACAAACCTATGAGGATGTTCATGCTGAAATCTCTCCGATGAAACATGAGGCTCTCCCAAATTGCACACCGGTGTAGAAAGATGGCCAGGCATATGCACAGGGAAGAATTTCTGGAATACGGCAAGATAAAACATGGTGAATTGGAAATCCGAAGTCCTTGGAGAAAGAAGCTGAAAGTTTGTATACTAGACCGATTTTCAGGATGTTTCAAGAGGTGTTCTATCACAAACAATTTATTGGGCACAACAACTCTTTGTGAGTTTATGTTGATTGAATAAGGCGGCACGAAAATAGACATGGTCAAGTTTGATCCTTCAAATTCAACATTAGCATGTTGTCTTGGGAGTTTCAGTCCGTCAGTAAGTTATATTTTCATGCTTTGAAAGTACTCTACTCCTAGAATATCTTCAAGATATGACCTCACTACTAATTGACCCCATGGACGAAATCTGCCAAAGACAACTTGCTGGAGAAACACAGTACTCCATGTGACAGAGGTCCGGTCAATTTGTTTACTGGTGAGTTAATGTAATACACTTTGCATGTCACTCGTCACCTAGATGTGGAACTAAGAAGAAAGAGAGAATAACTTTGAAATCCATAGATTTGGCTGGTGCTAGTTGCAAAGACTTTAAAAACGAAAGAAATTGCAATTGTTCCTGATCATTCAGATGGTGAAGATGATATTGGTCATGTCATTTATATCAATAAGAGTAGTTTGTTTAAAAAATAAAAGAGAGACAATTTTTTGTTTTTCAAAATAGAGATAGAAATCGAATTTAGAATCCCGAACTATGCACTAGCAGAACTTTGACGCGCTCCGATCATTGACTGGTGGGCTCAAGTCTTTTACCGGCTCTTATTCCACTTGTTGAGAAATATCATAAACTCACTTAAGAAAAAACACACTTTTTTTTATTTGATTAGAGGCACACTCTACAAATGTTGCTAACGAGAACTTCTTTCACTCCAGCTAAAGTGAGAGTACTCCATGGCTATTTATAGCCCCAAAAGGAAGATGGTCCTACCTCCTAGATGATTCTAGAACACCACTTATTTCAATATGGATTTAAATTATAATTTTCTCTCAAAATAAACGAGAACGTCATGCAAGTTTTTTGCTTTGTCATGAAATGTGTGCTTTGTCACAAGATGTGTGTGTGAACTGGTAGTTAAAACATTTTGTTTAGTTCATGAATATTTTTTAGAACTTCAATAAAAAAGTATTGCTGACGGTTCATGAGCTTTTACGATACAAACTTCCTTATAGCAAATGATAGCAATTAGTCGATCAGTCAATATCTACATGAATATGTGTATTATCCAAGCTCCCTTTAATGAAAGGCCCTAGCCCGCCTCCTATTGGTCGGGACACTAGACCTTCTTGTTTTTTTTTTTTTTTTTTTTTTTTTTTTAATCTCAGGGCTATACTTTGAGAGTCAATCAACCAACAAATCTGTAATGCATGTGATTTCGTGAAGGGAAAGACACCTCAAATGTCAAAACTTGGACACTTATGGTACATATGGTGAGGTTTCTGTTCTCTGGTTGTTCGGAAACAATTTTGTTCTATTCCTAGTTTCTAAGCAGAACAACAAGTTTCGTAACTACACAAGATTTTTATTTTGGAATAGAAATGCGTTTGGTACGCCCCCAAATATTTTTGTGACTTATAATTTCTTTTAATTTTTAAATAATGTTACTACATTTTTCTCGTTTGTTTTCCTATTTTTCTTTTTCTTTTTTTCTTTTGTTCCTTTTCTTCTTCTTCCTCTAGCTAGTCGCCAGCCTTGACAATGGCCGATTACTAATTGACAAGACGAGAGCTGGTGAGGTCCCCCCGAGCCTCGCCATGGCTAGGTGAGGCGACCTTGCTTACCCACTACGAGATCAGCGTTGCTCGACCACCATGAGGTCAACGTCATTGGGCCAAGCGAGGTCGAGCCTTGCTAGGCCTTGTCTGGTTAGTCGCTAGCCATTGCCAATTGGTTAGGGGAAGAAGAGGCGGAAGAGAAAAAGAAAGAAAAAAAAACATACAAAAATTTGGGCTTGATTCTTGAGTTGTTGTTGAGTACAAAGAAACAATTCTTTTTTGTCTTTTTTTTTTTTTGTTCTTAATCTAATCCCAGGAATAAAAACATACGCAAATAGATTTCAATTCCATTTGTATTCAGGGGAACAAAAAAAAAGAGAAACGGGAACTTTACCAAATGCATCCTTAAGTACCAATTCGAGCGAGACTTGTCGGAAATCCGACATGACATTTTTTTTATTAGTAATACCAGTTTATATGGCTTGCCAAAATGTCCACTTAGCAATCATTGTCCCAAAATGACATAGGTTTGCCCAAAATTTTGATTTTTAATATAAATTTTAATTAAAAAAAGGCCTCACGACACCGTCGCTAGCCCTTTGCCTTGATCCGGGCGAGGGCTGGCAACTCTCGCTTAATTTGGGGGAGGGCCACAATCCCTTGCCCAAAATCTAGGCGAGGGCATGCAAGCCCTCTTCTACGGTTAGCTAGGGTCATTGGCCACCGGCCGAGGCTTGACATCCTTGGCCGACTCTCGCCCCACTGTCGCCAGCCCTTTTTGGCAATGGTAGGGCCACAATAGTGAGGGCCATGGAGGCCCTCGCTGATTTGTTGCCTTTTTTTTAAAATTAATTTAATTTATATTTACATTAAAAATCAAATATGGTGGCAAAACAATGTTGTTTTGGGACAATAATTCTTGAGTGGACATTCCAACAGGCCATGTAAACCGCTACGTCGGATTTCCGGCAAGTCTCGCCAAAGTTGGCACTTAAATTTTCAATTTATAATAATAATAATAATAATAATAATAATAATAATAATAAAAAGTAACACTAAAGTGCACCTTTTGGAAGTTTTGGCATTTATGTGTCCACCCGTATCAAATTTTGACACGTGGGATGTCCTTCCTTCTAGGGCGAGTTATGGACTCTATTGAAACCTAAAAGGAAGGGGTAAGTGCTGGCAGGAAGTCAGCTAGCTATCTAAATAGGTCGATTGGTCCAAATGCGATGAAACCATAGTCGAAAGTCCAGAATTTAATTATGTATGGGGAAAGATTAGCATCCTGCGACGTGTGTGGAAGGTTAGCACCCTCAAGAGTCTTAATCGGCACGACATGATTGTCCGCGACGTAATAAGATATAGTGGCATGATGTACAGGTAACATCACGATGACACGACAACACAAAGAAATCATGCTATGCGGCGTGGTGAAAATGCGAGAATTACATGACAACCATAAATTAACGATCAAGGTTGGTAAGCCTGTTGATGCCCTTGGCTGTCTGAGCTTCATCGAGCTCAGCTATGGCGGATGGGGCATCTTCAAGCTCACGGCCATGGCTGCTCAAGGTTATGCATTGGTGGAGATGTCAGATTTTGTGGATTTTGGTTTGGATTTGGTGCGGCTTTAGATTCTAACGTTGTTAAACTACATCAGCATAATTCTAACGATGTCAGTGCCAGGCTAGTAATTCCCTCACCGGATCAACCGGGGATGACCCGTGACTTTTTATAAAAAGTATAGGGACGGTTTATAATATATAAAAAAAGAAGAAGAAAAAAGCAGAGGGATAATTTTGATTTTTGGACTAAAGTATAGAGCCTAATGGTAACATTTCCACTTAACAAAAACAGAGTGATATGCATCCTGCCCTATCTTGGACAGAGCATTCTCCCCTACTTGGACAGACCACCTATCTTGCATGGTTCTTTGATATGCGTAGTTGTTGCATCTCCTAGAGTAGTATTAGCAAAGATTTCAATCGTATCAATCAAACACTCGAGCAATTATTACTACTACTCATGTTCGACCCAGCGTGAACATACAATCTCCAACAAAATCCAACTGTACCATCCTCTGTTTCACGCCCATTTTCCTGAGCTTACTACACTTGAAGTACAGTGGGGACAGCGCTTCTCCGCATAGTACACACCCTGACTCATTTAGGCCTCCGTTAGGGGATGCCTGACTCTATTGTAAATTTTTTGAGCACACTGATAAATCTGATGTGTCGGAATTCTTGTTGGATAAGTTATGACTTATACTGAAAATCACCCATGCAGTTTATTACTTTAGTGTGCAAATCAAGTCTATGGGTTGGCATTATTATGACACTAATAATCCCCACAAGTTCGGACCTCATCAGCACGAAGCTTGGCATTTATTGTCTCTGTAGCATGTGGTGTCCCTGTAGTGTTAGTCTCCAGAAAGAGAGGCAGAACCAAAGACCACCCAAAGTTCCAAAGATTCTCCATAAAGTTGTTATCTCCATGTTAATTCTGTGACCTGATAAGCAGCATAGACAAGTCTTGTATTGAGTGCTTATTCAAGAGCGGACGTCCAAAAAGGTCACAGATGCTACTAAGCCAAACAGAGTCTCTGCTATTCGTGTCATCAGTAGGGCATTCACCAGTAGTCATTACAGGAACATTTCCCATTCTTGAAGTGATGAAAACGATTAGCATCTCGTACAACAATCTCTCTCTGAACTATTTTTGAAATGTATTTTGTTACATTATGACAATCGTTGCACACACGCAGGTTCTTGATGATCCGAATCAAGCTTCCGGCTGGTGTACTGAAGAGCCCAAATGCAATAGCTAATCTCTCACTGTGACCCCAAAGCAACTTAACCTTTACTGATTCATCTACATCTCGAAGAATACAACTAGTATCAGGAACATAACCAGAAGCCTCAACTTCTGTTTTCAAATTGTCCAAGAACTCATCTATCTCCAACTGCTTTGGATGTGAACTGTCTCCAGCCAAAAATGTGTGCAACCGGTTACCAGTTTCTATCAAACTGTATCCTGGGGTTTTTTTCAACCCACATTGCCTCATAAGTCGTCTAACATGATCTACCTTATCCCATTGTCTTGCTACAGCATATATATTTGAAAGCACTACGTAAACACCTGGATTGGCAACACCAAGACAAAGCAATTTGTCTGCAGTCTTTACACCTAAATTGATGTTCTTGTGAGTCCGACAACCATTTAGCAGAGCTTCAAGAGAAGCACTGCTTGAGTTGAAAGGCATTTCTTCAATTAAAGCCTCTGCTTCTTCAAGACGGCCTGCTCGACTAAGAAGGTCCACAAAGCAAGCATAGAGCTTCTCACTTTGTCTAATGTTGTGGTCTTCCTGCATGCTGTGAAATAGTCCAACTCCTTCTTCCATCAAGCCTGAATGATTGCAAGCAGTTAGAAGAGAAACAAAAGTGCTTTCGTTAGGTGAGACTCCTTCCTCTTTCATTTGGTGAAAGGCAGCAAGGGCTCGATCCCCAAAACCATGCATACCATAACTACCTATTAAGGAATTCCATAACACAACATCTTTTTCACTAACTAGAGAATAATGAATTACTCTATCTGCATATTCAACCTTTCCGCATTTAGCATACATATCAATAAGTGCCGTAATGTTCACAACACTAAAAGCATAGCCAATACGTAGTAGGTGAGCATGGATGCTCTTCCCCTTCTTCAAAGATCCCAAGTGGGCACAGCAATGGACTAAGCTAACCAGAGTAATGGAATTGGCAGCGACTCCCTCCTGTTGCATATCAGAAAATAATCTCAAGGCTTCCTCGGCATGCCCATTTTGTGCCAACCCAACAAGCATTGCTGTCCATGTTATCACGTTCTTGTTAGGTGTTCTGCTGAAGACTGACAAGGCCCAAATCAGGGCATAGCATTTTGAGTACAGGTCCACAAGAGCAGTGCACAAAATAACATCCAACTCAAGACCAGCTCTATAAATAAAACCATGGAGCATCTTTCCACTTTCAAAATTTGCTGTTAGAGCACAACCATGTATGAGGCTGACCATGGTCCCTGAATCGAACCTGCAATGATTCTTAAGTAGTTGAGAGAAAAGTTCAAAAGCTTCATGCACAAAACCACTTTGGACATATCCAGAGATCATGGCATTCCAAGACACCAAATTTCTCATTGTCATACCATCAAATACTCGACGAGCATTCACAACATCACCCAACTTAGCATACATATTAACCAGAGATGTGAGAACCAAAACATCATCACCCATCTCCAAGCACAGTACAAACCCATGAACCGATTTGCCTAGATCCAAATTCCCAACTCCCTCGCAGGCTTGGATTATGCTTGTCATTGTCACAGGAGTAGGCCTGACGCCATTTTACACATCTCAAAGAATAAAATGAAAGCATCATTAAACTGTCTTGCCTGCACATACCCGCCAATCATTGAATTCCAACATACAACATCTCTATCACGGAGACCATCAAAAATCATTCTTGCTTCTTTTACCTTCCCAAACTTCATCAGAAAATTTACCATCGAACTTGCGAGAAACTGATTTCTCTGAATTCCCTTGTCAACGGCAATGTTTATTATACCCATGCCCCTTTCGTAATCAGACACCATCGAGCAAGCCTTCAGTGCGAAATTGCAAGCTCGGCCATCAATCTCCAAATCACGTGACCTCATCAATTCGAAAAAAGCAATGGCCTCATCGTACAGCTCACGTCTCATATACCCAACGAGCAAAGCCACGCATATCGACGCTTCCGGGTGGGGAATTTGATCGAACACCTTGCGTGCATAATCAAGGCAACCCAAATCGCGATACACACAGACAAGCACAGCAGCCAAACGGTGCTCGCTGCAAATGTCATTGACAACAATCTGAGCATGGACGGACTTGACTCCGACAACGCCCTTCGAGACCTCTCGCAGAAGAGACGAGAAACGACAGGAGGGAGCATCTCCGAGGGAAAGGGAACGGGATGTGAACGTGGAAGAAGAGGAAACTCTGGAGGGTATCTTCCGAGCGTGACGAAAGCTTTGGAAAAATGGCGATAACATGAAGAATAAGAAGAAGAAGAAGAAGAAGAGAGGCCATCAGCTACAAGGTGGTCATTGGAAGATTGGGGCTTGTTTTGTCTGTGTAATCATCTCTTTAGAGAAGAGATGTAGAGACATTTCACGATTGATTTTGGGCTTAGGTTGTGAACATGGGCTTTTTGTTTTGTCCTCCTTTTTTTATTTTCATTTTCAAATTGTTCATTCAGACTCGTGAACTATTTTTGTACAATTTAATCTTTAAAGTGTATGTTTTTTTTTTTTTTTTTTTTCATTTTTCAAGTTGGTGCATATGTTGAATTTAAAGCAGAGTTACTGACATGGACAAACACATAAGCATAAACGTCAATGCTGATCTAATAAATTTATGTTTGGATGTAACTTTTAAGTATTGCCTAGAAAAAATGTTGGAAAGTTTTGAAGAAAAAAAATATGGAGAGAGAAAAGTGAGAAGACGAGGGAGGCGGCTGGGAGAGGTGCCAACAAGGGCCGAGATCTAGTTGGCATTGCACCACCGCGAAGCGTCACAGGACTTGAATTGCTTGACTTGGGGTTGCCCGAGACCCTTGGTGATGCTTGGCTATGCAAGGATCGCTCAACCCAAGTCGGATTTGGCTTGGGTTGCGCAACTTAGACCTAACCTTCTTTTCCAAATTCCTTGTTTTTAGAATTTATATTTATTATATATCTGATAGCTATTCAAATAATTTACCCAATAAAAAATTTACTATTTCATTAGGAATAAACAAGTAATGAAATAAATATTATTACAAACCAAATGCATTATACATATTTTTTGGGGTTACTATTATGAAAAACCCAAGATTGATACCCTTGTAACAATCTCACCACAAACTAAACCTTAACGATATATTTATAACAAATTTATCATTTTATTATCAAATTATTAAGTTAGATGACATATGATAATTGATAAATGTATCAATTTGGGGATTTAATCTCTATTTGTCACATATGTATCAATTTGAGGAAACTAACGAAGGGTAAAATAGTCACAAATATATCAGTTTGACGTTTTCTATGATAAAAAATTTAGTTTCAGAGTAAATTTATTATAGGTATACTAATTTGAGATATTTTGTGATCAAAATATTAGTTTGTAGTAAATTTATTACATATGTACAAATCTAGGATTTTTCGTGATATTATCCCATTTTGCAAAAGATATTTCAATAAATGATCATGATTCGACTCTTGATGGTAGGGGTGTGTAAAGGAACTTAGAACCGGCTTGACTAATTAGAGCAAGATCAAACTAGCGGTTCTCAATTTCAAGTATGAAATCGCCCACCCAACTGCCTGGACCGAATTGTTATAAGCCTTATAACGCTTGTAGTAGAGGTTCCTTGCAATACTCTGTTCAAAGTGTATTATGCAGATTCCGGTGGTATGTAGTGAAGAAGGAAAGACAATAGGCTGAACATCGTCCATAGAACTGTAAGTCGTCGTCGTCGTTCGTTATCATCATCATCATCTGTTGTGAAGGTCATCCTCCTCTCCTTAGGGTTGGCTTTGAAAATGCTGAGTCATGCACATCCCTTCAATTTGCTTTGACAAAATAGGGATTGAGGATTGATTTCATAGATCTATCCAAGAATCGGATTGGCAAATGGAAATTGTCTATCCGGACTATCCTCACTAAGGGTGTCAAAAATTTGAACCAAGAACCGAATCAAACCAAATCGAAAAGTTCCTTTTTTGGATTCGGTTTTTATTTGGTTAAGATAATATTAAAAATTGAGACTTTTTTAACTTGCTTAGTTTTTATCAATTCACTTAACCGAACCAAACCAATTAAATCTTCAAATTTTCCTTTTTAAATTTTCTTTTATTTTTAAAAAATCATTTTTAATACAATGAAGAAGATGAAGAAAAACGAAGAAAAATAAAAAGAATAATTAAAAACGATTTTTTTACAATATATATATAAAGAGGAGTGTATGTAGGAAAATATTTTCCTTATTGAATAGCGAAAAATATTTTTTAATTCATTTTCAAGTTTCAACCGAATGTTGGAAAATATAGTTATTTTTTTGGAAAATGATTTCTTGCGCCATATCTTCTATGAAACGAATGGAACCTTAATAAAACATTAATTTGCTTGGGCTCGACATTTGTTTCACTAATTTTAGACCACTCCACCATTTCATAATTTGTCCAATTTACAATTAGTAAATTAAGATAATATAAAATTCATTCATATTTTTCGTAATGAAAATTCCTTTATTGAATATTTTTATGAAAACCGATGAAATTTTTAACTTACTGGGCAAAAGACAATTTGATTGGAAAATTAACTTTACAATATATAACAGCAAAAAAAAAAAAAAAAAAAGAGTAAAAATTGAAAAATCGGAACAAAACAAATTGAATAAAATTGAAATTTCGGTTCGGTTTGGTTTCGGATTCGATCGAATTTTGCGTTGAGGTTGGTTCAATGAATTTTCTTATTGGTTTGGTTCGGTTTTGTAAAAAAAATCGAATCGAATCGAATCGAATCAAATCGAACTCCTATAAAACCGAACTGAGCCGAACCGAATCACTTACATCCTTACCCGATGGGCCCATTCAAGCTTGACCCATTGATATTTTTGGGTGACTTTTGGACAATGGCATTCGTTGATATCGTCGTGTGCGTTTTTGCCTGATATCATCGTGCGTGTTTTGTGAAAGGCGGGATCGGACAAAAGTTTGGGCTCAATTTTGAAACCGAATCGGACTGGGACCCGACCCATCCGCGGCCACTAATTGTACTCGCCGGCGACGGTGGGGGAGTGGCCCGTCCCACGGTGGCCACGGTGGTGCGTCCCGACAAAAGGACGGTCGTGTGATAACCGTTGGACGGGCCCATGCCCTGAAGCAAGTGTCGGACTCAAAGCTCCTTCTTTCAAAAGACGGAGCCTTTGCCGCATCTCACTTCACACACATTCTCTCTCTTTCTATGTCAGTCCCAGCTAGTCTACACTCTCCCCTTTTCTAGGCTTTTCCCCCTCTCTCTCTCTCTCTCTCGAGCGAATCAAAGTCACGGCGGTCCGATCTCCGCAGGTGGGGTCCGCTGCGGCTCTTCTGGGTGGTCCTGCTAAGTTTCCCTGTGCCTTTGCTGGGTTTTGGGAAGCCGAGAGCGCTCGCTCGACGGCTCCACGCCTGGCTCTGCTGTGCCCGGATCGCCGCCGGTGGAGGGTCGGTCCCGTTTTCCCGAATTCGCGTCTCTTGTGCCGGCTCGGTCGTCGGGCTTTTGGGTTTTGACCGCGTCTCGTCCGGCTTGGGCTGGTATGTTAAAAATCGCTGCTTTCGCATTTTACGGTCGGGTTTTTTTTTTTTTCCCCTTTCTTTCTGATGAATTGGGATTCTTGTTCGAATGTTGGTGTTTTAGTTTGTCTCAGCAAGTCTCCATTTAAAGATTTTCTATTTTTCTTTTTTTTTTTGGTGGAAACTTGGGCATTGATTTGTTCGAATCGGTTCTGTTTTGCGGCGATCGTATCGATTTCCGGCGCATTTATGTGGGTCGTGTTCTCCAGCATGAGAATCAACTGTTCTGTGATGCAAGTTTGAATTTTGGCTTACTCTAGTGTAGAAATGGGATGGGCTTAGGAGTCGGGTATATTCCGAGTAAATGCATAAATTTGTGAAAGATGATCCGAAATCGGGAGCCCTCATGAGCTTATTAAGTGGAAATCATGCTAATTGGCCTTTTCCCTTTGCTTTTACTGGTAACATTTTCTTCATCGTTTCATGCCACGTCTGGTTTATTTATGCCTAGGTTCTTTATCTGAGAGAAGGTGCATGTGCCGTTGGTTCGTTATGGCCAACTCCTTGTGGAGTTTTTCGATGGGTTCGGAGTAGATGGGTGCTTTTGACTGTAGTTGTTAACTATTTTTACTGTTGGACTTGAGGTCATTGTAGCATAGATGTAGAAGCCTGTGGGTGCACTGTTTATTCATTTTATATAAGGAACGGATGGTGGAGGGTATGGGATTGCTTTGGTTAGTTTGTACTGAAATGTTCTTGTGCAAACTGCTATTTGCTAATTTCAATTTCAATTAAATAATCAAAAGTAAAGTTGGTCATGGGTTCTTATATCACGTGTTATATCACTAAACAAGGTGGTAAACTTAGATAGTCTTTTTCTTTTCCTTTTTCAAATTGCCTGTTTTCTGAAGGCGTGCGTATCTGGCTTAAAGTTGAACTTTGTCTCTGTGATGCAGTGGTCGTGAATATTTAAGGTTTTCTTGGTGAACGTGTAGTGACTGAATGCTGCCTACTTAATAACGTGTGATGCAAACATGGACAAAACTACGGATTGTCCGTATCCAGGCTGCTTCTTTTGCGTCATGAAGGAGGGAAACCCAAGCAAGCGTAGAGCAAGCATTATGAAATTCTTTGGAGAACTGCCTTCACAAGATGACAATGGTCAGGTCCTACCTATTAGTGGCCTTTGGAACACTGCAATGGCTCATCCTAATGACCCAGAGTTTATTGAGTTGGGAATTTTCGAGTGCATGGCCGCCCTTATATGGAAGGGTCTCAAGAACCGCCGCTGGCTTTCGCACGACCAAAATATCTACATCCCTTATTATGCAGCTCATATAATTGGATCATACACCATGAACATGGAAGAATTTGCTGAGCGAGCTGTACGTGCTAGGGTGATCCCACCTCTAATAGAGCTTTTAAGGGGAAGGTTGACGTGGGTTGAGCAGCGGGTGGCATTGCGAGCATTGGGACACTTGGCTACATATGCCAGCACTTTCCCAACAGTTGCTAGTCACGCTGAAATCCTCGAGCTTTCCATTCAGCTAGCGATGAGTTCTTTAGAGATAGTTTATTCTCATTTTTATCAGGACATTGACAGAAGACTTAGCTATCACTGTGATCTCCTTACGCGTGGCATGGGCGGTGTTGAGATGGAATCTAGAAAAGCAGAAGAATGGGCTAGTCAGCTGCAGTGCTGGGCTCTTCAGCTCATAAATTGTTTTGCTTTTAAGCCTGAATTTCTTCCTGCCATATGTAAGCCAGAGTTCTTGGTGAAATTACCTGGAATGTGGGGTGGACTTGTTAATGAGAACTCCCCAGCTGGAATTGGTTTACTGAGAACTATTTGTCATCATAAGATTGGTCGGGGAGCTGTTGCTAGTTGTCCTGGTATAGTTGAAGCATTGTGTAACATTGCTCGTTCGTCAGATGATTGGCAATATATGGCTATTGACTGTCTTCTCTGGTTGCTCCAAGACCCAAATACTTCCCACAAGGTAATGTTTCCTTTTTTTTTCTTTTTTGTTAGCTCAAGAAACATGATTGTTTGTAACTCCATCTTTTCTCATGTACGTAATTTTCTCAATTGCCTGTCCTCTTTCATGCTCATAGAGGTTATCACATTAAGATATTTATTCTTTTGTGATTGTGAAGATTTGTAAATTATTGTTGTATTGTCAGATTTATCTTCTTCACTTGTGACGGAATTTTTTAAGGAATCACCCTGTGGGCGGTCTTCTGATAAGAAAATTGAATTCAGCTACTTTTAAAGTCACATGGTCCCTATTCTATAAGACAAATCTACCTCTTTTCTTTTTATCCGTGAAGCCTGTTAGTAGTATATATAAAAATATGTTCGCAAGGTGACACGCAACGAATGATAACGGTTGAAATCATATAGATATTGAGTCTGCTTTTAGATTTTCCCTCTATTCCCGGCTATTTTCAGTTTAGTTTTGCTCTCCTTTTTTCTCTCTCTCTATTGAGGCTCAGAAAGTCAGGAGTTCATCAGTATATGACATGTTTTCAAAAATTTCCGACATGCAGGATGTTTAATTTTAGTGGCAGGTTTATACATTAACTTGATCAGACTCTGCTTCTTGTCCTGTATGAATTTACCCGAATGTAGGATATGCCAGAAACGTATTATCTATGAAGCCTGTTTAATTCTGTAGTTAAATTCTTCTGATCTGTTGTGTAGGTGGTTGATGAAGCAGTACCTGCTCTAGTAGATCTTTCAGAAATTACTGCTCTTGGTGATCACAAAAAGCTTGGAGATTCAATCATCAATGTTCTTGAGGAATGTATCCAATTGCAAGCCACAGGTCCCAATTCTCTCAACAGTCGCACAAAGGAACACATTGATGATCTCTTAAGTTCCCGACAGAGACTGAAATGGGAGAAAAATATGCCTAAAGAGGATCTCCATATTAAGCAAGCTGCCAGTCTGGTGGTTAAGCTTGAAGGAAATTCACTGTTCTCGTCAGGGGATATAGCTGGAGCAGCTTCAAAGTACTCAGAAGCGTTGCAACTATGTCCAATGAGGTCTAAGAGAGAGAGAGCAGTCCTTTACAGTAACCGAGCACAATGTTATCTTCTGTTGCAACAACCATTAGCTGCCATAAGCGATGCGACGCGTGCGCTTGGTCTTCACACCCCTCTTAATCGTCATGCTAAAAGCCTCTGGAGAAGAGCGCAAGCTTATGACATGCTTGGCTTAGCTAAAGAAAGCCTACTAGATGCAATTTTGTTCATAAATGAGTGCTCTCAGTCTAATGATCCAGATCTGTCGTTGAGGCCAAATAAGGTTCCTGACTATGCTGAGAGATTGGTCAAGAAGCAGATGCGTGCGGCTTGGCTATTTAGGGAAGCAGCAACTAAACATGGAGGTGTCCGTGGTGAGGGTGATTCCCATGCCATCTATGGTCAAGAATCTGATGATTCCGAATGGGAGACAGCCAGTGAAAGTGATATTGCAGATGATGGAAGAGATGAAATGGATGAAGATGATGAGAATGAGAACGAATGGAAGAATAAGGATGAACGAAAAGAAAAAGCTTTGAAAAAAGGTACTCGTCGATGGTTCAACCCTTAATACCCTCTAGGCGCTCATTTTCATACAGCCTTTTTCTTCTTCACCGGACACATAGACAAAAGATGACTTCTTTCTTTCCCACTTATTTTCCATATTTTTGGCCTTTTTCATGTGTGTTTCATTTGATTTTGAAATAAATTGTTAGTCTCTTTCTTCTCAGCTTCTAGCTTATTTTGGAATCTCCATGTATTGGCTGAACTCTTAATGTGTATTGAACTTGTAAGATTGCACAGACATCAAGCGTGGAAAAAATTTGCCGCTTCTGGAAGATGAACCATGAAATTGTGGTTGAATGGAGACTTTAATGGAGTTGAAGCTGTGCCTAATGCTGTATTAAACTGTGTAAGAGTGTTCAGTTCCAGTCTTTTTTCCTTGGCTGTCCCCTGCAGACCCATCTAATCATCATCAGGAGAAGCAGCTTCGAAAATTTTCAGGTATTGCTCTTGAAAGAATGTGATTTGTGGCCTCTCTCTCAGTAGATATTTTTTTTCTTTTGTTATTCTTCCTGTTTTTCAAGTGTAAAAAGTACTTTGGAAGGTTTTGGTAAAGAAGTCTTCTTTTGGCTTTCTTTCTGTTGTTCATTTACTTCCTTTCTGGAGGTGATTTGAGAGGCTTGTGTGCATAAACGAGTCTTCTTTTGGCTTTCTTTGTGTTGCTCATCTACTTCCTTACTGGAGGTGATTTGAGAGGCTTGTGTGCACATATGATCATCAGGGTTTTTGTGCTTTGGAACTTGAATTAGTGAAGGTTGATACAGTTCTCTTTATCAATTTCTGTCTGGTTGACATTTTTCCTTTCCTGTCTTACTTTGTTTTTTGGAAAGCTTATTGCCATTGCTTGTTGCCTATTCTGGTTTCTGTATTACTAGTCTTTGCAAAGTCTATCCAGCAATGCATTTAGCTTACATGCATAACAAGGCAAGAATTCAAGAATTAAGAAGGAGCTTATGAGAAGCTTTCATTCCCTGACACAATGTAGTTCGAAGTGTTTCTGGTCTGGTTAATTTGCTTTTAGTTCAGAGATTTTTTTTTAATTAATTTATTCAAACCAAATTCGTTGGTCCTGATGTCAATTAGAGAATGAACAATAACAAAAGCTCAATGCCTTCTTGTGCTTCTCGCACATATAGAGTTTAATTGTATTTCCTTGCTCCCTTTCTTCAAAAGGATTGATTGGTCATATGTGTGCTTTACGTAGCTAATGCATGCTTTCTGTCTACACTTGCACTTCGATTAGTCCTAGGTCTTTGCATGTTACCTCCTTACAATATCATTTGTGTGTTCATATTGCTCCATATCTATCCTTATCATCTTCTTCACGTCTTTTTAGTCTTTTGCTGCCCCTTGATTTTTAACTTTCTAAGATTTTGTTCGATTTAATTTAAATTGTCCGGCACACGCTATTCCCTATTCTTGAATGACATCTCTTTATTAGATCTCCCGACATCTCTCTATTAGAGCACCTGACGGCCCTCTTGGCAAACCAATATTCCTTTTCTGATATGTGTTTCTTTCCTTAACCCATGCTTGATTATTCTTTCCCCAAGCTTCAACCTGAGCTCGATCATTCTTTCCCCAAGCTTCATTGTACAACTCATCAGCCCTATTGTCTCTGCAGTAGACACAATTTCGGATGTTAAATTACCCAATTCGAAAGCATTAATTCGAAGATCATTTGCTCTTCCATTCTTCATCCTTGTCAAAGCATAAAAACTTTACTTTCTTCCTAGGTTTCCTTAAAGAGCTTAAGGGAAGTAGCTTCTCTCTGTCTTTGACTATGTTTTCGACAATTTGAGCCTTTTAACGTCGTTGTTGATGCATCATTTGCAGTTCATATTTCGCTCAGTCTTTTCTTGTCCTTGTATCGTGTTATGATGCCCCAAATCAATATGTGAAAATGAGGAGGAAGTGATGAACCGCCTCATGGAGACGGAACAATCACGCTTTCTCATTGAATCTCAAGGATGATGCTGCATTGTTCTACACGAGAAGATGGCTTTTAATTTACGGGTGACTCCTTTATAATCTTTCATTTTTCCGCGCATGAGAAATCCTGGAATGAGGGAATCATGCCACGAGCGACTCTAGAGCGATCACTTCTTTTTGTGCAACTCCATAACCCACATGTTGTAAGCTCATGTTGTAAGCTCGACACGGGATCCTCGGCTTATCAAATCCGGCTGAAAGAGCGAGTGCTTCCAGCTCTTTCCTCATCTGGTCGACCCCTTCCGGGCTCACACCAGCATGATCATGTCGGAGGTGAATGTGTTCCTTGACACTATGTCGGTCTCGGGGTAATTGGGAAGGACTGGGTCCGGGATGACCACCTTGCCATTTGGTGGCAGTGCATCATAACAGTCCTTCAGTAGCTTTTTGCAGAAATCGTCGGGTCGACCATAAAAAGCCACTGCGCAAGAACAAAAACTTAACAACCCAAACATGGGGGGTCTAAACAAGAACATATAAATGCGCTATAGACAGTACAAAACGAAATAGATAAATGCATTGTAAACGACGACATAATCATCGCCGTCCGATCCTATCGAGAAATCTGAGTTTGTGTATTAGGGGCATGTAGGGGAAAGAAATCCAAAAACATATAAAACTTTTCATCCTATGAGCAACGACATACTTTTATTTTTCAAAATATCAAATCTATGGATGAATGTTACTTTTGAAGATCACTTTGCACTGTTACATGATAATTGTTATGTCTCTAATCACTTAGTGAGAGAGAGAGAGAGAGAGAGAGAGAGAGAGAGAGTGATTTTACGAGGATGGGTAGGTGCACCTTTGACCACATGAGGCAGATCATTGTTTATGCCCCTGAGATTTGGGAACTTGTCCAATATGAGCCGGAGGCTCTCGCCAACCCCACCGCCCACGTTGGCAACCGTCTTCGCGCCCTCAAACCCGCGGTAAGACTCGAGTAACTTGTTCATGTAAAGCGGGGTCGGGGCTTTCATCCCGTTGTTCAAGAGCGTGCTGAACGCCGGGTCATTCATGGCGCATTCGAAGATGCTCATCCCGTTTGCATTCTGAAAGGGGCTTCCTTCATTTTTAACTGCTTCCTGCAACCCATACCAGCACAATGATAAGTGTAAAGTTGTAGTTGGCAAGCGAGGTTGTTTTGAAAGGATAGATCGTGTGAACTGTAAATGAGTATGGTCGAGGTGCAGCTGGTGTCCGATAAGTGAACCGAGATGAAGAAGCATGGTTGCGACACTTATAGCGCCGAATGATTCGTGATTGATGATCTTTTTGTGCCATCTCTTTTGTCAGCTCATGGAGCAATCAGCAAGTATCTCTTGCTGTCCTCTTTTCTCATAGATAATTAAACACGTTTAGTTTAGTTTAGTTTTTTTTTTTTTTTTTTTTTTTTTTTTATGCTGAGGATCCGGCCTAGCTTACCTTACGAGAGCACATCACCGACTATACCTCAAGAGAGACTGGTCCAGCAACCTACCGCTGGGGCCCTGGTCCGCAGAAATGCAGAGGGGCCCGACTCAACCAGCGCAGCCATGCGTGGGTAGGTAAACACGTTTAGTTCATCATGAAGAAGTGAAGAAAACTTTGAGTCACGTAATCAGAGTGGTTTTTTAATCTATGATACGTGCTTAGTTATAGCGAGTTGAAAACTTCGACCGATGACGGTCTTATGTTGGAGGAATCGCAGCAATGGCGTGAAAGAACCAGCTTCGTTGCTCACAAAGTACTTGCTCTTTGGCCCGAGGCCGTGCAGACTCTGATCGCCATGAAGAGTGCACAACAAGTAGGCGAAGCTCACCAGGAGCCGCAGCAGCGGTTGATGGTGCGTGGGGCGTCCGGGTTGGCGATCCCGAGGTGGGCCACGATATGGGACGGCAAGAGCCAGGCAGAGGCCCTGCCTTCCCGGGCTAGCAAGTCGATGATCCCAAGCTCGACAGCGGACGTCAGCACCATGAGGACGGACGTGAGGATGCACGTCTCGAAGGCAGCCACGAGTTCCTCATCCTCAGCAGGCGTCGTGATCGATTGGGTCTCGCTAGGATCCACGTTGGCTTCTGCACTGTTGCTGAGAGATCAAAGGTGGCGTTTGAGAAATGAGGGATTGAAGAGTTGGTTTGTGGATGGGTTGGTAAACATGAGGAGCTGCCCTTTATATAATGTTCTTCATAAGTCTTGGGAGGTTAATGGCAGAGGACAGGAATCCTCCGTGTCCGGCTCGAATGTCTCAACAAATCTCAAACGTTAACGGATTCGGTTTTCAGGGTAGATCTCTTATCATCACCTTCATTCGCGTAGGTTAGAAATCTGAATGAAAGAGAATAAAAAAACTGGTCCTTCCTCTACAAGAAGCATTTATGATGTGCCACCCAGGTATAAACCCTAGAAAACATGTAGATGTGGGGTGACAGACTAGGAGGGTGGCTGAGAGGGAGCTCTTCACATGGATAAGTGTCTTGAATGGATGCAGTAGGAGCTGGCGTGGAAAAGAAGGGTTCGTCTCTTTGAAGGAATACTGTTTTTATGAAAAATTGTTTTCTGACTTTTCGGTATTTGGATGACTGATAAATGATCGATTTACAAGAAATATTTTTAATAGGCTGACAACAAATTTGGATTTGTAAAAACAACTTCATATTCTGATAAGAAAAAAATCACTTTCCCTAAACCACTAAACAAGTGGAAAATGATTTTTATGAAAAACATTATTCTTTATCATGAAGTTTTCAATTAAACAAAATGCACCCAAAGATTTAGAGGACAAATAGAAGTGATGGTGAGCTGACACGTATACTTTAGAATCCATTTTGGATATTGAGAAAAGACTGACCTCCGTTGTATTTCTTTGATACAAGGTAACTGAATTTAAGATTCTTTGTAGAGTTCTCATAAAATGAAAAGGGAAAATTTCAAATAAGAGCATAAAGAGCCATCATTTTTTAAATAAGGATATGGAGTGGACATTATTTCAAATAATGACATAAAGTGACAATGTCAATCCCAAAGAATGGCCTGAAGTGACTATGATTGTTTTAAATAAGGATCTGGAGTACTGTGGTGATGGGTCCTGCAGTCGCTCCCTTAGGGTTTACTTACCGGCTGTCGGCTTACGTGGTTCCCTAGGTTACCAAAATAATAATAATAATAAATAAAAAGAAAAAAAGAAAGAAAAATTCAAAATTCAAAAAGATGAAATTAGGACTTTTCTTTGAAACTAATATGATCACTTTACGTTTTTATTTGAAATAATGTCCACTTAAACTTTTATTTAGAAAAATAAGGGTTCTTAAGATCCTTAATTAAAACAATCTCAACTTCAGGCCCTTATTTGAGAAAACGAGAGCACTTCATACTCTTATTTGGAATTTTCCTAAATAAAAAATCTAATATTTAATGACATTTTGAAAATATAAAAAATATTTCTCTTGGATTTCCAGATCTGACACAATAATTATATGAAATTTAACAGATCTTTTTCATGTTACCGAAATGATAAGCAAAAATGGTGAATTTATTAATAAGAAATTTATTTTCATCACTACTACTGTTAATATTAGAATGATATAAAGAATTGGTCGATGTTGCATAAGCAATTATTATTATTATTATTATTATTATTATTATTATTATTATTATTATTATTAAGAGAAGCAGCTTCATTACGAGAAATTTTTTAATCACCAAATGATGGATTGATAAAACTACACAATACAAAAATATCGTTTGTAGATAAATGTAGAAAGAAAAAAATATTGCAAGTTTCGAATTTCTTTTATGAAGATTTATTGTAAAATAAAAAAATAATTTTATAATTGAAATTTATAAGATAGAAATTAAAATTATTAACTTATACAATTATCCCTAGATAATTATAATTACTCCTACTGCTGCTACTATCATGCAATAAGAACTGGTCCAAATTGCATAATTAGAAATTGATGCAACCTAAGAAAGCTAAACTTTTATTGTCTTTTGAAAATTTGGTTTTCATTTTAAACCTAAAGTTTTAAAGCAAAAGAACAAGAAGAGGAAGAAGAACAAAACCCTGAAGTTGGATGTAAATTTAAAACAGACACTTTAAATAGCAAATTCCAGCTGGCATTATGCTATGGAAGCTGCAAAATATCTTACCATTTATAAGGTAGGAAATTACCTAATCAATCATAAACATATTATACAAAATGATAATTCACTTTTTAATTTTATCAATTTAACTCTAAATATTTATGCAAAATTCCAATGCAATCTTGTTGTTCCATTTTTGTCGGAAATAGCTAACATAATAGTTTAGTCATGCCAGCAGTTTCTCGTGGCACATCGTCATGTTAGCTTTTCAGTAAAAAATTGACCAAATTAGAATTTTACGTAAAATTTTAGGACCGAATCAATAAATTTCATAAATTTGGCATTGAATTAGTATCCACGCAATAGATTTAGGATTGAATGGACAATTTCTCAATCATAATGACATAATGAGAGAGCTCACTTTTCACGTGTCCAATAGAATTGATAGAGGAGGGGCCAACTCTACTCTCATTGTCATTATTCACCGCCTAACAAAAGTGCTTTCGACTGTTGCCCATACTTCACCCCAAGGGTAAGGACATATCAGGGTTGCTGAGGGTAGCCGTAGCCCATAGCAGCCCCTGCTTCGTTCCCCCTTCAATAGATGATACACCGAAAGGAGACAATTACAAATCCTAGATACAAGATACGATATCTAATAATGTATCCTAAGGTTAGAGGGCGGTCGAGGGGGCCTCCCCCTAAGAGAAATGCTAGATTTATCAGGACCTTGACTTCTTTCAAGATAACGTGAAGTATAAACCTTTTGATTTTGTGGTCCCAAACCATTTCATCCACCATAGGACTGAAGATTATGATGATGAGTAACATATGTACCGATGTTCCTATTGTCATAAGTCCGGTTATCAATGGAGATGGGTTTTATCCAATAGAAGGAATTAATTCGTGATCCAACGATTGACAATGCATCTCTCTCATCTGATGGTGAAGATAACCCTCAGTTACTTTATCATCACCGTCGTCGTTATTGTTATTGAAACGTGAAGGGTGATACTATTTCAAGATTTTTCCTTTTTCAAAATTGCTCTTTTTAAAGAACTATTGCTCCTTCCAATTCCAGTGACGACTTCTTCTCGGCTCCTTTTACTTCTACCATTATTACTAGGGAAAATTACCCAATTCATCCTAAATTTTCCATTTTTGTTAATTTAATTGTAAAATATTGGTGGAATTCTAATATATTCCTTCCGGTTAATTTACTGGAAATCGTTGTCATAGAGTTTAGTCATCGCAAGCCATCCTACATTAGTGATTTCCGAATTACATTGAAATCTCAAATAAAAGTTTAGGCAAAATTGGAAAGTTAAGAATCAAGTTAGTATTTGCACAAATTCTCCATTGGTGGTACCGCAGCAACGACTGACATTATCTATCTGTAAATGAAATTATGAAAGTAGGGTTTTCAAACCAAGAGAGACAGCACACAAAACATGCACGAGCTTTCGAATTCCACCAACTCCACTCTTTTTGCACTTTTTACTTCATTTTACCATTAATTTTATATTTAAAGTTTTCCTTTATCTCAGCTTTTGATTTATCACAAACGCTACATAAATAGACCGTTCTTTTCACTTAATTTCTCAACACGTGATACTTGAGAAAATGGGACCAAGGGACTAAGGCGAACGTAAACTCATACTGAAATTGATTTGCAAGCGATTCAATCTGGTGATGGGCGTCCTTGCTTTCATTGGCATTCTTCTTAGTAGTATTTCGTGGATCTGGTTAGGAAAAGCTGTATGTCCAGTTAAACCTATGCTTGTAGAATATATTCGATCCCTGATCGACGCCTTCTCTTCTCTGGCTGTAGCTCGAACATCGCTGCTTCGTGACTTGCGTTCGCCATGCACTTGCGAGACAACTAGAAGTCCTCGTGGTAACCATGTCTGTATCGGTTGCCATGAACACCTATTGGCAGCACTCTATGACTACTTCGATGCGCTACAACATGGGAGTTATCTTGGCTAGTAAGTTTGATCCAACCGTGCTCGACAAGCACGCTGACGAGTAGCTCTCCATGCTAGATTCGACGTACCGAGCATGTTCATCTTCCTCTTCCCATACTTGTAGGGTCTTGAACTCCTCGTCTATTCTTTCAAGATACAGATTTGAAACCCAACCTCGGCTTTCACATAGCCTCATACCGAGCTGGTGGGGAAGGTAAACACCTGATAGTGCAGATATCAATACACAGCCGTTAAAATAAGTGAAATGGAAGGAAACTCTATGCATTTTGATATTGAACAAATGAAGTGGGATCCAAGGCATTGCAATGCGCGTACATCAGAGGTGAAGCAACCAATTTGGGTGATGAAATCACATTCCTTGCAGTAATAAACAGGATGCTTCAGCAACTATATGTTCATTCGTTGTGTCTTCCCGATTCTAACCAGATCATGTGAAAGAATTAGCGAACGACTGTAATGCTTATGCTCAATGGTTTCTGGCAGAGATAGCGAAGCGCAGCTGATATCCGGCCATGACCGTAGTTGGGTACTACACAGACGAATGACCCTGCATAATGATCGGTATCATCACAGAAGTCGCAATGGCCATGAAAATCTGTATCCCGAAGGAGGCATAGACCATCTCACAACTTGGTCGAGGGGTCCCTCGATACGCGTTGAAGCAATGATGGTTGCGCTTGCAACACGTGTAGCCCCAGAGGAACATGGGTTCAGTAGGGGCAAAGTGAAGAGAGAGAGAGAGAGTATAACGCGTGGAAGTGCAATGGGTGATAAAGGCCGGTGGCCGGTGACCTACTGATGATCTGTGGGAAGACTTGAGGGGCAGAGTCAGCAAACACAGGTTTGGCCTCCTATGGATTCACCACGTGCATAGTTCCCGGAGTTAGGATAATTGAACTTCGGAAGCTCGATCTCCATCTGTTTGCAGAATCCCAGCATGTGATTCTCGTTTTATCCAAATCATATTGCATGATCGGGTGCTTGTAAGTGTGATGTCGAATCTGCATTGATCTAGTTCTGCCTGGATGCTTCATTTGTTTTGACTTTTCATCTTCAGAATATGCTGCTTGAATATTTCATGACAGTGGCCGTGTGTTCGAACTTGTAAGGTCAGAGCCGAGAGTTAGATACCCTTCTGACGGTCGTGAGAACTCCACTGTAGACGAAGTGTACTTACATGCGTGCTTACTTCCTTCATGTCCTCACCTTCTTCATGTGTACCGTGTTGTAATAATTTTCTAGACACCATCAAGAATAAATAATACCAATCATACCCCTGTGTTTAGTGCCTCTTTTTACAAACATGACTGGTTTGTATTCTCCTAATTAAGCTCCTTTTTGTTGTTGCTTGAAGTGGTTTGCCAGGTTCATAATCTCTGTTTTTGCCTTGGGTGTTCTTTTTCATCTTTGCTTCAAGTGTGAGAAAATCATTCATTTTGTATTAAAGAAGTACATTTTGTAGTGTTCGGTCATGTTGATCACCATAAATGAGCACAATCCTCTTTTGATTATGATCTTTGCATCAAAATTAGTGAAGTAATATGATAATGATCGATCCGTAATTAGTGTTTGAGTGGAATTTGTCTTCCTGAGAAATCTTGTTTTTAATGGTCGATCTCACCTAGTAAAGAAATGGCTTTGTTATTGCTTATGATAGTATTGTTGCCAATCTGGTACTAAATGGGTATGGTTACTGTGAACAAGGTACCTCCATCTATGGTCTTGGATTATGAGAAAGGAGCAAAAGAAAGAGAAGGCGTTTCCTTTTCAATGACCTTATTGTTTGCTAGTTAAATCAAGGATGAAGGAGATTTCTTCCGAGGAAGATATGCTAAGTTACAAGCTCGAGCAAAGAAGCTCAAAAATAGGAGCATTGGAGAGCTTGCGCATGAAGTACAGCTTGGTGAACGATCCAGGCCAACCTTGAAGTATTAACAAATGATGACCTCGGATGAACAAGGGAGGTTTCATCTATTTCAGGAACAGTGAATCGGGAAAAGTTTCTCTTTCGGTTCTGGAAAGGAATGGCATACCATGCCTTGGCTCTTCTTTTGATTTTCTTGTGCGGTAAAGTTTGGTCCTGTTTCAACAAATTGTCTCGCTTAATGATCTCAAATTGTTTGGTCCTCCGCCAAAAGTTGTGTTCATGAAGGAATGTGAGGACAGATATCAGGAACCAGTTATTGTTGAAGGGCTCTAGTAAGGAGAGGAAAAGCCAGATTTTGTGTGACCTTAGAACAGGAACTAAGAGAAGGATGTCTAAATTCCTTGCCATTAGCTGCTCACACCAGGCGAGTTCTCTATGATTCTGTCCTGCCTCTTCGTAGCTGGAAATTTGCAGGGTAACGATTTGTCTGGGCCTAATGCAAGATCACATGAGTTGGTGGTTATTCCAGCTGCCTTATGTGGTACCATGGCACTGAATGCCGCCAACTGATGACAGAATTATTTGCACCCTCTTGAAACCTGGATTCTTGGAATCTTGTAAAGAACCACAGCGACAAAGTTGACTGGCATAGGTTAATTTTGTTCTCTCCAAACGTGCCTGAGTTTGGTCTAATTTCCTGGTTGACTATCTTGAATGGACTGCAACTTTGGACACGATCGAATGCCGCTTTACATCACTGGTCTCTCCCATACGTGTTATATGCAAGTGGGCTATTGAATCTCGAGCTAGTCTGTTCTTTTAGTGTGGATTCGTTTCTGAGGTTCGGCATTGCTATTCTCAGTGGATAGAGTTCCTGGAGATTGGTATGTTTGATTTCAATGGATAACTCTGCATGCTGAAGGAGTTGGTTCCAGAGCAGTGTTTTAGAAACTCGCCTGGAATGGATGCATCTGTTATCTGTGGCGAGCAGATAACGACTTACTCGGAAGTCCACTTCATCGCGCAAAATGCAATCAATCCTTTTTCTGCAATGGATTAAGAAACAGAAACAAAGACAATACCTCCTTACTAACTTGAATGAGAGAACGGAGATTATTTATCTCATATAATGATCCTTCAATACGCCATACAACATATAGGTCGACGCCGAAACAATCATCATTACATGCTATGTATAATTATTCATACTTGACCTCAATTCCAAACAAGCGAATCCAACATATAACATGATGAAATAGCATTAGCTTAGGCACATCAGCAGACATGTCTTATAGACTATGATTTCCGATGATGGAAATCAGTAGTAAGTCCTCTCAATTTCGGCTGCGGCAGGCCTCCGAGATCCCAAATTGATGTTTCCATATCTCTTTGTCGGATCCATGGTGTGAGGCATTATCTCCGGGTAATAATGCACCGCGGAGACCGACTCGGCGTACCTTGCTTCCGCCTGGTGCTGATGAGGGTAACTGCCCGAGGCCGAGGAATACGTCGCCTGGTCCTTCAAGAGCTCGATTGCTGTGCCGATGTCATTTGTTGGCTTAGTTAGTGATCCGGTCCCATGACTGGGCCTCGGCGCGACGTAGCCATCAACGACGGCGGGGACCACCATGGCGATCTCTTTCTTGTAATGGAACTCGTCCTTCTCGCCCCGGTAATTCTCGCCGCCCGACTTCTTCAGATCCTTATTGCCGCTGTAGTCGCCATACTCGCTAGGCTGGTACAATTGCCCCGAAGAGCTGTAGCCGCGGGTGGCAGCCGGGCTCGAGTATGGCTTTCTGACATACCCATCAATTTCATCGCGCCTGTAATTATTGGCGTCAATGACTGGGCCTTGAGGAACCCGCCAAGTGTCGCCGACCACTCCTCCTTTGGCAGAGTAAGAGCCGTAGCTCCTCTCATAGCTGTCGTACGTCGGCGGAGTGGCGGCGCGTCCGTACGGCGTCCCGTAGCCAGAATCCACGTACCTCGCCATTATTGCTTCTTAAGTGATGTGCTTGAAGAGGGAAGGACTTTGGTTTAGACGTTTCTTCACAACCGTTCCTTGTTGAAAATGTTGAGGGAAACTAGGACTTATTTAAGGGGAAAAACACAAGATTCGCAGCTAATTAAGTTACTTTTTCGTTAGATTGTGAATGTGATGGAATGAGATTCATCTAATACAAAATTACATGAACAGGAAGCGTGAGAGGATCTTATGCCTATCTTTATTGAAAATTTCTGGTGCAGCACTAGTTTGAGATGCTGACTTTGGTTTTCGTTTTGATCATGTCCGTGGAAATGGCATCTTGACAGCAGAGGAAATCAAGATCAGATGCTTCTGGGGACCTCCATTATCAAAGATGGTAGTGAGAGAATAAAGGAACCCTCTCTTTTAACATATCACATAATACACGAGCCAAAACCCGACTAACCAGGTTGTTATAGGCTCGTACCATGAGCGATGCGATAGGGGTCGTGCACTTGTTACCGCATCTTCTGATCCAATGTCCGTTTTTAACTATTAAACCGATCTCGAGGCGAATTAAACAATAGTAACTCGACGCTTTGACGAGGGAAACGAGTTTGGGAGAACGTCTAATGGGAAAACCTATTCCTTGCGATATGTCCAGGATTCATGTCCGTAGAAGAAGCACACCTATGTCCCCTGCTTAGAACGTGCGACACGGATCCGACAGATGAATAGGTGGGAGATGGCAAAACATTGGATAGCATTACGGATGCGGGACGATATTCCTCACCCAACGATCCAAAATGATGACCCTTTATTCCGCTCTTTTCTTTGGCACTTCGCGCGAGAAAGAGAACCTCAACTCTTGTCATATCATATTGCGATTGATTGTCACCAAACGTGAACTATACGTCTAGAGTTTGTGAACCTTCAACACGTACGCCTATACTCAAATATCATCACCTAGGAAGTCCAGTTTAGGAAATCAAGTGGAGGAGGTGACATGAATTTGAGGATCACACATATTGGAAGACTGATAGGAATAAGAGAAGAATTTTGTATTCTCTACTGCTTGATCTCGATAATTCTTTCACTTGTATTTATAGTACAAAATACAGATAATAAAAGGAAATAATGAAAGATATACAATCAATTTAAACCATTGATTGATTTGATCAATTGAGCCAAATCCTGGATTGCATATTTAATATCAAATCATATCTCAAACACTCCCCCTCAAGCTAGTGGCTTCTTAGCTTATTTAAAATATATGTGTTTTGTCTTTAACACAAGGGCTTGATGAAAATATTCACAAGCTGTTCTGTGGTTGCGATTCCCTTTGTCTTGATAGTCCCTTATTGTTGTCTCATGAAGTGAAATCTTGTCTTCCCTTTGTCTTGATAGTCCCTTATTGTTGTCTCAAGTGAAGTGATAATCAATTTCTATATGATTTGTCATTTCATGAATTATAGGATTCACTGCAACCTTGAGTGTTGCATCAGTATCACAAAACAGCACAATGGATCCCTTAACTTATATGCCAGGTCTAGAAGTAAGCCTCGCATCTAGACTATTTCACAAATAGTTTTGGCTATGGCTCGATATTCAACTTCAGCTGTCGATAACGATATAGTTGTTTGCTTTTTTGTCTTCTATGAAAGTAATGATTCTCCAAATTTAATGCCAAACCTCATAATGCTTCTTTGTCATAAGACAAGTAACATAGTTCGCATCATAGTAGGCCGTCATCTCAAATAAGTATTCCAATATTGGACATTTCTTTAAATATTTCACAACTTTTAATGCTACATTCATATTGGACTATTTTGGTTCATATATAACTTGATTGAGTGTCTACATTGCATAACATATGTCAAGTCTAGTCATAGTGAGGTAGATGAGCTTCCTCACAAGTCTATGATAACTAAATGGATCTTTGAGTGATGGAACATCACTTAGAGATGAAGTTCTTACATCATAATCGACTTTGGTTAATATGATTTTATGCTCCATAGGGATAGCTGTCGGTTTACATCCCAATAAACCTAATATAATTTTCAAGACAAATTTTCGTTGGCTAAAAGATATTCTTAGCTTTGATTAGGCAATCAAGAAAATATTTAGGAGGTCTTGAATCTTTAATATGAAATGCGGAATGCAAGTATTCTTTGAGATTCCCAATCGTAGATTCATTATTTCCTATAATAAGTATGTCATCGACATATATCATTAAATAGATAGATGATGCACATTTTGTCCATGTGAAGAGTACATAATCATGTGTAGACTGTTTAAAAGCAGCCGATGTGAGTGCAATAGTAAACTTCACATAACACTACCGAGAACGTTTTTGAGACTATAAAGGGATTTGCGGAGACGATATACCTTAGACTCTTCCTATCTCCTTAAACCCTGTCGAAGATCCATGTAGAATTTCTACGTTGCCAAGCATTATGACCATCTATTTGATGTAATTTCCAATCACAAAAAACAGCAACAGACAAGAAAGATCAGATAGTCACTTCTTTTGCCATTGAAGAGAGTCTCATGGTAATCGAAGCCCTCTCATTATGCAAAGCCCTTGGCCACCAACTGAGCTTTATAGCTTTCAATGGATCCATCTACAACCAATTGGTTTACGATGTGAAGGTAGGGGTACATGCGTGCATGACTTAGTGACTGTAGTTCAAGGATGCAGTTCATCCCTGAAGGCCAATAACTCCTGCCATAATGAAGAACGAGAAGCAAACAGACCATGAGAAGTGGAGAAAAAAATAAAAATAAAAATCCCACGGCTGTCTGAGCTTGCGCGTGCACTGTATGATGAACATGTTGAAGATGATGTGGGAATGTATAATTCACGAAAAGATCAAATAGACTTCATCTGCAGATGCCTACTGTACTGCACCGACCTCTCTCAGCAATTAAACGAGCAATGGAAAAGAAAAGAGTTGTAAAAGATCAACATAGAGGCAAGTGACGTCTATCAGCTGACATTGCTCTGCCCACCAACAAGTGAGCTGCTAAACCTGGGGCCAACTAAAAGCAGCATACTAAATGTCATATAATATGGATCTCTACGAGATGTCGAGGCAGTAAGTTAAAGCTAAATTGCTCACCACAAGCAACTCTTCCACCAGCATTCCCAGTTGTTTTGCTAAGTTCATGCCCACCTGGGTATAGGAAAAGAAACAAAGTTGCACTTTTTATAAATATAAAGAAGGCTTACGTGAAAAATTGCATTGCGTGGAGAGGTGGGAATAGTTCAAATAATCAATTGAAGAAAGACGTAAAGTTGAATATGCATTTTCCGCGTGACTTGCAAGCTATTTGCCACAGCAAGAAGAAATCCATAGCATGCTGATAAACACAACCGATACCCCAGTGGTGCTGGAACAAACCAGGGAAGATGCCTACTAATCATCACTCTTTTAGCTGGAGAAGCTACCATTATAAGATCGTTGAGGGCATGTTCGGTGTGAGAAAACATTTTCGGCTTTCATTTTCTGTGTTGTCCAAAACATGTTTTGATAGTGCAAGTGCAATTCTCTTTAGACGGTGACAATATGCTTGTATTCTATTTGTATTCCAAACCTGCATGCTTTCATTTGGAACAAGAATTTTTTTTTAGCTTTCCTTTACTGTATACTCCAAAACGTTTCATTCATGGAAGTAAAATTCTCTTCATATGCTCGCTATGTGCTTGTACTTCATAGGTATTCCAAACCTGCACGCTTTCATCAGGAATGAAAATACTAAAAGCATAGAAAGTTGCCTTCAGTTTTTTATTCTAGTTAAAGACAATTTCTCTTATTTTTGTTTTGAAAACTGTTCTCAAACTGCAGGAGTTATTCTTAATTTTCATTCTCCAATGCCTTTCTACTAATTAAGAAAACCAAACTGAAAACAGCAAATGTGGAGATTTTTACGAATTAAACACAGCCTAAATTCTCAGAAATTACCCTTGCCGAGATCATCAGGATCTCCATGAACAATGACAGCCCTTCCAATAACTAAGTTTGGTCCACTGAGAGGAATCTGCATAAAGAAGAGGGTCCACAAACTAAATTCTGCTTTAGGTTTCAGAGAAATATAAAACATGGTAATTCAACACATAATGCTAGTTGCTAAGGATAGATGGATAGTAGAGAACCTGGTTATCAATGATTGTGAAACTAACAGTGCCTGAATCACAAGGAAAAGCAAAGTTAATCACAGCTTCTATTATATGCAAAACTGTAATGCTTGACAAAATGCAGATTCCAACAGGTGGGTAAAGTCACAACATCTTCAAGTATTTCTATCAACATTCATCTCGACATCAGCATTTGTTTTTTATGTTAGTAGTAAAGGAGGTTCAGTTGACTGTGTAAAGCTTACCATCATCACCCACATTCACATTCCCCAAATCGCCCGCATGACGGTTCTCATCTTCAGGGGCTCCATGCTCTGTGCCACGAGGATTAAAGTGTGGTCCTGTGAATGTCATTTTCAAAGATCATAACAACAGTCAAAAAACTAGAGATTTGGCTTATGTAAATGAAGAAATAGTCTATATGCTTCCTCATTAATAAAAAGACCACTGTAATCAAAAGATACCTGTTGACATACAGCCATTTGTGGTGTCTCCGAGAGCATGGACATGGAAACCATGAAGTCCAGGCTTAAGGCCAGACAGACTTCCAGTTACTGTGGTTAGGCCTGGAAAGAACAATGCAAGACAAAAAAAGATTAATTGGGCCTCGAACACGAAAATATACCTGAGATTCTATAATCAGAGCATTGTATTAACATCTCCTTCTTGAGTGAAGTAGACAGTTCCGTAGACACCCTCACTGCTCTTAAGGACAACAACAGCCTTCACCATCTTTCCTTGTGATCTAGACAGAAACAAAACAAGAATTAGTTAGACCCAGCAATCATGCAAGCCTAAACAAAGAAAGAAACACCACACGAACAAATGGTCGTTCTGAAATGGTGAAAGGTAAACATGAATTAACCCCCAGAAACAAAGAAACGAAGCATAAAGAAACTGTGATGAAATCAACAATTAAAGCAGGAACATGGGTTCTAAACAAGCCGCAAAGTCAACAGACTGACAGTACACAAGAAATTTCAAACTCCCGTTGATGACCCAGTTCCAGTAATATGCAAATTTTAGATCTTATGTTCCAAGAAGCTGCTCCATCAGAGAACAAATTAAACTATATCTGAGCGAACTCATCTCCTCTCACTTCGATAGAGGAACTCAAAACCTAGTCAACTGGTGATACACATAAACAAAGAGACAATATCCCAACTCTGAGCTTTTTCCGTAGCGACGGAATCGCAGTACTTGCAACTATCAGAAAAGGGAAGTCTTCGCTCCTCAATCAAGACCAGATCTTTCAGGACCAAACTGATCGAACCCCATAACGAAAACAAGCACATCCGATCAAAGCATCAAAAGAAACAAATAAATTGTCAAGGAAGAACGATCCAACACTGCATGTCAGACCCAGCATCCTATACTGTAATGGTGATCTCAAAGAGCAGAAATTAAGGCCCTGTTTGGTAACATGCCAAACAGTGACTGATTCTGATTTTTTGTTCCCAGAAATCAGTTTGGGACAAGAATCGCGTTTGGTAAAATTTTATTCCCGGGAACAAATTTGTTCCCAATCAGTTTTGGAGTAGATTTGAGAATAAAAAAGTTGATTCTGCGTCCGAGAATCAAAAAAAGAATCAACACAATAAAACTCTTCTTCTTTCCTTCTGTCATCCCGCGACCGTCGCCCGCCGCCGCCCACCACCGCCGGCCGCCGGTCGCCGGCCGCCTGTCCGGCGAGCTCGCCGGAGGCTCGCCCAGCCACCGGCGAGCCTCGTCGGGGCTGGGCGAGGCCCGCCTGGCCACCGGCCGGAGGCTCGCCCAGCCACCGGCGAACCTCGCCGGGCCGGGCGAGGCACGCCCCGGCCACCGGCCGGCTCGCCTAGCTCGACCGGTGGCCGGGCGTGCCTCGCCCAGCCCGGCGAGGCCCGCCTCGTCCATCGGCGAGGCCCGCCGGCCACCGGCCGGGCTCGCCTAGCTCGACCGGTGGCCGGCGGGCCTCTCCCGCCCCGGCGAGGCCTCGCCGTCCACCGGCGACGCTCGGCCTCGCCGGATCCGGCGAGGCCGAGCCTCGGTGGGCCGGGGGCGAGCCTCGCCCAGCTGTCGGCGAGGCTCGGCCGACTAGGGCAAGCCTCGCCGAGGGCCGGCGACGCTCTGGTGAGGTCGCCGGCCCTCGTCCGGCCGGTCGCCGGACCGGCGACCGGCCACAAGAAGAAGAAGAAAAATAGGAGAAAAAGGAAAAAATGAAAAGAAAAAATGAAAAAAGAAAAGGAAAAAAGGAAAAAAGGTAAAAAAAAAAAAAAAAAGGAAAAAAGGTAGAAAAAATTATTTAAAAAAAAAAAATAATTTGGAATAGAATCAATGAACACGTTATCAAACGCAATTCTATTCCCAGAATCAGAAATTTTAGACAGTTACCAAACACGTTCTTTTACTCAGAATCAGTTCACGGGAACAGAATCAAAAATAATCATTTCTTGTCAGAATCAGTTCCCGGGAACAGAATCGTTGCCAAACGCGCCCTAAGCGACAGAAAAAATGGAAGAAGCTACCTCAGAGCACCCCTTTCTTGAAAGACAACGACACGTAGCGAGGAAAGAATCTACAACACAGCAAATGCGTGGAGAAAGACTCGGTTTTTTGTGTGTGTGGAAATCCGACTCTTTTATAGGAGGAGACAACAACGTGGGTAAGTTCTGGCCTACCTAGCACCGACATGAACATGCGACACGCAACACACGACATAACACGATAGACCGACACGTCATTTTTCAAAAATAGAGAATTCCAATACGTTCCGACATGTTATATATTAAATATATTTTTATATATAAATGGATAAATAAATAATAATAAAAATAGCTTAGAATTAATTTACACAAAAAATATTAAATAATATCATTCATTATTTTAATTTGTTATAATAATACATAAAACTTAGAGGGAAAAAATATTGTTTAAAGAAAAATACTAAAATGATATTTTTAAATTTATTTATTTATCATATATAGCATTTTTTATTATTTCTTTTATTATTTCTTTTTTTGTATATTTATATTTTAACCCCTCAAGTATTAGAAATTTTTAAAATTGATCATGTGCCTGTCGGAATCGCGTGTCGGAATTCGGACTCGCGTGTCGGAGAGAGTTGACCACGTGTTGGATTTTTCGACACTCGTTGACCGCGTGTCGGAGCGTATCGGGACGTGTCGGAGTGTGTCCGAAGGCTCCTGAGAGTATCGATGCTACGTAGGCTTTGCCAGCTAGAGAAAGCCAGTCATGACTCTCATCCTCTCAACTACTACCCACACATGTCCGGCGCGCCATTTTTGATAGGTGGTGTCGTTTTCTAATTTGGTCTTCGTTTTCATCTTTTTCTTTAAAAAATATTTCGTGGATATAACAAAAGGTGCGGTCCAATTTTCACAGCCGTGATATTGGAAAAATAAAAAAGAGATTTTGGAAAAATGCAACAAATTGGGGAAATGGAAAAATTGGGGAAATGAGATTTTGGTTTCAAGGTAGCGTGTCAATAAATAGATTAAAAAGTGCAAATTGCTTGACCTAAGAATGATATTGGTGGGGCTGCGCCATTTATTAGACTTTCCTCCAATGTATACAATTTTAGCTCTGAATCAAGTGTGCAAATTCTGACTCTTTCCAATAAATTAGTGAAAAGTTTAATAGGTTGATAATCCAAATTAAGATCAAACAAAATTTGCCATTTTTTGATGTTTATCTTTTCAAATTTGATTTGTGTCGCTGGGTTCCGGGAAGCCGAGAGCGCTCGCTCGACGGCTTGACACCTAGCTTTGTTGTGCCTGGATCGCCGCCGGTGGAGGGTTGGTCCCATTTTCTCGAATTTGTCTCTTGTGCTAGCTCACTCGTCGGGTTTCTAGATTTTGGCCACGTCTCGTCCAACTTGGGCTGGTATGTTAAAAATAGCTGTTTTCACATTTTACCTTTGGTTTTTTCTTTTATGATGAATTGGGATCCTTGTTCGAATGTTGGTGTTTAGTTTGTCTCAGCTAGTCTCCATTTAAGAATTTCTTAAATTTTTGGAAACTTGGGCATTGATTTATTCAAATCAGTTCTCTTGTGCGGCGATCATATCGATTTTCATCACATTTATGTGGGTCGTGTTCTTGAGCATGGAAATCAATTGCTCGTGCAAGTTTGAATTTTTGGATTACTCTATTGTAGAAATGGGACAGGCTTAGGAGTTAGGTATATTTCGAGTAAATGCATAAATTTGTGAAAGATGATCTGAAATTGGGAGCCATCACGAGCTTATTAAGTGGAAAGCATGCTTAGTTGGCATTTTTCCTTCATCGTTTGATGCCTCATTTGGTTTATTTGTGCCGATGTTCTTTTTTCCTGAGAGATGGTGCGTGTGCCGATGTTTCGCTATTACAACTGGCCAACTCCTAGTGGAGTCTTTTCGATGGGTTGGGAAGTAGATGGGTGCTTTTGACTGTAGTTTTTAACTATTTTTACTGTTGGACTTGAGGTCATTGTAGCATAGATGAAGAAGCCTGTGGGAGTATTGTTTATTCATTTTATATAAGGAATGGATGGTGGCGGGGATGGGATTGCTTTGGTTAGTTTGTACTGAAATGTTCTTGTGCAACTGCTATTTGCTAATTTCAATTTCAATCAAATAATCAAAGTAAAGTAGGTGATGGGTTCTTATTATATCACATGTTATACTAGTGAACAAGTACTTAAATAGTCATTTTTTTTTGCTCAAATTGCCTATTTTCTGAGCTTAAAGTTAAACTTTGTCTCTACAATGCAGTGGTCGTGAATATTTAGGCTGCGTTTGACAATCAGGATAAAATTCGGGATATGATATAATTTATCATATCCTACGTTTGGTGGTTACTTTGAATAGGATAAAGTCGGATATAAGAGGGATATAGGCTGGATAAAATTATCCCACGGGGGAGATGGGATAAAGGTGGATAGGATTTCTAATGTCTATAATAGGAAAATTATTTTTCTTGAATAATAAATTTCTTAAATTAACAAAATTAAAATTATATTTTAATATAAATACTATTTGAATTCTAATTTAAGAAATTAAAAATTAAAAATAAAAATTTATTTTTTAATTTATATATTCAACTTTAATTTTATCTTATAATAAACATTCAATCTATAAATTATATATTTATATTTATTATATATATTTTAGGTATTTTTGTATTTTAGGTATGTTGGTACAATTTACTATTTGATAAAATTTTATTAAAGAATGATGAAAGGGGAAAAAAGAAATAATAAAGAAAATAATTTTAAAAAGAGGAAAAATAAAATAAAAAATAAAAATAAATTAAGAAATAGTGTCACGAGATTTTCACTATCTCAATTTATAAACTTTTAGGTTCACTTACAATTATATGCCATTTTTTTTTTTTGATGACCCGGAACCCCGTACATGCCCGAAAGGCGGCGAAGTAAACTTGGGCTGACGCTAGCGGAGGACCCACCACCTCGACCTCACACTTAAGACCCAACATCCCGACATCACACTTAAGACACCAAGCGCCTCCACTAGGTTTCGAATCCCTCACCTTTGGGGAAGGATCAACGGAGCCTTTATCCAGTGAAGCCACCACGACCGGTGGTATTATATGCCGTTTATATTAAAAAAAAAATGTATATGATATAATGTGAATATATCCAATTTTAATACTGCAATTCACGAAACAGTTGATAGAATATAGAAAAAACCCAGGATTTTATATCCTATCCTGTTAGAAATCCGGACGACCAAATGTAGCCTTAAGGTTTTCTTGGTGAACGTATAGTGACTGAATGCAGCCTACTTAATAACGTGTGATGTAAAGATGGACAAAACTACGGATTGTCCATATTCGGGATGCTTCTTTTGCGTCATAAAGGAGGAAACCCAAGCAAGCGTAGAGCAAGCATTCTGAAATTCTTTAGAGAACTGCCTTCACAAGATGACAATGGTCAGGTCCGACCTATCAGTGGCCTTTGGAACACTGCAATGGCTCATCCTAATGACCCAGAGTTTATCGAATTGGGAACTTTTGAGTGCATGGCCGCCCTTATATGGAAGGGTCTTAAGAATCGCCGCTGGCTTTCGCACGACCAAAATATCTACATCCCTTATTATGCAGCTCATATAATTGGATCGTACACCATGAACATGGAAGAACTTGCTGAGAGAGCAGTACGTGCTGGGGTGATCCCACCTCTAATAGAGCTTTTAAGGGGAAGATTGACGTGGTTGAGCAGCGGATGGCGTTGCGAGCACTGGGACACTTGGCTACATATGCCAGCACTTTCCCAACGGTTGCAAGCCACGTTGAAATCCTCGAGCTCTCCATTCAGCTAGCGATGAGTTCTTCAGAGATAGTTTTTTCTCCTTTTTATCAGGACATGGACAGAAGACTTAGCTATCACTGCGACCTCCTTGCGCGTGGCATGGGCGGTGTTGAGATGGAATCTAGAAAAGCAGAGGAATGGGCTAGTCAGCTGCAGTGCTGGGCTCTTCAGCTCATAAATTGTTTTGCTTTTAAGCCTGAATTTCTTCCTGCCATATGTAAGCCTGAGTTCTTGGTGAAATTACCTGGAATGTGGGGTGGACTTGTTAATGAGAACTCCCCAGCTGGAATTGGTTTACTGAGAACTATTTGTCATCATAAGATTGGTCGGGAAGCTGTTGCTAGTTGTCCTGGTATAGTTGAAGCATTGCGTAACATTGCTCGTTCGTCAGATGATTGGCAATATATGGCTATTGACTGTCTTCTCTGGTTGCTCCAAGACCCAAATACTTCCCACAAGGTAATGTTTTCGTTTTCTTGTTAGCTCAAGACACATGTTTATTTGTATCTCCATCTTTTCTCATGTACGTACTTTTCTCAATTGCCTGTGCTCTTTCATGCTCAAAGAGGTTATGACGTTAAGATGTTTATTTCTTTTGTGATTGTGAAGATTTGTAAATTATTGTTGTATTGTCAGATTTATCTTCTTCACTTGTGATGGAATTTTTTAAGGAATCACCCTATGGGCGGTCTTCTGATAAGAGAATTGAATTAAGCTACATTTAAAGTCACACGGTCCCCATTCTATAAAACAAATCTACCTCTTTTATTTATATCCGTGAAGCCTGTTAGTAATATATATAAAAATATGTTTGCAAGGTGACACACAATAATTCGACTTAACTGGTCCAACTATGAGATCATTTGTATTTTCTCAACTTCCATTTATTCTTCGAGCGTTTGTGATGCTTGGTCTCCCATTTTGCTCTGGCTTTCTCTTGCGTGCCACATGTGGGACAGCAGAGAGCAACTTACACTTGAAAAGTGCCAAAACTGCATGCCGTTACTTCTACCAATTTGGGAACAAATACTTTCATTTCTTGTAAATACAGTCTTTTATGTTCTCTGGGTCTGACCTGATTGTCCAATAGATAGAGGCATGTAGTGAACTGTGATCTCGAACTGATTTATAAAGCGATAAGCTGAACAACGTCTTTGAACCGAGTCTATGTCTTTAAATTTTGAGAATTATTTGGGATAAACCAATTTAGAGGGAAGACTCAATTTGAAAATTTCTATACTGTAAGTCACGAATATGCATTGGAAAAATAAGACAAGTTAGCTCTATTTGATAGGGAATAATCAGGTTAACAGAAAGTTGATCAGAATGACTATTTTGTGTACATATAAAGTTTACCTTGTGCTTCTTTTAGTTATGTGAAATATAGTTTCATTGAAATTCAAAACACTTTTGTCTTTATAAAAGAAATAAATTTTGTACTTCTTTAGAAGTATTTTCTGTATGGGTGGGTGTTGGGACTTGGGAGGAAGGTATTACGCTTTCTGTAACTTTAGTTTTGAGTAGTTGAGTAGTTGGTGCTTTTTAGTTTTTTAGCTTTGCTGGTTTCTGACTCCTAGTGTGATTTCACTTGGTCGGTATTTGAATGAAGTAAGCCTGTTTGAGGGAGGTTGAAACGCTCACTTTGGCTTATTAAAAGACAACCAATAACTCCCAATGTTGACTATAACTCGTCTCGCAGACTGTCTTTGGGAGTTGTTAATTCTTGGCTTCAGTTTTTGACCTTCACAGTAACTTTTGACCTTTGAGATTTGAATTTTATTTTAAAAACTTACATTTGTTGCAAATAGTTTTAATGTTGAATACTTCAAATCCTCAAAAACATATAATCACGTACACTTAAAGTTATTTAAAAAAAAATTAGCACAATTCTATGTACTAATGTCATAAGTTGGTAAGTTAGGGCGGGCTTTTGCCTTACTTATCGGAAACTATAATTTCCAATCGTAGATCCTTGAACTGTGCCCTTGTAATGATATGAACTCACATTCTAGATGTGTAATAGATAGGAATTCTTTCATCCGAATGAACTATCCACTCATGCACTTTGTAAGATCCATTTGACAATATGCCTCTCTTTTTTCTGTTCATATAAAATTACTCCTCTTCTTTTTTATGAGAAGTAAATAGCTCGACCCTTAGATGTATGGCTTAAGGTGATCAAATGGAAATTGAGTCTGCTTTTAGATATTTCCTCTATTTTTTTTTTTTTGGTACCTAGGAATCTCCATGCGCCGCTTCACGGCGGAGTAAACCTTGGAGGAACAGTAGAGTCACCACCACCCTTGCTGCCCCGGGTAAGTCGTGGGTTCCTTTCTCGCAAGGCAGACGACGCAGGGATTCGAACTCAGGACCTCTCCCGAAAGGAACCTGCGCTCAACCATTACGCCGCTACCACGGGTGGTAGATATTTCCTCTATTCCTATCCATTTTCAGCTTAGTTTTGCTCTTCTTTTTCTCTCTCTCTATTGAGGCTCAAAAGTTCAGTAGTTCAGTTTTCAAAAATTTCCGACATGCATGATGTTTAATTTTAGTGGCAGATTTATACAGTAACTTGATCAGACTCTGCTTCTTGTCCTGTATGAATTTACCCGAACGCAGGATACGCCAGAAACGTATTATCTATGAATGCCTGTTTAATTCTGTTATTAAATTCTTCTGATCTGTTGTGTAGGTGGTTGACGAAGCAGTACCTGCTCTAGTAGATCCTTCAGAAATTACTGCTCTTGGCGTTCACAAAAAGCTTGGAGATTCAATCGTCAATGTTCTTGAGGAATGTATCCAATTGCAAGCCACAGGTCCCAATTCTCTCAACAGTCGCACAAAGGAATACATTGATGATCTCTTAAGTTCTCGACAGAGACTGAAGTGGGAAAGAAATATGCCTAAAGAGGATCTCCATATTGAGCAATCTGCCCGTCTGGTGGTCAAGCTTGAAGGAAATTCACTGTTCTCGTCAGGGGATATAGCTGGAGCAGCTTCAAAGTACTCAGAAGCATTGCAACTATATCCAATGCGGTCTGAGAGAGAGAGAGAGAGCAGTCCTTTACAGTAACCGAGCACAATGTTATCTTTTGTTGCAACAACCATTAGCTGCCATAAGTGATGCCACACGTGCACTGGGTCTTCACACCCCTCTTAATCGTCATGCTAAAAGCCTCTGGAGAAGAGCGCAAGCTTATGACATGCTTGGCTTTGCTAAAGAAAGCTTACTAGATGCAAATTTGTTCATAAAAGAGTGTTCTCAGTCTAATGATCCAGATCTGTCGTTGAGGCCAAATAAGGTTCCCGACTATGCTGAGAGATTGGTCAAGAAGCAGATGCGTGCGGCTTGGGTATTCAGGGAGGCAGCGACTAAACATGGAGGTGTCCGTGGTGAGGGTGATTCCCATGCCATCTACGGTCAAGAATCTGATGATTCCGAGTGGGAGACGGCCAGTGAAAGTGATATTGCAGATGATGGGAGAGATGAAATGGATGAAGATGATGAGAACGAGAACGAATGGAAGAATAAGGATGAACGAAAAGAAAAAGCTTTGAAAAAAGGTACTAGTCGATGTTTCAACCCTTGATACCCCCTAGGCACTCCTTTTCACAAAGCCTTTCTCTTCATCACCGGACACAGACAAAAGATGACTTCTTTCTTTCCCACTTATTTTCCTTTTTTTGGCCTTTTTCATGTGTGTTACATTTGATTTTGAAATAAATGTTAGTTTCTTTCTACTCAGCTTCTAGTTTATTATGGAATGTCCATGTATCAGCTGAACTCTTAATGTGTATTGAACTTGTAAGATTGCACAGACATCAAGCGTGGAAAAAATCTGCCTCGCTCCCTCTCTTCAAAAGGATTGATTGGTCATCATCTATGCTTTATGTAACTACCACATGCTTTCTACACTCGCCTTTTGATTATTGGTGATCGGGTTCAGGATGAGAAGATTCCAACCCTGGACCCTGTATTCGATCCTCTTATAATCGGTTACCCTTTTTTGAACCATGTACCAGACCCTATTTATATTAGACCATGTTTTGGGACCATCCTATTTTTCCAATCCGATTCTAGGGTCAACCTTGTTTTCATTAGAACTTATTTTGCAACCACCTGATATACTATAAGACTTCGAATTTTACATAAATATGTATGCAAACAACAACGTAATCCTCCTAATTTGTATTGAAATATTAAGCATATATAATCAATAAGTACAAGAATTTTTTGACTAAAAAGAGATAATCCACAGTTCCTTTTCAGCCGAAGAAGAATCTCACCAACAGGATCAGAGGACACTTTCCCTTCAGCTAGAAAAGCCTGAGCAGTTGCTTTCAAAGTCCCTCTTCACTACATAATCATGGATGTAAACATCCAACCTGTAATCAAGGCATAGTTTTTTCAGCATGTTAAAACTACAAACCTAAACAAAACACACACCGCGAGCAAATTACGACAATCATCTAGGAAACAGAAGGAAAAAAAAAAAGATAAACAACAGTACACCAGATTGAATTGACCCAAATGGGAGAGTAATCAGCAAACACCAACATGGCGAACCCAACTCCACGAAAACGACTGACACGGCCTCGGAGCACCGGAAGGACTCACATTTTATCGGCTTCCCAGTTGGTCTGGGACATGTTGAGCGATTCATCGGGGACTCCCTGAAACTGAGCGGTCGAAGAAGAAGCTTCAGCTCCCAATCCGAAACACGAAGGGCCTCCCATCGCTCGAGCTTCTCCTCTGCCTGCGGCGCTGCGAATCTATGTCATGTACGAGAGAGAGGAGTAGATCTTGTAAGAGAGCAGAAGCACAGAACAGGTAGAGAGAGACAGAGAGAGGAGGGGGAGAAGGAGAAGAGAGGAGGAATCTCTCCTGTGAGAGAATAGAAGCGGCGAATCGAGGGCTGCTGGTGAGGGCGCGGCAAATCGAGTGGGTTTTCACCCGAACCGGTTCCAACCGGTTTCCAAAAACTGAAACTGGTTCTTGGACCGGTTTAACTAGGAATCGGTTCCTGGACTTGTTTTTCGGGTGATCCGGTCTGGTTCTTGGATAAACCCGGTCCGGTTGCACACCCTTAGTTTTGATTAGTCCTAGATCTTTGCATGTTTCCTCCTTACGATGTCTTTTGCAAGTTCATATTGCTCCATATCTATCCTTATCGTCTTCCTCATCTTTTTAGTCTTTCGCTGCCCCTTGATTTCTAACTTTCTAGGATTTTGTTCGATGTAAATTATCTGTCACACGCTATTCCCTATTCTTGAATGACATCTTTTTATTAGATCTCCCAACATCTCTCTATTAGAGCACCCGACGGCCCTCTTGGCAGACCAATATTTGTTTTCGGATACATGTTTCTTGTCTTAACCCATGCTCTCCCCAAGCTTCAACCCGTGCTCGATTATTCTTTCCCCAAGCTTCGTTACACGACTCACCAGCTTTACCATCTCTCTGATAGACACAATTTCGGATGTTAGATAATCCAATTCGAAAAACATTAATTCAAAGATCATTTGCTCTTCCATTCTTCATCCTTGTCAAAGCATAAAAACTCTATTTCCTCTATCTTAGATTGAACGAGTAAATTATGCAATCTTTGGAACTACGCAACACCGGTAGTGAGTATTCTCTTCCTAGGTTTCCTCAAGAGCTTAATGGAAGTAGCTTCTCTGTCTGTCTTTGACTATGTTTTCGACAATTTGAGCCTTTAATGTCTTCGCCGATGCATCATTTGCTGTTCAAATTTCGCTTGTAGTCTTTTCTCGTCGTTGTATCGTGTTATGATGCCCCAATCAATGGATGAAAATGAGAAGGAAACGAGGAACCGCCTCGTGGAGACGTGAACCATCACCCTCTCTTTTATTGAATCTGAAGGATGGTGCTACATTCTTCTTCATGAGAAGATAGTTTTTATTTTACGGGTCACTCCTTTTTAATTCTTTCCTTTTTCCACACACGAGAAATCCTAGAATTAGGGAACGACCGCCATGAGCGACTCGAGAGAGATCACTTCTTTTTGTGCAACTCCATCACCCACATGTTGTAAGCTCGACACGCGATCCTTGGCTTGTCAAATCCGGCCGAAAGCGCGAGCACCTCCAGCTCTTTCCTCGTCCGGTCGATTCCTCCAGGGCTCGTGTATAGCATGACCATGTCGGAGGTGAACGAGTTCCTCGACACTATGTCAGTCTCGGGGTATTCGGGAAGGATCGGGTCCACGATGACCACCTTGCCATTTGGTGGCAGCGCCTCGTAACAGTTCTGGAGTAGCATTTTGCAGAAATCGTCTGGTAGACCATGGAAAAGCCACTGCGCAAGAACAAAAATATAACAGCCTAAACATAGAGTGTTGACCAGAACATATAAAATGTACTATTGAGCTCACAAAACGAAATAGATAAATGCATTGTAAACGACGACATAATCATCACCGTCCGATCCTGACAAGAAATCTGAGTTTGTGTATTAGGGGCATTTAAAGGGGAAAAAAACAAAAACATATAAAACTTTTCATCTAATGAGCATCCACGTACTTCTATTTTTCAAAATATCCAATCAGTGCATGAATTTTACCTTTGAAGATAACTTTACATTGTCGCATCAATAATCGCTATGTCTCTCATTGCAAAAATGTTCCTTTGAAAAATGATATTTTTCAAAATATCAAAATGAAATTTTACCTTTGAAGATAACTTTACACTGTCCAATGCACTTACCCCTTTAAAAATTGTTCATATCCAAATCCTAAAATTCTCGCGCCCACCTAAAATCCCCAAAACCCAATCAAATCACACAAACCCTAAGCAAGATACTAAAACGTGCAGGTGAGATTTCTCTAACATTTAAGTTGTGATCATGAAATTTCACTAAACTTGCATGAAGAAAATATGACCTTGATATCTTCTCAATCATTCCCCGAAGGGCTACGCTAAAAGATAGGATGAGTAAACTTCAAGGGTGGGAAGATTTGAAGATAACCTTCATGAAGAGTATATCTGCTTTCGGAACAGACTTTAACAGGTTTCCTCCGACACGCTCCATACCTGTTCAAGAAAAAAATTGCATTATAAATACATACATACATACATACATACATATATGTATGCTTTTTTAAGGAGAACGTCAAATATCAGTATTTTATTCACTCTTTAGTCGAAAATAAAAATGTGTGTAGAGAGTGATTTTACGAGGATGGGCAGGTGCATCTTTGACCACATGAGGCAGATCATAGAGTATGCCCCTGAGATTTGGGAACTTGTCCAATATGAGCCGAAGGGCCTGGCCGACGCCGCCACCTACGTCGGCAATCGTCTTTGCGCCCTCAAACCCACGGTACGACTCGAGGATCTTGTTCATGTAAAGCGGGGTCGGGGATTTCATCCCGTTGTTGAAGACCGTATTGAAAGCCGGGTCCTTCCCGGCGTATTCGAAGATATTTATCCCGTTTGCATTCTGGAAGGGGCTTCCTCCATTTTTAACTGCTTCCTGCAACCCATACCTGCACAATGACATAAGTGTAAATATGTAGTTGGCAAGCGAGGTTGTTTTGAAAGGATAGATTGTGTGGACTGTAAATGAGTATGGTCGAGGTGCAGCTACTGTCTGATAAGCGAACCGAGATGAAGAAGCATGGTTGTGACGCTTATGGCGCCAAATGACCATTGACCTTGTAGTATATTGAATTACTTTGTTCCCAATTGAACAAAATAATAACACTATGAAACTTTAAAAATATTGTCTGGAAACTTACTTAAGACCATGAATTAAGACTTTTCAGTCTACACATAAGTTTACTTGAATCTGCTACAAAATCATCCAGTTGCACTATATAGATTTTGTATCTATTTGACGTAACTCCATATCAAAAAAATAAACTATTAATGCTACGTTCATTCTGAAAGAATCTTTAAAAATACTAGAAAGAAATATTTATTTTTTCACTATTAACTATCCACCCCTTTTTCAGAGTGAAAACTTTATTATCTTTTATGGCATCTAATCACATACTTAATTGAGAACAAGAAACAATATTTATATAAGTTGCTAAAACAACCATGTAGTGAATATTGTAATCATGCTCTCACAAATAGACTATATAGTTTGATGGTATAACTGATCGTCTTTCCCTAACAAATCTCCTTAATAAAGCTGCAACCACTTTCGTGATTGATGATCTTTTTGTGCCATCTCTTTCGCCAACAAAGCATTTTAGGCTCATGGAGAAATCAGCAAGTATCTCTTGCCGTCCTCTTTTCTCGTAGATAATTCAAAACGTTTAGTTCATCTTGAAGAAGTGAAGAAAACTTCGAGTTACGTAATCAGTGTGGTTTTTTAATTTGTGATACGTGCTTAGTTATAGCGAGTTGAAAACTTCGACGGAAAGAAAGAATGAACACAAACCAGCCGTTGATGACGGTCTTATGTTGGAGGAATCACAGCAATGGCACGAAAGAACCGGCTTCGCTGCTCACAAAGTACTTGCTCTCTGGCCCGAAGCCATACAGACTCTGATCGCCGTGAAGAGTGCACGACAAGTAGGAGAAGCTCGCCAGGAGCCGAAGCATGCTGTTGATGGTGCGTGGGGCGTCTGGGTTGGCGATACCGAGGTGGGCTGCGATCTAGGACAGCAAGAGCCAGGCGGAGGCCCCACCTTCCCAGGCTAGCAAGTCGATGATCCCAAGCTCGAAGGCGGACGTGAACACCATGGGGACGGACGTGAGGATGCAAGTCTCGAAGGCAGCCACGAGCTCCTCATCCTCAGCAGGCGTCGTGATCGATTGGGTCTCGCTAGGATCCATGTTGGCTTCTGCACTGTTGCTGAGAGATCAAAGGTGGAGTTTGAGAAATGAGGGATTGAGGAGTTGGTTTGTGGATGGGTTGGTAAACATGAGGAGCTGCCCTTTATATAGTGTTTCTTCATGAGTCTTGGGAGGTTAATGGCAGAGGAGAGGAATCCTCCGTGTCCAGCTCGAATGTCTCAACAAATCTCAACCATTAACCGATTCGGTATTCAGGGTAGATCTCTTATCGTCACCTTCATTTGCATAGGTTAGGACAGATTACGAGGGTGGCTGAGAGGGGGCTCTTCACATGGATCAGTGTTTTGAATGGATGCAGTAGGAATGTGGCATCCAAGAATTTCAATGATCCTCGGACAGGTGACAGTCGTGATCAATCGATAAAAGTATTATCGAACTATAGCAATGGTATAAATGACGGGCAGTCATCCGTATTTGTTTATTTGTCGGATTGGCATAGTATGTTAAGCAATGGATTGATCAACCATGCAACAAGAGAAAATCTTTGGACTATGATTGATTAATATTTTTTAACCAAAAGGATGGAATTCAGTCTTTCGTAAGGAATGTGCGTGCCGAAATTTAAAGAATAAAATTTTTTAGGAAGTTGGATGGCACACAAGAATTTCGATTTTATCCTTGTATATAAAACAATTTGATTATGGGGATATTAAATTAATTTGGGCTTTTATTTTAAGGACTTTGGGCCCAAAATTTTGGGCCCAAGCAAGCCCAAAGAGCCCCCCAAGAATGTCGATTGGACCAAGAAAAAAAAGGGGAGGGGGGGGGGATGCCATCCAACACTTGTCTTTGATTGCCTCCACTTGTCCATGCTTACCTCCCACTTGTCCTTTCCATGAGAACACTTGTCACCTGCATGCAAAAAAAAAAAAAAAAAAAATGGTGATTAACTATTAATCAAAGAACAAAAAGGGAGGGGGTTTCGGAATTGAAGGGAGAGAGAGAAAGGGAGTGAACCGAGCAAAGTGAGAGAGGGAGAGAGGGTCGAGTGAGAGACCGAAAGAGAGGGTGAGCGGGCGTATGGGCGTGAGCTGCGAGGGAGGAAGAAGAGGACTGTCTTCCGCCATGTCCAAGCTGCCGCTGTTGACGCCGCCGATCCCTGCCGCCGTTGAGCCAAGCCGAGACCCTCCCGAACCCCTGTTTTTGGCCAGCAATCGAGTAGAGGTTTAAGGCAAGTAGAAGTTCATTGATCTATGTCTTTGCATGCTGCAATTATCTGGTGAAATGCTGGTAGATGTGAGAAAATGTAGAATTGGGAACTGCATGTTGGGTTTTTGGATGATTGAGATGAAGATTGAGTGCTGTTCCGTGGAGGATTAAATGTATTGTTGCTGTGTTGTGTTGGATTGAGCTTAATGAGTGCTAGGTTGAAGTTAGAAGTCATTGCACATTGCTTTTGAAGTCTTGCATGTCTCAAAAATTGAGTGTAAGATGGCTGTGTTGGTCGAGCAAGGTGTAATGGTGGTTGTCGAGTGAATTAGAGTAAGAGTATATACCTTGAACCAGTAAGCTGTACTGTAGGAGACAGCATGACCTTTGATGATTCCACGATTTTTCTGTAATTTTATAGATAGAATTGGACTTCGCGTCCTTGATTAAATTTGTAGATGACATCTTGAGGAGTAACATACTAAAATTTGAGAATAAATGGATAAGGTTTGGTTGATGAAACTATTTTTTTGTAAATGTTAAATCTGGAAGCTATTACAGAGTATTAGTAAGGAATATCGAAATTACTGCTCTTGATATACAATGAATCTGACTTAATGTTCTTCATGAAACTTTTACCTTTAGGTCTTATCTATAACATATCAAAATCTCAGAATTTTCTGAGTTCATTTAGGGGTTATTCCGCAATTTTTATTAAAACTGCACATTCTGGTTTTTAAGCTGTTTTACTCCGACTTTGCTCAACTAATTTCAAAAGTGAATGCATCTTGGGTTGTTATGTGATATGATAATACTAGCATTGGCATATCATGCAATATTGAGATGTGATGAGACTCAAGAGACATCTTGTCATTGCATTGAAAAGTGCTTTATGGAAATTAAGATGTTAATTGTTGCCATTGGACCCTTGGGTCAACGATGCCCCGGGAGTCGGGATGCCCAGAGGTTCGAATGAGTCGATGCTCTTTGGATGCCTGGTTGTATTTTGAATACATGCCCAAAGGATTTTCCCTGGGAGTTTCGGGATGCCCGGTGGTATATCGGTACGTAATTCCACGGGATGCTTGGTGGTATGTCGGTACATAATTTCGGAAGGCAGGGGTAACCATTTTCATGGTGAGCCCGGCAATTCCCGTGATGCTAGGTGAGATGTGAGATGCCCGGAGGTGTGTGCCGGAGGACTTCACGATGCCAGGATTGAGTGCGAATGCCCAGAGGGATGCAAATATTGGTCCCTAGGAAAATGAGATCCTTTTGAATATCAAAGTGGGAAATGAAACATACAAATGTGTGTGCATATGGCATGGTGCATAAATTGTCTATGAATTTGAGTTGGTACTATTTGGTATTGAAAATGTGGTCATTAAGGTATTGAAAGTATCTTATTGGTTGGAAATGCACTGGTCATTGCATTGAAGAGTTATATGGTTTGGATGCATACTCATTCATTGATTGCCTATCTTGTCTATCTTGCATGAATTTGGATATTGATGGTACTGCATGATATAGCTTAATGAATCTTTTATTGCTAAGTGGTTGTGCTCACCCCTTTTGGGGACTAACATTTCAGACTAGATAAGATGCCTCTGTTATCACCGCCACTAGCAAATGGACCGAGTGGTTGGATATGACCATGAGGAGGAGGACAGCAAAGGAAAGAACTTTTGGACGCCGACACTAATCGATGGACTTTAAGTATATGACTGTTGGAAAAGATGTCGGTCATCTTTTGAAGTATAGCCGAGTATAGAAGACTACGGAATTTTGATGTACTGATGAATGATGTCCATTTGGTTTGAGTAAATAAAAGTGTTCGGCTTTTACCTATAAATGTTTAGTTAGTGTACATCGTTTTCTGAATATAGGGAAGGGAGTTGTTGGATACACTTCCGCCATATAAATTGCGCAGGAACCGATCTAAAGATATAAACCCCCGGGATTGATAGACCTTCAGGTCAAGTAAGAGAAAGGTAAGCGAACTGTGGCGACCCCATCGGATTGGGGGCCGTTCGGGGGTGCCATAAGGAGCTGGTGTGGAAAAGAAGGGTTCGTTTCTTCGAAGGAATAATGTTTTTATGAAAAAATTGTTTTTGATTTTTGGACGACTGATAAATGATCGATTTACAAGAAACATTTTTAATAGGCTGACAACAAGTTTAGATTTGTGAAAACGACTTCATATTCTAATAAGAAGGAAATCACTTTCCCTAAACCATTAAACAAATGAAAAATGATTTTCGTGAAAATATTATTCTTTATGATGAAGTTTTCAATGAAACAAGATGCACCCAAAGATTTAGAGAATAAATACGAGTGATGTTGAGCCGACATATATGCTTTAGAATCCATTTTGGATGTTGAGAAAAGGCTGACCTGCATTGTATTTCTTTGACACAAGTTCACTCATTCTTTGTGGAGTCCTCACAAAATGAAAAGGGAAAATTTCAAACAAGAGCATAAAGTGCTCCCACTTTCTCAAATAAGGGCATGAAATTAACATTGTTTCAAATAAAAATTTAAAGTGACAATGTTAATCCCAAAGAAGGGCATGAACTAGTTATGGTTGTTTTAAATAAGGGTCTGGCCTTATCAGCTCACCGGTTGGCAAAATATTCCGACCCAACAAGTTATATTTTTGTCAAAACACAATTTAAATTTAAATGAATTACATTAAAAAAATTTAAAAAAATTTAAAAAAAAAAAGGGAAAATATAGGCGGAAGGGGGGAGCCCTCCTACCAATGGCCACCGCCCATTGCTGGTGGGGAGGCGACGATGGTCGACAAGGTCGCCACCGCTTGGGGGACCACTGCCGTCTTCTCTCCCACTCTATCTCGCTCGCCCTTCATTCCATTGCTCATCCCTTCACAGTGTCAACGCCGTCGCCGACGGAGGACCGATCATGGTGAGTGGGGTTTTGTTGTCCTCGAGATTTTGATATTTCGGCCGATTGCCCTCTGATGGATCATTGTTCACGAGTCGTAAGAGACGAGGATGACCAATGCCAATTTCAACTCGGAGCTCCAATGCTGTTTTTTTTCTCTCTTTTTCTTTTTCTTGTTCTTTTCCCTATTGTTTGTTTGTTTGATATTTTTGTTGGGCTTTGCCTAATCAACAGACTGCCGAATACCCGAGTTTCAAGTTTGTCATCGTCAACAACAGAGGCACGGGTGAGTTCCTTGTATTCGTAATTTCCATTTGATCTATGTGTGGGCGGGGTATGGGATTGTTGCTTGTGGGATTTAACTTGAGTTTCAATGGCTACGCCAAATGAAGCTCAGTAGCAATTTCCTATTTTTTAATGTCGATGCTTATTATCAAGAATTGTGCGGAGGGTTGCCCGCCCTCGCTTAGGCGCCAGTGACCGCACCGGTTATCGTCACCGCCCCATCGCCACAAGTGGGAGGGAGCCCTTTAGGCTTCCTCCACTATTTTTCTTTTTTTCTTTTTAGTTTTTATGAAAAGAAAAAAATAAAAAGAAATAAAGAAAGAAAAATTCAAAATTCAAAAGGGCAAAATTATCGTTCATAGCCGATGAGTTCAAACTCTTTTTTGAAACTGATATGATTACTTTATGCTCTTATTTGAAAGAATGTTCACTCAAACCCTTATTTAGAAAAATAAAGGCACTTTAGGCTTTTATTTGAAATAATGTTCCACTTCAAACTTTTATTTAAAAAACAAAGGTATTTGAGACTCTTATTTGGAATTTTTCCAAATGAAAAATCCAATATTTAATGACATTTTGAAAATATAAAAACTATATCTCTTGGATTTCTAGATCTGACACAATAATTATATAAATTTTATAACAAATCTTTTTCATGTTATTGAAATGATAAGTAAAAATGGTGAATTTATTAATAAGAAATCTTCATCACTACTACTATTAATATTAGAATGATATAAAAATTGGTCGATTATTATTATTATTATTATTATTATTATTATTATTATTATTATTATGTGCATGTAAAAATGGACAAATGCAATATTAAGAGAAGCAGCCTTATTATGAGAAATTTTTAATCACTAAATGATGGATTGATAAAACTATGCAATACAAAAATATCGTTTGCAGATAAATGTAGAAAGAAAAATATTGCAAGTTTCGAATTTATTTTATGAAGATTTATTGTAAAATAAAAAATTAATTTTAAAATTGAAATTTATGAGATATAAATTAAAATTATTAACTTATACAATTATCCCTGGATAATTATAATTATTACTACTACTACTATCATGCAATAAGAACTGGTCCAAATTGCATAATTAGAAATTGATGCAACCTACAAAAGCTAAACTTTTATTGTGTTTTGAAAGTTTCGTTTTCATTGTAAACCTAAAGTTTTAAAGCAAAAGAACAAGAAAGAGGAAGAAGAAGCAAACCCTGAAGTTGGATGTAAATTTAAAATAGACACTTTAATAGCCAATTTCAGCTAGCATTACGCAATAGAAGCTGCAAAATATCTTGACATTTATAAAGTAGGAAATTACCCAATCAAAACATATTATATGGAATAATAATTCACTTTTTTAATTTTACCAATTTAACTCTAAATATTAGCAAAATTCCAATGCAATCTTGTTGTTCCATTTTTGCCGGAAATAACTAACATAATAGTTCAGTCATGCCAATAGTTTCTCGTGGCACATCACCACGTTAGCTTCTCAGTAAAAATTAACCAAAATGACCAAATTAGAATTTCGCACAAAAGTTTAGGACTAAATTGATAAATTTAAAAAGTTTAGCATTGAATTAATATTCATACAATAGGTTTAGTACTAAATGGATAATTTCTCAACCATAATGACCTAAAGAGAGAGCTGACTTTTCACATGTCCACTAGAATTGATAGAGGAGCGGCCAACTCTACTCTCATTGTCATTATTCACCACTGCCAAAAGTGCTTTCGACTGTTGCCCATACTTCACCTCAAGGATAAGGACATATTAGGGTTGCTGAGGGTAGCCATAGCCCGTACCAGCCCCCTCTGCGTTCCCTCTTTGTTTGATTATACACCGGAAGGAGACAATTACAAATCCTAGATATCGAAGAGGGCGGCCCGCCCAAAGGGCCTCCCCCAAGAGAAATGCTAGATTTATTAGGACCTTGACTTCTTTCAAGATAACGTCAAGTATAAACCTTTTGATTTTGTGTCCTCTCTATGTTAGAACATTCCCAAACCATTTCACCCACCATAGGACTGAAGATTATGATGATGAGTAACATGTGTACCGATGTTCCTATTGTCTTGAATCCGATTATCAATGGAGACGGGTTTATCCAATAGAAGGAATTCATTCATGATCCAACGATTGACGATGCATCTCTCTCTTATGATGGTGAAGATAACCCTTAGTTACTTTATCATGACCGTCGTCATCATTATCGTTATAAAATGTGTTTTCCTTTTTCAAAATTGCTCTTTTTAAAGATTTACAACTCCTTCCAATTCCAATTACTCCTTGTGATATCATGATTTTCAAGTCTGATTTCGATGAGATGAAATGGGATTTTCATTGATGTGCCTATAGTTTTTTTCTCTAAGTTGGTAACTTACGAGTTAACTAGCCTATCAGGTGAAGCCGTTAATGAATCTAAATGCAATAGACTTGAGAATTCGACCAAGAATCGACTACTCGACCGTGCTAATCTACAAGGGTCATTACAGCACCGTCAAAATCGATTAGAGACCGGAGATAGATCGATTTGATAGATGTATGTGATTAGTGCGTGGATGATTCCACATCATTACAAAATTTCTATCGAATGACACTAAATTGATTTTTCAGTCATTTTCGTATCATGTGTCCATATTTGAAACCTTGAGATTTTCATGACAACCAAAAGTCGCCAATGTGTCGAAAATGTACGTTGTGGCTCGAAAATAATCGACCATGGGTCAATTGCACTAAAAATTCCTAAAAATTACCTAGTAGGTTAGGATATGCTAAAATCGCAACAAATTGAAATTAATCGCGAAATTGAACTTGATTTCAAAAATTGAACATTCTGTCATATTACAATTTATTTTAAAAATGTCGACTCATCCTCCGAAGAATTTTTGGTGATTCCGAGACTTTTACGAAAAATCAATTCGGACGATTTGGAAAATAACGGAAATTCGAATTAGCCAAATTGAAGGGGTTTTTTGACTTTCAAACCAAGCTACTTGATGAAAGGAAATTTCGAAAATTGTGTGTGCTTTCTTCTTCATCAAAATTGGACGTCGAACTGGGGAATTTTGTTAGGGAATTGAAGCCAAAGTTGAGTGAAATTCGGAGCCATGGAAGGGGGCTATATTTTTGGCATCAAATTGGTTAATTTATGGAAATTCTAAGAAAGAAAGTATTTGGGGGATAAGAGGGATAAGGTTGGAGGCTTAGGGGGGGACCAAGCATTTAAGTGTATAAGATATTTTGTGGACTTTGCCCCTCCCTTTTTCTAAACTTCTTGAGCACGCCGGGCTGCTCCCTCCATCTTTGTGCACCACTCTCTTTCGATCCCTCCTGCTTCCGTTTTCTGCATTGCTTTTCATTTCTCTTCATTCTTCCTTCGAAGCTCACCCCTCCCCTGCGAATTCAGCCGCTCCACTAATCCATGCTCCCCACAAAATCGACGCTAGCAAAGCCCCCCCCAAAAACCGAGTCAACCTTCCTCCGTTGAAGCCCAACTTCATCTCAACAATTTGAAGTTCTACATGCTCTGTCATACAATTCTTCAAAAAAAGCCATCTAAATGCTCTGCTGGTAGCTGTGAACCTCGGATCTCTATCAGATGTGATCGTCATTGGCACTCCATGTAGACGACTATCTAACGCACATACACTTCTGTATGCCTATTCAAATCAAGGTCCTTTCGTACAGCGATAAAATGGGCCGATTTCGTCCATCTGTCGACCACTACCCCAAATAGAATCATTACCCCTCTGGCTTCTTGGTAAGCCCGTCACAAGGTTCATCATGATGTACACTTATTTCCACTCTGGGGTCTCGAGAGGTTACAAGAGTCCTCTCGGCTTACAAAGCTGTGCCTTCACTCATTAACACGTCAGACACTTAGCGACATGATTGATGATGTCCGTCCTCATACCGGACCACCAATAGTGTTGACACAAATTCTGATATGCCTTCATACTACTAGGATGAATGCTGCAACTGCTACGATGAGCTTCTGACAAGATCTCTTTCCTGAGTGCTACATTGTCAAGTACACACAATCATCCTCGGAACTTCAGTATTCCGTCTTCAAAAATCTGAAAGTCAGCTTTTCTCTCATCGGTGTCTCTTGCAGGATCTTCTGAATTGTTAGGCTTGTCAATTGAAGTGCCTTGATTCTAATCTAAGCATTTTGCTCAATTCTAAGGGTGGCTATAAGATTTGGAAGGTAGCCTATCTCAAATTTGAAAATCGAATCTCGAGCTTTCACAAGTAAAATCCATTCCTTAATCATCATCAGTGCGATTGAAGACTTCCGACTCTAAGCGTCGGCGACCTTATTCGCTTTCTTAGGGTGATACAAAATATCACATTCATATTCCTTCAGAAATTCCATCCAGCGACACTGTCTCATATTCAACTCCTTCTGAGAGAATAAATACTGGAGACTTTGATGGTCAATGAAGATTTGGAATCTTTCTCCACATAAATGATGTCCTCAGATCTTCAGAGTGAAATTGATTGCTGTGAGTTTTAAGTTATGCGTTAGGTAATTTAGTTCATGAGATCTCAACTGACGGAAGACGTATGTAACAACCTTACCATGTTGCATTAGCACACAACCTAGTCCTCATAATGACGCATCACTATAGATTTCGTATCCTCTAGGACTAGCTTTTACGTGCGGTAATTAGCTTTTACTTAAGCTCTTGAAAACTACACTCGCACTTGTCTGTCCGCATAATTTTCTCTTCCTTCTTCAATCATCGAGTTAATGGTTAGGCCAACGCTGAAAATCTTCCTACGAACCCTCTATAGTAACCTGTCCAACTCAAAAAGCTTCTGATCTCTGACACGATTGTCGGTCTTGGCCAACTGATAACTGCTTCACTCTTGGACGGTCCATGGAGATTCCTTCCCCTGAAATTACGTGGCCTAGGAATGCGACACGAGTTAGCCAAAACTCACACTTGCTTAACTTAATATACAATCCATGAATCCTCAAGCTCAAGAGTACCTTTCTCAGATAACTCTCGTGCTCCTCAGCACTCCTCGAATACACCATAATATCATTGATAGACATGATCACGAACTAATTTAGATAGTCATTGAACTCTCGGTTTGTCAAATCCATGACAGCAGCTGGAGCATTCGTCAGACCAAATGGCATTACAGTACTCTCATAAAGGCCATATCAAGTATGAAATGCTGTCTTCGGTATAACCTCCTTTCTAATTCTCAACTAATGATAACCTGTCCTCAAGTTGACCTTTGAAAATATCGACACTCTTTGTAACTGATCACACAATTCGTCGATCTTCGGCAATGAACACTTGTTCTTGATCATCACTTGATCGAGTTGACGATAATCGATAAACAAATGCAATAGACCATCTTTCTTTTTCACAAACAAAATTGATACTTCCCAAGGTGATGCACTGGTATGTATAAATTTCTTATCCAGTAATTCTCGCATCTATACCATCGGTTCTTTCAACTTAGACAACGACGTCTGGTAAGAAGCCTTAGAGATTGGCTCTGTCTCGAGTGCTAACTCGATTGCGAATTCTATCTCTTTCTCTAATGACAAGCCTGACAATTCCTGTAGAAATACATCCATAAATCCTTGAACTACTGAGATGTCCTCAATCTTTGGTTCCTCCATTGTCTTATCTATGACAATTGCCAAATAACCTTGGCAACCCCCATCTAATAAACAGGTTACCTCAACCGACGAGATTAAGGAAATCGAAGGTCTTCCTCGACTCCCAATAAACTCGACACTTTTACATGCTAACGGATTAAGCTGGGTTATCCCACGACAACAATTCATTACCATGAGATGCTCATTGAGCCAACTCTTTTTACACCTAACCTGAAAGTTATACATCAGTAAACCAATCAAGTATAACTCTAGTCAATGATTTTCCTTTCTACGACTTTATTACAACAAATTGAAATTCCACCAACTTGACCCAAAACTCTGCTGCGCTATTATGATAAAATCACCCCAAAAATATTCTTCATTTGATCGGTGCATGGTCCGTTCAATTCCTGTCCCTTTTGCCATCCTAATGGCATTCTATCAATGGTAACGATGCTTGTGCTCCCTTAGACTCACTTTGACAGTCCCTCACCTGATAGCCGTGTTAGCCACATTCAAAGCACGCTCCCGTGATACCGGGACACTAGGTTGACCCATGCTTCCTTCTACAAACTTGGCACACATCTGGTGAGTCCTCTATCTCCTGTCGAGTGACAGGATGCACTCATTCTTGCACTAGGGTCTATTCCAAATACCCCACTAAGTGTTTTGTGGCGCATTCCCTCTATTATGTCCCATCTGCCTTCTGGTACAGTTTCTGACTAGGTGACCCTATTAGCGACACCCAATATAATTCTTGTCCTAAGAAAGACACGAGGCCGATCCATGTTGTCTCCCACAAGAACGACATACTCTATTCTGATTCGGTGCTGACTTGTCTATCCGACCCTTCATGTTGGGCGGAATAGAATACTTTTCTCCAGTCATAGGCTCCTTCCTAAACCGGTTTCCATCTCTACTAGATCTGAACCTCGACTCGGATGCAACGACTCGCTCCCAAATCATATCTCCATGCTGAACCTCAGCAGATGCGGCAACAATAGCGGTGACAGCACTAGTAGTGGTAGTAACAGCGGCAACAATGGCGGTTCAATCCTGAGCTTGCTGGCTCAATGAGTTCTCAAGGAACACTAGTGCTAGAACGATCCCGTTGAATCTAGGATCACTCGGTACTGCTACACTTTCAGTACCGACCTAAAGCAGTACTCTTACACTCGCGCTGGCTTGAGCCAGCGCTCTACCACGACTACCTTAGGCACCAATCCTTGTTGGCATTCTACCCCAAGTCAAAGAGGCTACTGCCCTCTTACTAGGAGTCGTCAGCTCATGATCACTCATACTATAGGCTCTTTATAGAAACCTGTTTTCCAATTCCAATATCATATTGGAATTTGAGTGATCCGCACCAAACAATTTATCACTCAGCTATCAATCACATACATCGGCATGAAATAAAGGCCATTCCTACTAACTATCCCACGACCCCTCGCACCTTATTACTTCATACACAAACCTGCTCTGACACCACTTAAATGGAGATGTCACGCCACGATCATCGAACGCGTGTCCATCCTTCACTGGTCGATAAATATTTGTGACTTCCCAGGACGAGTTGCTAACCCTTTTATTTTAATGTACATGCGGAAGCGAAACAAATACCCTTGACAACAAACAGCATGGGATAGGAAAGCAGGCCACAATTCACAACCAAAACAAACCTTTTATAAATACTAAGGTTTATATAAAATATTGGGCTATTTACAAAAGACCGGCTCAACAAAAAGGGAACTGTCCTATGATCAACTAGTCAGACACGTTCGCCGATCCTTCGATCTCCACCTCCCCAGACTCTGGGGCTTTGGCTCCTTCATGACCGCCATCTAAGGACCTGAAAATGGTTATACAATAACCATGAAACAATGTCTCAACAAGTTCACTCCTAAATTCAGACTAGGAAGAAAATATGCCCCAAGAGCTATTTAAGCACAAGCATAAGTCAAAGGACTTACCTTTACCTCAAATCCCTCCTGCAAGTCAATTCGATTCATATAATCACCCAAACATTTCAATCCAAATCAACCATCAATCGATTAGTCGACTCATTCGATACCATACCATCGATGCCATCTATAAACTCTATTGATTAGAACACTGCTCACCTAAGCTGAAATAGATATATCCATATATCATTGCTCCCTAAAGCTAATGTCTAAATTGCTCATTGAAGCTGCTATATCAATTATTGCTCACCGAAGCTGCTAGATAACATTTGCTCTCTGAAGCTACTAAATTACTATTACTTACCGAACCTGCTAGATAACTATTCTGCTCGCTAAAGCCGATATCTATAACGCTCACTGAAGCTGCTATAGACCTATATTGGTGTTAATGCTCCTTGAAGCTGTTATAGATCTATATTGCTCATCTAAGCTGATTTGGTACTTAAAAATCACTTTTGGTGTCAACACTCGACACCTGGTATTTTCCAATTAAATTATCAATATATCACAATCATCACTCAATTCAACAATACAACATTCAATTACAGAAACTAAACACATCACTGTGATCAACTCAAAATTCTATCGAGCGGCTCTCCTAGTATAATTTACGAAAAATATTAATTAATTAATAATTAAATAAATTCCAAATTTTAATTTAATTTAAATATAAAATAATATAATTAAATAACATTTAATTTAAATAAATAAATAATTAAATGCAATCATTAATTAAAAGTCTAATTAAGATTACACTAATCTAATTACACAATTAGACTAATTAATTCATCCACTAATCTAATCATGCACATAATTTAATCAACATTTAATTAAAGTAATCTAAACACCTAAACCATCATTAGCATAATCTAAACACCCCCCACCGACCAAGGTTGGGAAGGGCTTGGAAACGGGCCACAAAGACTGAAAACCCTTGCTGGCTTCTGCTTCTGTTCTTGGTTGAACCGGGGAGGAAAGCCAATGGCTAAACGGCGAGGAAGCGGGCTGAATGGACCTCCAACGAGCAGGTAGTCAGCAATCAGTGGTACCTGGGGGTCAAAAGGGTCTTGTTGGTGGATGGTACGGGCAAGGAAATGGTCGAAAAGGGAGAAAAATGGAGAAAAAGCTGAACTGGGGGCAGAGCCAGGTGGTCCAGCGAGCTGTTCCTTCTCGCCGGCGGACGGGACGGCCGGCGAATCGTTCCGGCGAGTGGTGGGGTGCTCCTGTACGGATTGGATGTGCTGGTCACGGTGGTGGGTGGAGCATGAGCTAATTCGCATAGGAAGACAACTTTTAACTTATATCATTGGGGAAAGGTCAGCTGGAGCAGAAACTGAAATGAGGAGAAAACATTGGAGAAAATGAGGTCGACGGTAAGGGGGAAGGGGCTGGCTCGGTTTTCTCTGGTTTCTCAAGCTCTCCAATGACCTCAGCAATGGAGAAAGGAGGGGAATAGAGGAACAAGATGGCTGATGGAGAGGGGGGGACCCCAATTGCCTTCCTAGGCTTCCAACACTTGTCCATTGCACTTGAGAGCTGCCCCCACCACTTCAGCCTTATCCTCAGCCCTTTCTCTCTCTTCAATCTTCCTCAAGAAGCTTCCCATGTGTCCCAAATGTTCCACCCCACCATAGCCTACGGATTTTGTACCTTTGTCCATCAATTTCATTCAATTCCTCCTTCAAATCTATTCAATTCCACTTCAATTCCATCCAATTGAAGGCCAAACAAATCAGCCATGGTGTCCACACTTAAACCATGATTTTTCCTTTTCAATTGAACAAACTTAACGGCCATGGGTGCACTCAAAAACGGTCCCACGAATTTTCCCATCCAATTCCGCCAATTCTTTGAATTTCCGCCACAAATCTCAGTTTATAGAAAAATCTTCGGAGGATGAGTCGACGTTCCTAAAATGATTTGTGACATAACAGAACTTCCAATTTCTGTAATCGGGTTCAATTTCGCGGTTAATTTCAATTTGGCACGATTTTAGCGCATCCTAACCTACCAAGTAGCTTTTAGGAATTTTTTGTATAATTGACTCGTGGTCGATCATTTTCAAGCCACGCGTACATCTTCAACACATTGGTGACTCTCGATAGTCGTGAATATCTCGAGATTTCAAATACGGATATAAGGTACAAAATGACAAAAAAATCAATCTATTATCAATCAATGAGAATTTTGTAATTTGGTGAAATCACCCACGTTTAGCCACACATCTTAGTCGAACCGACCTATCTCTAATCTCTAATCTTTTTAATTGTGCCGTAATGATCTCTGCGGATGAGCACGGTCAAGTAGTCAATTCTTGGTCGAATTCTCAAGTTTATTGCATTAAAATCCCTTAACGGCTTCACCTAATAGGCCAGTTATCTTATGAGTGACCATCCCAGAGAAAAACACTATAGGCGCATCGATGAAAGACCCAACTTATCCAATCGAAACCAGAATTTGAAAATTAGAATGTCACCGAACTTGTCTTCCTGAGAAATCTTATTTTTAACAGTCGATCTCACCTGGTAAAGAAATGGCTTTGCTATTGCTTATGATGGTGTTGTTGCCAATCTAGTACTTAATGGGTATGGTTATTGTGATCCAAGTACCGCCATCTATGGTCTTGGATTATGAGAAAGGAGCGAAAAAAAGAGAAGGCATTTCCTTTTCAATGACCTAATTGTTTGCTAGTTAAATCGAAGGATGAAGGAGAGGAAGATATGCTATGATACAAGCTCGAGCAAAGAAGCTTGGAAATAGGAGCATTGTAGAGCTTGCGCATGAAGTACAACTTGGTGAACAATCCAGGCTAACCTTGAAGTATTAACAAATGATGACCTCGGATGAACAAGGGAGGTTTCATCTATTTCAGGACCAGCGAATCAGGAAAAGTTTCTCTTTTGGTTCCGGAAAGGTATGGCATACTATGCGTTGGCTCTTCTTTTAATTTCCTTGTGCGGCAAGGTTTGGTCCTGTTTCAACAAATTGTCTCGCTTAATGATCTCAAATTGTTTGGTCCTCCGCCAAAAGCTGTGTTCATGAAGGAATGTGAGGACAGATATCAGGAATCAGTTTTTGTTGAAGGGCTCTAGTGAGGAGAGGGAAAACCAGAGTTTGTGTGACCTCAGAACAGGAACTAATAGAAGGATGTCTAAATTCCTTGCCATTAGCTGCTTACACCAGGCGAGTTCTCTATGATTCTGTCCTGCCTCTCCGAAGCTGGAAATTTGCAGGGTAACGATTTGTCTGGGCCTAATGCAAGATTACATGAGTTGGTGGCTATTCAAGCTGCCTTATGTGGTACCCTGGCACCGAATGCCGCCAACCAATGACAGAATTATTTGCACTGTCTTGAAACCTGGATTCTTGGAATCTTGTAAACAACTGCAGCAATAACGTTGACCGGCATAGGTTAATTTGGTTCTCTCCAAACGTGCCTAAGTTTGCTCTAATTTCCTGGATGACTATCTTGAATGGACTGCAACTTTGGACACAGTCGAATGCCGGTTTACATCACTGGTCTCTCCCATACGTGCTATATGCAAGTGGGCTATTGAATCTCGAGCTAGTCTGTTCTTTTAGTGCGCATTCGCTTCTGAGGTTTGGCATTGCTATTCTCAGTCAATAGAGTTCCTGGAGATTGGTATGTTGGATTTCAATGGATAACTCCGCATGCTGAAGGCGTTGGTTCCAGAGCAGTGTTGTAGAAACTCGCCTGGAATGGATGCATCTGTTATCTGTGGCGAGCAGATAACGACTTACTCGGAAGTCCACTTCATCGCACAAAATGCAATCAATCCTTTTTTCTGCAATGGATCAAGAAACAGAAACAAAGACAATACCTCCTTACTAACTTGAATGAGAGAACGGAGATTATTAATCTCATATAACAATCCTTCAATATGTCGTACAACATATACGTCGATGCCGAAACGATCATCATTACATGCTATGTATAATCATTCATACTTGACCTCAATTCCAAACAAGCGAATCCAACATATAACATGATGAAATAGCATTAGCTTAGGCACATCAGCAGACATGTCTTGTAGACTATGATTTCCGATGATGGAAATCAGTAGTAAGTCCTCCCAATTTCGCTTGCGGTAGGCCTCCGAGACCCCAAATTGATGTTTCCATATCTCTTTGTCGGATCCATGGTGTGAGGCATTATCTCCGGGTAATAATGCACCGCGGAGACCGACTCGGCGTACCTTGCTTCCCCCTGGTGCTGACGAGGGTAACTGCCCGAGGCTGAGGAATGCGCCGCCTGGTCCTTCAAGAGCTCGATTGCCGTGCCGATGGCTGTTGGCGTAGATAGCGATCCGGTCCCATGACTGGGCCTTGGCGCGACGAAAGCATCAACGACGGCGGGGACCACCATGGCAATCTCTTTCTTGTAATGGACCTCGTCCTTCTCGCCCCGGTAATTCTCGCCGCCCGACTTCCTCCAATCCTTATTGCCGCTGTAGTCGCCATACTCGCTAGGCTGGTACAATTGCCCCGAAGAGCCGTATCCGCGGGTGGCAGCCGGACTCGAGTATGGCTTTCTGACATACCCATCAATTTCATCGCGCCTGTAATTATTGGCGTCAATGACCGGGCCTTGCGGAACCCGCCAAGTGTCGCCGACAACTCCTTCTTTGGCAGAGTAAGAGCCGTAGCTCCTGTCATAGCTGTCGTACGTCGGCGGAGTGGCCGTGCGTCCGTACGGCGTCCCATAGCCAGAATCGACGTACCTCGCCATTATTTCTTCTTGAGTGATGTGCTTGAAGAGGGAAGGACTTTGGTTTAGACGTTTCTTCACAACCGTTCCTTGTTGAAAATGTTGAAGGAAGCTAGGACTTATTTAAGGGGAGAAAACACAAAAGATTCGCAGCTAATTAAATTGCTTTTTCGTTAGATTGTGAAAGTGATGGAATAAGATTCATCTAATACACAAAATTACATGAACAGGAAGCGTGAGAGGATCTTATGCCTATCTTTATTGAAAAGTTCTGGTGCAGCACTAGTTTGAGATGCTGACTTTAGTTTTCGTTTTGATCATGTCCGTGGAAATGGCATCTTGACAGCAGAGGAAATCAAGATCAGATGCTTCTGGGGACCTCCATTAGCAAAGATGATAGTAAGAGAATAAAGGGAACTCTCTCTTTTAACATATTACATAATACACGAGCCAAAACCCGACTAATGAGGTTGTTATAGGCTCATAGGCTCATAGCATGAGCGATGCGATAGGGGTCTTGCGCTTGTTAACGCATCTTCTGATCCGATGTCCGTTTCTTAACTATTAAATCAATCTTGAGGCGAATTAAACAGTTGTAACTCGATGCTTTGACGAGGGAAACGAGTTTGGGAGAACGTCTAATGGGAAAACCTATTCCTTGCGATATGTCCAGGATTCATGTCCGTAGAAGAAGCACACCTATGTCCCCTGCTTAGAACGTGCGACACGAATCTGACAGATGAATAGGTGGGAGATGGCAAAACATTGGATAGGAATACGGGTGCGGGACGATATTCCTCACCTAACGATCCAAAATGATGACTCTTTATTCCGCTCTTTTCTTCGTCACTTCGCACGAGAAAGAGAACCTTTTTTTTATTTTTAGGTCGGTATGAGAAAGAGAACCTTGACTCTTCTCATATTGCGATTTGTCGGGAATATCGGATTCCCTAAAACAGGATTCGACACTAAATTGAGCCCATAAAACAAGTGCGGAAGACGAGCCCGGGAAAATCACATGTATCACTGATCCTAAGGCACATCACAGAATCGAACATACCTTGTTAGCCACAGATTAAACACCGACGCTGATATGAGGAAGAAAAACTGATCCCATTCGATCTTATGACGTCAGTTCGCCTTGAAGGGAAGAGAGTGTTGTCTCTTTTGTTACTATTTTTCTTTTGGAGGGAGAGAGAGAGGAAGAATGTACGTACTATCAAAAGGTGCGTTCCTCCCTCTCTTTTCCCCCTAAATATGTCCTCTCAAAGGACATGTCCCTTCGGCAAAAGACGTTCCCCTAAAAGTTACAACTCTTCAACGTATCCCACCATCCATGGGCCCTAATTTTGTGGGCCAGGCTTTTAGCCCAACATGGGTGGACGGGCCAACTTAGGCCCATCACATAAATTAATAAAACCATCGTCTCCCACTCGCACATGGTGGGCCGAATATGATAATCTTTATCTCTCTTCAATATTCATACCGGTGAATAATCCGTGCGACCAGTATACTTTGAGAGCTCGTTGACATACATTTGTTGGGAATATATAACAGCTCATGATGGGCATCACACTCTGAGTAGATTTAGTATGCAGTACCCTAGATCGATCGATCACATTTATATCTCTCTCGATCTCTTTTAAACAATGATATATATATATTGTATTCACAATTATGATTATCCCAAAGACAGTCATAATTGGTCGACCAGTGAATACAAAACTGCAATGTGATTCTCCAAATTTGATCTTCCTCTTTCCTTCAAACTCTCAATTTTAGTTTAGTTTGCTTTTCTAGAAATATCCCATTAGATCGAATCAACTCATAACCATTGACAACATCCTAAGATAGCATATACTAAATATAAATCTTGAGAATAAGTAAAAGTCATGAGGGAACTAAAATTGAGAAACTCTTTTCCTCAAGAGTCTCACACGGCATAAAAATTGAGATTAAACTTTTGCTACTCTTATTGGTCGTCTCATTCATATGTAGTATGAAATACGTATTACGGTATTAACTCATTTCCTATGAAGCGTATGTCTACACCTTTAATACCGTATAGATGATAGTTCAGACATATCCAATGTCTAACTTGAATTCACGTATTTACTCATTCACAAAATTCATCAGAACTCACATCTGGCATCTTAGACAGATAAAGTAAAATATGTGAGGTATTTTACTTTCAGACATAGTACATATAATGTCCTCATCTTAACACTTAGTTAAGGCGACATATATATTTTAAGCTTGAGTTCTCGATTATCACCTAGATAATAAGCTTAAAAACGTCTTATCTCTATTTATCACATAGTAAATAGAGACGATTACCCGTGTGAGTGGGCTAATCTTATATCTGTCCGATATACTTTCTCAACTTAATGTAATGCATTGAGCATTAAGATGCATAAACGTCAAACAAAGATTCATAAGCATTAATAATGAAAAACACAAGTTCATAAATGTGAATAACTCAGGGAAATTACAATATCCAGTACATCAGACTCTACGCAATCCTAGAGATTTTACATGATCACAAAACGCATCTCTAGGTATTGGCTTTGTCATAGGATCTGCTACCATTCTATGCATAGATATGTACTGTAAGTTCACATCCTTTCATGCAACCATATCTTTGACAAAATTATACTTGGTATCTTTATGTTTGGTCTTGCCATGATATTTTGGATCTTTGGTGTACGCTATAGCTGCTCAGCTATCACAGTTAACCAATAATGGATTTGCAGTTTTCTCAATAACACCTAAATGATCCAAAAATCTCTTAAGCTAAACTCCTTCTTGTACCGTTGCTGATAATGCCACGAACTCAGCTTCCATCGTAGACAAGGCTATACACGTTTGCTTCTTACTTGCTCCATGATATGACGCCATTGTTCGAAGAAAGCAAATCCAGAGGTAGATTTCCTTTCATCTAAATTTCCTTCCCAATCAGCATCTGAATAGCCTTCAAGTCGCAGATCCTTTCCTTGGTAATTCAGCTTGTAATCAGCAATTCCCTTCAGATACCTCAGTATTCTCTTAACGGCTTTCCAATGTGCTTGACCTGGATTGGATTTGTATCTATTCACCATTCCAACTGCAAAACATATGTCAGATCTTATATACATTATAGCGTGCATTAAGCTCCCAACAGCACTAGTATAAGGAATATGTTTCATTTGTTCCTTCTCTTGTGGAGTTCTTGGACACAGTCTATGGCTCAATCATTCACCTTTTACAATAGGAGTGTCTATGGGTTTACAATCTTGCATACGAAATCGTTCAAGAACCTTATTTATATATGTTTCTTGCGAAAGAGATAACGACCTCTTCAAACGATCTCTTGAAATCTTAACTCCAAGAATGTATGCAGCCTTACCCATATCTTTCATCTCAAAGTTGGAAGATAACCAACTTTTGATGGTATTAACAAACTCCATATTACTTCCAGCAATTAGTATATCATCAACATATAATGATATGATCACAAATTGATCTTTGGATCTTTTGATATATACACAATGATCCTAATCAATCATTGTAAAATCATATGACATTATGGCATTATGAAAACGTATATACCACTATCTTGACGACTGCTTAAGACCATATATTGATTTCAAAAGTCAACATACATTTTCTTCTTGGCCTTTTGTAATAAAACCAACAAGTTGTTCCATATATATTTCCTCATCCAATTCTCCATTGAGAAAAGCAGTCTTTACATCCATTTGATGTAATTCAAGATCCATACTTGCCACTATTGCCAGAATAATGCGAATCGAGATAAATCTCACAACAGGAGAAAATCTTTCCTCATAATCAATTCCTTCATGTTGATTATACCCCTTCACCACAAGGCGAGCTTTATATCTCTCTATCGAGCCATCAGCTTTATGCTTTATTTTGATAATCCACTTGTTCCCAATAACTTTGTGTCATTTTGGAAGATCAACCAGTTCCCAAACATGGTTTGACTTCATTGACTCCATTTCCTCTCCCATTGCATGCATCCATTTTTCCTTACTAGGGCAACTTAGAGCCTCATGTATATTTCTTGGCTCATCCTCATCTTGTGGGGCAATCATAAAAGTTTCCCCTTCAATGTCAAAACGTCGACGGGGAATACTTTTGCGACTTGTTCGCCGTATGGGAGATTGTACACTTTGCACATCATTCCTCATTATGCTCTCACTAGGATTAGATAATAATGATGTCATCTCATCATGTGGTTGTAATTGAGAATGAGTTGAATTCAATTCATCACTTCTCATATTACTCCACTTGAACGAACTCCACTAATATCATTATCTTGATCCAAGGTTTCAAATAAGGAGTAATCTTCACCTATTTCGCCCTTCTTAGAAAATTCATTCTCTAAGAATGTGACATCCCGTGATTCAAATTCAGTTATACTCCAACTTTCCTGCTCACCTATGAACACATACCCTTTCGAGTGTTCGGAGTATCTTATGAAAATACTCTTCTTTCCTCTGGGACCCAATTTCCCAAACTTGTTAGATGGCTCATGAGTATAGGCAGCACAACCCCATGGCTTAAGAAAACTTAAGTCCAGTTTTCTACCTGTCCATAACTCATATGGAGTGGAAGTAATTAATTTGGAAGGCACCCGGTTAAGTATATAGGCAGCAGTTAACAATGCATCACTCCAAAAATCCTAACTTAAAACTATCATTAATATAATTGTCCATGTAAAATAAATTATATGAAGCTACAAAAACTTCTATGAACTATCCACAACAGTCAACAATAACAGAAAGCAAATAATATTTGACATCTAATAGAATAATAATGCTTTCACATAATACAACTTTACATATCAGTAGCTACATCAACAACAACCAAGTATTAAAATGTTTACATAAGGTATCCATAAAGTATAGTAAAAGAAAGACAGCTCGAAATATCTAAACCTAAGTCAATATATGAACTGGGAAAACTCTTTTTTTGTTCAATTTCTTGATCTTTTCTTTTGTAACAATCAGGTAATAATCATATATAAAAGCCATCACAATACTCCTATATGAAGCGGCTTTGTTGACATCCCATATGCGATTCAATACTCTTTTCCATTCTGGTGGAAGAGTGTTCATGAAAAATCGCACCATCTCAGACTGTGGCATTGGACGACCATTCCATATGACCTTTTGAATTTTCCCGTTCAAGTACATGATCTATTATGTCCCTCTCCCATTGATAATTATTCAAGTCGACTATCAACCTTGAAAGCCTTTCCTTTTGTTCATCGGTAATTGCGCGAATAGGTGTGCGCAACTTAAGGGGAGGCATTGTTCCTACAACAAATGCAGAACAAAAATGGATTACATATAATCTAGAAAGACATAATTGAAAAAGAAACACATTCTTTTTCCTTTTTTTTTTGGGTCAACGGTCAAAGTTAACGGTCAACGTCAGTCAACGGTCGTCAATGGTCAACAATCATCCGGTCGAGGTCAACCGGGTTGGGTTGCCGGGTCGGACGGACCGACCCGGCACGTGCGGCACGCGTGCACAGCTGATGTCACGATGACGTCAGCTGGCGCGTGCACGGCACGCGCCATTGGCAGCCCCCATGCACGTGCGCGCGTGCGACGCACGTGCGCGCGTGCGACGCACGCGCCTGCGTCTTCAAACCGGTGCGTGTGTTGCACGAGCCGAAGACGCTCGTTCGTTCCGGCCGCGCGTGGGGGCGCATCCGGCGGCCTATGGCGGCGATCCACCACTCATCTTGCTCGTCTCGATGAGAGCTTCGACCCTACGCCATCAAAAACAAATTTCAACTTACAAAAAATCGAAAAAACAGGTGAACAGTGCTCGGGTGTCGGGATTTTTCCGTCCCCGATCGGTGTCGGCCGATTTTTCACAAAATTCAATCAAAAATCATTCATAAACATGAAAAGGGATTGGGAAAACATGAAAATGGCATGAACAATAGCTCAATGTCAATGTCGGGAATATCGGATTCCCTAAAACGGGATTCAACACTAAATCGAACCCCTAAAACAAGTGCGGAAGACGAGCCTAGGAAAATCACATGTATCACCGATCCTAAGGCACATCACATAATCGAACGTACCTTGTTAGCCACAGATTAAACACTAACGCTGATATGAGGAAGAAAAACTGATCCCGTTCGATCTGATGACGTCAAGTCGCCTTGAAGGGAAGAGAGTGTCGTCTCTTTTGTTACTGTTTTTCTTTTGGAGGGAGAGAAAGAGGAAGAACGTACGTACTGTCAAAAGGTGCGTTCCTCCCTCTCTTTTCCCCCTTAAATACGTTCTCTCCAAAGGACGTGTCCCTTCGGCAAAAGACGTTCCCCCAAAAGTTACAACTCTTCAACGTATCCCTCCATCCATGGGCCTTAATCTTGTGGGCTAGGCTTTTAGGCCCAACATGGGTGAACGGGCCAACTTAGGCCCATCACATAAATTAATAAAACCATCACGATTGATTGTCACCAAACGTGAACTATATGTCTAGAGCTTGTGAACCTTCAACACATATGCCTAAACTCAAATATCATCACCTAGGAAGACGAGTTTAGGAAATCAAGTGGAGGAGGTGACACGAATTTGAGGATCACACGAATTGGAAGACTAATAGAAATAGGAGAAGAATTTTGAATTCTCTACTACTTGATCTTGATACATTCTTTTACTTGTAATTATAGTACAAAGTATGGATAATAAAAGGAAATAATGAAAGATACACAATCAATATAAATCATTGATTGATTTGATCAATCGAGCCAAATTCAGGATTGTATCTTTAATATCGAATCATATCACTAATACTCCCCCTCAAGCCAGTGGCTTCTTAGCTTATTTAAGAGATATTTGTGTTGTCTCTGACACAATGACTTGATAAAAATATTCACAGGTTATTATGTGGTTACAATTCCTTTTGTTTTGATAGTCCTTTATTGAATCTTGTCTCGAGTAAAGTGATAATCAACTTTTATATGCTTTGTCATTTCACAAACTATAGTATTTACCGCAAGCTTGAGTGTTGCATCATTATTGCAAAACAGCGCAGTGTGTCCCTTAACTTTTATGCCAAGTCCAAAAGTAGGCCTCGCATCTAGACTATTGCACAAATAGTTTTGGGCATGGCTCAATAATCAACTTCAGCTGTTAATAACCATACAATTGTTTACTTTTTTGTCTTCCATGAGAGTAGTGATTCTCCAAATTTAATGCCAAACCAAATAATGCTTCTTCTAGTCATAAGATAGGTAGCATAGTCCGTGTCACTGTAGGCCATTGTCTCCATATTGCATTCTTAGGAAAGAAGTATTCCAATACTGGACATTTCTTTAAATACTTCACAACTTTCAGTACTGCATTCATATGGGACTATTTTGGCTTATGCATAAATTGACTAAGTTTCTACATTGCATAACATATATCGGGCCTTGTCATAGTGAGGTAGATGTACTTCCCCACAAGTCTATGGTCACTAGATGGATCTTTGAGTAATGGATCATCACTTTGAGATGAAGTTCCTGCATCATAATTCACTCTGGTTAATCTGGTATTCTGCTCCATATGGATAGCTACCGATTTATATCCCAATAAACCTACTTCTGATATAATTTCCAAGACAAATTTTCGGTGGCTAAGAGGTATTCTTAGGTTTGATTGGGCAATCTCAATGCCAAGAAAATATTTAAGAGGTCTCGGATCTTTAATATGAAATGCAGAATGCAAGTAATCTTTGAGATTCTCAATTGTAGATTCATCGTTTCCCATAATAAGTATGTCATCGACATAAATCATTAGATATATAGATGATGCACCTTTTGTCCATGTGAAGAGTGCATAACCATGTCTGGACTATTTAAAACCAGCCGCTGTGAATGCAATAGTAAACTTCACATAATACTATCGAGAATGTGTTTGAGACTATAAAGAGATTTGCGGAGATGACATACCTTAGACTCTCTCTATCTCCTTAAACCCTGTCAGAGCTCCATGTAGATTTTATAGGTCGCTAAGCATTATGAACATCCATTTGATGTAATTTCCAATCACAAAAAGCAACAACGGACAAGAAAGATCGGACAATGACTTCTTTTGCCATTGGAGAGAAAGTCTCATGGTAATCGAAGCCCTCTCATTATGTAAAGCCCTTGGTCACCAACTGAGCCTTATAGCTTTCAATGGATCCATCTGCCTTGTATTTGATTTTGTATACCGATTTACAACCAATTGGTTTATGATATGAAGGTAGGGGTACAATATCCCAAGTGTGGTTCTCTATTAATGCATGCAATTATGCTTCCATGACCTTTTGCCATTGTGGATCACCAACTGCCCAATCGTAAGAGGATGATTCTCATTCCTTGGAGATATGACTAATGCAATACATATGTTTTGACGATAGCCGATTAAATGAAACATAGGAAGAGACTAAGTAGCAAGTACTTGATGATGTGGAAGTAGCGCTAACATAATCCTCAATCCAAGTGGGTGGCCGAGTGGTGTAGCCTGAACGATGAGGTTGAATATCTTGGACAGGTGCAAAGGATACTCATCAATAGTTTTTGTTGGAGATGGCTTTTCACCAATAGATGATAGCTAGAAGGAGAGACAGAGTGCTCTTCATATGATACTTCAATGGGCTAAGGTGAATATTTTATGGATGATGAAGTATCCTCTATAGTCTCCATGACTAGAGGAGATATTGGGTGTCCAAGAGGTGCAATAGAGAAAATCAGTTGATCGGGAGATAAATCCTCTTCAGATGGAAAAACAACCATGATTAGTTGAGGATCTAGAATAATTAGGCGATGTTGCTTCATCTTGAAAGGGAAATACATCTTCATGGAACACAACATCCCCGCTGACAAAGAAATGTCCTGTGGATGGTTCAAAGACATGATAACATTTTTGAGCAGTCAGATAACCCATAAAAATGCATTGATGGGCATGAGGACCCATTTTGTCCTGAGGACGTAGAGCAGTAACATAACATAAGTAGCCAAATACTCTTAAGTGATGAATCTTGGTTTTTTTTTTTTTTCCAAAAAGCAATTCAAAAGGAGTTTGCCTGCTAAGAATCAGAGTTGGCATGCGACTGATCAAGCTATTGTGACCATACAATCTCCCAAAAGTTTTCTGGAATGGAAGTCTTGAACTTAAGGGCGTGTGCAACTTCCAAGAGGTGACAATGTTTACATTCAACAACCCCATTTTGTTGTGGAATGTATGTGCACAAACGTTCATGGACAATTCCATGGGAAGAGGAAAAAGATGTACATTCAGTATTAATGAATTCACTTTCATTGTCAGTGCGAATGTGTTGAATAAAAGTTCTAAAACGATTATTTAACGAGAAGAGGAAAACTTGTAGTTGGGTAGAAACTTGTTTATTGGATTGCAAAAGAAAGACTCATGTTGCACAAGAGAAATCATCGATGACGGTAAGGAAGAAATGAGAGCCATCTTGATGCGGGTGTGATAAGGTCTCTACACACTAATATGAATGAGGGGAAAATTTTAGCACACAAATGGCTAATAGGAAAAGGAATACGTGATTGTTTTGCCATGGGACAAATTGGACAATGAGGTTGAGGAAAGAAAGCACTATGGCCCAATCTTTGATGAGAAAGAAATAATTTTGCATTGGAATAAGCATTACAAAAAGAATTGTTATTCAATGATAAATCATGATTTTTCGGAAGATTGATCCAGAAGTATAATCTTTGTCAAACCCTATCCAAGCCCATCAGTTTTCCAATCAAAATAACCTCAAAGAAACAAGTGTCAGAATTGAAAAGAACATGGCAAGAATTGTCATTGCAAACTTTGGAGATAGAAATGAGATTGAATTAAAATTGAGAAACGTAAAGGACATTTTTTTAGTGTAATGGAAAGGGTGAGATTTACTATGCCTACATATGTAACATAGGTGACATTCCCATTTGGGAGACAAATAATGATAGGTGAATTTAGATTTTCATGGACTTCGAAAAAAAAAATTTATCACATATAATGTGGTCACTAGCACCTGAATAAATTATTTATGTATCATGAGAGATATAATTCATCAAACAATAAGGAAGTACCTAAAAAACTTCCTGATTTCTCGACAATGTTCATTTGTTTCAAAGCCTTCATGAGTTACTGATATTGGTCATTGGTAATTGTTTGATTTCCTTTGTTATATGTTGCCCTATGACCTGAAAAACCAAAGAATCCCTTTCTTTATTCCCTTTTTTTTGCGGGCTTCCCATGCAATTTTCAGCAAGTATTTATGGTATGGTGCAAATGATTACAATAATCACAATATAATTTACCTTTGCCATTTTCTCCATTTCCTCTTTGAGATGATGTGGCAGAAGATGGGCCACTTTATCATGCAAAAATTGGTGTTGACGTGGCCTCATAAGGAGAGTTTGACCTAACCGTTGGCATTGATGATCGTGAGCCATTCGATAATGCCCTTGAATCTCTGTCATCCATTCCTTTAGTTGTCCTTTGTTCTTCCCCACCAGAAAACCCTAGTGTTGTGGAAGACTTCCATGGCTCTATATTCATTTGCCCGATTGACCTCTCTGTTGAAGCCTCAACTGAGCCACGAGAACAATTATTTCTCTTATCTTGACATACCCCTACGCAGCCAGCCGCTAATTCTCTTCCTATATAGCTCTGGAAGATCCGCTCAAGAAATGGTACCGATGCCATAGCTAAGATCTGTGAGTGAAACAGAAGGTAAGTCTTGTTTAGAAACAGTAGAAAACGAGTCACATTTTCCCTCTCTCGTATGTTTTGGTATTGCTGCAATGTGACCTCTGGCCCTACAAGCTTTTTCTCGGTGTCTTCTAACTTGTTCCAAAATGCTGAGAGCTTGTTGAAACAAGCGGTCACAAACATAGTCCCTTACTTCAATTCAGTTAATGCCCCAATGAGAGAAAAGTTTTTTGCACGATCTAATTTGCTGCCCATTTCTTTAATTTTTTCCCACATGCTCTTTGAGTCCTCCGTCGGGAGAAGTCCAATTGTGACTTCTAGAGAGATGCAATTCCCTATCCAAGTTTGAATGAGTTGATTGCATTTCTTCCAATGTCACACCAAACTCCTGTTGGAGGGAATCAAGACGATTCTATCAAGAAAACCATCTTTGTCCTTTGTTACCAAGGCTTGCTAGAATTCTGGAGACTGCCATGAGTAATTTTTGGGGCCAATAAGTTGCTGGGTAATTAGTTGAAGCTCAGGTCCGTCGAGGGTGGATGTGTATAGTGCATCACAAGGCTCCAGGCTCCAGGCGACCATGGACAATAGGAAACGAAAACGGCAAGATGTCGGGTCGGGTAAAGGATCGGAACCCCTACTTTTTCTTTTTTTTGGGTCGGACGGAACCCCTACTTGAGATCCTCGGTTTTGATGATTGACTTGGATATTGCATTTCGGCTTTTGCAGTTGGGTAGGGATTCGTACCCGTCAACTCGATTCCTAGCATTTGACCCGCATAGTATGTTATTGGGCCAGGGACTGGGCTTGCCCCAATGTTCGTTGGTGGGCTCCCTTGGTTCTGTTCTTGGCAGCACTGAATGGTTGGGCCTTGGATATTGTGCCATGAATTTGGCCCATACCGAAATGGATTCAATGGACCTTGTATGGGCAACCACTTGGTAGGTCGACCAGAAATGGGTTGCCCTGGATGGGCTAGCCCTGGATAAGTTGTCGTATTCGGGTCGAATAGATTCCTGGCCTGGAATCACTTCAGAAGCGCTTTCCGATGTTCGCTCGACACATGATGCCAATGATGTGTCTCCTCTTTAATGTCTTATGGAGTTTGATTCTCCTTAGACCTTGACATGGTATTGGTAAGAAAGTATTGTATCTCTTTTTTGAATTTGCTCAAAAACCAATTCCTACACCAAAGTACTAACCTTATTTTGTAGATTAGTTTCCACAACAATGAGGATAGAGAAAAGAGAAAAAAAAATGATAGGCGATAGAGGGCTTGTAGAAGCTATACCAGAATCATTAAGTTAAACTATGAGCTATGATACCATGACATAAATTTGAGGATTGCACAAACTAGAAGGCTGAGAGATTGGAAGACTGATAGAAATCGAAGAAGAATTTTCTACTCTGCTATGTTTATAGTACAAAGTACGGATGATAAAGGAAATAATGAAAGATGCATAATCAATTTAAATCATTGGTTGATTTGATCAATCGAGCTAAATCCTAGATTGCACCTTTAATATCAAATCATACTTCTAATAGGCGGAATCTAAACAACCTTCAGGGTTTCTATACGATGCACGTATGGTACCATTAATAACTTTTACGATCCTTATACAAGGGATATATGCTATAAATTTTTTCACACAGGTGCTCTCAAGATCAAGGTGGCCATATGATTAACATGGCAATCATCGTAGATTTTTATCTAAAACTCATAAGTGTAATGTAATATCAACAACTCTATGACGTCACTTTTCGTCCGACTCATTGTACAAAACACCGGAAGAAGTGTCAAAAAATTCCTAAACCTTTTGTATTTATGCCAATTTAGTCCTAAACATTTTTACGTTGTGCCAATTCAATCATTCTCAGCCAATTTTGGTCAGATTTTATTGAATGGACGCCGGCAGGCTGACATGGCATAATCGACGCTGACGTGAATAACTTTTAATAATATTTAATTTTTTTGAATTTTTTTCTTTTTCTTTTTTCCTTTTTTCATTTTCCTTTTTCCTTCTCCTCCTCCTTCCTCCAGCTGATCGCCAACGATCGACCAGAGGCGACCATCGGCAAGGTCGACCTCACCGGCCACCTTGCCAGTGGCCATGAGGGCAACCTCGCGCTAGGCGGTGAGAAGCTAGCTCGAGGTTGCCCAGGCCGTGAGGTCGGCCTCGTGTTGGGCTGGCAAGGATGGCCCTCGTCGGCCATGGGCGAGGCTCGACCCTCGCCGCCCAAGCCTTGAGGGCGGCCTCGTGCTTGGATTTAGCGAGGTCAAGCCTCGTCGACCATGGGCGAGGCTTGACCCTCATTGCCCAGGCCTCGAGCTGGCTTCTCGCCACCCAGCGCGAGGTCGCTCTTGCGGCCACTGGTGAGGTGGTCAATGAGGTCGACCTCGCCGGCAGTTGCCTTTGGCCGGTCGCTGGTGACCGGCTGGAAGAAAGAGGAGGAGAAGGAAAAAAAAAAAAAAAAAAAAAAAAAAAAAAAAAATATTATTAAAAATTATTCACGTCAGCCGGCTGGCATTCAGTCAGCAAAATTTGGCCAAAAAGGGTTCAATTGGCATAATGAAAAATGTTTAAGACTAAATTGACACAAATGCAAAATGTTTAGAACCTTTTTAACACTTTTCCCTAACTTATCCGGCCTTTGATGACTAGTACGTCAACCCTTCACTCCCACTTCAAAATATCAATTACAAACAACCTTAGAACCAAACAGTTTCCGATACATCATCGGCACAGCGGACCAACAAGGTCCCACATGACGTGGTAGAAGATGGAATGAAACCAACCGCCGCAACAAAGGCAGGCACTATTCGACCCAAAAAAAAAAAGGTAGGCACCAACACATTGCTTTTACTCCACGTTTTTCTGGAGAATGTTTTTTTTTTTTTTTTTTTTTTTTTGGTAAAGGTAATTATATAAAAAGGGAAAGCCAATATACACAGAATTCGGCGCCAAGACCCGAAGAAAACAAAAGAGAAAACAAGAACAAAAAACACAGCTGAACAAACAGCAACACAAGCCTAGGCAAAACGCCACAAGGCAGAGAAAACAACACAGCAAACCACCTAACTAGGTAAGATGAGTGTTGGTTTCATAAAAAATAGAAGGGTCAAAACCCCATCCACACCTATGGTTGTCCAACACCTTGCTGAAGGTAAGAACTTTATCCTTAACGACTTTGATAATGTGCTCCTTCAAAACAGAGACCTCTAACGCTTCGCCACGAAAGATGATGCTGTTCATTTTCTTTCAGATTAAGTGGCATAAGGCTCCAAAAGAAAATCAGGCAATGGAGTGGAAAAAATCCTTACCAGAGAGGAATCTCAGGGCCCAATGGATGGTCTCCACCCAAGGCCTATTACACCAAGGAAGATTACACTACGTAGCCCAGAAAAAAAAAAAAAAAAAAAGCGTCACAGGGACATGGCACTCGAAAAAGAGATGATCAATCGAGTCCGGAGTGGCATTACAAAAGACACATAATTCATAGCTGATTCTGCCATAAGATAAGAGAAAACTTTGAGTAAGTAGGCGATTCATGATAATTAACCAAATGTTAAATTGAAATCTAGGTGCCATGGACATGTTCCAAATAAAGTGGGTCAAGGGAACACGGTCCTTCTTGGTTCTTAGAATCTCCCAAGCTGAAGCCACCGAGAAGATCCCGGAAGACGATCCACGCCAAGAGAACCTGTCAAGGGCCCGAGCAAGGGTCGGAAGGGAAAGGTCCTAACACTCCAAAAGAGACCTGAAATGCTGACCCGCCAATGAAAGAAATTCAGCAACCGTCGCTTGTTAAGAAAGGCCCGAATAAGCAATAAGAGACTCCGAAAGGAAAAGGCTCAGCGGGCCTTTCTGGTGCCAATTGTCATGCTAAAGTGAGACTGACCAACCATCTCCCACTTTCCAATAGAAAGATAGCCTAAAATCACTTCTCAATTTTAGAATATTCTTCCACGCCCAGAAGCACACGATAGGAGTGGTAAAGACTCAGAAATTAACCCTTTTTAAGAAGTTAGAGTGGATCCAACGGCACCAAAGGGACTTTTTATCTGTAAACAAAATCCAAATATATTTAAGAATGGCCGCTTTGTTGCATTCTTGCAACCTTCGTAACCCGAGACCACTCTTAACCTTAGGAACACAGACATCCTCCCAAGCAACCTTAGTGCCTCCACAGCCTAGGGAAGAGCCCTTCTAGAGGAATTTCCTCAAAATATGCTCAACATGGTCTAACACCGAATAGGAGAGGGCAAAAACACTAGCCCAAAAGGCTTGAATAGAATGAAGCACTGACCTGATCAACTGAAATCTTCCCACAAAGGAAAGAAACCAATGAGTCCAAGACTGGACTCGAGCTGTGATCCGGTCGACAAGAGCAATGCAATCCGTTTTCCCAAGCCTAGAAGAAATGATAGGCACTCCTAGGTACCGCACTAGAAGTTTCCCTTCGGTGGAAACCAAAAGCCATGATAATATTTCTCCACACAGGAGGAGGTCCCCCTACAAGAAACAACTCACTTTTGTTCTTATTAGGAAGCAATTCGCTCTAAGAGGAGAAGATATCAAGACCTCTCTTGAGAAGAGTCACCGATGTCCAATCAGCCTGACAAAATAGAAAAACATCATTGGTAAAGAAGAGGTGAGAAAGATTGACGGCTTTACACCTCCAAAAATACTTAAAATCCTCCTGAACTGTGCGGGAACTCAAAATCCCAGAGAAAACCTCCATGACAAGGGTAAAGAGATAGGGGGACATAGGGTCTCCTTGCTGAAGCCCCCGTCTGCCTAAGAAAAAGCCATGTAGCTCGCCATTGACAAAGATGGAATATTTCGGTATTCGAACGCAAACCATAATAAGTTTGATCATCCAATCAGGAAAACCAAAAGCTTATAGGATGAGCTCAATAAAATCCCAGTCGACTGTATCATAAACCTTCTGGAAGTCCACCTTAATAGCACACTTTGGCAAGTAAGGATCACGGTGGAAACCTACAAACAACTCTTGGGCTAAGAGAATATTATCCCTAATCCTCCTACCCTTGACAAAGGCATTCTAGGAAGAGCTTATCAGATCATCTAGCACAGCTGCTATTCGATTGGCCAAAATCTTGGTAAATATTTTATATATAGTGTTACAACAAGTTATGGGCCTAAAATCAGAAATGGCACGGGCGTTAAGAACTTTAGGCACCAAAACTAAAATCGTGTTGTTGACCTCCCTTAACAACCAACCCGTGGAGAAGAAATCCTTGACAGCATCTAAGACCAATGGCCCTACCAACTCCCAATTGCTCTTATAGAATTCCACTGTAAACCCATTCAACCCAGGAGCTTTGCCACGAGCCAAATAAAATAGAGTATCACGAATCTCAGAAACCAAAACCGGCATAGAGAGAGTACGAACCTGGTCAACCGTAAGCGGCCTCCTAATGAACTCCTTTAACTCCTGCAAAGAAGGCTTCACAATAGCAGCTTACGGCAACAGGAGGTTAGAGAAGAATGAGACAAATACTGAAGGCACCAAGTCTAGATCCACAACTAAGGAGCCTAAAGGATCTTTAACCGATAGGATTCGGTTCTTGAGCTATCTTTTATTGACTGACTATGAAAAAATTTTGTATTAAGGTCACCTTCCCTGAGCCATCTAACTTTGGATTTCTGTTTGAAAAAGGATTCCTCATGGGTACACAAGTCAATAAAGACACGGCGCTGGGTCTTCTCTAGATCAGCAAGCATAACATTTCCTAGATCCTTCTAAAGACCGAGCTGGGTAATACGTAAAGCATTCCTTGCCTCTTCAGTCCTCATCAAAATGTTAGAAAATGCCTCTTTATTGAGCCGCTTGAGACGGCCTTTGAGAGCCTTTAACTTGCAAACTAATTTGAACATATGAACCCCATCCATTGGACTCTCCTAGACTTGTTGCACAATAGAAGAAAACTCAGGATGCTTCATCCAGAATTCAAAGAACTTGAACGGCTTCCTTCTTAAAACCGGGCTAAGAACTCTCACAACCATGGGGGAGTGGTCAGAGATCCCCGGGTTCAAAAAGGAAGCTTCGGAGAAGGAGAATTCCTCATTCCATATGGTATTAACCAGAACTCAATCAATCTTCGTTATCTTTCTACCATCGCCAGAAGAAGTGAACCAAATATATCGAAGACCGACATACCTTAAATCCTCCAACTCAGCCCAAGCTAGGCAATGGTTGAATTCATCAAAGCAAGGTATCCAAGCCGTGGAACTCCCACTACGAGTACGATTCAATGGTTCTTTGATGGCATTAAAGTCACCAACAACCAACCAAGCCGATGCACCAAACGGCTCATCCGACCAAGGTCTTCCCACAGGGAACAACGGCGAGCAAACGAATGTTCACCATAAATAACCGAAAGACAACAAGTCAGCCCTGTCAGAATAAACTCCAAGTGCCCATGGATAGCTTGAGAATTAATTGCCGAGACTTCAAAACAAACAAAATCCGGATTCCATCCAACCCAAATTCTCCCGCGAGGGGCAAACTCATAATTTGCAATCAAGTTCCACCCCCATCAAAAAACAGGAGGAAATAGGATCAAAAAGTGATTCGGGAACTTTAGTCTCGAGGAGACCAACAAAACACAAGTTATTCAAAGAAACGAATCTTCTAACTTCAGCACGCCTTATGGGGTTTACCATGCCCCTTATATTCCAAATACCTATATACATAACACAAGGAAAGCGGGATTACCTCTTTTTTGAGGCCCTACGCCGACCAGAAGGCGGTGCAGGAACCGAATGGGAAGGATCAAGGAGCAATTTCTATAGTCTCTCTTATAGGGTTTTAGAGTCCTCGATAGCATAATGGCCTCTCGAAGAAGGAGGGCATGTAGACAACAGATCATCATCATCTAAACAAAAATTAGGGTCCTCAATGTCCTCTATTGAACTAGAATCCGGAATAACCATCGTCCCTTTAGAGGACGAGCGGCCTTCTCCTGGCTTAGAGGCAATCGTAGACAAAGCTTGAATCTTCTGAACAGGGTTACCGAGAACAACTTTAGGAACAGGGTCCTTAAACTTCAAGGACTAACCACCGTCTACAGGAGGTGCTAGCGTGAACAATGCTGCATCCTTGCTACCGAGGCCCTTTTTCTTCTTGCCCTTAATTCGTTTCCAACCCCGGTTAGCCCCCGAGGAAGGAATATCATCAACGGCTACTGGGGCAGCAACAACATCCACTGTATTGCTACTTTCGACACCAACAACCGAAGCACCAGCTACTGGAGGGGCAACCATAACTAAAGGAGGGCGCCGAGCGTTACCAAGGCTAATACCTCCCTCAGGAAGGTGATCCATCTCATCAGCAACCCGACTCTGGTCCACTTCATGCATCGAAGTAGGAACTTGCGAATCACCTCGAGTGTGAGGAATAGCTGGGATCTTCGAAGCAGAAGGTCCAATAGAAGTAGGTGTACAATTGTGGCCAAAAATGCCACATCTAGGACAAGCAGAAAGCCTCCACTCGTACTCTACGCTCACCGAACAAGTTCGACCTCTGTGAACCACTTCCATAGACTCATAAGTCGGTTGATTCGTTGTAATTTCCACACAAACCTTGACGAAAGCCAGCATCTTCATTTGCTCAGTGCAACAATCCACGTAGAGCGGTTTCCCCATCGCACTGGCGACTTTATCGATCACTTGAGAAGACCATAACACAAGGGGCAAGTTCCTCAATCTAATCCAAATTAGTACTGTCAGGTGACTATCCTTCTTCAGTTCCAAAGTCGGTGTCCATTGTTGCAATACCAGGACACTCTGGCCACCGTAATAGGTCCTCCTTTCAGGATCTTTCTACCGAACTGAGCATCGGGTATATGAAAGAAGAAAAACCCTGGCCGTTGGACATCACCTCGGCCAAATTCAGGCCCCAAGCGTTTTTTAGGCCCGACTCAGTGACTTTGAACGGAAGTCTTCTCCCAATGAAGTAACCCACCAGGCACTCCTTCAGCTTGGGGTCAGCCGCTTCAAGATCATCATTAGACAGCTCAACAACAGGCATATCATTCACATAAGTTGGTGGAGAATACTCCAAATCGTATCCCTTAGCAACAACCTTTGCCACAACAACCTAGGATCGAGCATTGGGGTTCTTAGAGTTGTTCCTCTATTGAGGATTCTTTGAGGTGGACTTGGCTCGACTCCTACCACACGGTCCTACAGGTCCACGGGAAGGCCGAGGCCCCTAGTCCTCATGACCAATCAAAGTCGGGACAAAGTGTTCCACAACTACGTTGAAGGAATCCCCTTGGGTCGAACAGCCAAGAGCGGGAGGGGAAGGGCTTCGGGCACTAGGGCCTTCCCCACCATTAGGAGCCACAACCAACGAAGAAGACATCGCAGCAAAGAAAACCACAACAAACCAGAGCGACGAGAGTAAAACCCTAGTCGAATACAAGCAAGAGGCCCATAAGTAAAACGTACCAGTTAACACCTTATGGGCTTTGAAGAAGGACAGGCGGAGGGCCTTCCTTCCAAAAAACAACCCTAACTACCGGTCAAAAGCTCCCGGTAGCAGCAGCAAAGCAGATCGCATAAACTCTACGCGATCTCCCCCATCATGGCCCAAAGAAGGAACGAAGCAAGGCTAACCCTTGGGGGTTTTGAAGGAGGGTAGAAGGCGCCCTTTCCCTCCAAAAATCAGGCCCAACCACCAGCCAAGGCAGTCGGAATCAGCCGAAGACCAAGAAGCAGAAACAGTGCCCGATCACCCTCAAGAGAGAGCATAGTGCTTCAAGAAGTTTTGGCTCATAATTTTTTTTTCCAGAGAATATTGTTGTGGTTAAAGTATTCAACGACCAATTACCGAAAAATAAGGAGAGCATTTCATGCTCTCTTCCCCGTCACTCTCGCACTTCCCATTATATTATCCCACTTTTGTATGTATCTCATTAGCATCTTAAACTAGTCTCGAGGAGCAAATTACCATTTATTCAAGATAAAATAGCAACAAAGAAAATGGAGAAAAACACTAAAAGTGCCTTAATTTGTGTATGACGCTTACTTTATAATAAAAAAAATTATCTGAGTGTGGCATTTTTTAGCACTAAAGTGATCGCTTTTTCATGTGATCACTATTTAACAATGATTGACACTGAAATGATTTTTTTTTTTACAATGATTAGCATTGAAATAATCACTTTTTAACTTACTATACAATGTTATTTAGGGTATTTTTGGCTTTAAAGTGATTACTTTTTAACAACAATTGCACTGGAGTGATTATATTTTTACAACGATCGGTACTGAAGTGATTACTTTTTAACTTGTGACACGACGCCGTTTAGAGATTAGATACTGATTGCGTACGTCAGCAAGCCACATAGGATTCAGAAATTAATAAAATATTGTCACATTAGATTTTCGGCGATTCAAATGAGAATTGGCACTTAAGTGATTTTTTTTTTTTAAAGTGATATTTAAGTGAGCCGGTAAAAAGTTATAGCACTAAAGTGAGTGTCGTACACAAGTTAAGACACTTCTAGTATTCTTTTCATGATTTTCACTATGTTTGCAAATATAAGTTTGCGTCTTCAAACCTATTCTACGAAAGTAAAATGATCGGAATACCTTTCCTCGAGAAACAACTGCGGTCTCGAACCACCCATTCACACTTACCCTCATTAACCAAGTCTATTGCATTGCCAAACATCCTTTGCCATTAAGCCACCCCCTTGGCCGCCTCTGGCTGCCTTTGAGAATGCCCCCGAGAGAGAGAGAGAGAGAGCTTATGTGGTGGGTTCTTCAAGGTCCTTTGGTACCGGCAGCGGTGCGGCGGGGTCTTGAGCTAGATACTAAGACTAGGATCATGTGAGTTAGGATTGTGTGTTGGTGGGTGTGATGAGGAAATGGTAGGGGTAATTCCTTAGAATGAAAATGACAAATTTTGAAATAGATGAACAATTCTGTTTAAGATAGGATACAAACTTGTTTGCTCAAACGTAGTTGATGCGTAGAGGTAATCTTATGAAAACCATGTATTGCCATTTTTCTTTTATCCAACAAAGAAAATACAATGGAGGGTTAGAGAAATAACATGGATATTTCTAAAAGAAATTGTGACACGTGTTCGAATCACAGTGTCTCTCACTCAATAATTTTAGGCGGCCATGTCTTTTTCTATTGGTGAAATCTTATTCAAGTCATGTGAATAAAGTAACTTGCGCACATCTATGGAGATCAATAAAGTTGAAAGGTTCAAATACAATGTGTTATAAAAAATTGGCAACTTGATGCAGTTTAAAAGTTTATAGCTAAACTTAAAGTGCAAGTTGAAGTTTTTGAGTAGAAGATGCAAAGTGTCATTTGGACAAAAACAAAAAGTAGGATATTTTGTGTTTCACAGACTAATAATATTGTGTAAATTAGAGAGAAGTGATGGCAAGGGGTTATGGAATGAATGGAAAAAGAAATGTGGAAGAAGCGTGGTGGTATATAGCTACCCATGCTTTATTTAAAGGCATAAGTATGATTTTATGGTTATACTTGACAAAGGATTATAGCCATCAGTTTCATTAATCAACACAAGTAAAGAAGGCGCACCTGTTACCAAAAGCTTAAATTTTTTAGTCGAAGGAGATTACTCGCGTACGAGACCTCGATATTTGTAGACCGCATAAACAAGCAATGTAGTGCAAATAGGGTCAACAACAACACAAGAAATTGACGAGTGGGGAGCCACATGCATGGAATGATCAGGGGTGACACCTGGCTCTTTTTCCAAGTTGGAAATTCCGACGCAATTTGAACCATTAAGTAGTTAAGACTACATGTATAAACACCCAATCAAACTATTGTCAAACAATATGGAATCATATCTAACAAGATTCATTTTGGTGTTTATGCTCGTTTTATTAGTTTCCATTATTTTTTGTGAAATCATCTTACGCAACAATATGAATCTATTTCCTCGAGTATATTGTATTGCGATTTCAAGTGTAAGATAAATAAAAGAAGTGTCATGTCTTACATGATCCATGAGATTAGAGAGACATTTTGTGTCCCTGAAATTTACCTATTTAAAGTAAATTTTTGAGATATGTTCAGCAGAAGTCCTAAAACTTGTCAAGAAAGTACAATTGAGTCCTAAAACTTACAAAAAATGCAATCAAGTCCTAAAACTTGTCAAGTTGGTTCAATTGAGTCATAAAGTTAATACTATCAGATTTACTAATGGAAATTGCTGACGTGGCGCTAACGTCATATTTTAAATGAACTTTTTATTTTTCATATGGCTTTTTAAAATTATTTTTATTCAAAATCTTTAAAAATTAGATTAAAAACTAAAAAGGGAAAGCTAAATTTATTTTAATAAAAACTGTTCAAAAGAAAAAAAAAAAAAAGGCACCGGTGGAGCTTCCGCCTTTACCCATCGTCGGAGGGGCCGGTCACCCCCGCTAGGTCGGGCGAGGACGCCCAGATCTAGGCACACCGGCCCTCACGGGGGGGTCAGCGACCATCGCCCGCCCTGGGCGAGGCCTCGCCGGCCCTCGCCTGGGGTCGGCGATGCTTGCCCAAATCTGGGCAAGCAGCCGTCACTCGCTTTGCCAGCTCTGCTGACAAGGACGATGAGTGGCAGGCGTCGGGCCTAGCGAGGAATGAGATGCAGGGGACAGCGGCGACTAGGGATGACGCCGATGGAGACAGGCGGTTGTAGGGTTTTAGGAGCAACGGGGATGGCATTGAGACGAGCGACTGCAAGGACGGTTGTGTCGGGGATGGCGTCGAGACAAGCGGTGAGTGTTGGGCCAGTGAGCCCAGCACAGCGAGGCTCCCGGTTGGTCGTCGAGCCGACGACGAGCGATGCCACAGAGGCGACGGGGGCCGAGATGAGTCCCGAGTCTATCCTGCAGACTCATATCTTCCTCTCTTAACCTTGATCTCTCTCTCTCAAACATCGATTCCTCCCTCTCAAACCTTGATTTCTCCTGCTCAGCCCTCTCCTCCGGCCTCTCCCTCAGATCTGTGCGCCGAGCAACCGAACCGCATGGTCCTCCTCCTCCTCGGCCTCGCCATTCTCGTCGGCGGCGGCGGCAGTGTCGTCCTCGTAGTGGGCGACGGCCTCAGGCTCCTCCTCGTCCTCCTCGTTGACCAGCTTGTCAAGCTACAGCTGCTCCTCCCCCTCGGACCCGTCCGACAGGGCCTCGTCGGACGACGCCTGCTCGTCCAAATTTGGGCGAGCATTGCCGACCCTAGGCGAGGGCTGGCGAGGCCTCGCCCGAGAGAGGGCCGGCCACCCTGCCCAGGGCAGGCGACCGTCACTGGCCCACTGGGCGGCGGCGGAAGCTCCACTAGTGCCTTTTTTTTTTTAATAGTTTTGTTTTTTTAAATAAATTTAGTTTTTCCTTTTTAGTTTTTAATCTAATTTTTAAAGATTTTGAATAAAAAATAATTTTAAAAAGCCATATGAAAAATAAAAAATTCATTTAAAATATGACGTCAGCCATACGTTAGCAATTTCCATTAGGAAATCTGACGGTGTTAACTTTAAGATTCAATTGAATCAACTTGACAAGTTTTAGGACTTGATTGCACTTTTTGTAAGTTTTATGACTCAATTGCACTTTCTTGACAAGTTTTAGGATTTCTGCAGAACATATCCCTAAATTTTTTCATCATATATAACAAAAGCGTGAAGAAACACGTAGTAAATCGCTATGCATTTGATATATGCAAGCGGGCTATTGAATCTCGAGCTCATTTGTTCTTTGAGTGTGGATTCGCTTATGGGGTTTGGCAAACACGTGTATTGCTATGCTAAGTCAATAGAGTTCCTGGAGATTGGGCTGTTGAATTTCAATGGATAACTCTGCATGCTAAAGGAGTCAGCTCCGGAGCAGTGTCGTCGAAACTCGCCGGGAACGGATGCGTCTATCCTCTGTGGCGAGCTGCTAATGACTTACTCGGACGTCCACACTTCATGGCGCAAAATTTATTCAATCCTATTTCTGCAATGGATAAAGCAGCAGAAACAAAGACAAGGCCTCCTTACTAGCTCGAACGAAAGAAAGGGAATTATTTATGTTATCTGATATAACAATCCTTTGATACGTCATACAACATATACGTCGACACCGAAATGATCATTATTACATGCTGTGTATAATTATTCGTACATGACCTCAATTCCCAACAGGCGAATCCAACATATAACTTGATGAAATAGCATTATCTTGAGCAGACATGTCTTCAGACTACGATTTTCAACGATGAAATCAGTAATAGTTCCTCCCAATTTCGGCTGCTGCAGGCCTCCGAGAACCCAAATTGATGTTTCCATATCTCTTTGTTGGATCCATGGTGGGAGGCATTATCTCCGGGTAATAATACGCTGTCGAGACCGACTCCGCGTACTTTGCTTCCGCCTGGTGCTGACGAGGGTAACTGCCCGAGGCCGAGGAATGCGTTGCAGTCTCCTTCAAAAGCTCGATTGCCGCACCGATGTCATTCGTTGGCTTAGATAGTGATCCGGTCCCATGACCAAGCCTCGGCGCGACGTAGCTTTCGATGACAGTGGGCACCACCATGGCAATCTCTTTCTTGTAATGGAACTCGTCCTTCTCGCCCAGGTAATTGTCGCCGCCAGACTTCCGCCAATCCTTATTGGCGCTGTAGTCGCCATACTCGCTTGGCTGGTACAATTGCCCGGAAGAGCCATAGCCGGGGGTGGCAGCTGGGCTTGGGTACGGCCTTTCGACATACCCACCAATTTCATCACGCTTATAATTATTGGTGCCGGCGACTCCTCCTTTGCCAGAGTAAGAGCCGTAGCTCCTGTCATAGCTGTCGTTTGGTGGAGTGGCGGCACCTCTATACGGCGGCGTCCGGTTGCCAGAATTGATGTCATACGTCGGCGGAGTGCCGGCACCTCCATACGGCGTCCCGTAGCCAGAATTGACATACCTCGCCATTATTGCTTCTCGAGTAATGTGCTTGATGAGGAAGGACTGTGATTTATGAAGAAACTATATTAGATGTTTCTTCACAACCCTTCCTGTTTGAAATGTTGAAGGAAGCTAGGACTTATATAAGGGGACAAAAACATAGAAGATACGTAGTTAATTTACTTTTTCGTTGGTGTGAAAGTGACGCAATGAGATGTATCCAATTCATAAAATTACATGAACGTGAAGCGTGAGAGAATCTTATGCTTACCTTTATTGAAAAGTTTTGGGGCAGCACTAGTTTGAGATGCTGACGTTGGTTTTTATTTTGATCATGTCCGTGGAAATGGCATCTTGACAGAAGAGGAGATCAAGATCAGATTCTTCCACAGGATGGTGACGTCCATTATAAAAAATAATGTAAGAGCATAAAGCGAACTCTCTCTTCTGGCATATCGCACGGTATCGTCTATGCTTCATTGAGCAAGAGCTAGGAGAAAGATCCAATGAGGTCGACCTCCCTTAGCAAAGATGATGTGAGAGAATAAAGGGAACTCTATCTTCTAGCATATCACGTAATACACGAGCCAAAACCTGACTAATGAAGCTGTTATGGTTTGTAGCATGAGGAATGCGATAGGGTTGTGTGCTTATTAACATGTTTCTTAATCCAATGTCCGTTTTTTAACTACTAAACCGATCTCGGGATGAATTAAAACAATTCTAGCTTAACGCTTAACGAGGGAAACGAGCTTGTTAGAGCATCTAATAGGAAAACCTACCCTTTGCAACATGTTGAGGATTCATCTCCCATACACCATCCACATCCACAGAAGCACACCTTGTAAGAATTTTCTTGATATAGGCTACATTAATTGAGATTGTAATTTACCGTTTTATGGGATTAGTTGAATAAAGTAAGACATAAGGTTTTCTTAATAGTCGAATATGAGTCTGGCTTGTGTGGGCTGAGTTAGGGGCTCAGCCCATGATGAGAGGGCTCAACTAAAAACTCTATAAATAGGGCTAAAGTCCCTCCTCTAACCCTCATTCTTCCATGAACATTCTCTCACCTCACATAAAGAAGTCATGAGGGGTGGTTTCATCACACTAGGATCCGAGGGCCATAGAGGAAAAAAACCTAAGTGTCGAATCGTCACCATTCCACATAAAGAACAATAGATTCCAAATCAGGTACGTAAATCTTCATGTTCTCCTCCAATATGTTCGAGTTTCTAGTTATGTTGATCCTGGGATGCCATTTCAATGGCCAACATTTGGTATCAAAGCCTCGTAGCCTAGAATTTGAACTGTTGCATTTATCCCTTTTCAGAAATTTTACCCATTGAAATTCGATTTTGAACACATATTCTGACTCGTCTCATCGAGACGAGCATTTTGATGGGTGGCACGCCTCTGGCGGAGGCCAAATGCGCCACCCATGAACATTTTGGATTTGAGCAAGTTTTGGACCGTTTTGCCCGATTTCATGAATTTTGGTTTGGTGAAAGTGAGTTTTGAACATATATTTGGATTCTACTCGTCGAGACAAGCATTTTGGTGGGTCGCACACCTCCGGGGGAGGCCGCATGTGACTGCACACGCTTACACACGTTGCAGCAGTGCTGGCGAGTGGTGCCACACGCTAACAAGCTTGTGAGCCCACGTGTGGGCACGCGACCACCTAAGGTGGTGGTGACATCACCCATTGACTCACCGCACCACCATGACGATGATGACATCACACGTGTGATGACATCATCGATAATGTCATTCACGGCAATTCGACTTGACCCAGGTTGACGGGTCGACTCAACCTGGTGGACCGTTGACCAGGTTGACCCGACCCAAGTACCAATTGGACCGTCGGACAAGTCAAATTGTTGATTGATCGGACTAGTCAAACCGGTTTCCAAACCGGCTTAACAAGTGAACACGTGCAACTCATGCGCCGCGCATTCTGGCGACACGTGAAGGCTCGAGCGACATCGGATCAGTGCGTGGTTGGCATCGACATGCTCGTATGGAGGTTCTCTATATTGTGGTGTATTTATTTTACATGTTTGATGCTTTTAAAGATATAAAAATGAATGTAGAACCCCAAATATGTGGATTTTTGGGGGCATTTTTTGTTTATTTTTCATGTATTTATCTATATTTTTGGAAATACGTTGTGAACTTAGATGTATATTATCACATAAGAAATGTGTAGAACATTAATTCATTAATAACATATATAAGATTCAACATGTATTAATGAATGAAATAATGTGATTGGCATGACATGTAATTTTCATGATAAATTGCCCTCGTCATCAGGTCTAAAATTACATGCATAAGGTGATTGTGAGTTATAAAATTTATATTCTAATATAAGAGAGTTTCAATGATTCAATTGGGTGTGATCGATAAAGTGACACACTTGATTGGATTTGAGAAATATCGATCTCATATTGTTAAAGGATGTCTCATGTTCTAATGCATGATCATACTCCCAAATGAGGTGATTGTGTGTCAGTGCATAAAGGGATACATGTACAGTATATGGTTGGGGAGTAACTTACCCTAGTATACACTCAAAGGTGATGAATTCGCAAAATGTTAAAATGTATTCTCATGACTGCTGTCATGTGGAGAGTGTGCAATTACAAATCATGTATTCTGCTCAAAGGTATTTATAAGATGATACATGTAACTCTCGAAATGTGTCCTTATAAGATTTTCAAGTTACATAGTACTTACATTTGTTATGAAGTCACATTCTTTGTAATGGCAACTTCATTGTGACTAAGATTCTTACTAGGTCAAATTTTAAGTAGTAAAAGAAGGATTTTCTTTTTGGAATGAAGCTAGTATATTTTATATTTCTCTTAATAAGGATAAGTTGGCAATCTCACTGTTAGTAATATAGAATTAGAAAGCATTTTTTGCTACTTGGGAAGAGGTTATCCATGAGCTGTTTCATTTATGAACACTTGAAAATAGTTTACCAGCTGACTGCACTGCTAAAATGATGATGGAAGTGTTGGTAGTTTGAAATTGTGTCTTATCTAATATCAAGATTGGGATAAATACAATTATTCTTTAACATAAGGTTTAATAATTCCGATGATGTTAAAAATTACGTCATAAGGATGATAAATTTGAAATCCAAAATCATACTCATAAAAGAACTTATGAAAGTATCGATCATTCTGATAATCTGCTCTCAAGATAGCATCATTTAAGAGAAATGATGTCATTCACTATTTTTTTAGGAAGAAATGACACATAAGGAGCACCATAATGAATATAAAGCTTGGTTGTCCAAGTGTGAGTCTAAAGTTAATGATTCATTGGCATTCGTTTATGAATCCAATCCCTATCGAAAGCCTCATCTGGTTTTTGGTTGCTAGATAGTGATGCAACAAATTATGTTGTTTACCATAAGGGGATTTATAAATCTAAAAAAGCCGAATTATGATGAATCATAACTCATCATGGTAAATAATATTTAACGTCAATTTAGTGGGAGATGTTATTTTGATTCTATATTTTGAATTCTAGTTTGCATTTGATGTTGAGAAACACTTTTCTGTACCTTCCTTTAGACGGAACTTAATTTCCATATCATGTATGGAAGTGTGTGGTTAATTTTTATAGAAAAGAACAAGTGTTATTTTTATGTTTTCCAATTCAAATAAAGTTAAGTGTTGCAATATGTCAAATAGATTGTACCAATTGTGCTAATCTCCTAAACGTTATGTAAGTCACTTATACAGTTGAAAAGATTGTTTGTAATAGACATTTACCTAAGGAACGGTCTTATATATTGTAAACTTCTTGATCATATATCTAGAAAAAAGTAGAAAGACTGATAATATTGACATTTTGCTTACTCTTAAAAGTCACCTAAAGACTTGTGTAGACTGTTGTAGAAGTAAGATGATTAAGATAAAAAAAAATAAAACTGCAGTCTGAAATCCTAACCTATTGGAAGTCATTCACGCTGATGTTAATGGACCATATATGGTAACGTTGTGTAGAATTTTTCATTTCAACACAGTCATTGACAACTATTTCTTTCATACTTGAGAAAATTATGAATCTTTGGATATATTCAAGTTTTTTCGGATTAAAGCCAAGAAACTATTGTGATAAGACTTAAAGATTTTCATATATGACCGCAGTGGTAAGTATTTTGACAATAATGACAATACTGAATAACTTAAAGGGCCATTTGTTAAATACTTAGAAGATTCTGGGATGATAACTTAGTTTACTATGCCCGAAAATCTTGAACAAATTGATGTGGCCGAAAAGGTGTAATTGCATTGTGTGATTATTATGACTAATTTATTAGGTTTTCTATGAGGCAAAATAGCCCAATATACATTAAACCGAATATCTACCAAATATGTTATATTGACTAGTTTTAAGTTGTAGATTGGATCTAAACCTGACTCAAATCATCTTAAGGTTTGGAGTGTCTTGCAGAAGTGAGGTTATATAATCCAATATTAAGTAAGTTGTATTGCAGAACCACTCGGTTTTATTTCATATCTTACCCAGGTTATTTGTGTTGGAGAAATCTTTCTGGAATATTTTGAAGTTGACAAAACGTTTCCATTAGTCTAGTCTGAAGATTTGCAGACTCTACTATTTAAAGTCTAAAAACCTCCGGACTGCCAAACTCAAGACTTAAAGTCTATTCTCATTGACAGTTTGGAGTTTGTCGAAGAAGGTCTATCCAGGACTGTGTGTTTCGTTAAGGATTTGATCTTATCGACTGACGAAAATCTCTTGGCTGGATATGACATAACGGATTCCTTTATTCGAATCAAGATTGATTAAAGATCCGATGATTGGCGAAGTATACTTGGAAGGTTCTACTTATGGAAACCGAGATCTTGATTGTATGGGCGAGCAGGATTGATGGGCTATCGACATGTTCCTTTAATAGCTTGAATGATCTTCCTAATTGATTCTGTCCAAACGGGAAGATTGGAAGAATTCCTTTGGTAAGTGCCAACGGGTATGATGGCATAAAGGAGTATATAAGGAAGATGTTCCAGTTGTTCGAGATGTGTACGATAGAAGAATTCCAAAGTCTGAAGCTCATTGTTCTTTGTCAATTCATTTACTGAGCGAAATCTTGTATGCAAAAGAGAGTCTATATTTTGAGATACCTTGAGGAAGTGTGGTAGAATATCTACACTGTGAAATCAAGGGAAAGCATTGCTGTAACATCTCTTTTGTTCATAGTGAAATCTAGCCGGTGGGCTGTCAGTGCAAAAGAGTGGACGTAGACTTGGAATAAGCCGAACCACTATAAACCTTGTGTTCAATTTTCTCTTCCCTACTCTCTGTTTACATTGATCATAATCTGTTTTGAAGAACTTCCTTTCTATTGTTTGCCTAGTATTGCTTTCGTATCTCGATAAATTGTTTTTACACCTATTCACCCCCCTCTAGGTGTTTATCCTAGCTATATCAATTTGAAGGGATATCAATTTTATGATCCTAATGGAGATACAAGAATTGTGGAATCATAGATAGCAAAGTTTCTGTAATTCTATATAGCTGTAGAGGATAACTGTCGTTAGACTATTAAAGATAATAGTATGGTGGGACCATTGTGTCTTTGTATTCGCCTATACATACAATTATGGAGTCTTCTACACCACGGACTAAGCCTATTGAGGTTTAGGATACTGTTATTAATACAATTTCTGATGAAGTTTGTCAAGTTTCTCAGGTATAAGATGAAGCGATTGCAGTAGCTCCACTTAAGATATCTACTAAGGAAAGACGTTCAATTTACCACCAGACTATATAGTCTATATATAAGAGCATGACTACGATATCTGCTGCGTGGTCGATTTAGTGACTTATATAAATGTTGTTTCTTGTCCTCAATCAGATCTATGGCTAGATGCAATGAAAGACGAGATGCAATCTATGAAACGTGATAGTGTTTAGGAGCCTATTGAATTGGCTGAAGGTCGCAAGCCCATTAGTTGCAAATGGGTGTACAAGACTAAAATAAATTTTTAATGGAAATATTAACAAAAAAAAAAAGTTAAACTCAAACTAGTAGAGAAATGTTTCACTCATAACGAAACCTAGTCTTTTCTGTAGACTATTTCAGTTTGAAATATGGTATTAGTAGTTCATTTTTGGCATAGAGTTATTTTAAGTGAATATTAAAACTCTATTTCTCAATAGATAGCTTAATAAAGAAGTCTGTATCAAATAACCCGAAGTTTTGCAGTAGATGATTCAAGTAAGCTTGTGTGTAAACTAAAAGTCTTATTTATGGTCTTAAGCAAGTTTGTAGACAATGGTGCCTAAAGCTTCATAGTGTTATCACTTCGTTCAATTTTGTTGAGAATAAAGTAAATCGATGTATATACTACAAGGTCAGTGGGAGAAAATTTAGTTTTTTCATGTTCTATGTAAATAATATTTCGCTTGAGAGTAGTGACATTGGATTACTACATAAGACAAAGCAAGTGTTGTCAAAGAATTTTGACTTGAAAGATCTTGATGAGATATCTTTTGTCCTTGGCATTAAGATCCATAGGAATTCTTCTTGCCATATGTCAGATTCATCTTAAATTGCATATGTTGATCGTGTATTAGAAAGACTCAATATGCACCATTGTAAACCAGAAATTACTCATGTTATTAAGGGTAATAAAGTGAGTATATTGCAATATCTTCATTCAAATTTTGGGAAAAACCAAATGAGAGATATACTTTGTGCTAGTACACTTAAAAATGTCATGTATACTTAAGTTTGCACTAAGCTAGATATTGCTTTTGCAACAAAACTTCTAGGTAGATATCAGTTAAGTCTAGGACGTGATCACTAGATTACTGCCAGTAAGATTTTGAGATACTGTAAAGAACAAGAAAACTATATGCTAGCAAACATGTTCAGGATCCGGAGCTAGTAAGTTATTAAAATGCAGACCTTGCAAGCTGTCAGGATGACAAGAAGTCAACAATCGGATGTATCTTTATATTAGCAAAAGGTGCAATATTATGACAAAGCGATAAACAAAAATCTATATCATCATCTACCGTATAAACGGAGTCTGTAACATGCTTTTTAGCTATTACTCAAGATATTTGGTTTCAAAACCTCATTAAGGAATTAATCATATTTGATTTTGTGAATAGACCCATACGGTTGTATCGAAACAATAACTTGTCAGTATTGTTTATCAACAACAATAAAGGTCTCAAGGGGTCTAAACATATGGCGATCAAGTTTTTGATCATAAAGAAACGATATAGAATGGTAACGCTATAGTAGAGCGTATTTCCACAGATTATATGATTATAGACCCATTAACTAAAGACTTTTGCCCTTGTGTACTTGAATGACATGTCATGAACATGAGTTGAGGAGCATCATTGGATGTTGCTGTTTAGTGGGACCTATTTTGATTTTGCTCTAATAAAGTTTATATATGTATTACACATTCAATAAAGTGTTCATGAATGTGTTGTCACCATATCGAGTTGATTACATGTAATAGAAATCTCAAGATATCGTGTAAACCTTGAGTGAAAGCTGGGGGCATTTGGTTATCAGCCTTGAGCATATATCTTGATTACACATAAAGAAAGCTTAAATATAAAGATAAGACATATGTGGGTTCATTAGAACCATAAATATATTCTCTAGTAGCATATCCGGTTTCTCGTGACACCTAAGATAAGAGAATAGTGACCGAGAAAGGGGATGACACATAAGGTATTACTCTTTATGACGTGTTATCCATTTGATATATATCTATATTAAATCCATATAAGTAAAATTAAAAGCACTTGTGACCATGGAAGGCTCTATGTATGTACATGTTACCGCAATGATTTAGTGTTTGAGACCTTATGGGATATGATTGATTATTAAGAATTATCACCAAACCAACATAAAGGTACGCACATATAGTACAGTCTCAATTAATATAGCTCAAGTGAGAGAATATAAGAATTTTTCTAATGTGGGCTACATTAATTAAGATCGTAATTTATCGTTTTACAGGGTTAGTCTAATAAGGTAAGACATAAAGTTTTCTTAATAATTAAATATGAGCTTGGCTTATTTGAGCCTAGTTGGGCCTAGCCTGTGATGAGAGGGCTCGACTAAAAACTCAATAAATAGTGGTAAGGTCCCTCCTCTAACCCTAATTCTTCCATGAACATTCTCTCATCTCACATAAGAAAGTCGTGAGGGGCGGTCTCATCACGCTAGGATCCGATGACCATAAATGAGAAGAACCTAAGCATCGAATCATCGCCATTCTACATAAAGAATAATGGATTCCAAATTAGGTACGCAAATGTTCGTATTCTCCTCCAATATGTTCGAGTTTCTAGCTATGTTGATCTTGAGATGCCATTTCGATTGCCAACACACCTATGTTCCAACATAGGATACACGACACAAATTTGACGGATGAATAGGTGGAGATAGTAAAACCTAAATAGAAATACATATATGAGATAGAACTTGAAAAGAGTATAGATGTGGGATAATATTCCTCACCCAACAATTGAAATGATGACTATATATTTTGCTCTTTTCTTCGGCCCTTTACACGAGAAAGAGAACCTTGACTTTTGTCATATCGCGATCGACTGTCATGAAATGTGAACTATATGGCTTAAGTCTGTGAAACTTAAATACATATGCCTAAACTTAAATATCATCACCTAGGAAGTTGAGTTTAGGAAATTAAGTCGAGGTGGAATCTAAAAAGCCTTTAGGCTACATTTGATTGTCTGGATTTCTAATTAGAATAGGATTTGATATAAAATCCATGAATTTTGTCTAATCCACTATTTGGTTATCGTAGTAATAAAATTGGGCATACTTACATTATATCATGTCATTATTTGATATAAATGGCATATCAATGTAAACAAATCTTAAAGTTCACAAAAGGAGATAGGAAAAAACTCTCATGACACTTTTGTCTTTTTTATATGCTTTTTTATTTTATTTTTCCTCTCTTTTTAAATAATTTCTTGTTTATTTCTTTTTTCCCCTTCGATCATTCTTTAATAAAATTTTACTAAACATTAAACTATACTAATATACATAAAATACTAAATTGCCTAAAATATGTAATAATATATGTTTATGTATTTTATATTATAAAATAGAATTAAATTTGAATATATATAAATAATATAATATTAGAAAATTAAATTGTTAATTTTTGTTATTTGGAATTAGAATTCAAATGCTACTTATATTTTTTTTAATTTTATAAATTTAAGAAATATATTATTTGAAAAAATAATTTTTCTATTATGAATATTAAAAATCCTATCTACATTTATTTCACTTTCTCCATAAGATAATTTTTTTCCAACATGTATCCATGTTATATCTGACTTTATTTTATCTTGAACAGACACCAAACATAGGATGAAATAAATGTTATCATATCCTGAATTTTATCATAATTGTTAAATGCACCTTTAGGGTTTTTACACCATGAACATCGGTACAATTAATAACCATTACGATCTTTTTACAGTGGGTGTATGCTTAAATTCTTTTATCCTGGTGCTCTCAAGATCAAGACATGTGAACACATCTACAGCTATACAATTAACACAATAATAATTGTTTATATATATCTTAGACTCTATTTGTCTCATTGAAAATGAATTATTTGGAAAATATATTTTAAAATGAATTTTTGAAAAATTATTAAAAATATTTTTATTATTGATAATTATTTATATTCAAATATTTTTATGAACTATAGAAATATTTATTAGGATCGTTAAAGTGCAAATTGAAACACCGATGGCTCTTTGGACATCACTTGTCATCACACCATACCAGTTATTGTACGGCCTCCCCATAAGTCGTCATCCTTGACCCACCAACGATGACAGCTTTTTACCGTTAATGTCCATACTTCCGTCCCACTTCGAAAATCCGTTAGAAAAACCTTAGATCCAATCCGATCCAATCGGTTCAAGGTCCCACATGACGTGGCAGAAAATGGAATGAAGCCAACCGCAACAAAGGCTGGCATCAACGCGTTGCGTTTACTCGACGTTTTCTCCGGAGAATGTTGCCGTGGTTAAAGTAATCAACGACCAATTTGCCGAAAATTAAGGAGAGCACTTCATGCCCTCGTCACTGTCACACTAGCAACTCACTTTATATTATCACGCTTTTATGCATCTCTTATTGACATCTTAGCCTATTCTAGAAAACCAAACTACCATCTATTACAGATAGATAAATGGTCAAATCTATTCTGTGAAACTTATATGACATAAATACCTTCGTTCGAGAAATAATTCTAATCTCAAACCTTCCACTCATACTAACCCTCCTTAACCAAGTCTATGGCATTGTCACCATCCTTTGCCATTATGCTGCCACCCTCGATCGCCTCTAGCTGCCTTTGCAGATGCCCTCGAGGAGAGAGAGAGAGAGAGCTTATGTGATGGGTTCTTCAAGGTGGTGTCAATAACTGTAGGTCCCTTGGCTATTGGCTGTGGTGACGGGGTCTTAAGGTAGGTACTAAGATTAGGATCATGTGAGTTAGAATCGTGTGTTGATGGGTGTGATGAGGAAATGGTAGGGGTAATTCTTTAGAAAGAAAATGACAAAATTGGATATAGATTAACAGTCTTGTTTAAGCGAGGATACAAACTTATTTGTTCAAACGTAGTGGATGCATAGTGGTTATCTTTTGAGAATCATGTGTCATGAGTTCGCCATTTTTCCTTTTCCAATAATGAAAATACAATGCAGGGTAAAGAAATAGTATGGACATTTCTAAAAGAAGTTGTGATGCGTGACGGTATCTCTGTAATATTTGTCCGGTCAAAAGCCAAAAGAAAAAAATAAAAAATAATAAAAGAGTAAAAAGCTGGCTAATCAAAGGAAGAGTAAAAAGTAGCCGTTTTTTACCCTAAAAAGGGAAAAGCCACGCACGAATGAAAAAGGAAAGGGGAAGAGAAAGGAAAATAAAAGAAAAGAAAGAAAAAGGATAGAAGAAGAAAGGGAAATAGAAGACTTGCGCATATATGCCACATACCCCTCGTTTAGTCGGATTTACTTCAATTCGTAACACTCGATAAGAATTTAAGCCTTTCATTATATTCAGAGTAGTTTTCGGAGTTAAGCAATATATTTGAAATTAATTAAAATTTGAGTTGTAAAATCCGATTTTAGAATTGTTAAGCAGTGGAATTTCCATAGAAATCATGGATTAGGACGTTTATGGAGCCGTGGAATTTGACAAGGGTTGATTTGAAGCAGTAGTTTAGTCAAAGAGAAATTCTAAAGTTTCGCACTCTAGCTTTGCATTGCGAATAGTACCCACTTTGGACAAGAGTTTTGTTAGCACATAGTAGTCATTTTATTAGCAACTATAAGCCAATTCATAGTTGAGGTAGCATTGTACTTGGCTTTAACATAACTTCTTTCTTATTTGAAAGGATTGCAAGTTTGATGATTTGAGTAATCTTTGTTAATTGGTCATATGCATTTTTTTGGTGAGTATCGCTATCTCTTCTATGAATTTTTAAACTCATATCTTGAAAGTGATAGAGATTTGATATATGAGTTATGAAAAAAAATTATTTGTTGCATAAAATCTTAATCGGGCATATACTTGTCAGTTATTTGTGAATGGTTTTGAAAAATGTTTTGAGAAACTTTTTATGAAAGACATTGAAAGCTTATACATATTTATTTATGAATCTGGTTTATAAAATGAGTTTCGAAATGATTTCATAAATGTCTTGGGAAATATATTCTATTTGATGAACGGAGTTGTGAAAGAACATATAATTTGGTTATAAAATGTTATTCTAATTATGAGATTGGTTCTAGATTAGATTTCCAATATTTGAGGGCAATGGTTTGATGTTCAATATTTCCATGAACTCAATTAGGGGTTTTTGGATATGCATACTAATTTGAATATGTCCTTTTGAGCCAAACCATCGGCTAATGATAGGTGGAGACTTTGCCAAGAGGAGAATTTTGATTGTTTTGCCACTATCATAGTTTGATATTGAATAATAGATTGATTGATGGAATGGACCATTGATACGTGATTTGATATCAGATGGATCAATAAAATAGACTATTGATGCGTGGTGTGAGACAGATCAATGGAATAAACCATTGATATGTGAATTGATGAGATCAATCAATTGATTGAACTATTTATATTTGCTTTGATATTACCAATGAAATGAGAATTTTTATATGTTTAAAATTTTGTTGAAAAGATAAACTTTTTTGTTTTTGATCTCGTACATATGCTATAATGGATTCAAATTAAATGAGTTTCAATATGATTTTGTAAATATACGTTATAAGTGTTCAATCTACTTAAAAGAGATAATAATGTGTGACTGCTCACCCCTTTCATCCCAATCTTTCTTGTGTCCTTTGCTACCGATTAGTAAGGTGAGAGTGATTTCGACAGAAAATTTTGGTAATTGCATTTTGGGTATGAGTTGAGATAGTCTAATACGTTTGCTTTGATATTATCAATGATATGAGTATTTTTTATATGTATGAAGTTTCGTTGAAAAGATAAAACTTGTTTTTGATCTCGTACATACACTATGTTGTAGATTCGAATTAAATGAGTTTTGATATGGTTTGTAAATATGCAAAGTGAGTGCTCGATATGTTTGAAGAGATATGGACTACTTACTAAGCTATGGTTACTCACTCCTTTCAACCCAACCTTTTTCAAATCTTTCAACTAGTAGCTAGTAAGACGATACATGTCCGATGATAGTTGTTGGATTTATTTGAGTTTGAAGATGTACTCATTCTCTTTGATGGATTTTAGAAATTTTGACCCCAAAACCAACTTCATGTTTTGTTAGATATATGGATGTATTTATATTATGATAGTAACTTTCCATTGATTTTTGTTTTAGACTGCATCCTTCGGGCCAAAAAAGGGCCATGTCATTCCCTTTTCCGGTAGAAATCGGAGTGTGATAATCTTACTCAAAAATTGTAGGTGGCCATGCCCACTTCCCTATGGGTGAAATCTTATTTGACTCATATAAATAAAGCAGGCTTACACACATTTTTAGAGACTAATTGAGTTGAAAGGTTCAAATACTAAGTGTTCTTAAAAAAAAAAAAAAAGTGGCAACTTGACTCCATTTTAAATTTCATAGCTAAATTTAAAGTGCAAATTGCAAGTTTCGAGCAGGAGATGCCAAGTGTCATTTGGACAAAAACAAAAAATAGGTCCATTTTGTGTTTTCACAAAAACTAACAATAATGAGCAAATTAGAGAGAACAAGCGATGGCAAGTGGTTATGGGATAAACGGAGAGAGGTGACGAAAATTGGGAGAAGCGTGGTGATATATAACTACCCATGCTTTATTAAAGGCATAGCTGTGATTTTACGTCTGTCATGATTTTATGGTTATAATTGACAAAGGGTAATAGCCATTGATTTCATTATTCAACACCAAGTAAAGAAGGCACACATACCGTTACCAAAAGCGTAAATTTTCTTGATTGAAAGAGATTACTTGCATACAAAACCTTAATATTTGTAGACTCCATAAATAAGTGATGTACTTTTAACATCTCGTCACATGTGCAAATTGAGTCAACAATAGCAAGCGAAATTGATGAAGGAGGAGCCACAATCATGGAATAATCAAGGGCGACACCTGGCTCTTTTTCTAAATTGAAAATGTCTGACTCAATTTAAATTATTAGATAGAGGGAGATTACATGTGGAAAGACCTCGTTAACTCTAGTGAAAAAATATGGGATCATGTCTAACAAATAAAATTCATTTTGGTGTTTATGCTCATCTTATGTTTATGTGGAATCATCTATGCAACAATTTGAATCTATTTGCTTGAGTATATCATCTTGCAATTTCAAGTGTAAGATAAATAGAAAGATCGTATCTTACATGACCAATGAAATTAGAAAGATATTCATGTGTTTAGAATTTACCTACCTGAAGTAAATTTCCTCATCATATATAAAAAGAAATAGAGGAAATATTGACAAAAGTGAGAAGTGAAACAGACGATAAGCTTGGGTGTATCATCAATCTTCCGCTTCTCACCCTCATCGTAATTGGGCACAAGTGACGGGTTTATCAAGTGAACAATAGTGAGTAATATAACTCCATGATCTTAAATTGTACGTTCTCTTGCCAGTGATTTATTATTTGCCAACGTTCAATACTTTTTCGGATTCCATGAAATAATGATGCGCAATGTCCTGGCTAAGAGTCATGCTATTTGTTAAATGGCACCTGAATACATATAACTCGGCAATAGTTATACTGGACAAACGACAAATTGAGTCAAATTCATTAGTCATGCTTGTCACGTTTGTCTAAAGAAGCATGGTAAATTCAGACATGATAATACAATGGTTTGATCATTTAATGAAAGTCAGTCGATTTTGTCCTATGAAAATGAAACAAGGAAGGCACGTCAAACATGACAAGCACTTAGTGGGCCAGTGTTGCCCCACTTGAAAAGACGTGAGCTGGTGTCCTGGCACGAGCAAGACAAATGATAGCTGTAGGGACACAAGAAGAAAGAAAGAAATCATAGCGAAATGTATGAAAAAAAGCTATAAATGACAAAAGTATTTTTTTTCATAATTATATATATTATCTTGATCAAAAGGTGCAGACTGCCCAAATTTTAAAGAAAGGAAATTTCAAGAAATATGCGAAATTATCATGTGCTATTTTTAAGTACAGGCCAAGTATAATAAAATAATGTTTAGGGATTCTCGCTCGATGCGTAGTTCGTCACAGAAATTTAATGAGGGATCAATGTTATTAAAGTCACAAATACGCATATCAAGAAGAGAAAAATTTATAAACATTATAAATGCCAGTCATATGCACTTACCCAAGTGCAATCGTTTTTCCTCCGACAAATAAATTACACCATCTCGATCATCATTGGCCTTGTTAATCAAACGATATTTTTTACGGATACGATCAATCAATAAGTGCTTCTGTAAGAAGATTGGCTATAATTTTTTTTTTTAAAACATCAAGGTCTTAACTTTTGCTTCTTATTAATGCACCTGTTTTTACAAATTTTAATATTTGCTAATTCAGATGTGTCATGTAGTGTAGACAATATCCTAAAACTTCGACATTCCTTTTGTTAAGCACGTGTAATCTTAATACTCATATATTCGTCAATTAAACTAATTTACCGTTCGATAATGGAATGGATATATTAATATAAAATGAACTTATTTATGAGCGCTCTAGAAACACTTGTTCAAGCAATAAATCAGAAAATTTAACAACTTCTATCAACCGATTTTCTAATATTGAGTCATCTGCATACGCATCGCCACGATCTAAGATTAAAATATGTTGCTACCATATCTGGTGAAGACGAAGGAAGTACACACCTTTTCCGCATTGAATTCCACTCTTGCCCCTCGGATCCTCACGCTCCTTCTGTCTGCAAAAAAAGAAAAAAAGAAAAAAAAAAAAAGCTGACTTTTCTTACAGTTGGGAGCCCTTTAGATCTGGACCAACCAAAAGATTCTTAAATTCATTTCCTCTTTTTCCTAAGCATTCATTGTTATCTTTTGCCTGCCCTCCCGCGATCTCAGTGACCCTGAGGTGCTGTGCATCGCAGGTTCAGCCCTCTTAATCAGAGCATTAAACAGTCTGCTCAATCATTGAAAGTGACTCGCAACCCACTTTCGTTACCGCCCCCATCCAGGCGCTCCTGGCTTCTCCTCTGTTTTCTAGGGCTTCTTGAAAGACAGGGCTCTGTTCTTTTTGACTTCTAGGGTCTCCTGGTTCTTCTTTGATTGTTCCAGCCATTTTCCAACCAAAATCTGAGCCTGATCTTAGCTTCTCCTCCACTTTTCTTAAACTGGGTTCTGTCAAAAACCTTTCCTTTCTGAGAAATAGCTGCACTTGGGGAGTGTGGACTAACTTGAATCCTACTTCATCAGTGACTTTTGGCTTTTGAAGTTATCTTTTCTTTCAGTTTTCTGCTTTTGGGTGCGAATGTTGTAGTTTCTTGAAATGGATCAGCTCTGATTGCTTCTGTTATGCTTGAGGGACCTTCGATTCTTGGTAAGGATGAGCAGATCTCATAGCCCTTGTACCATCTTTTAGTGTGTCTGTTCTGTTTTCAGAAATCGGTTAGACTTTAAGATCTCGCCGTCCTTTCTTGTATTAAATGCACTTGCTTTTATCTCTAACCACATTGATTTGGACTTGTAACTCATGTAGCTCCATTGTAGGACTCCCTTTTTAATGTTTCCAAGTCCGAATTTTGCCTTTTTTTTATCCATCTGTAAAGAAGTATTCCTTACGTATACATATCGCACCTCTTCCAAAAGGGTGGCTTGCTCAGTCCGTCTTCTACTTTAATTGACTGAAGAACGCTCATTTCTAGTCAGAAAGAAGAGCATATGTCTTTGCCTTTGGATGATTTGAGAGAGCCCTTGAAATCAACCCCGATGGAATCACACACGGATTCTTTAGATGGGTATGCCCCTGCTTCTGAATCATCCGGTTCGCCGCATCTGATCCATGGATACACTGACGTCACCGTCGTCCCAGAGCATGAAAAGCAAGAGCTTGAGCAAACAATCTCGAATCTTGAAGGTATTGTGATGGTCTTATTACCTTTTCGTTTTGATTTTGCACAAGAAAGGTTTATTACTGAAGTCGGTCTTATTGAACTGAAGGCTTTGTGTGCTGAACTTGATTGTGTAGGAGATATTCTGCAATTGCGGCAGAAGCAGAAGCTGTTGAATGAGCAGCGGAGAGAGTCATTGAATAGTATAATTGATATTAAAGGTGAAAAATTCTTGATGCTTTATTGTAATCTTCGGTTACGACTTCTCTAGATTAAAAGCTATGGCAATATGTCTGTTTGACGGAATAATCTCTTGGAGATGAAGACTAAATAAAGAAAAATGTGAATTTTGCAGGAAATATTCGAGTGTTTTGTCGTGTCGGGCCATATCTATCGAGAAACAGAAGAAAGAACATAAACCCCATCTCGACCAGTTTGGATAAAATAGTGGTGAAATCGTCTGGCGGGGCCAAGGAATTCGAGTTTGATAAGCTGTTCCAGCAAGAATCCAACCAAGGTTAGTGTGGTCAGCCAGAGGCTTGTTTCATGCAAGGAGTCTTCTTTTATTCCGGGTCTTCTGAAAGAGATCTATCCTGCTTTAAAACTCTGTAGAAGACATTTTCACGGAGGTAGAACCGATTCTCACTTCTGCACTCGACGGCCACAACGTGTGCGTGTTAGCTTATGGACAAACCGGCACCGGCAAGACGTACACAATGGTCAGTGAGCTAAATTTCTTGTTTCGGCAGTGTCAACTATTCTTTAACTCCAGTGTTAACAGAAAAGAAAGTAAACGAGAAACCTCGATATTTCTTTCAGGATGGAGTAAATGATAACCTGGGAATTGTCCCTCGAGCTCTCGAGAAGCTTTTCAGCCACGCCTTTAGGGACAAGTCGTCTTCTCTAACATTTTCCATGAGCATGTTGGAGGTATATATGGGGAATTTAAGAGATCTGCTGGCTCCAAAACTGAACTGCAGGACGCATGAAACTTCGGCTCGGTGGTAATTATATCACTAACTTCTTGAGCAATTTCAAACAATTAAATTACCATGAGAGCACAAGAACTGGAAATTGATCACTGTAATTATGTCCACAACAGCAACCTCAACATTCAGACAGATCCGAAGGGTCTGGTTGAAATTGAAGGCCTCATGGAAGTTCAAATCCCCGATTTGGGGAAGGCGAAGTGGTGGTACAACAAGGGCAGACGATCTCGATCTACCTCATGGACGAATGTGAACGAGACTTCTAGCAGATCACACTGGTGGGTTCGACTTCTAACACAAGCTTCCCAAAATTGTGTACGATTACTTCTGTTTTTTTTTTTGGAAGCTCACATTACCTGTTTAGCTTTATGTATCTAGCTTAACAAGAATTTCCATCGTCCGCAAATGGGATTTGGATGCCAAAACAGAATCGAGCAAGCTGTGGATGGTCGATCTTGGAGGCAGTGAGAGGTTGCTGAAAACAGGAGCCACTGGACAAACACTTGACGAGGGACGGGCCATAAATCTATCCCTTTCGGCTTTAGGTGATGTTATTGCAGCTCTCAGGAGGAAGAGAGGTCATGTCCCTTACAGGTAAGTTCTAACATGCTGCATATTTTTAACTTCTTGTTGCCATAAATTGATCTAAGCATCAGAATATCTGGTACTGAAGTGAAATAATTCAGTTCCTTCCTCCTTATAAATGTGTTTCCAACTTCTTTATTTGGTTCTCTTCGCTTGCAGAAATAGCAAGTTGACGCAAATCCTCAAAGATTCTCTATGTAAGCGACTCGCCAACTTTTTTAAGTAGATTCTCCAAACTTATAAGTCTTTCAAATCACCAATGCTAAATGGTGGAGTTACTGTAGGCGATGGTTCGAAGGTCTTGATGCTTGTGCATGTTAGTCCTTGTGAAGAAGATGTTGCAGAGACCGTTTGTTCCTTGAGTTTCGCCAAGAGAGCAAGAGCAGTCGAGTCCATTAGAGAAATACCCGAGGTAAGATCATTCGAATATATCTTGCCCAACATTGGCGAGGATTGTGAAATTTTCACGAGCAGCCTCGCCGGCAAGTGCAAGGTAACCATTAGGCATACTGAAAGGATGCGCTTTTTGTAGGACTTGAAGAAGATGAGGGAGAAAAAGTTGGCAGAACTTGAGAAGCAAATGAAGAAAGCTGAGGAAGAGTCTCAGGTCGTCACAGATCAGTTGCTGAAAGCCGAATTTCTTCTAAGCGAGAACAAAAAGCTCTTCTCATCCACATATGATCCTGTTGAAGATGTTGAGAAACCCACGAGCCCTAAGGATTTAAAGGAAGTGCTCGGCACTCCACCGGCATCTGCCAAAGTCGTCAAGCAAATGAGATGCAATTCTCTGCCTCGGTTCATGACCTCCACGGCGGCCAGCCGCCAGAGGCAGAGCGCTTCGGAAAGAGACATCGTCGGGAGAACAAAAAGCTGGAGATCGGCGACGAGAGGCTCGATCCAGTTTTCAGGTTCTCAGTCCTTCAGCTATTCAGATCCGCACTTGAAAGCGACGCTAGAGAAGTCGAGCAAAAAATCGCGGTACGCAGAACCAAAGGCTCTCCCGACTGAGAGTCCCAAATGTGTTGGCCTGGATTCAAAACCCGCTTCCTTGCCGCGAAGCAAGATGGTGACGTCTTCAGATCCGAACGTGAGAGCCACACTTTGCCGTCACAGAAGGAGGATGTCGAATCTGATCTGACGTGACTATGGTTTCGACTGCTGGTCATTTCGGTGTGCTTTGTGTAGGCTTCTGGCTGATCTTAGCTTGTGCACCTGTCTGCGTGTGCGTGTGTTTTACTAGTTCATACATTACTTGTGTGGAGTGTGAGAGGTGGTTTTAGGATTGCGCATTTACGCAGTCGACAAAGGCGGTCGTTTGCTTAGATAAGGTGGGATCGCTCCATTATTTGTTCATGCGATCCTGGCGACCGTCGTGCTGTTTTGGATGTGAGTCCAGCCGATCGATCATCGGCTCTGATATATTCCTAACCCGTTTTAGTTGCCTGACGTGGTGCGGCTTGTACTGTCATATAACACTTGTCGAAAGATGTTAGAAACATTCCATTTGCCGAGTTCAATGTCAGATGTGATTTTCGACTAGCACATGATGTGATGAGCTGAACTTGGTTACTGGCTTTCTGTGATCTGTCTTGGAAATTTCTCGAGGTCACGTTTGTCAAACGAGAAAATGGAGAATGATGCAAATAATTTCTAAATTTTGATTTAATGTATGATGTAATTCTTAAATTTTAAATTTATTCAACATAGTTTTTGAACTTTTAATTCGTTCAATGTAATTCATGAATTATTTATATATATTCAAATTAATTCTTGAATTATATGAAAATATATAATCTTATTTCCAATCTTTAATAGAAAGAGAATATGAAATATTTTCTTAGAGTTTATGACTTAGTTTGAATATGTATAAAAAAAACTTATGAATTATATTGAATAAATTGAAAGTGCAAGAACCGTATTACATATTGTGCTAAAGTTTAATGATCATAGATGACATTAGATCAAAATATGTGAATAATCTCGGTCGTCGATTCATCCATTAATTAGTTGCCACGTGTACATATTGGGGCCCACCCTTCAAGAAAATGGAAATATTAGCTAAAGCCTGCTAATCGTCTTCGACCTTGGGCGTTTCGGGGAATTCGCCGTCGTCCGTCTTCTTCTCGCAGAAAAACCCCGGAGCTTAAACCTAGAGAGAGAAAGAAGAGAGAGAGAGAGAGAGGGGACCATGCGTTCTCTGCGGAGTGTAAGAGCGCTCTACGAGAGCTCTGTGTTCGGTCTCAGCCGCTACAATGGGCATCGCTCGGTTCCACCGCTGTCGCGCCGCTCCATCTCCTCCACGGCGATGCTCCGGAACTCGTGGATGGACAAGATCAAAGGAGTCTTCGCCGGGAAGAAGACGTCTCCGGAAGAGGCCCCGGTCGCCGCCGAATCGTTCACGCTCCTCCGTAAGCTCCGCCGCCGCCGCCGCGGGCCTTCTTCGCGCATTTGAATTCGGTTGAGCTTGAGAAAGCTTCTTTTTTGTTTTTTTGTTTTTTTTTTTGGTTTTTTCGTCTGCCAGCGTTTCGATAGTGGCTGTGGCGATGGTGGTGATGGGTGGGAATTTTTTTTTTTTTTTTTTTGGGAAGGGTTTGCCGACCAGATGAAGAACGCGAGGAGGTTGGGAACATTCAAGAAATACATGGTCGGGCGGAGCAGCGAAGCGACGTTTGCTGATGCTTTCGAGAAGCAGGAGGCGATTCTCCGATATCTAGGAGGTTTGGACGCTTCCGGGGAGGTTGGTCCTGGTCGCATTTTGTTTTTGAGTGCTTGAATTAATTGATGCTCGAAAGAGACGGAATTTACGTATATGGATAGTTATATGTGACATTGAAAGGTCACACTTTTATTTGGTGAGAAGAGGATATGAGGGTGAATGATGTTCATGGCAGTAGTTCAAGAGGGAAAGAAAGATTGCAAAAGCATAATGGGTTGTGGAGAAATGGAGTTCGGGAATGGTTGATCTGTCTTTTTTGAAGTTTCAGGCTCGTGTACTTGTCTGTCTAGGTAGATTCTCGTACGGTTTTAGGAAGAAAAGATGAGTGGTTCCTACAAAATGTAGATGACCATCTGTATAGTATGGTTTGTTGTGCAGAAAAATGCTTCGTCTTGTGAAAGTGATTGTTTATAGCGTGTGACCGTATGAGAATTTATTTTAATAGGCTAGTGCAATCCTTGAAGGACTAACATGGATCCAAAATTTGGAGTTCAAATGCCGAGTTCAAGATTTGCCATGTTTTTTCCATGCTACATAGTCATACGTTACCCTATAGACAGATGCTTTGATTCTGTGCCATGACCTTTTCTGTATTTTTCATTAAAGCAATAATCAACACATGGACAAAATGTACATACGATGACATGCAAACACTTACTATGTGGATAACTACCTCACCCTAATATGACCTTAGATGATGATTTTCAGCATCTCCAAACTAATCAAAAACAAGAAGCAGCAAAGAATTGCAACTGTTCGATAGTAGATGTAGAGAATGCACTTGCGAAATTCACTTGGGCAAAGGAAGCAGAAAATAAGTTAATGAAGTTGAAGGAAGAAGGAAAACCGATGCCGAAGAGCCTTGCTGAGGTAAATGATTTTCTGTTCCTCAACATCTGTTATTGGTCTAAGAGGCTTTGAGAGATGGACTTGTAATTGAGTGTAATGGTTTGGATGAATGCTTTAAGACCTTATATGCCTGCTCACTACCTACCCCTGCTTACTTGAGAAGTACAGCTATGCTCACAATTATGGACTGTGTTTTTCGCACCTGTAACTTTACAAAACTTAACTTTGAGGTCAGTTTATCATGCATATGATGGCAAATGAATAACCAGAATTCTCTGTGTATTTCGGATTGGGTATGGGCTCATTAAGTATGTAGCTTAACAATTGTGTGTGTTTGAGGTTGGCTCTTTTGGACTGGGTGCAATGGGCTCATTAAATCTATATTCCCACAATTTTGAACGTTTTGAGAGGGCTTCACCTAATATTCGAGAGTATTCTTTAGGTTTTGTTTTGGTAAATTCCCAAAAAAAAAAAAAAAACTCAGTTGGTAGGCCTTGAGCTGATTCATCATGGAGAGAGAGGATTAATGAGTCCCACGTCAAGAATATTTGTTTTTGTAGATGAGACAAGTATTCATGATTGCGTGATCTTAATACTTATACCTTTCAAACTTTTTTGCTGGACAACCTAAACAATGAGACATCTTTCAAGCGAACCTCACCTTCTATTTGAGTGTATTTAATTGATTTTTAAGTAGGGAAAAAAAAAAGGAGGGGATACTCCGCTGCAGATCTTTGTTTTTTGTTGGATCTTTGCCTTGCAGTTTAGTGATTTGATTTTGTCATCTCTTCTAACTATTTTGCATTAAACACTACCTTTTATTAGTTGAATTATAGCGACTTTTTCCTTTTATTTTTCTTTGGCTGTTTACCTTACGCAGGATTTCTGAGAAATAGCATGACCTGTGGGTTCCATATTACAGGTTCAAAAACTAATGGGGTCAACACCATTAGATGTTGCTAGGTCTAATCTGGCTAAGAGTGGACAGATCAGCCGAAATGCAATGTGCCCGTGTGGTTCTAAGAAGAGATACAAAAGGTAATTTCGAATTTAAAGTAGGATAGCACTCAGTTCATTTGTCTTGATTGGCTATATTTTCACATAACTCACTGAAATTTTGATTTTGTGAATGCACTCTGACTTGCACAGTTAAGTTTGCTCAGAATTACCACATGTTAGCTTTATTTACTAAAATCTGTTTTCCTCCTTAAATTGGTGGTAATACATGGAAAACTGTCTAAGTTCACTCTAAGTTGTATCATATTACTGAACTTTAAGCAACTCGTACATATTTGTCAAATTACCAAGATATTGCTGCTCACCTTACTGAAAATTATTTTTTCCTTTTGGTGTGTTAATATTTAAATTAGAAGGATTGGAAGTTTGGTACAACAATCTTTATCCATCACCATGATGTATTTGAGTGTAGGTGTTGTGGAAAGGATTGAAGAGATTCAAGAACTTAAGAGTTTATTTACCCTGTCCTTGGCTTGAGGATTCTCGGAGGTTCTTGCTGCCTGTCTCATTGGGATCAACTTATGCTGATGCTCTAATCTGGGAAAAGGCTTGGTAATTTAGGTGCCTGGGTTCTAACAATCTGAAAGGTGTATCAGCGTGCTAACATGCTGCTTGTATTAAAAAATGAGTCCACATCAGTCGGATCATGGTGGAGTCAATTGGCATTGTGTAGAACCAATACACCCATTTGTTTGTTTCCCCTTCATAGCTCTTTTTTGAAGCTAGAGTCTGGATGTGCTTACCTGAGTAAGTAACCATTTCGAGTTGAAGGCGATTTGCTTTGCTAGTTTTATTCATGACCTCAATGGAATGTTCTTTCAAGTCCTGAATAATTGAAATAGCTGTATTTCAGCTTTTGGACCCTAACTAGTTTCACACGATGTTCTATTTCAGCATATCTCTGTATTTGTTGACGGCAACTGTGGATAGTGATAAAATCTCTCAAAGCAGACTTTGATCTACTGTGTGTAGTCCCGACATGCTTCCAGAAAGATGCCTCTTACTTTTTCCTCATAAGAACTTAGATGTGCTTATCTACAGAGTAATTTATACTAATCTTTCTTGCAATCGATTAGGATAAATGTGTGTAAGATCGTCTGTAATTGAAATAGTGGTTACTCTTATGGAGAGATCTAATTCTCTACTAATAGTCAGTCATTAAGTTCTAACAAAGGGACCGACAAAAAAAAAAGGAAAAAAAGGAATTCTAACAAAGGGGTTATACTGAGACTTCACATAAAAGGTTTTCTTAGAGGCACAATAGAGTTGGATATCACACTGATTTTCCGACCATTAGATTTGTCGTAATTTCATTTTCTGATAACAATCATATAACATTGGTGCTCTGTTGTAGTTCATATCATTTTATCTGGATGATAGAGTGAGATAAATTACCCTACATTACATTATATTGTGAAAATATGCGATGGCAAGTATCATACTATTAGGAATTCCACGTCGCCTTTGTTGTGTACATTAAAACAAATTGGAATCCATGGACCTTGTCCTTTGTGATTGTAGATATGGTGATCGGTATGGTCATGCCTCACTGGAAATAAGTGAAGTTTCTGTTGTCACAGGATTGACAAGAGTAGCTAAAAATAGTAGGTAGCTTGAGCCTCACCTTTTACAGGTTAAAGAGAAAATTTTGATTGACCCGGGTGTTATGTTCTCATTATTCACTCTATAAGACTAATAAGATACTCCATCCATCACCAACAATCATGTGCAGCGCATTACCCTACATTACATTATATTGTGAAAATATGCGATGGCAAGTATCATACTATTAGGAATTCCACGTCGCCTTTGTTGTGTACATTAAAACAAATTGGAATCCATGGACCTTGTCCTTTGTGATTGTAGATATGGTGATCGGTATGGTCATGCCTCACTGGAAATAAGTGAAGTTTCTGTTGTCACAGGATTGACAAGAGTAGCTAAAAATAGTAGGTAGCTTGAGCCTCACCTTTTACAGGTTAAAGAGAAAATTTTGATTGACCCGGGTGTTATGTTCTCATTATTCACTCTATAAGACTAATAAGATACTCCATCCATCACCAACAATCATGTGCAGCGCATACTTGTCAATGACCAGTCCCGATTGCCCTAAGCTTATATCAACTCATGTGCTGTTTGACTAGTTTAGACCAGAGGTGATCGCTTCCTGTCCTGAACTGGGAGCCGGGCTGGCAGTCCCCAGTTCCCAGTTCTAGAAAAATGGAACTGGGACCAGAACCAATCGGTTTTGATTCTTCCTAGGGACTGGCCATATTTTCTTTTTCGGTAGAAATTGAAATATTTATTGCTTAATATAGAAGTTACTGTCAACCGGTATCTGCTTTCCATAGAGAAAGAGCAGGGGTATCGATGCTGCATTCACTTCTTTTCCTCCAGCTTGATTTAATGTCATCCACCTCTACTCAGTCTCTTCACTGCAATTGCTTGGTGCATTTAGGCACACCGAAATCAAATTCATGGCTCGTCCTCTATATATCAGAAAGTCGCTTGATGAATCAAGAACTTCTCCAGGACATATTTATGTATTAGTAAGAGGCAATCCTAGTCACCCTAAGCACCTACCAAGTCCTAAGCAGGTTGACTCAAACCCTATTCTGAAACAGTGATTAGAGCCAATTCTCAGTTAAGACCCCGTCCAAGCCATGTTATAGAAAGACTTAACCTCTGATCAAAACCAGATGAAATCTCTTTGTGCAATCCGATTTTCTGTGAAAGGTGACTTATTCAAATAAGGAAATAACTGGACTATCCAGTACTTCAAGAGAAAATTGTTGGTAATTAACACGATGAACGACAACACAGAAAGAGCGGCAGATATGCGGTTAAGGAAGTTCGCATCTTTCAAAGCATAAGTGAAGAGCCTCCCTCGACAAGCTCCTAAAACACAAACAGTTCTTCCATCATCAAGCCAACATCTACTATGAAATCCGAGCTTCCAGATCAATCATTCATCTGCTTCTTCACGACTCCCTTGAAAATCGCATCTCTGCCAAAGTTCAAGTTCGACTGCACGGGATCAATGGGGCCGGGCAGCTGAAAGGAGAGAGAGGAGGGGCTGGGCTGATATAGGTTTTCCGTCTTCCTAACAAATACTTCCCCTAGCCTGTGGATCATCTTCTCACCCATCACGATCATTCCTGAGATCACAACCTCGCCATTCATGTCAAGTTCACAACTGAATGCTGCAGCAATCAAGAGCAAGTTTTCGAGGATTAATTAGTACATCAACACAGATACCGTGTTGGATCAATTTTCGTAGTAAAAAGGAAATAGTACCATAAAGAAAAAGATATCTTGCCGAAATCCTGTCTCTTGGGCAGATAATTGCCATCACTAGAGCAGAAAACTAACAAGGTTGCTAAATCTGCAAATCCTTTCTCTTAAGAAATAGTCATTGACATCCAAGCATAACTTGCAGGTCAAACGGTCAAATGGCTCATATCAGAGCAAGAACCAGCAGATCAAAATGAGCTCACTTCCTTAAAACAAGAGATATATCACAAAATGGAAGTTTTGCACTACAGTTTTGTCACATCGCAGAACACAGAAATTAAACCCTCCGAGCCCATTAAAAACCGAGTTAAACCTGGAAAAATACGCAGCTGTTAGCATAAATTAACTTTGCTCGTATGAACTTACATCGATCTCTTCTCACCCCAGGAAGAGACACCTGGAACAGGTACGAGTCCTCAGACTCGGCAATGTCCATGGTCCCAATAATCAGTCCTATTCTTTGCATGGTGGCACTCAAGGATGCAATGGGATGAACTTATAACATGTTACCAGTGTTTAGAAGCATGTTGAGACTTTGCTATTTCTCTCAAAACAGCACCGACGATTGCTGCCTGCTCAAGACATTCAGCCTTATGTAATGCATCTAAAAGAACCACACATGTTTTTGTATGAATCTTATGACCTTTTAACCTAGTTTCCTCAAATAGTGAGTATGCATCCATTGCCCTATTTGCACTGCTTAACCCTTCTATTATGGCATTACAAGTGGCAGAATCAGGTATGCCGCCGCTAGCCTTAAATCTCTCAAATAGCCCATTAGCATCCACAACGTTCCCAGCTTTTGCAAGTCCTGATATCATCGTCGTGTAGGTCAACGTATTTGGCTTCAGACCTTTCTTCTGCATCTCCTGCCAAAGCACAAAGGCTTTGTTGAATTTTCTAACTTTGCAGAGACCATTTATCATAATGCTGTAAGTGAAATGGTTGAGATCGCAGTTTTGGTCTTTCATGGATTGAAAGCAAACTAGGGCTTCATCTATTTCCTCAGTTTTCACCAACGCATCAAGTAAACAATTCCAAGTGTACACATTGGGAGTCAAACCATTTTGCAACAGCTCTTCCATGATTAAGTATGCTTCATCGATTCTACCCACTTTACCAAAGCCGTCAATAAGACTGCTATAAATTACAACATTTAACTCCACTCCTTGTGCTTTAGCCTCTTCAAAAAGCATGTATGCCTCATCAAGCCTATCAATCTTGGCAAGCCCATCAATGACAGAGCCATAGGTAACAACCGTGGGCTGGTGACCCTTGGACTTCATTTCCTCCAGTAGCTGATAAGCTTTGTTAACCTTACCTGACTTGCAGAATCCATCAATCACAGTGTTGTAAGCACGGGTATCAAGGACACAACCTTGCTCCTTCATTGCATAGAACAATTGATAGGTTTCATTGGCAAAACCCGCTTTCACAAGGCCATGTATCAAAACAGAATAACTCGTTGCATCTGGAGTAAATCCCTGAGCTTTTATTTCCTCAAATAAAGACCTTCCTTTCTCTGTCTCACCAGCTTTAAACACACAATCCATGTAGGTATTAAAAAGTGTCAGATCAGGAGAACAGCCCCTCCGGACCATTTCCTTGTATATCTTGTGTCCATCCTCCTTCCTGCCAGACTTGAAGAAGTTCTTAATGAGGGAGGTAAAAACAACTGCATCTGGAACATGACCTGAATCGAGCATCTTCTCGTAAAGCCTATAGGCATCATCAACTCTGCCATGTCTTCCTAAGCCATCAATTAGCGAACAAAATGTAAACGCATTAGGGGTACAGACCATACGATCCATTTCATCAAATATAGAACAAGCCTCATCAAGCTTTTCAGCCTTACAGAGGCGATCAACCATTATGTTAACTGTTATCACATTAGGAAACAACCCAGCTTCCTTCATGGCATCCCTAACTTCAGATGCAGCTTCAAGTTTCCCTGCCTTGCAAAGCATGTCTATCAGGACATTATATGTTATAAGATTAGGAGCCGCATCTTTTTTCATCTCATGAAAAATCCTCAACGCCTCTTCCACTCTACCCTTCCTCCCTAGGCAAGTAAGAATGCCATTATATGCTATCACGCCTGGAATGCACCCTTTTGCCTTCTGTCTCTCGAGTAAACTGTATGCTTCCTCAAACTTCCCAGCTGATCCATAACCCATGATCAATGTATTATAGGCAAAAACACAGGGGACATCCCGGATGCGATCCATCCTTTCAAATAACTCCACAGCTTCATCCAATCTATTCACTTTGCAGAGGACCGCTATCATACTGGTATATGTCACGTCATCAGGCATTATACCATGAACTTTCATTTCATGAAAGAATTTCCATGCCATATCCACCTTACCAACCTTACCAAAGCAGTCGATGCAGACATTGTACAGAACTATGTCAGCTTGGAAAGAGTTGCTCTTCATTTCATCCAACAGAGAAAGGGCAGCATCAACTCGGCCCTCCCTTGCAAATGCACGGATAATGGTTGTAAACAAATGTAAGCTCACTTCATAACCCAGCTCTTGCATTTCGTGAAGGAGAGTAAGCATGAGATCAGACTCCTGAACAGCAGAAAGAGCACCAATCAAGGTGGTATACGCTGAGAATGCAGGCCGAAAGTTGAACTTCCTCATCATCTGAATCAGCTGAAAAGCTCCTCTGGGCTTCCGCGACTTCACGCAAATCGAGATTAACTCAACACACGCACTGTTAGATGGACTGAATCCAGCAAGACTCATTTCTTCTAATATCTCTTCCATTCCATTAAACTTTCTCGTCCTCGCGATCACCACGAGGAGCATGTTGTACGCCTCTGGGCAATGAGCTCGGTCGGTTTTCATCTCGACCCAGCGAAAGAAATGTAGAGCTAGATCGAAGTCCTCCATTCTCCTCAAGACCCCGATAACCAATTCTGGTTTCGGCATTTCGTCGAGCATCGAAAGGGCACTCTCTACGGAAGGTCCCCAAGGACCCTTTTTCAAGATACTGCAGATGCCCTGGACAGATTTTCCCACATCGTTAAGTTTTCTTGAATCTTCATGCGTAGCTTCAATGAAAGAGGAAATACCGGCATTTGCACTGTGCCATGGAGGAGGAGGCTGATTCGACAACGACAAGAACTTGTTGGAAGCGTTATAAACTTTACTGCATTGAGAGCTCAAGCACGTAACTGTTCCTGCAGCATCAGAAGATTCTCAGTCGAAAAATAAGTACGATCGAATGATATGTCGATGATATAGTACTGATTCGACGTGAGAAGATCATGATGGGTGGGTAATCGAGGTTCACCTCGTTTCCTCAGTAGCATGTCGCCTGCAATGGTGCTCTTAAAAGTACACTAAAAGCCAAGAAGAGAAGTCGAAATCGCGATTTGGGTTAAGTCGGTTGTGATTTCTGTTCCCTGGAGAGTGAGGAAACAGGGGGGAACAAAAGCAAAGGGGCGTGTTCTTCCCAAACGGCCACGCCTTTTAATTTTTATTTTTTCCGGTCCAACATTCCTGCACCAGCTCTCACACTCATACTTTTGGCATGTATAAGGCGTGAGAGTCGAAACTCATATCTGAAACTCATTAACCCCTACCTCAATCCCTATTTTTAAGAAGGTAAGAATTCAAACCCCTACCTCTCCCTTGGCCACTGGGGCCATCCCGGGACAAACCCAATGGTTACCACGCTCCTTTGATTATTTAAGTCGTCTCAAGAAATTTTTAGCTTGCATTATAGGAAAGGGGAAAAAATTCAAACGATCACTTGACTTAAAATGGAGTTTGTTTAAAAAAAAGTCTAAAATGTCATTATTTTCTTAAATAAAGACCATAAGTAGTCGTTCAGTCTAGACAAAAGGCCATGATCTTGCTCGTCTAAGAGCATATTCGTCTTTCAATTTTTAAAAACCTTTGCCCTTTTTTTTTTCTCTTTTTCCCTTTTTCCCTTTTTTCTTTTTTCTTTTTCCCTCTTCCCTTTGCTAGCCATGGTGGATGTCACTAGACTCAAGTGAGGGCCGCCTCCGCTAGCATTGGGGGAGGGTCACCCTCGCCTAGACAACCTAGGTGAGGGGTCACTTAATGCCTAGGTGACGACGGCGATGGTCATGGGAGGAAGAGAAAAATAAAATAGAAAAAAAAATCAATAAAATATATTTATAATTTTTTTATTAAATAACTATCTTTGATAGTTGAAATAATCACTGACTGACCAAAAGTCTTTATTTGATATAATTTGGTCATTTTAGGCTCTTATTTAAAATGGTTTGGCCATTTCAAATCATTATTTGAAATAATGTCCACTTTGAATTTTTATTTGAATTTTTTATAGTTTTTTCAAATAAAAATCCAAAATGGATATTACTTTAAGGTTTTAGGTGTCACAACCCCAACTCTATCTCTAGGGTCACGGGCGACAAAGGTTATTTTCACGACGTATTAGACTCATTGTCGTCCCGATTTTTTTTATTTTGTTATCATGCACATGTGGAAATGTAAACATATAACTCCTCAAACAAATAACTACTGGAAGACTGAGACATATACACACATAACATGTTAATTTATATTATAATAGTTCATTTACAAGCCATATTTCTACGGGTCATTTTTCCTTTTTACAACGTACTATAAGTTTCCACATAGGTCAGGGGAAACTCCTATCTTCTCTAATGTGATTGTGGCTTCCAAAACTGACATGATGTTTTCATGCCTACAAGTCTGAAAAATAATGAGTGAGTTTATGACTTTGTAAATAAAAACCTCTAATCCTTTACTATTATGACTACTCGTCGTCAAATCTAACATGGAGAGTACTAGTATTACAATGTCGATGGCAGATTGATAGCAATATTTCCGCTTCACCTCGACCACTCATGCGTATCCCTTCGGTGTAACTTCCATGCATGCTTAACTTTATGTTATCTATAAACACATCAAGTCAAGTAGTTTTTTGGCTAATTCTCCCTAGAGTCTTACCCTTAATGATTGGACAGTAATTTTAGAAGGCAATACGGTCTCCTAACTATATATCAACATATAAGGACTAACCCCACTTGCAAACCTCTTAAATATTTGATAGGCTCATAAAACCGTCGATAAAATGATTTTATTGCTTCATATTTTTATTTGAAATAATGTTTATTTTAGTCTTTTATTTGAAAAAACTAAGGCCCTTCATGCCTTTTTTTTTGAATTTTTTTTTTTGGCAAAAATGGCCGAAATCTAAATCCGAACAAATTAGAAAAATGAGGAAGAATATCTATCCAAATGCAACTAGTGGAACACAACCACTGAACAAATGAGAAGCCATCTTCTTCATCCATTTCCCACCACCACCACCACCACCACCACGACTAGTCTCTTCCACACTTCTTCGTCTTCGCCGTCGCACTCCGGCTTCACCAACCTCCTCCGCCTCTCGCGGCGCCCTTCCGCCGGGTCCCCTCCTCCTCCTCCTCCCGCCGGCGCTCGTCCCCGATGGGACTCCAATGCCGAGCCCATCCCCGGCGGACGCTCCGCGTTCGGCCTCGGCAGTGAGTTCGACGACGATTACGACGCCGACGGCGGCGGCGGCGGGTTCGGGTTCGACGGCGCGAGGAAGCAGAGGGTTTGGTGGTCTGGGTACGACGACGACGATGAAGGCGACGGCTTGGAGTCCGACGGGGACGAGGAGTTTTGGGGTTTCAAGGTAATCGCGTTGCGGCCAATTCTCGCTTGGTGATCGCACGAGTGACTCGTTGATCGATTGCGTTTGGAAGCGTTTGATGGCTTTTTCCCTTTTGGCTTGTGGTCTGTCCTGATATGATGTGCTTTGCGAAAGAACTGATTTTGAGATTGCGGGAGCTGGTTTTTGTTGCGGTATTCAATCGCGCTCTTCGGTGAAACTTCATCCTTGCCGGGCGGAGTTTTGATTGGAAACTTCATGCTGAGACTGAGGAGAAGTTGGGTTGTCATGTATTCAAAAAAGATAATCTGGAGGCATTTTCGGCAGAGTAGGGTTGAATGGCCTGTGGATCATCGCGTTCTGGCTTCTTTGTTGCGCTTTCTGTGCCTTTCAGTCGAACCGAATGAAAACTTTTAGAGTTGTTTTTCTTATTATCTTTCATGAATTTAGCAGTCCTTTGAGCGTATAACTAGTCCTGCTTGTTCAATGGCGACCTGGGAATGTCAGCTTAGGATCATAGTAATGGTTAGTGTTAGTATCAATTGGTCTATGAATCCTTGATAAAGGATCCAAGCAAAATTTGAGTGATTCTCACGATGCGCCGCTTTTAGCTGGAATTGTGCACTTGTTCTGTTTTTCCGAATCTTCACGTGTGAGTTTCATCGGTTCTCATGTGTGTTTTGTCAAATTCTTTGAGTAGTTTGCTACCGGAGCTGAATTTTCTCTGACTGCAGGTTTTACGAGCGTTTGGGTGGATGTTTCCGGCCATTGCCATATCATTGCTCCTAGGCACTGGTCCAAATGCGTTCATAATGGCCTTAGCAGTTCCATTGGGACAGACATTGCTTTCCCTCGCATTTGAGAAAGTGTGGGGGGAGACGAGCGAAAGAGATAGCTGGAAACCTCGTACCCGGGCTAAAACCAAGAAAAAACCATTTGTGAATCCCAGAAGCGAAGGCCGAAAAAGCGGAGGGAAACAAGAAAATGGTTCTGCCAATGGGAGGAATGCTTATCAGTCGTGGGCAACAACGGATGGTTCATATAGCAAGGCAGGCAGCAGAGGTAGGCCGAGATTTGGTGGATGGGACGAACTCGATGAGAAAGCAGGGACACGAGAGGTTCCTAAGAGCGAAAGGAGTCGAAAGCCATACGTGCCGTCGACGAAGTCGAAGCAGTCGAAGAAAGGAAAGTTTAGTAGGATAGGAAGGGTAAGGGAAACGCCATTGCTGGTGCGGCTTCTAATTGCTGCATTTCCATTTTTGGGCTTCTGGACGAAGTTACTCTTTTAATTGGGTGAAAACTCAAAGCTGGAGATACTCCAACGTCCTTGCTTGCTTATTATGGCTGGAGAGAATGGCCTATCTGTTCAAGTCAAATAATTGGCATTTTCATCTGAGCAACGCTTAGGTCATTGGTCGAAACAAAAGCTTTCATTCATGTACATGTAATAGATAAATGTCAGTGATAAAGATTTCGATGGAACAACAGATCCCAAGGGAATTGGGACCGACTACTTTTGATTCTGGAGCAAAGAGAGAGATTGCGTCGTTGGATTTGTCTTCCGAGTAATAGCCACCAAGTCAGTATACAAAAGGAGACGTTGATTTGTAAGTAGCTCAAGACAGAGGCATGTGGAAGAGTTTCGGAGGAGGATTTCATGGAAGGGCTTTGGCTTTTCCTTGTTAATGAGTGCAGAGAGTAGAGATTAGAGATTAGAAATACTGCACTATTATGTATGCACACACAGCACTGTAGAGGTTGGAAGAGAGTTACAATAATGTTCTTCTCCAGAACTCCTAGACTGCTTAAAAACAAAATTGTGCGGAGAAGATGATTAAGGAAATGAATAACTCCAGTAGCCGCGGTCAATGCATTGGAAACACCTATGCAAACTGGCATTCTCATCTATGTACGAAGGTCGTTCCATTTGCCTACATCCATTATCATTGCTGCCTTGTGTTGTATTGAACTAACAAGAAACCGGTTAAACAACATAACGTGCAAGGAATTTCATTATAATCTCGGTAGAGTTGAACTTGAGAAAAAGAGAGTCGTTGTCTAAAATTAGGCAGAGACAAGCCATTGTCTAACGACCGAGATATGCATTAATTCACTCTGGCGGCAATCCGGTCACATTCATCATTTCTCTCCTGCATAGGGTTAAAATAGTGAATCATTATGATCATAAATCTCAATGGACTAAACTGATAGTTCTTAATGTCCTCAATACTCCGTGATTAATAAGCAGATATGCAAGCAGGACTCATAAGATGGCATAAGGAGAGAAAATCGGGCAAACCACTTTATACAAACTCACGCCGAACAAATTATTCCTCAGTTACATCCAATGCTCGATCAGAAACCTATATTGCAAGAGACATGTACTTCATACTTAACAGCTTCCCCTTGTCTTTAAAGAGGTATATACACTTGTACATCACATCCTCAATCCCTCCCTCCAAAAAGAAACTGCGGATGCAGAACTGTACAAAATGCCACCTGCAGTCTTTCTCTGCAGGAGCAGAAAGATGACTGTACAGCATGAAACCTTTCTTCTACAAGGCTTTCCTTCTTTCTTCCTCTAGTATACATTTATCATGAATTGATTAATGCCACCATACCCAGTGAAGTGATGCCATTAACTTCTTACTCACTCGGTGAAGATGTTTCAAGGTGTTGAATTTACTTGAATCTCCAGGGCAAGAGAAGAGTTTTGCTGGTCCCGTGCCAGATGTCCATTTGGTTGGTCCAAGTGAGAAGGAATCATAAGCCGCTGCAAGGACTTGAGAGCTACACAGAGCTCTGCAAAAGAGGGCCGCAAGTTTGGCTCCCTGTAAGATGACATCAGCAAATGATGAGAAAATAGTTCAACAGAATAACCTTTGCGTGCTCATGTTATCTGTACTCAAAATTTTCTTACGTCTGCCAACATTCCCAAATGATCTTCCCAACCAAGGGATCAACTTCTTTGGGGATCTCGAGGCGGCGATTTTGAAAACCTACGGCACCTACAACTTGCATTGGGTTCATCCCAGTCCAAGGCAATCTCAATGTGGCAAGCTCCCAAAGAATGACTCCAAAACTATAGACGTCACATCTGCACAACCCACGAGACATTGAATAATTACTTGCTTCTTCTAAAGCTTTAAGTTTATGACTAGGATGCACCGTGGTTAACTATACCATTTTTAGCATCACTTGTGATATCAGCACATAGAGAGAATGAAATAAAATTTATTATATAGTTCTCTTACGGAACTGTTTTTCCCTGACAGTCACACCCAAGAAGAGAGTCTGATCAAATAAAGTCCCATCTTCCCAAATTTCTGTATCCTAGTCTTTGAGCATCAACACACAATCAACATACACATTCACTCAACCAGAAGTCATTTAGAAAAACGAGGCCAAATATTATCGTTACAACATACGATCAGAGCATGCTCATGTCAAAACTGAAGTCATTTAGGCTTGACTGTTGCAAAATCCAAGTGACAGGAGCTCAAGAAAGCTAGTCCAGAGAAAAAAATTGAAGCTAGCTTAGAAATGCACAACTCACTTTTCATTCGATGGTTCATTGCGGAGAACTTCTGGCGCCATCCACTCAGGCTGACACAATCAAGAACTTCACATTAGGAACAGCTCAAAATCTTGAGAAACATCAGGAATGGTTTCTTTGCAATCCTCGTATAAAAATAAATCTGGAAAAAAAGTTTCAAGACTCCTAGTGCATTGTTTGGTAATGCTCTGGCAAAATGTTTTTTAGTTTCTCAAGCTGAAACCATAAATACTTGCTTGTCTGGCTGTTCAAGATTTGTACTGGAGAAGAAGTTTACTTCCCAAATCACCAAAAATGAAGTTTCCCATTATTTTCTCTTCATTTCCTCTATAGTTGCTAATTGTCCATTTAACTACAATGAAAACTATTAGTAGAAACCATTCAAATGTCTTTCTATTTCAAAAATAGTTAAATAACTCTCTCTCCATCCTTGCAAACTCTTCAAGAACAATTTTCCAGAAAGCTTGCATATTTACCGTTCCAGCAGTAGACTTGGATGACAAGAAAGTATTGTGCTTCAAACGTGACAACCCAAAATCGCAGACCTGGACAATGGTAGAATTTAGTGTGGATGCAAACAATATTATACGGCAGCACTTGGATCATCAATTACATCAAGCTCATAGCACATTTCCGATGTTAATTGCATGACATCAGCAAGTTCGGTTAATCAAGAATCATCCACATCACTGTTCGGATGTAAGTACATGTATGGAAGTGAAGAGTGAGAATGAAAAGTCAAGAGTCCATGAGAAATAAAACTTGTTCCAGAATCAGCAAATATTAGTCAATTAACAATCATATCTGAGGTGCTCCCACAGTGAGGGAACGGAATATTCAAGAGGAAGAGAAAAAGACAAAGCAAGACATTTGTAGCACCTAGGAGATAGATAAATGATATGCAGGCAAGAGAATAGCTTGATTCATTATTTAAAGGAGTCAAAAAAGTGTCATGCAACATTGGTAAATTTTACATACTTTGACATTCCAGTTTTTGTCAACAAGAAGATTTGGTGATTTCAGATCTCGATGAACAATTGTTGGGACGCTTGTGTGCAAGCAATTCATTCCCCTTGCCTGTAAAATTTGCACAAGCGCTTATATCAATTTCAGAAAAAGAAATCTCTATATCTCCAACACCAAAGAGAAGGGAGACCAATTATTTCATACCACATCAAGAGCCATTTTTATCCTACGTCTCTCCTCAATTTGACACTGAGGACGATGTATAATTCTGTACAAGCTTCCCCTGGAGAAGTAAACAACAGTAAAAATCAGACAGCAAAATGAGATTGTCACATGCCATCAAAATAATAACACCCTTTAACAGCAGATAAATGAGCTGCATCCCCCAAAAACAATTGATGTTGCCATGCTACCAAGATATTTTAAAGTACAAGACATTGTACCTTGGGAGAAACTCAGTAATGATAGACAGATGTGGAGGACGCGTCACAGCACCCATGAAAAGAACGACATTTGGATGACGCAGTCTACGCATTATCCGCACCTTGGAACAGATGAACAAGATGCATGGTTAGTTATCTTCCTGGATATATTGGAAAAGCATTTGTTGACTCATTGCTCTGATTAGTCCTCCTTTCATTTCTTGCTAAATAAGCAAATTAAACAAACAAATTAATTGATGAACACAACCATTTAGTTTGATGTGGACAGATTGGAATCCATGAAAAGAATGGCATTCTGATGACATTGTCTATGCATTATCTGCAACCTTGGCACAGAAGCACAACAAAAAAAAAAAGGTGGATAGGAATTTATGTTATAGTAGCTGGCTATACTGGAAAAGCATATCTTGTTCATCTTCAGTTTTATTCTCATGAAAAGTACAAACAATTACTGAACACACTAATTCATTGTCTTTCCAAAAATACATATAGATACACATAATTAAACTCAAAGTGTGATATAATCTCTCTCTTCTTTGCTTTCAACTATCAGACCTTCTGTGCCATTCAGATCTTATGCAAAGAACATTAATTGAATGTCTCAGCATTATTCACAGCACCAAGCAGATCAAATCAGCAACTCTGTGCCAAAACTAACAAAGCAATAGAAAATCAAATTGCGAATTCATCATGTATAGCAAACGACTGTGCTATTCTTTCCTTTACAATGTTCTTCCAAATTTTATTCTTTACAAGTTTTGAGTTCCTAATAAAGCTGGAGGATTTTGGTCCAAAAAGAAAAGGAACCGGAAGATGAAAAGCACAAATTAAAGACCTATCTATTGCTTACTTCTCGTCTGAACTCATCCAAAGCAGCACCTGAGAAATCCTGATCCAAAAATTTCTTCACAGCGACCTCCTGCAGAACGAGGAAGTCGAGCCAGATGTCAAGAATTGAAAATGCATTTTAACTTACGTTTCATGGCATATCGTAAAATTTTAAACACTAAAAACATATGACCACCGAGTATTTTGCAAAAGGTAACGTCTAAATTGCAAAATACTGATAGTAAATGCATACAGATCTTTTGAAGATGTTAACAAGAGAAAACGAGTCATCTGCTGCTTCTCTTCCATTTCTTAATATGTAAGTATATGAACATAAGACAACAAACCCTAAACAACCCAGTGTTTAAAGTGCTTCTACCACATGGCTGGGTTTCAATTGAGTTGCAAATTAAAAGTGTACAAAAAAAGACTTTGTAACAGTATATTCATTGTGACTATTTTTATGAACTTCTTCAGTCTTCACAGTAAGGATTTTATTACATCCGAAGAGCTAACACAAAAATGGAATCTTGACAGCACCTAATAAAAGAGTAGCAAGGGAGCCAAAGGTAAAAGTCCATTTGGCTTATCCAAAATACAAAAGAGAGAGTAGCAAGACAAGGCCATGAATAAGCAATGGGCAATTAGTTATTATGGTTGACACCAGTCCAACAAGTCATGTATATATGTCAAGGTACCAATTCTGGTGCTTTTTTTTACAGCTTAGGTTGAAATGCCAGATTTTGATACTATATCTGATGTCACTATTCAATGCTAGCTGCTTAGTTTATAAATCTAAAACATTAGCGCAAAAGAAGAACACTGAAGCAGGACTAAATGTCATTTCTTTTGACCCAAAGACCAATTGTCATACTCAAGGACGATCATTTGCTTCAAAGCAGTCATATATAAGGAGCCAATGGATATGCACATTCCATAAATTCAAACAAATAGAAGTCATACTTCTAAAAATAAAGAACCTATTCAAGTAAGTAATCCAATGCCTATTCTTAATTTGTGAGAATTCAGAAATATTTGAAACTGACCGTGCCATTCCAGTCAGCATGATAGACCTCTCCATAAGAACCTGTTCAGAAGAACACAAAATTGTAACATGATAAACAGAAAATGCAATTCAGTAAGAAAACACTGCTGTCCATTCTATAATAACTACTGCAATTATGCTTACATTTGGATTGCTATATAAAACTTTTTCTCAGATGACATGCACTTCATCTCTGGTTACATGGCTAGCTAGCATGAGCATAATAGGCACTACAATAGTACTAAAGCATATCTCATGATACTAAACAAATGTCATAAAAATGCAGCAACAGGATCAACATATTTGTATCCATGAGTCTTGTTCTCTTTTAGCTAATATATGGACCTGCATAAGGATATGAAAGGAATCTATCCAATCAGGGACTTGATCAAAAGCAATACCTAGTCCAATTCTTTCACCAATGACCAAATGTTCCCACTGAATCTCATCACCAACATCAACATCATCAAGCACTTGATCAACTTTATTTGTATTACTATCAATTGATGAGCTTGGGCTTTCTGAATCCCTGAACATGAAGTTTGTGTTCATGAATCTGTCATTAGTGCACTTTTTTGGATCAAGAAAACCAATTTCATGTTGATCGCGTCCTCTTTGAGAGTCTGCTACACCATCTTGCAAATTCTCCCGAGTCCTAAGAGGGTCTTCCCTGACTTGTGCATTCAAGCGCTCTTCACGAGGCATCATATCAAACTGACCTGTGCCAAATCCCAACATTGGACTATTATCACTGAAAGGATTCCAGTGACTGCTCTGTTTGATCAACTGATTTGACTTGTTTGACAACTTGGCGCCGCTACTCTCTTGAGTGGACTGCTTCAAATTATTAGGTAACTTAAAACCGTCCGGATTGACTTTATCAGTTGTACAGCTGCCAATGGATGATGACACATCATAAGGATTAGGTTCGCGATTATTTCTTGGGAACAGACCTTCCTTAAAACCATATTCTTTCTTTCTTGGTACTTCATTGAGAGGATGCCGTTTTGTTGGCATCAATGGAACAGGAGGCCGACCAGGAGCAGGGTTATTTTTCTGTCTTGGCGTCTCATTGATTTTGATTTCTGTGCCGTTGCCTCCCACTGGGGCTTTGCCAAAGTCTTTGATTGCAAAAGGATTGAGATCTGCAAAAAGATTTGTGGGGTCCTCTGAACTATTATTTTTGCTCTGTGGGACCACATTTATATTCAACCGTTGAGCTGTACCACCAGATACTCTGGAAGAACCAACACCAGGATCATGACTATCAAATGGGAAAGGAGGGAAGGATTCTGCTGTTTTAGAGCTTGATTTTCTATCTACATAAGCATAAGTTTCCATCACTGAACTTTGGCTGCTTCCTTCGCCACCAAAAGGCTTTGGCCTCGAACGAACAACTCCCAAGTCATTAGGCGACTGAAAAGATGGAAGTTTACTAATTTTCACATTGTAAGGCTCATTATCTTTGACACTGAAATAATCAGCTGGTATAAGCGTCCCAGGGGCAGCCATGAGATCAACCAGAAACTCCCTGAATCAAAAACACACATATGAAATCCCCATGGTAGAGAAAATGAAAACCATCACCATTAGTATTATGCTATATCACATATTACAAGGTCTCTGCATTTCAAGCTCTTGAGTGAATTAAAATTTAAAGACTAAAAGACTAAATATAAAAGGGAAGGGAAGGCCCTGAGAGATAAATGCTTTATACATCAAAGTATAAGTGCTGCAACTTGATGATCACATTAACTGCCCATGATCAAGAAATCATAACCTCAACTAATTAACATTGATGTAAAAAATGCAGATATATGTCAGTTTTTTTTTTCCTTAACAGGAGATGTTCATGAATTTTAATTTGGAAAATGTTTACAACAGAATGAAGTACATATAGTTTTTTAAATGAACAGGAAGCTCCATTGCCTTTGCATCTCAATTCTCCCAAGGATGGAAAACCATAAAGTAAGAACAGTAATGCAACCAGGACACATTAAATTGCAGCCTAAGGGACACAAAATTTTTAATTAAGTTGTACTATTTATTGGTCTACAAACTTAAAAACAGTAAAATAAGAAATGCTCTCATCTCTCCAACAAATCCGATGACGAGAAGCTACAAAAGAGAAATTAAGCAATGATAAACATCGTAGAGCTCCTATTGGAAGAAATACAAAATATATGCACACACAGTAATTATTTCTGCTAAATTCAAAAGTAACAGTAATAAGCAAAAGGAGGACCCACTAGATATCTCGCCTGCATAATGGAAGGTAGCACAGACAAATTCATCTCAGAAATCCATGACAGTTGCTTATTCATAATAGGCAGGTATCTTCTTAATGCCAGGAAATATGACCTATTCTCTCTTAGCAACAAAGGCATTTACTACTATGATAAATAAAAGTATAAGCATGTGCATAAACTATGGTTTAACGTAATTCCAGAATCTTGAGAAACTCAAGTTGATTATGACATTTGCAAATTAAATTGCCACATCCTTGGGGAAGCTCGATATCCTAGCAACCATGGAGATAAAAATTCATTCGCACAGGCATATGCCCCTTTCAAACCCATCATAAGGAAAAAGATACTGACAATCAGTGACCAAAAAAAATTCTAGAAAGCACCACAGTACGTAATTATATGATTACAATAACAGAAGAGAAGAAGAGCCAACCAGCACCTTTCATCGTCCAACTTTATCAAGTTTACAGCATCATCCTCCACGCCAGTGTAATGGCTACCTTTCACCAGTCGGCAAGCCAAATTTATACTGTCTGCTAAGACCTTCACATAATAAAATTTATCACTTCAGGAAACTGAATCTTTTTCTCATTATTCGTGATAGTAGATCATCAATTATCCAGAACACTTTGAATGTATTGTATTTTGTGCCACGACTAAAGAAGATCACAAAACCTTAAACTTCAAATATGACATCAACCAATTGCCCCAAGCTCCACTATCAGAAAATGACAAGCACAAACTGCTAAAGCCCAATTTAGATGTGGTAAAAGCTAACCTTGAAAAGCAAAGCACGATGTCTTGAAAGGCCAACATTTATGGACCCAATTGGCAACACACTTGTCTGAAGAGATGTCCTCAACTCTGTGCTCCTCTCCATCCACCCAGCCCACATAATGTTAGCATCCTTCACTGAGCCACCCATATGTCCTGTTACCAGTTCAGCAAGCCTTTGAACCAAAACGGTAACCTCAGTAGCAGGACAGTCCAATCCTATACAATGAGCGACTTGCATCAACTCTTCAAGAGCATGATCAATTCTGCGATTAACTATTATAGCTTCAAAGCCAGAACTCCCAGGGTTAGTCTCAAGATCAGTTAGAGAAGGCATTTTCCCTTGAAGTCTTGACTCAGTGGAGATGCCATATGCATCATAAAATCCATCCACCACTTTCTCCTCATAATCAATCACATTATATTCCTGCATCAAAGCGCATTTGGTTTATTTTAAAATGGCAGAAACCAAGAAGCCCGACATACAAGTAATGGCTGCAGAACAAAACCAAGCATGAAGCATATCAAGATGTTTAATGATGCTGTACCCGTAGTAACCTAGGTTATGTGACGTTACAGTTTGTCATATAAGAAATAGAACAGGATACACCACTTGTCAAAGAAGAGGTACTTAACTAGTAGACTCACTTAGTTCACTATTTACAGTTGACATGCATTTTGAAGAATATGTCTGGGATTACCAGTGATGATGTAACTATCCTTCCTCTGTTTCTGGAAATTACAAAGAAACTGCAGCACAACATATGTTACAACACTAATGAAGAGATAGGCATACTTGACCAAATTTTCTATGACTCCACAAGCCCAATTAGGTTATAGAAAGTGCAGTGTTCTATTCTATAATAGATAAGGACCATACATTTCTTCAAAACTTAGCTAGCATTATAAGATTTATGGAGACATCAATCAATTTTATTATGTGGTGGGATCAATTGATCACGAATTTTAGCAAGAGCTAAGCATGATAAGTCATTTTCCAGAATTTCAATCGTGCACCCAGCCCTAAGGAGCACACCCATTAGCATCAGACGTGTCAAGTAAATAATAGTAACCAAAGTAAGAAGAATGTAACAGATCACCTCTCACAAGAGGGTGTACTGACCAGTAACGCATCACAAAAACTATGAACAGAAACCAATTAGGCACTTCTTACATGGCTTAAATGCAATATAGAACATATACTGCAGTCTCCAGATATGGGAAGAGTAGTGCAAAAATTAGTCTAATCACTGGCAAACCATAAAGAAGCATTGTGTAAACAAATGCAGAATAGTAGCATGAGAAAGTTGGAGTACTTTCTTAGTGCCAGTTGTGTGCCTGAAGGATTGACAGAAGTTTTATGGCTTCCAAGATTGGCAAATGGAAAATCATACAATTCAAAAGAATAACAGGAACCTATCCAATTCTACATTAAGGGGATCTTACAAACAGTTGAGATGGGTTCGTCAAGCCAAAAAAATAAGATAACAGTACCATTGTACATAAAGAAAAATTTATTAACCTCAAAGATGTTGAAAGGAACATATCCAAGGAAGAAACACTAATCATTGCAGCTACATGCCATGTAAAGGTGATACAAACTCATCCCGACCGGGAAAAAAAAAAGGTCATACAAAATCGTTATATTAAATCCATTCTTTGTCTTCCAGTTGAATCATATGGGTAATACCATTCAAAATCACCACCAGAAGGAAACCAATTGAAAGTCATAACCCCACAGCCTGTACATATACACACTACCGGCAATTCAGCACATGTAACACACTGAGTAGATACACCATTCAAATAAATTTAGAAACCTAAGAAAAACAGAGTCAGATGAAGAGGAAACAATGAGCTCTTTCTGATTCCCCTTATCATGCGAGTTAGATTTCATGCATATGCATGCCTCCTAACAAGACTGAGCACAATTGCTAGATGAATGCCAGTGCCGGAAGCAGAATGAAGGGTTCAACAAGACCTAAGTTTTACCCAATTCAGAAATGGAAAGAAGACTCCCAAGTATCGATCCATATAAGCATCAGTATCATCTTATCCATATCAGTGAGCAATCAATTAAATCCCAAACATAAAAATTACAACATCCGAGCATATCAAACAAAAGAATTATAAAAGCCCTGGTAAAACCCCCTAATTCAAGCTCATCCACCAAATTCACCCACCAAGCAATGACAATTACACCGCCAAACTCACCCAGTACTGCCTGGACTGCGTCTCCGCCGAGACCTCGTC